>OZ022336.1:5000000-6250000 GCA_963989225.1 Dromius quadrimaculatus | reverse complement strand
TTCATACGAAATTTCAATATGCTATGGAGTATAATTCTATATTTATGCAAAAAATTCTAAAAAAGTTTCATGTAAAGTGCACTTCTGGCTTGGCCGATTAATACAAAAATAGCAGATGTCCATTCCAATATAACATCAAGTTGAAATACTGAATTTCAACATCCTGCGGTTGATCATTCTGAATTTATAAGAAAAATTCAAAAAAAGTTTCAAGTAAAGTGCACTTCCGGTACAGAGGATAGGAACCATAATGCGAGATACACAACGAGACCCTATACCAGTCTCAAATACAAAATTTCAACATTATACGTTGAACCAGTTTTGAGATCTGCGAGTTAAGCACACACGTACGAGCGCACGCACGCACGAACATACGTACCGACATCAAGCCAAAAATAGTCAAAATGGATTCAGGGATGCTCAAAACGGATATTTCCATCAAAATCTCGATAGGTGAATTTTGTCGGTTTCACAATATTTACTTGTTACTTTGTAAAAGTAAGTAAAAAGGGGGCGGCTGATTAGGCCATATAAATTTGATATGAACGATAACCTGTCGTTGTAATTCAGAATAATAACCGGGAAGCTACCGGAAATACAACAAAAATCTTTTCAAACTTAAAATTGAGTAAGAAATTTTATATATAATCAAACACAAAATCTCATCGTTCCACGGTTAATCGTTTCGGATTTACCCAAGAGATTCTAAGAATCTGTCAAGTAAAATGCGCTTTCAGCCAAGTCGGTTGCTATGGAAACAGTAGGCCATCTTATACTACAACATTCCCAAATACTGATTTCCTAAATTCTACGACTACCAACAGATCTGATTTTATGCGCAAAATCAGAGAATAAATTCCTACTGAAGTGCACTTCCGGTTCAGTCTATTGTTATGAAAATAGTAGGCAATCATTCAGATGCTACAGCAGAGTGGAATACCAAATTTCAATATTCTACACCTGATTGTTTCAAATTTATGCGAAAAATTCCAAATGACTGTCTTGTAAAGTGCACTTCCGGCTCGGTGGATCTCAATTGAAATAGAATTTAAGCATTTAGACAGTATAATCGTCCCAAATACTGAATTCTAACAATCTACGTTGGATCGTTTTGGATTTATGCGGAAAATTCAAAAAATATTTCGGGTAAAGTGCTCTTTCGGCTTAGTCGATAGCAATCATAATGCAAGGTGTACAACTAGATATTATAAAAGTGCCTAATACAAAATTTAAATATTCTACGACTGATTGTTTACAATTTATACGGAAAATTCAAATAGTCTGTCTTAAAAAGTGTACTTCCGGCTCAGCCGATTGTTAAAAAAATAGAAGATGACCATTGAGATGCTACAGAAATTTCAAATGCTGAATTCCAGTATCCTACGGCTCATTCTGGATTTATGCGGAAAATTAAAAAAAAGTCTTGAGTAAAGTGCACTTCCGGCTCAGCCGATCGCAATCATAATGCAAGATGTACAATAAGATGTTATAGAAGTGCTTAATACGAAATTTCAATATGCTATGCCTAATCATTCTAGATTTATGCAAAAAATTCAAAAAAAGTTTCGAGTAAAGTGCACTTCTGGCTTGGCCGATTCATACTAAAATAGCAGGTGACCATTCTGATACAACATCAAGTCCAAATACTGAGTTTCAACATCCTATGGTTGGTTGATCATTCTGGATTTATTGAGAAAATTCGAAAAAAGTTTCAAGTAAAGTGCATTTCCGGTACAGACGATTAGAACCATAATGCGAGGTGCACAACTAGACTCTATACCAGTCCTAAATACAAAACTTCAACATTATACGTTCAACCAGTTTTGAGATCTGCGAGTTACGCACGAACATACAGCCGCACATACGTACCGACATCAAGCCGAAAATAGTCAAAATGGATTCAGGGATGCTCAAAACGGATATTTCCATCAAAATCTCGATAGGTGAATTTTGTCGGTTTCACAATACTTGTTACCTTGTACAAGTAAGTAAAAATTGATTTAAAAAAAATCAGTTTTCACAAATAATCAAAAAACTATTATTAGAAAGAAAAGAAGCTTCGTACATAAGTTGTAGCTGAGGTAATTCTGCATATTTTAGTTCATTTTATGACTTCCTAGCATAAAAATTGGCTGAGATGTGTCACTACAAATTTTATTTGGGAATGTTTATTGTCAAGCTCATATGCTTAGCTTTGCATTTTAAGCTTGCATAAAATTGTTCCATGTTTAGATTCAGTTGTTAATGTACCTTTGTTGCACATATTACTATTTTAACTCACCTCTTTGGTAAATTTCAAGGGGCTCATTTGCTACAAATGTATCTCGAGTCCGTAAATTTATTTCTTCGTATTGCTTTCTCCTTTTATTGAATTCGATATAATCTTTCTTTTCTTCCTCAGTGAGATTCTCCATTTCTTTGCAGATATCGAGTAGTACTTCTTGAAGATTGGACCAAAGGATATTATTGAAACAAAAAAAATAATTTTGTCCAGTTAACATCATTATTCGAAAAGTGAAAATGAATAAATGTGTCTTGTATATGTTTTACAGCATCAAATACTTATACTCTTAGGATACATTCACAATCACTTTAGACTCTGCTTAATTTGCACTCGAAGATCAAATTACGCAGGGCTAAAATTCGTAGCATTCACAATCACTTTAACATTGCTTGAAATTTGGTAATGCCATCTATGAAATCAAACTACAAATTTTGGTTGTAAATGCTTACTACTAAGTTTATAAGCTTAGCTTTGAATTTTGAACTTGCATGAAATTGTGTCTTGTTTAAATTCGGTTGTGAATGTACTTTTATTGCATTAAAATACTATTTCGACTATCTCACCTTTTTGAGAATCTTCAAGGGACTGATTTGCTACAAATGTTTTTTGAGTCTGTAAATTTATTTCTTCGTATTGTTCCCTCCTTTTATTAAATTCGGTATGATTTTTCTTTTCTTCCTCAGTGGGATTCTCCATTTCCTTGCAGATATCGAGTAGTACTTCTTGAGGATTGGGCGGGAGGATATTATTGAAACAAAAAAAATAATTGTGTCCAGTTAACATCATTATTCGAACAGTGAAAATGAATGAATGTGTCTTGGATTTGGATATGTTTTACAGCTATTATTTAGGGCCGTAGGAATAATTTTGTATGCAAGCCTCGTCATCAAATACTTATACTCTTAGGATACATTCACAATCACTGCAGACTCTGCCTAATTTGCACTCGAAGATCAAATTAAGCAGGGTTAAAATTCGTAGCATTCACAATCACTTTTAACATTGCTTGAAATTTGGTAATGCCATCTATGAAATCAAACTACAAATTTTGGTTGTAAATGCTTACTACTATGCTTATAAGTTTAGCTTTGAATTTTAAACTTGCAGGAAAGTGTGTCATGTTTAAATTCGGTTGTTGTTTATTGCATAAAATACTATTTTGACTCTCTCACCTTTTTCAAAATCTTCAAGGGACTGATTTGCTACAAATGTTTTTTGAGTCTGTAAATTTATTTTTTCGTATTGTTCCCTCCTTTTATTAAATTCGATAAGATCTTTCTCTTCTTCAGTGGGATTCTCCATCTCTTTGCAGATATCGAGTAGTACTTCTTGAAGATTAGGCGGAAGGATATCTTTGGAAAAAAATAAATAAATTCGAAAAATGAAAATAAATAAATAAATTCTAACTAATCATTCATTCCCAGTCATTTTTTCATTTATTTTCATCAATAGTCTGATAGCCAAAATCAATGCAACTGACTCATTTCTTCTACATATTTTGATCTTTACCTGTTGAATTAACCCTCGTGAAGTCACAGATATTTTCATCTTGAGAATCAGGAGGTACGTGGTTCATTGCTTCTTTGTTTAATTCGTTATCTTCTTCCATAAATGTTTCCATTTCTTGACATATTTGCAGCAATTCTTCTTTATGCGACTTGAGCCTTTCTTCAAATGATACCTACGATAATTAAAAAATAGCCTTATTAGGTAGTGAATCTAATAATTTTGATACATTTATTCTACAATCACTCTTAAACGATGTATAAATTGAGCATTTACACACTTCAAATCTACCACCATAAGAACGTGTGGCAATTAAGGAAGAGAGAGGAGATATAAACTCTCCTATCTCCCTTCTTCACGAACATGGATAAAATTGCGTTCGACTGAGCCATCTGCTCATATAGTCGAATCCAAATCTCGGATAAGAAGTGGGGGTAACAATGAGCAAAGCAGGACCAAGACCGACTTTGGCGGTCTTGGTATCGGTCTTGGTCTTGTTATTAGTCATCTGAATCTCAATACTTATCCATTCATTTTTTTATATGAGCAACATAACATAATTGGCGGAGCTTGAATTAAAAGGGCTAGAGATGACGAAAAAAAATTTTATTATTAAATTTTTGATTAGATGGAGTTTTAATCTAAATTATGGAAGCAATATTTCGAGTCCCATCCACGAACAAAAAGTTAGTAGGATTTTCACTGAATTATAACTCGTGGTGTACCTGTAGCTTGACGACTGGTAACCGCACTCTACGGCTTGGGACATATCAATCAATCTAACAAGTGCACTTCAAGTGTCCGCCACACCCGTACCGGATAAAAGGCATGATTGATATTTTTTAATCTCATTAATCACTATATATTTAAATTTATTGGCTTGACTGGATCGGCATTCGCTCTCGCGAAAAAATTTTTGTTCACTACTTCATTATTAAAAACGTACACACATACATACATACATACAAATAAACCAACAAAATTCAACAATGATTTTTAAGTTTTTCTTTGTTTGTTATATAGATAGCTAATTTATGTAACTTTAGATAATTCTTAAAAAATAACATGATATTGAAAAATGATTGTTATAATCAAGGGTAACAGTGATTCGACTATATGAGCAGGACAAAATAGACTTCACGATACCTACTTTAATGTGAATATAGCTATTATTCTTAATGGACTATAAGTCTTAACCTAACATTTCAACTTATTTGATAATTCTATGAATAATTAAGGAAAAAATACCTCCATTATACTCTGGTTTTAGCACACACGTACACCACTTTTCCAGACAATTTTTACCAGAAACAATGGCGACTGCTCCAAAAAGTAGTAGGAGTAGTTAAGGCGGGAAATTCAAATTATTTAAAAATACGATTTTTAATTTAATTATTATTGAAGTGATTTTTTATCAGAACAACTAATTATAAATTTGAAAAGGAGATGACTAATTATATCTACATCAATATATAATTATATTATTATTATTATTATGTTTCCTATTAGTATTATTATTATTGTTCTATATGTTCCCACATTTTTTCTTGTTGGATTGGATAATGTTTCCTCTTCTTCTTCTTCTTCTTCTTCTTCTTACTATTATCATTATTATTATTGTTGTTATTATCGGAGTCTACTCCTCAAGAATCGATTTTTTTATATATAGGATGGGCAGCAAAATCGAGTGTTAACAAAATGTGTTTGACCTACTGAGTTGAAACTTTTTACTGTGGTTTCTATAGCACTTTTGTGAAGTTTTTAGTATAATACCATCAACGTACATGAAATCGATCCAATTGAGTTGAAATTTCCTATACTTATTGTTGGTACTTGCATGAAGGTTTCTACATAGTATCATTGACGTACATTAAATGCCACATGAGCCGTATTTGTTCGTTCGAGCGTCGTTTATTCGATTGAATTGAATCTTTCTTTATTTGTTGTTGGTAGTTGCATAAGGGCTCTTAATATAGCACCAATTACGTACAGTAAGTTGTATTTGTCCGCTCGCGCATCGTTCATCGGATTGAGTTGAAATTTCTTATCGTTGCTGTTGATACTTGCATAAAAGTTTTTGATGGAATATCATCAACGTATTCATTAGTTCGAGCATTGTTTATCCGATATAAATGAAACTTTTTATGCTTGTTACTATGGCACTTGCATTAAGGTTTTTGACATAAAATCATATTATTGCACAATAAGTGGCGCACGAGTTGTGTTTGTTCGTTCGTACATCGTTCATTCGATTGAGTTTAAACTTTCTATAGCTGTATACACGTAATCAATCATATATTGATGCGGAATCAATAAACATCAATTTTTAAAGTTATTATAAGGAAAAAATATGATAATTATTTTGATATTTTATTTTTATTATACCTATAGGTACATCCAAAGGTGAAGTGGGGCCGGAGCAAGCCGGAACGGTGTTTTGGTACTTTTTAGGGAAGCCGGAATGCGTTCCAGTACTTTTTTCCAGAAATATTGCCTTTTTTGATATCTTTATACACTTGATCAGAATTTTGAGAAAAAATGTGTAAAAGACTAAAGCTTAAAAGATCGCAAGTCGCCCTCGCATGTACTTATTCACCAATCTGATATTTTAAACAAATATAAAAAGGCGCGAAAAACCAAATATAAAAAACGCGTTAAACCAAATGTAAAATGGCTTGAGAAATTAAATATAAAAAAAATCAGCCCGCAAGCCTCTCTCCATTTCTTCGCCCCCATCCTTCCGCCACCACAATATCGCGGCGTTCCGATACTTCTTTTTTTAGGACTAGACATTACTGGGTAAATCTATGCTTATGGAGATATTCAGTTAATTATAAATGTTCATATAATTTTAATATGGGTGAATGTGTTGATCACAATCATAATATTTTATAGCTAGTTTCTTAATAAACAACATTTTGGTGCTAAGTAGAAATTTCCAAGAAACTCTGCTTTTAATTATTGATTATTCCATCAAATTTGGGTCTTTCAGGTCTATATAGATAACTCTGGTCCTTCCAGGAACTCATTAATGTTCTTAAAGCTGATTGGCTTTCTTTGTAACGGTCCCTGATGAGTTGAATGCAAAAGTCTTATTATTTGTTTTGAAGCGAAGTGATACACATCGAACAGCATGAAGGCTCTGCATTAGGTAACGTATCTTTGAGTTTTTAATAGCAAAAAATCAAAATTTCTATCAAAATAATCAGATAAGTAATAACGATTATTGGTGGCCATCCTATTCAGAAATTTTAAAAATATTTTTCCAGCAATAAAATTGATTATTTTGGGAAGTGCCCATTGAATTATTTTATTCAATATTGAATTTGACTACTTATATTTTTTTTTGACGTGCTCATTTTTTTAAAAACAATTGTGAATCAAGATATAAAAACAAAAAAATTAACCTAAGTTTCGGACAAATGCAAAAAAATCTGTAATGAGTATAAAGTGAAAAATGTATTTAAAAAACTGACAACATCCAGCTATTGGTGGGGTATTTTAGATAATATTAATAGATCAATCCATTGCAACCATTTTTTTTTCGGGAATAATAAATATCCAAAATTTATTTGTTGAGAAAATATATTAATTGAATTCTGCGCATGTATAAGTAGATTAAAAGACGCAACCCCCTCCACTAGATTAACTGTCTAAGTTTGATGTAGTGTTGACACTATCGGCAGTTTCAGTTTTCTCCCAACAATTGTGGAGTGCGGATGTGGTATCTGAGTTCCGTCACTATGGAACAGAAAAAGGTCAAAAATGGGAAACCAAAAGCAGGAAGATTGCACAGACCATGGGAACGTGCCACATATTGTGACATGGGTTATTGGGTTGATTTTGTGAACAACAATTGGAAGAAAACCGAGCCTGATTTTGGTCCTTGCAAAAATTGTTCTAAAAAAGGGTTTACGGAGGATGTAGAACCACATGATTTATTGCTGGACCAGAGAGATTATTCGTAAGTATAAATATTGCTCACCCTGCAATTGCAATTGTGCTCTATTATCGACTGGCAATTATAAGTTTGACTTCTAAAAAAACTAGAAATACAGAAAGTATGAGTTGTTTCTCGATTTTTTCCAAAAAAATTTACAAAATTTTTGAGTGTTTATTGGAAACGGGATTGAAATATCAATTTTTTTTTGTGATTTCGATTCATTTTTGTTCTAAGATCACGATATTCTTATTTTATCTAACAACAATAATACCTGAAAGGGATGAAATTATTTATTTGAACATCATGTGACTCAATAATAAATAGACTTTTTTGGTTTTAATTCTGTGTATTTAATTTTATTTTTGACGTTTCGACTCTCTAACCGAGAGTCTTCTTCAGAAAAAATGATATAAATATAAACAAGGCAAGAAGGTAACTAGATAATTACCCAAAGTCTGAGGAAAAACCACGTAAAAACCTCAACAGAGGAATCAACGATATGAGTCTTGACAAGACATACATAATTTGTAAAATATTTGTCTTGATTTTTATTTTTATTACGTTCATGTACATAATTGAAACTCAGTTTTGTGAAAAAAATTTTATGACACGTTTGGACTTTGGAACTGTGTGCGTCCACAAAAACGGGATATCGTCCTTGTATGTTATATTAATTTATTCATTTTTGACTATAACAATTGTCAAGACTCATATTATTTCATTGATTTGTAATAGTTATACCTTATTTGTGAAATATTTATCTTGACACTTGTTTTTGTTATATTCATGTAGATGTAGTTTATTGAAATTCAGTTTTTATGTTAAAAAAATTTTTATGACCTGTTTGGACTTTGGAACTGTGCGTTGCAGAAACGGGACATCGTCCTCATGTGTTATATTAATTAAATCTTTTTCCCTATAATAATTGTCAAGACTCATATCGTTGATTCCTCTGTTGAGGATTTTACGTGGTTTTTCCTCAGACTTTGGGTAAATGCCAGAGGAACTTTGTTCTTTTTGCACTAAATGTGGAATCGACGTTTTCACATCTAGTTATCTGTATATTTTCAATTTTTTATTTCCAATTATCTAGTTACCTTCTTGTCTTGTTTATTTTTGTATCATTTTTTCTGAAGAAGACTTTCGGTTAGAGAGTCGAAACGTCAAAAATAAAATTAAATATACAGAATTAAAACCAAAAAAGTCTATTTATTATGATATGATTCTGAAAGTATGTATAGATCATCATTTGACTGAACTATCGTAAACCCAAAAGAAAAATGAATCGAAGTCCAAGTTCAAAAAGAAGATATTTGAAACCCATATCTTCAGTAAAAGCTCGAAAATCTTGTTTTTTGACGTCCAATTTTGAACTGAACATCGGAGATGTCCTTCAAAAGAAAATTTACTTTTTTGACTAAAAACGGCCAAAAAAGTATTAGAGATTTCTCAAATTCATATTTTTCTTTGAAAAGCATATTTAAAAAAAATACCTCTATGAAGCTTGAATGTCTTGATTCTTGTAAACGCTATGAATATTTTAAGAATGCTTCTTCAAAAATCGACAACTTCGGGATAGGTTGAGATAGAGAGATAGAAATTTTCGTCTATAATAACAAATTCAAAAATCGGAGCGTCGCACATAGGGATATTTTGCTGATCTAGCCGGTCGAAAATCAATTTATAAAAAGTTGTCACAGGTCAAAAAAAACTAGTTCTTATAGTTCTCGAATGACTAGAAAATAAAGGACAACCCATTCCAGATCTCTTAACGAATGCACGCGCGCGCTCATTTTGTCGGAAGTTAGTCATCGCTTCAAATGCACGTTTCTTAATTATCGTTTATATCAAATTAATATGGCCTAATCAGCCGCCCATACCCACCCCCTTTTCACTTACTTGTACAAAGTAACAAGTAAGTATTGTGAAACCGACAAAATTCGCTTATCGAGATTTTGATTGAAATATCCATTTTGAGCATCCCTGAATCCATTTTGACTATTTTTGGCTTGATGTCGGTACGTATGTTCGTGCGTAACACGCAAATCTCAAAACTGGTTGAACGTGTAATGTTTAAATTTTGTATTTAAGTTTTGTATAGGGTCTAGTTGTGCACCTCGCATTATGGTTCCAATCGCCTGTACCGGAAGTGCACTTTACTTAAAATTTTTTTCGAATTTTTCCAATAAATCCAGAATGATCAACCGTAGGATGTTGAAATTTAGTATTTGGACTTGATGTTGTATCAGAATGGTCATCTGCTATTTTTGTATGAATCGGTCGAACCAGAAGTGCACTTTACTTGAAACTTTTTTTGAATTTTTTGCATAAATCTAGAATGATTAGCCATAGCATATTTAAATTTCGTATTAGGCACTTCTATAACATCTTATTGTACATCTTGCATTATGATTGCGATCGGCTAAGCCGGAAGTGCACTTTACTTAAAACTTTTTTTTAATTTTCCGCATAAATTCAGAATGTACAGCCGAAGGATACTGGAGTTTAAAGTTGCTGTAGCGTCTAAATGGTCATCTTCTATTTTTGTAACAATCGGCTGAGCCGGAAGTGCACTTTATATGACAGACTGTTTGAGTTTTCCGCATAAACTCTAAACAATCAGTCGCAGAATATTTAAATTTTGTATTAGACACTTTTATAATATCTAGTAGTACACCCTGCATTATGATTGCTATCGACTAAACGTAGATTGTTAGAATTTAGTATTTAGGACGATTATACTGTCTAGATGCTCATATCCTATTTTTATTGAGATCTACCAAGCCGGAAGTGCTCTTTACTTGACAGTCTTTTGGAATTTTTCGCATAAATTCGAAACTATCAGGTGTAGAATATTGAAATCTGGTATTTCAGTCTGCTGTAGCATCTGAATGATAGCCCACTATTTTCATAACAATAGACTGAACCGGGAGTGCACTTCAGTAGGAATTTATTTTTTAATTTTGAGCACAAAATTTCTTACTCAATTTTAAGTTAGAAAAGATTTTTGTTGTATTTCCGGTAGCTTCCCGGTTATTATTCTGATTAACATCGACAGTTTATCGTTTATATCAAATTAATATGGCCTAATCAGCCGCCCATACCCGCCCGCTTTTTATTTACTTTTACAAACAAGTATTGTGAAACCGACAAAATTCACTTATCGAGATTTTGATAGAAATATTCGTTTTGAGCATCCCTGAATCCATTTTGACTATTTTTGGCTTGATGTCGGTACGTATGTTCGTGCATGCGTGCGCTCGTACGTGTGTGCTTAACTCGCAAATCTCAAAACTGGTTGAACGTATAATGTTGAAATTTTGTATTCAAGACTGGTATAGGGTCTCGTTGTGCATCTCGCATTATGGTTCCTATCCTCTGTACCGGAAGTGCACTTTACAAGAACATTTTTTCGAATTTTTCTGATAAATTCAGAATGATCAACCGTAGGATGTTGAAATTCAGTTTTTGAACTTGATGTTGTATCAGAATGGTCATCTGCTATTTTTGTACAAATCGGCCAATCCAGAAGTGCACTTTACTTAAAACTTTTTTTGAATTTTTTGCATAAATATAGAATTATTCGCCATAGCATATTGAAATTTCATATAAAGAACTTCTATAACATCTTGTTGTAACATCTTGCATTATGATTGCGATCAGCTAAACCGGAAGTGCACTTTACTTGAATCTTTTTTTAAATTTTCCGCATAAATTCAGAATGATCAGCCAAAGGATACTGGAATTTAGCATTAGGAATTGCTGTAGCATCTAAATGGTCATCTTCTATTTTTTTAACAATCTGCTGAGCCGGAAGTGCTCTTTATATGACAGACTTTTTGAATTTTCCGCATAAATTGTAAACAATCAGTCGTAGAATATTTAAATTTTATATTAGACACTTTTATAATATCTAGTTGCACACCCTGCATTATAATTGCTATCGACTAAACCGTAAGAGCACTTTATTCGAAACATTTTTTGAATTTTCCGTATAAATCCATAACGATTGAACGTAAATTGTTAGAATTTAGTATTTAGGATGATTATACCGTCTAGATGCTCATATCCTATTTTTATAGAGATCCACCGAGCCGGAAGTGCACTTTACTTGACAGTCTTTTGGAATTTTTCGCATAAATTCGAAACGATCAGGTGTAGAATATTGAAATTTGGAATTTCAGTCTGCTGTAGCATCTGAATGATAGCCCACTATCTTCATAACAATAGACTGAACCGAAAGTGCACTTCAGTAGGAATTTATTTTTTAAACTTGCGCATTATATTTCTTTCTCAATTTTAATTTTTAAAAGATTTTTGTTGTATTTGCAGTAGCTTTCCGGTTATTATTCTGATTAACAACGACAGGTTATCGTTTATATCAAATTAATATGGCCTAATCAGCCGCCTATACCCGCCTTTTTTCTACTTTTACAAAGTAACAAGTATTGTGAAACCGACAAAATTCACCTATCGAGATTTTAATGGGAATATCCGTTGTGAGCAGCCCTGAATCCATTTTGACTATTTTTGGCTTGATGTCGGTATTGTCCGCATAAATTCTAAACAATCAGTCGTAGAATATTTTAGTTCTGTATTAGACACTTTTAGAATATCTAGTTGTACACCCTGCATTATGATTGCTATCGACCAAACCGAAAGAGCACTTTATTCGAAACATTTTTCGAATTTTCTGCATAAATCCAAAACGATTGAACGCAGATTGTTAGAATTCAGTATTTAGGACGATTATCCTGTCTAGTTGCTCATATCCTATTTTTATCAAAATCCACCGAGCCGGAAGTGCACTTTACTTGACAGTCTTTTAGAATTTTTCGCATGAATTCGAAACGATGAGGTGTAGAATATTGAAATTTGGTATTTCAGTCTGCTGTAGCATCTGAATGATACCCCACTATTTTCATAACAATAGACTGAACCGGAAGTGCACTTCAGTAGGAATTTATTTTTTAATTTTGCGCATAAAATTTCTTACTCAATTTTAAGTTTTAAAAGATTTTTATTGTATTACTGGTAGCTTCCCGGTTATTATTCTGATTAACAACGACTGGTTATCGTTTATATCAAATTAATATGGCCTAATCAGCCGCCCATACCCACCCCCTTTTCACTTACTTTTACAAAGTAACAAGTAAGTATTGTGAAACCGACAAAATTCAGCTATCCAGATTTTGATGGAAATATCCGTTTTGAGCATCCCTGAATCCATTTTGACTATTTTTGGTTTGATGTCGGTACGTATGTTCGTGCGTGCGTGCGCTCGTACGTGCGGGCTTAACTCGCAAATCTCAAAACTGGTTGAACGTATAATATTGAAATTTTGTATTTAAGACTGGTATAGGGTCTAGTTGTGCATCTTGCATTATGGTTCCAATCGCCTGTACTGGAAGTGCACTTTACTTGAAACTTTTTTCGAATTTTTCTGATAAATCCAGAATGATCAACCGTGGGATGTTGAAATTTAGTATTTGAACTTGATGTTGTATCAGAATAGTCATTTGCTATTTTTGTATGAATCGGCCAAGCCAGAAGTGCATTTTACTTGAATTTTTTTTTGATTTTTTTGCATAAATCTAGAATGATTAGCCATAGCACATTGAAATTTTGTATTGAGCACTTCTATAACATCTTATTGTACATCTTGCATTATGATTGCGATCGGCTAAACCGGAAGTGCACTTTACTCGAGACTTTTTTTAAATTTTCCGCATAAATTCAGAATGATCAGCCAAAGGATACTGAAATTCAGCATTTGGAATTGCTGTAGCATCTAGATGGTCATCTTCTATTTTTGTAGCAATCGGCTGAGCTGGAAGTGCACTTTATATGACAGACTTTTTGAATTTTCCGCATAAATTCTAAACAATCAGTCGTAGAATATTTGAATTTTGTATTAGTCACTTTTATAATATCTAGTTGTACACCCTGCATAATGATTGCTATCGACTAAACCGAAAGAGCACTTATTCGAAAATTTTTTTGAATTTTCCGCGTAAATCCAAAACGATTGAACTCAGATTGTTAGAATTCAGTATTTAGGGTGATTATACCGTCTAGATGCTCATATCCTATTTTTATTGAGATCCACTGAGCCGGAAGTGCATTTTACTTGACAGTCTTATGGAATTTTTCGCATAAATTCGAAATGATCATGTGTAGAATATTGAAATTTTGGTATTCCAGTTTGCTATAGCATCTGAATGATTGCCTACTATTTTCATAACAATAGGCTGAACCGGAAGTGCACTTCAGTAGGAATTTATTTTTTTATTTTGCGCATAAATTCAGATCTGTTGGTAGTCGTAGAATTTTGGAAATCAGTATTAAGGAATGTTGTAGTATAAGAATAATGGCCTACTGTTTCCATAGCAACCGACTTGGCTGAAAGCGCATTTTACTTGACAGATTCTTAAAATCTCTTGGAAAATTCAAAACGAACGATGAGATTTTGTGTTTGATTATATACACGGAAAAAACTAAATGTTATTAGTAAGATTTCTACTAGTTTTTGATGTTTTGAATGCCAACCCGGAACCTGCCTTGAAATATGTCACTTATTACAAAGTGAAAAGTGGAAAAATATATCCTTGGTCCACCAAAATGTATCATCTCTAAGGAAAAATAATACAGAGTCAAGACACAAATTTTAAAGTTCCAAATGATAAAATTCTCCATTCCGATACATATAATTCCATATAGAAGTATATAATATGTAACAGGGACTATATTGAATAATAACTCTCAACTTTTAAATTTTAATGTTTCAAACACTAAAAATCTTCCATCTGATTTATAGATTTTCATGTATCAACATTATTTTTTGAATATATGTAATAGTAAATATTCCTATCTTGATTTAAAATTTCGTCATTTCAAACAATAAAAACTAGCAATTCTTGCAGTAAAATATTTACTTGTACAATATACTTATCGAAGTTTGAATTTAAATTTTTTTAATATAATTAAATATTTCTTTTAATTATAAGTAATTGGTTCTTGGATGCAATATTGTATATTTTTTGTCATTTCAGTTTGACATTTCGATCTTTTAATCAAGAATCACCATCAGAAAATGATTATAAAAAGGAAACACGGCAAGTATCAAGATAATGAAAAATATACAGCAGATCATCAGATGAAAACGTAGATTATACATCTAGGACAAAAAGAACAATAAACTTTTGACATTCATTCAAGGTTTGAGGAAAGACAACACGAGAGAGTCTCAAGCAGAGGAATCTATAATATCAGACTTGACAAATATCATTGTGACTTGAATTATTTTTTCCTTTGCTTGAGGTACTTTCACATGGTTTTATTTAAAACTTGGGTGAATTGCAGGAGATTATTGATTCTTTTTGTTGTAAATGTAGAGTCCACGTTTTCATGTCAAGGCTTCTGTAGATCTTTTACTATCCAGATTTTTGCTTTGTTTATTCTTGTATTATTGTTTTTGATGATGATTATCGGTTAAGGGTCGAAACGTCAAACTGGAATGAAAAAAATACACAGAATTAAAATCCAAGAACCAATTATTCATAATTGAATTTCAAAGAAATTCATCCATTTTTTTTCTTACCTTGCATTTTTATAAACATGAAATATGCTATAATAAAGTTCAATAATTTGGTAAGTAGTGATTTGTCAACTGAAATAAATAAATAATATATTCACAGCTTTTGTTTCAAGAGTAGTAATTTTTATTCAAGAAAATAATATACTCCTACATTTTCAGTACAAAATTGAATAAAAAAAAAATAAAAAACAATTATTATTATAAAATAATATCAAAGCGATGATCGACTGGATGGATTATGAATGAAAACGATGATTGGAAGTCAGTCACAGTTTAAAATTTCATTCACACAAAAACCGACATTTCGCTCACATTGTTGACATTGTTGCCTTCTTCATATGTATATAGTCTAGAAATAGAATAATTATGGCATAAATCAAGTATCACACAAAACGGATATCTCACATTAGAAAAATAAGTTGACACACTGTTGAAATTATAGATAAAGCAATAAATAAATAATTTAGAGTCTGAAAAAGTTTCTATAAAACTCCCAGAGATCAAATCACAGATCATTTTCATTGAAAACTTCATTATTGTTGCAAATTTTATGTTCTGTCTCCAAATATTCCAGCTTTCAGACTATGAACTATCACTTCCTAAACGATAAAAATTGAATTTTCACTCAATATTTATTACAATTTCATTTTTTCAACAAGCACATTGTAATTTTTAGAGTTTATAACACCAGTTTTTGCATATAAACTTCAAATTTGAGTATTCAAACAATGGTAATTGTGAATTGATTGTCAAAACAATGATATTATTGCTTAATAGTGCAATAATTGGTGATCATACCACTGCTTATTGGACATTCATCCTTCTTTAGTATAATTCATTTTTTTCTGTGTTGAAATATGGAACTGTATATTTTCTTGATAGAGGATATTGTTATTCGACGTTTGAAATTCTTAAAATTTCTTACTCAATTTTAGGTTTGAAAAGATTTTTGTTGTATTTCCGATAGCTTCCCAGTTATTATTCTGATTGTCAAAGACAGGTTATCGTTTATATCAAATTGATAAGGCCTAATCTGCCGCGCCCATACCCGCCCATACCCGCCCCCTTTTTTCCATAGAGGTGACAGACCAAGACAGGGAGACAAATATAGAATTTTTATTTGGAATTTACACTATATATGTTAACTTGGTAATTATATGGTTTCAGGGTCACCGAGTCACTCAGGTGTTAGAGTAGTGACCCGTAGATCACTTTTTGATAGAACGAAAGAGCAAAATTTGCCTAATTTTGAAGAAAAGTTGAATTACTTGAAGGATTGGGTTTTGTTTAGCGAAAACTATTCTGAATTCAAGGCGTTGGAGCACAAGCCTTCGCACATTCAGTCATTATTCATTTAAAGAAAAATTATGGCTCATAGTTAACCAGGGCGACTATCTGTATAGTAAAACAACTGAATGAATAATTTTGACCGGCTGGATCAGCAAAATACCCCTATGTGCGTCGTTGGATTGATATGGAATGACCCGTATACAGGGCGTATCTATACCAATATAATGGTAAGTATATAGTATTTGATTAGTACGTCAAATACTATAAACCATTGAAGTTTGTTACATAGGTATAGATACACCCTGTATACTATAGATATAGGATCTGCGGGTGAGTCCTCAAGAACCGCAACTAATGAAAAATACAAGTCCTTTTTTTATTGGAGAGCCTTTCTAAGGCACTAAGGTTGAATTTCGTAAATCGCCAATCATAACGCGAAGGTTTAAGAGGAGCTCTTTTGGTCGAAAATTGCGTGAAACTCACATTGCCGCCCAGTAATGGCGCCTCTTTGGAAATACAATGAATCAATAAATAAGTTGAACATATCAATACAGGTTTCATAACTTCTACATCCAATAATTGAAAAAGAATCATTTTTGTATCACGGAGGTCGTGGAGTCGAAGCCCACTGACGGACAATTATTATAATATAAGTACTTTGTGGCGTACTCTTCATAAAAATTAAGAGTACTACATGTAGTTTGACGACTGGTACGCACTAACGGCTCAGTAAATATCAATCAAGCTACCAAGTGCACTATAAGTGACTGCCACACCCGTATCGGGTAGTAGACATCATTGAAATTTTTTGTATTATTGTGATTTTGCATCATTTCTTGTTTTAATATTGTCTCAATTTCCAAAGAGCATTTTCATTTGTGCTTGTTTTCAGGGGAAACAAGGATGTGGGTCCTTACCCAAGACAATGCAATTCAATATATGATATGTATTGGCCAGACTGGACATTTTCTTCCGCTCAACCATCTACAGGATCTTCCGGAAATTCAATCAATGGAATATCAAAATCAGTTGGATTATCGGCATCACAAACTCAAAGGTCTTCTTTTTTTTTCCAATTTCCACTCTCGCTTATAGTTTTTGAGTTAATATTGATAAAAAATCGAACAAATTTCTTGCAATTTTTGTTGGAAAGAGGAATCTTGATTTTTTTGAATGTTATTTCGAATCGAATGAGACTAAGAGTAAACTTAATTTCTATTTTTTTTGAGATTCTTCAGTGGCGTGCAGTCCATATGTGCAGGGTGTGCACTGCACACCCTATGAAAATATTAGAAATTACGTAAATAAAATTAATATAATGGTTTATTGAAATACTTCATTTTGTTTCACAAATTTGCATTATAAAATCAGAGAAAGAGCGTATTTCATCTATTTATGCAACCAGAATTACGGGCGCGCCTCGTGGGCCAATCTGCTATATATTTGAAACGAATGTCGACGCTTGAGGTGCAGAATTTCTCGCTGCACGGCCAGCGAGGTCTGTTTAGCATAGTCAGTATTAAGAAAGTAAAGGAATAGAGTCTGACAGAGAAAAAGCATACCGAAATTAGCGATCTCCTATCGCTCGTTCTCTCTCGCTGGGTGCAGGCAGACTTTCTGCATCTGGAGCTGAATATTCAACGTTTAGTTGAGTTCTTTTTCAAACGCCTTTTATAAGTTTGTTTTAAAATACTTGAAATATTGTTATTTGTTATTTAAGTCAACAATATAAGGTAAACAAGACCAACGTCAGACATAAAACTCACTCAATATATCAAAATTAAAGGCCAGCAGTCCGTGCGACATTTCCAAATTAAAATATATGAAAAATTTAAATTGATTGCTGGTTGTTGCGAGAAAATAAGCTGTATTGTTGGCCATGTATATATCCCCTTCCTCACCACCGACTCTGCACACCTATCACAGAAAGTCACCGCACGCCACTGAGATTCTTGCATTAATAAACAAAAAAAATTGAAATTTTCACAGATCGAATGTTTACATGTTACAGAATAAATCCGCTTTTTTTGGATTTTTTTAGGCTTTTGCCCGTCAAGTTCGTAAATTATTTAATTTTATATTATGAGAAATTTGCATTTCTTTAGTCACTCAAAAATCATATATAACGATTCAGAAATTATTTCTTTATTAGGTGAGTAAAAAAAAGGGAGCATTTTTCTACCGTTCTGTCAATAAGTAATGATTAATTTATCAATGACAAATCACTCATTTCAATCTAAAATAACTTCAAAACATTTAGATTTGGCAATATTGTAACTGTACAGCGCCTTTTTTCTGTGCAATTCAGAATTTAAATTGTGGTTCAATTTTCGCTGCAGCGAAAGTTCACATCGTCGAATACCCGCTTCCCCCATAACTGCTTTGTATGTCGATGGCACTTATAAACTTTCGCCGCAGCTGAAATTCGTCATGCGGTACGCACTCATAGGTTAGATATTCATTCTATTCATCATAAAAATATAATTTGAATTAAAATAATTATAATGATTATTGTTTATAAGTACTGGTAATTCAGGGCTTCTACTTACCTACAATTTCCCATATGAATTATTATATTTACGTCCATAGTTCATGTTCGCAGCCACATTTAACTACAACATATAATATAGAAACATACGCTGTATACACCAAGGGTCAGATGCCTGCTATAGTTACTCATAAAGTTTAAAATAAGTTGCGTATTATTTTATTATTTTGAAGAAAATGTATTTGAAAAAGACTCAAAAGGTACTTGTTTTTGACATTTGTTAAAAAAACATAAAAACTTTTGGAAGAATGTTATTCTCGAAATAATGGTTTGAATCATTTGTTTCTAATAAAATAATTGTCATAATAATGCAAGCTGATAATTCATAGAATATTACTTGGATTTTTTTACGCTACTTTGCTCAAAAGATACAATCAGTGCATTTTAAAATATTTAAATAATTTATTCCCCGAAAAGTTTAAAAATAATTGCTTGACGGAAAAATCATTTGTGCTTGTTTTCAGGGGCAACAGGAATGTGGGTCCTTACCCTTACTTCGGTGCACCAGAAGATGTGCCAGGACCGATAGAAGTGGCCCCAAAACCACAAGAAGTAATTAAAAAATCACCAGAAATTGTTCAACCATCAACAGGATCTTCCGAAAGTTCTTCTGTACTATCGGAATCGTGTGATTCATCTGCATCAAATGAGCCCAAAACATATAAACTATCAGCAAATGCTCCACCATTTTTCCCAAGATCCTTTGGACCGACCTGCAATTCATTTGATTTACCACCATATCAAGTATTCGGCGAACAATCTCAAGCAATTCCAACTTTCGTTCCAAATCAGTCTACGTATTCTAATATGCTCATTGGGCAAGAGAGTCCACAAATTCCACAATACTTTAATTTGACTGAAGTACCAGTTGTCGTATTTGTGCCAGCACCGGCTAACCAAGTTCATCCACAAATTTATTATTATGTAACACATGTTCCCCAATTAATAACTTCCCCAATTCCAACAATGAGTCATACATATATATCTCCACCACCAGGTTTTGTTTTCCCTCCGAATATCAATCTGCAAGAATCTACTTTCCCATTTTCTCAAGAAACACATGGACCAAGATTTTGGACTTCTCGTGACCCTATGGCATTTAATCCTCCATTTTGGCCGATTCTGAGAACATGCAGTACTACCATGGATCTTCCTGAGTCATTATTGAACATCCCATTCTCTATAAGCGGATTTCGTCATTTCTTTTTTATGATTACCAAGATCGTATATATTCCAGAAGGAGGTACTATGCCGATAGTTTATTATATGACAGAAGTATTTAGGAATTTTGATCATATAAGTTTATAAGATAATTGGATATCTTGATTTATATATACCTAAGACAAATATAATATACCAAAATTATTAAAAAAAAATGGTAATATTTAATTAGAAATACAAAAATAGTTCTAGATGACACTTTTAGCAATTGATAATTACTTTATGTTTAAAAAGGAGTCGGTGGAGATGAATTCAAGTAATACCTACGGAATGTTTGTTATTTTTTGATAGGTTTTTTTGGTTTAAATTTTTTATATTTATTTATATTTTTGAAGTTTCGACTCCCTATCCGAAAGTCTTCATCAGAAACGATGATAGAAACAAAAACATCATTGTTTCTGATGAAGACTTTCGAATAGAGTTGAAACGTCAAAAATATAAATAAATAAACAAAATTTACACTTGAAAAACCTGTTAATTATGATTTAATTCTGAAAAACATGTATATTAACTTTTCTTAATTTACATGTTAGGCTATTTTTGTTAAATCATACAGATTTTTCGGCTGTTATAGTGCACCATTTTGCTATTTAATATAGCAGCAATTTATTTTAGCTGAATTTATACTGTACATTTTTATTATTTTTATAATTAATTAAAATTATGTACATATAGATAATTCAGAATTATTATCATCTTGCGAAATAATGTTAATACATTGAATTTTTATAAAGGAATTAAAACTATGTACATAATGATATTTCAGGATTAATATTATCTGATGGCAAGATAATTTTAATGCATTGAATTTTTATGGTAGAATTGAATTATGTACAGAATGGAGATTTAGAATTATTATTATCTTGCAGGATAATTTTAATCCATTGAATTCTTATGAATGAATTAAAATTATGTACATAACGGAAATTCAGGATTATTATTATCTGGCAAGATAATTTTAATGCATTGAGTTTCCAAGATTGAGTTAAATTTATGTATTTGATGGAAATTCAGGACTATCACTATCTTGCAAGATAAATTAATTGAATTACTATGATTGAATTAAAATTATGTACATAATTTTAATTTAACTTATATTCAGAGAATGGAAATTGAAACCAATAAAGTTATCTTGCATGATAACCGCATTCTGAATTTTCTTTATGTACATAATTTCAATTGAATCATGAAAATCCATGAATTAAAATTATCTTGCAAGATAATAATTCTGAATTTCCATTATGTACATAATTTTATTCCATCATAAAAATTAAATAAACTCAAATTATCTTGGGAGATAATAGCTCTGAATCACCATTATGTATATGATTTTTATTCAATCATAAAAATTCAATGTATTAAAATTATCTTGTAAGATGATAATAATTCTGAATTTTCATTTTGTACATGATTTTAATTCATTCATAAGAACTCGCAAGAATAATAAGAACGTGTAGTTTAAATTTAACAGGAATAAATTGTTGCTATTGAATTTAGCAAAACGGCGTAACATACGCTGTCATTATTTTGGCGTTGATCATTATCAATTTATTGTTGAAAAATATACAGGTACTTACCAGAAAATGTCATTGATTATCTAATTTTTTTTTTTTTCATTATTTTGCCTGAAATGCTTGATCTTATGTGGAAAAATATGTTTTAACTTATATGTTGTACATAATGTAGTCCTAAGATATGAATTAGTATTAGCATTTTTGTCTTGGGTGTATATAAATGAAGATATTTCTTGAAAATATTCGATTTTGATCATATACATACAATATTATTTCGTAAATTAAGCAAGATAGGTAATGATAGTATCAAATGTGGCTTTGTTTTTTGTGTAGAATGTTTCTTTATTTTTTTATTTTGTCAGATATTTAGATACCTATCTTGAGAATCTAATGATATGAATTTATTAGCATTCGTTTTGTTACTTTCGACTCTCAATGAAATGAGATAACGTATTTTCGAAAGTATTTTTTTATAACTTTTTGTAACTGCTATATTGTCATTTTGATAGAATCTCAAATAGCTTGTGAATAGAACGAAATATCACATGAAGAACTCATATATTTTATAGTTTTCTTCATCTACATACAATATTTCGTGAATAAAGCAAGATAGGTGATGATAGTATTAAATGTGACTTTGTTTTTGGTATAGAATGTTTCTTTATTTTGTCAGATACTTAGATACCTATCTTGAGAATCTAATGATATGAATTTATTAGCATTTATTTTGTTATATACTTTTGACTCTCAAGAAAATGAAATAACGTACTTTCGAAAGTATTTTTTTACAACTTTTTGGAGCTGCTATATTGTCATTTTGATAGAATCTCAAATATCTTGTGAATAAAACGAAATATCACATGAAGAACTCATATATTTTAGTTTTCTTCATCTACAAACAATATTATTTCGTGAATAAAGCAAGATAGGTGATGATAGTATCAAATGTGACTTTATTTTACGTATAGAATGTTTATTTATTTTTTTATTTTGTCAGATACTTACATACCTATCTCGAGAATCTAATAATATAAATTTATTAGCATTTGTTTTGTTATACTTTCGACTCTCAATAAAATGAGATAATGTAGTATCGATAGTATTTTTTTATAACTTTTTGTAACTGCTATATTGTCATTTTGATCGAATCTCAAATATCTTGTGAATAAAACGAAACATCACATGAAGAACTCATATATTTTAGTTTTCTTCATCTACATACAATATTATTTCGTGAATAAAGCAAGATAGGTAATTATAGTATCAAATGTAGCTTTGTTTTTTGTATAGAATGTTTCTTTATTTTTTTATTTTGTCAGATACTTAGATACCTATCTTGGGAATCCAATGATATGAATTTATTAGTATTTGTTTTGTTACTTTCGACTCTCAATAAAATAAGATAATGTACTTCCGAAAGTATTTTTTCATAACTTTTTGTAACTGCTATATTGAATAAAACTAAGTATCACATGAAGAACTCATATATTTCAATTTTCTCTAGTTTTAGAGCTCAATGTCGATTTTTATCAGCAGTGTATGTGCTTATGTGAAGTGTTGAGAGGTAGAATACTTCCTGCCTCATCGTATGGTAAGTGAAATCGGTGCAATTTTGTGACATAATCTATTTTTCCTTGTTAAGAATGATAATTCTCATAAATAGTTATTGTCAACATCACTGTTCATTCATCCTCACGATTATTTATTCCTTATATACCACTTGTGCCTGATGGTGAAAGATTAACAGATTATTGGATTAACCTTAAAGATAGTAACTAAAATGTGAAATTTAAATCTTCAATACAGATAGCCGAACTGATCTAATCACTTGAGAATAACGGAGAAAAGAAAGATCAATTAGACTATTATTGCAATTAGATAATGAAGGGGTGGGTATATGAATTGACACCAATCTATAACATTCTACTTATTACTTGGTTGGATGCAAATTTTAAATTTACCGCCACGTCAAAATAAGAGCTTTAATTATATTTTCTGATGTTTATAGAAAGAAGCTAATTTGCTAAAATGCTTATTCAATTAATTATTAAATTTACAAACAAATTCCAGTATATTTAATAGTAATTGTTTAGAATTTGGTATCTTACTTGACCCCTTGGCACTAGTATAAAAGCGTGAGCAACCGCCCTGGCTTCCTCTTTTAGTTCGGCCGCCATATTGTCAAGTTGATATCAGTGTGAAAAATCATAATTGACTGGAATATTCTCTAGCAAGTAAGTAATTAATTGTAGTAATCGCTTTTTAATGGTTATAAGTACATATTATTGCTAAATTCATTCTAATTCGTGTTTAATTTACATGTAAATTGGGCTTTATTGTTAAGTAAGGTTATGTCCATTTTGTCACGTTGGGACTGTTGGACTCAACACAAATATTTGCGTTGAAAAAATTTTTTGTTTTCAACCGGAAAACGAATTGGCGGGTTTTGCCCGCTCTGATCAAACTCGACATGGAATCTAACGTAATTTATAATACTGGTTTTTTGTTTTCACCTGGGCGGTGCTTGGCGCCAAATAAAAATATTTTGTAAATTGGGAATGGGACTCATATAATATTTTGAAAGATTAGTGCCCAGTTTACATTGCTGAATTAGAGTACCTGCCTCGACCGTTGGGTACTGCAGGGGATTATAAGAGCTCCGTGCCCAGTTTGCTTGCATCTATTATTCCATAGCTTCAAGTTTTCACTTCTTTCAGCAATCCTCAATAATTATAGAAATACTTTCTGATGCAGTGTTAATAGTCGACTAAAATTTATTGTATTTTCAGATAACATGGCAGACAAGAAACTGTATGTACCACCTTACAGGGCAAATAGAACTCCTTTAGAAGAAAAACCAGTTCGAGAGTTGAATATCGGGGATTTACTAATTCGAATTAATCAACTACGTGTGTCATCCACCTCAACCCAACCTCCAAAGCCACAAACATTTAGACGAGCCCCACTCAGAACAATTGGTGTGAATTGTGAGAATATTCGCCCAGCTGAATATCTTCAGCCCAGAATTGGTGAGAATTTTTATATTTCAGCTTTCTAAAATTGTAGGAGGCACTTTAATTATTGATTTCGATTTTTGTGAGTAAATGAATGACGAAATCAATAAAAATCTGCATACATTAAAAACTGCTCTGAAAATTAGGGCGAATGAAATTGTTTTTGCTTATCAGTTACAAAATATAATTTGCCAAGTTGAATAAAAAAATTATAACTGGAACTTCTTTTGTACTTTCAGATGCTCATCCACAATCGACATCCTACGCTTCGCAATGGCCACTCCGGGATGCTTCGATCCCAAACGCATACGTCCAGCCAACATACCTTATTCCAATTATACCAAGTACTCAAAGAAATGTCCAAGTGAACATCACAAATCCAGCTCAACGGATGGTGCCCAGTCGTTCTAGACCTATTAAGAAATCAAGGAATGTTTTTGTGCGAAAATTTGGAACCAAGCCCATCAAAATCGATGTTCCTGAGGACGCAGATCC
Source organism: Dromius quadrimaculatus (assembly GCA_963989225.1). Lineage (NCBI taxonomy): Eukaryota > Metazoa > Arthropoda > Insecta > Coleoptera > Carabidae > Dromius > Dromius quadrimaculatus. The sequence continues at coordinate 6,224,588 of OZ022336.1, read as the reverse complement.
GTTCTTTAGAAATAAATACAATGAGGAAAAGAGTCCCAAGAATCCTGATGAGGTTGAATTTCCCTCATCACATTGCGGAAGAAAAGATCAGGAGAAAGAGAATATCAACTTTGACGAATGAATTGTTATTTAGTACTTTTATGTTGCTACAAAAATGTTATATAATGGTATTTGCGAATAATTTGTTAACATTCGCTCTTTTGTTCCAAATTGTTTTTGTTTTTTCATGCGAATAGCAATGTTAATTTATTGAAATTATGTATGTCACTGATATGCATCTATAAAAATTATTAAAATCTCTTAAAAAATCAATTACTTATTTTTTATTTATAATATTATAATATATATATGTATATAATAATATTAGGAATTGGTAGGTTTTTCACTTAGTCCAAAGCTCGCCGCACACGATGCAATTTTTCAAGCAATTTTGTTCACTTGGCGCCGCACTGGGTGCCACGCTTGCTCCGCTCCGATGCAAGAAATTTGGTGCGATGCGGGGTACTAGACTTACCACGAGACTTGTTTTTCAAGATAGGTTCGGTGCTATTTTTCGCACTTGCTGCGCTACTGACTGCTGTCCACAGCCAATCAAAGCAGACGACGAAATCACATGATTACATCACTGAGTTGTATGTCGCATCAGAATGCTGTGCCTCGTTAGTACATTGTGTTTTGTGGGGTTTTAAGATACAAATAAGTGAAAATTATGGCTAGTGGAAATTAGGTAATGTTTACGTACCCTAGCTCAGGGTGTATACCAAATAATTAAATGAAAATTCCCTGACTTCCAGGTTTTCCAGGTTATTTTCAATAAAATTCCAGACAGTAAAAAAACAAAAGTTTGATACAAGTTTACATATAATCACAGATTAATGTTGTAATTCTGTGTGAGCCCTATAAATCTGTGAATTAAAAACAAAATCGCAACGAACTTGATATCATGAACGAATTTACATCAATCGACAAAAGTAAATGTACTTTAATAAATTTTTTTTCCATGAATTTATAGATCTGGAAGACTTATAAATTTGCACAGATGGCCCTAGTATCTTAAAGAGTGAAAATATACTTTTATGAGTAATAATGCATAAATATCCTATGATGTATTTTTTCCAGACAAATATCAGAAATTCCCTGACGATTCCATGACATTTCCAGTTTATCTAAATTCCCTTACATTTCCAGGTTTTTTACGTTTGGTATACACCCTACTAGCTCGTCAAACAAAATGTTGAAAACTCTGCGGCCTTGATTCCTTCTCAAAAGTCACTCTCTTGACCAAAGTTTTTTCTTCTTTTTTTTCTGTCTCGTAATTCGCAAGCTATAACTGCAGCAAATGCTCCTGCTCTTCTCCGACGATTAGTTTCGGCAACATCGATACTTGTAATGTGAAAATCTACCAAGTCTACGTTCTAGTGTTAGAATGAATGGCGCAGCTTGCATCGTGTGATGCGAGAATAAGTGTCACACTAAGTGTACCTCAAAGTGGCCCAGTGCGCAAGAAAACTTGCTGCAAATTAAGTGAACAAAATTGCATGAAAAATTGCCTCGTGTGCGGCGGGCTTAAGTAAGTAGTGATGTAACGAATATTAATTTTAAGCATTCGCGAATGCTAATGCGAATATTCAATTTTCCAAAAAGAGATGATTATTTTATGTTCGAATTAAAATCAGATTTATATGAAGACTGTTAAATATGAAATTTTGAGAGGGGAATGTTTTTTTGTTTGTTTACATACAAATTTTTTCTAAAGACGTCAAAAAATGATGACATTTACATATATATATATATATATATATATATATATATATATATATATATATATATATATATATATATATATATATATATATATATATATATATATATATATATCAATATTACGACAACGTGCATGAAGTATTTCGCGCACTAATTTTTGTATTCTATTATGGATTTAATATTTCTTTTTCATCATTTCTTGACGACTGTAGAAAAAATGTTTGCAGTCTGTGCACAAAATTTCTTCCAAAGCTTTCAGTCTCAAGCACCAAAGTATAATTTGTTGAAGTTGATTTTTTGTAATTTTTAATATCAAATATAAAAGTAAAGGCTGATTACAGACATAATTGCAAAGCTAGGTTTAGTTAGCGGAAAAAGGTTTTCGAATAGAATTAATAGGAAATTTAGAGTTAATAAGAATCAAAACAATTGACTTTTTGTTTTAAATTTGATTTTTTTGATTTAAATCGGATTTTTTTGATTTAAATCATGATTTTTTACATTCAAACAGTACATTTGTATTATCTTTATGTCGAATCAAAATTATGTACATAATGATGATTTAGAATTATTATCATCTTGCGAAATAATGGTAATACATTGAATTTTTTTAATGGAATTAAAATTATGTTTCTATAATGGAATTCCAGGATTATTATTATCTAATGACGAGATAATTTTGATGTATTGAATTTTTATGGTTGAATTGAATTATGTACGTAATGGAAATTTATAATTATTATTATCTTGCAAGATAATTTCAAATCATTGAATTCTTATGATTGAATGAAAATTATGTACATAATGGGAATTCAGGACTATTATTATCGGCAAGATAATTTTGATGCATTGAATTTTTATAATTGGATTTAATTTATGTACATGATTGAAATTCAGAATTATCATTATCTTGCAAGATAATTTTAATTCCTTGAGTCTTTATGATTGAATTGAAATTATCTACATTTGCAAGATAACTCTAATTCACTGAATATTTATAATTGGTTGAAATTATGTATCCACATAATGGCAATTCAGGATTATTATTATCTAGCAAGATCATTCTAAAAAACCATTATGTACATAATTTCAATTGAATCATGAAAATTCATGAATTAAAATTATTTTGCAAGATAATAATTCTGAATTTCTATTATGTACATAATTTTATTCATTTATAAAAATTAAATTAACTGAAATTATCATGGGAAATGATAATAACTCTGAATTACCATTATGTATATAACTTTAATTCAATCATAAAAATTCAATGTATTAAAATTATCTTGCAAGATGATGATAACTTTGAATTTCCAATTTGTACATGATTTTAATTCATTCATAAGAACTCGATGAATTAAAATTTTGTTGCATGATAATAGGAATGTGTAGTTTAAATTCAACAGGAATAAATTGTTGCTATTGAATAGCAAAACGGCGTTGATCATTATCAATTTATTGTTGAAAAATATACAGGTACCAGAAAATGTCATTGATTATCTAATATTTATTTAATTTTTCATTATTTTGCCTGAAATGCTTGATATTATGTGGAAAAAAATGTAATCCTAAAATAAGAATTAGTATTAGCACTTTTGTCCAGGGTGTATATAAATGAAGATATTACTTGAAAATATTTGATTTTGATCATCTACATACAATATTATTTCGTAAATGAAGCAAGATAGGTAATGATAGTATCAAATGTGGCTTTGTTTTGTGTGTAGAATGTTTCTTTATTTTTTTATTTTGTCAGATATTTAGATATCTATCTTGAGAATCTAATGATATGAATTTATTAGCATTTGTTTCGTTACTTTCGACTCTCAATAAAATAAGATAATGTACTTTCGAATGTAGTTTTTTATAACTTTTTGTAACTGCTATATTGAATAAAACAAAATATCACATAAAGAACTCATATATTTTAGTTTTCTTTAGTTTTAGAGCTCAATGTCGACTTTTATCAGTGTATGTGCTTATGTGAAGTGTGAAGAGGTAGACTACTCCCTGCCTCATTGTATGGTAAGTGAAATCGGTGCAATTTTGTGACACAATCTAGTTTTCTTCGTTGAGAATAATAATTCTCAGAAATAATTATTGTCAACATCACTGTTCATTCATCTTAACGATTATTTATTCCTTATATACCACTTGTGCCTGATGGTGAAAGATTAACAGATTATTGGATTAACCTTAAAGATAGTAACTAAAATGTGAAATTTAAATCTTCAATACAGATAGCCGAACTGATCTAATCACTTGAGAATAACGGAGAAAAACATCAATTCGACTATTATTGCAATTAGATAATGAAGGGGTGGGTATATGAATTGAGACCAATCTATAACATTCTCATTAGCATTTTTGTTCATTATTGTTTACTACCATCCATTTGTTGTCATGGAGACTATGTTAAGTTGGAAGGGAAATAATCAAAAATTAATTTACTGTAGTAGATGATAAGAAAAAACTATCTACTTATTACTTGGTTGGATGCAAATTTTAAATTTACCGCCACGTCAAAATAAGAGCTTTAATTATATTTTCTGATGTTTATAGAAAGAAGCTAATTTGCAAAAATGCTTATTCAATTAATTATTAAATTTACAAACAAATTCCAGTATATTTAATAGTAATTGTTTAGAATTTGGTATCTTACTTGACCCCTTGGCACTAGTATAAAAGCGTGAGCAACCGCCCTGGCTTCCTCTTTTAGTTCGACCGCCATATTGTCAAGTTGATATCAGCGTGAAAAATCATAATTGACTGAAATATTCTCTAGCAAGTAAGTAATTAATTGTAGTAATTGCTTTCTGATGATTATAAGTAAATATTATTGCTAAATTCATTCTATTTCGTGTTTAATTTACATGTAAATTGGGCTTTATTGTTAAGTAAGGTTATGTCCATTTTGTCACGTTGGGACAGTTAGACTCAACACAAATATTTGCGTTGAAAAAATTTTTTGTTTTCAACCGGCAAACGAATTGGCGGGTTTTGCCCGCTCTGATCAAACTCGACATGGAATCTAACGTAATTTATAATACTGGTTTTTTGTTTTCACCCGGGCGGTGCTTGGCGCCAAATAAAAATATTTTGTAAATTGGGAATGGGACTCATATAATATTTTGAAAGATTAGTGCCCAGTTTACATTGCTGAATTAGAGTACCTGCCTCGACCGTTGGGTACTGCAGGGGATTATAAGAGCTCCGTGCCCAGTTTGCTTGCATCTATTATTCCATAGCTTCAAGTTTTCACTTCTTTCAGCAATCCTCAATAATTATAGAAATACTTTCTGATGCAGTGTTAATAGTCGACTAAAATTTATTGTATTTTCAGATAACATGGCAGACAAGAAACTGTATGTACCACCTTACAGGGCAAATAGAATTCCTTTAGAAGAAAAACCAGTTCGAGAGTTGAATATCGGGGATTTACTAATTCGAATTAATCAACTACGTGTGTCATCCACCTCAACTCAACCTCCAAAGCCACAAACATTTAGACGAGCCCCACTCAGAACAATTGGTGTGAATTGTGAGAATACTCGCCCAGCTGAATATCTTCAGCCCAGAATTGGTGAGAATTTTTATATTTCAGCTTTCTAAAATTGTAGGAGGCACTTTAATTATTGATTTCGATTTTTGTGAGTAAATGAATGACGAAATCAATAAAAATCTGCATACATTAAAAACTGCTCTGAAAATTAGGGCGAATGAAATTGTTTTTGCTTATCAGTTACAAAATATAATTTGCCAAGTTGAATAAAAAAATTATAACTGGAACTTCTTTTGTACTTTCAGATGCTCATCCACAATCGACATCCTACGCTTCGCAATGGCCACTCCGGGATGCTTCGATCCCAAACGCATACGTCCAGCCAACATACCTTATTCCAATTATACCAAGTACTCAAAGAAATGTCCAAGTGAACATCGCACATCCAGCTCAACGGATGGTGCCCAGTCGTTCTAGACCTATTAAGAAATCAAGGAATGTTTTTGTGCGAAAATTTGGAACGAGGCCCATCAAAATCGATGTTCCTGAGGACGCAGATCCGTTCTTTAGAAATAAATACAATGAGGAAAAGAGTCCCAAGAATCCTGATGAGGTTGAATTTCCCTCATCACATTGCGGAAGAAAAGATCAGGAGAAAGAGAATATCAACTTTGACGAATGAATTGTTATTTTGTATTTTTATGTTGCTACAAAAATGTTATATATGGTATTTGCGAATAATTTGTTAACATTCGCTCTTTTGTTCCAAATTGTTTTTGTTTTTTCATGCGAATAGCAATGTTAATTTATTGAAATTATGTATGTCACCGATATGCATCTATAAAAATTATTAAAATCTCTTAAAAAATCAATTACTTATTTTTTATTCATAATAATATAATATATATATATAACAATATTAGGAATTGGTAGGTTTTTCACTTAGTCTAAATAAGTAGTGATGTAACGAATATCACTTTTTAAGCATTCGCGCACGCGAATGCGAATGCGAATATTCAATTTTTCAATAAGAGATGATTATTTTATGTTCAACTTAAAATCAGATTTATATGAAGACTGATAAATATGAAAGTTTAAGAGAGGAATATTTTTTTGCTTGTTTACACACAAATTTTTTCTACAGACGTCAAAAAATGATGACATTTACATATATATATATATATATATATATATATATATATATATATATATATATATATATATATATATATATATATATATATATCAATATTAGTATGACAACGTGCACGACGTATTTCGCGCGATAATTTCATCACGACAACGTGCATGAAGTATTTCGCGTACAAATTTTTGTATTTTATTATAAATTTAATAATTCTTTTTTATCATATTTTGACGACTGTAGAAAAAATGTGTACAGTCTGTGCACGAAATTTCTTCTTAAGCTTTTAATCTCAAGCACCAAAGTATAATTAATTGAAGTTGATTTTTTGTAATTTTTAATATCAAATATATAAGTAAAGGCTGATTACAGACATAATTGCGAAGCTAGGTTGAGTTAGATGGGAAAAGGTTTTCGAATAGAATTAATTGAAAATTTAGAGTTAATAAAAATCAATACAATTGACTTTTTTTTTTAATTTGATTTTTTTGATTTAAATCGGATTTTTCTGATTTAAATCATGATTTTTTACATTCAAACAGTACATTTGTGTTATCTTTATATTGAATCAAAGTTATGTACATAATGATAATTTAGAATTATTATCATCTTGCGAAATAATGTTAATACATTTAATTTTTTAAATGGAATTAAAATTATGTTCTTATAATGGAATTTCAGAATAATTATTATCTAATGACAAGATAATTTTGATGTATTGAATTTTTATGGTTGAATTGAATTATGTACATAATGGAAATTTAGAATTATTATTATCTTGCAAGATAATTTTAATTCATTGAATTCTTATGATTGAATGAAAATTATGTACATAATGGGAATTCAGGATTATTATTATCGGCAAGATAATTCTAATGCATTGAATTTTTATAATTGGATTTAATTTATGTACATGATGGAAATTCAGAATTATCATTATCTTGCAAGATAATTTTAATTCCTTGAATCTTTATGATTGAATTGAAATTATCTACATTTGCAAGATAACTTTAATTCATTGAATATTTATGATTAGTTGAAATCATGTACCCACATAATGGCAATTCAGGATTATTATTATCTATCAAGATCATTCTAAAAATCCATTATGTACATAATTTCAATTGAATCATGAAAATTCATTGATTAAAATTATCTTGCAAGATAATAATCCTGAATTTCTATTATGTACATAGTTTTATTCATTTATAAAAATTAAATAAACTGAAATTATCATGGGAGATGATAATAACTCTGAATTACCATTATGTATATAATTTTAATTCAATCATTAAAATTCAATGTATTAAAATTATCTTGCAAGATGATGATAACTCTGAATTTCCAATTTGTACATGATTTTAATTCATTCATAAGAACTCAATGAATTAATAATTTGTTGCACGATAATAGGAATGTGTAGTTTAAATTCAACAGGAATAAATTGTTGCTATAAATAGCAAAACGGCATTGATCATTATCAATTTATTGTTGAAAAATATACAGGTACCAGAAAATGTCATTGATCATCTAATATTTATTTATTTTTTCATTATTTTGCCTGAAATGCTTGATATTATGTGGAAAAAAATGTAATCCTGGAATATGAATTAGTATTAGCACTTTTTTCCAGGGTGTATCTAAATGAAGATATTTCTTGAAAATATTTGATTTTGATCATCTACATACAATATTATTTCGTAAATTAATCAAGATAGGTAACGATAGTATCAAATGTGGCTTTGTTTTTTGTGTAGAATATTTCTTTATTTTTTTATTTTGTCAGATATTTAGATACCTATCTTGAGAATCTAATGATATGAATTTATTAGCATTTGTTTTGTTACTTTCGACTCTCAATAAAATGAGATAATGTACTTTCGAAAGTAGTTTTTTATAACTTTTTGTAACTGCTATATTGTATAAAACGAAATATCACATGAAGAACTCATATATTTTAGTTTTCTTTAGTTTTAGAGCTCAATGTCGACTTTTATCAGTGTATTTGCTTATGTGAAGTATGAAGAGGTAGAATACTCCCTGTCCCATTGTATGGTAAGTGAAATCGGTGCAATTTTGTGACACAATCTAATTTTCTTCGTTGAGGATAATAATTCTCAGAAATATTTATTGTCAACATCACTGTTCATTCATCCTCACGATTATTTTTGTACCACTTGTGTCCCGTGAAAGATTAACAGATTATTGGATAAACCTTAAAGATAAGTAAAATGTGAAATTTAAATCTTCAATGCAGATAGCCGAAATGATCTAATCACTTGAGAATAATGGAGAAAACAAACATCAATTGGACTATTATTGCGATTAGATAATGCAGGGGTGGGTATATAAATTGACACCAATCTGTAACATTCTCATTAGAATTTTTGTTTATTATTGTTTACTACCATCTATTTGTTAAGTTGAAAGATAAATAATCAAAAATTAATTTACTGTAGTAGATGGTAAGAAAAAACTATCTAATAATCGGTTAGATGTAAATTTTGAGTTTACCGCCACGTCAAAATAAAAACTTTAATTATATTTCCTGATGTTTATAGAAAGAAGCTAATTTGCAAAAATGCTTATTCAATTAATTATTAAATTTACAAACAAATTCCAGTATATTTAATAGTAATTGTTTAGAATTTGGTATCTTACTTGACCCCTTGGCACTAGTATAAAAGCGTGAGCAACCGCCCTGGTTTCCTCTTTTAGTTCGGCCGTCATATTGTCAAGTTGATATCAGCGTGAAAAACCATAATTGACTGAAATATTCTCTAGCAAGTAAGTAATTAATTGTAGTAATTGCTTTCTGATGATTATAAGTAAATATTATTGCTTAATTCATTCTAATTCGTGTATAATTTACATGTAAATTGGGCTTCATTGTTAAGTAAGGTTATGTTCATTTTGTCACGTTGGGACTGTTAGACTCAACACAAATATTTGCGTTATCAAATTTTTTGTTTTTATCCGGAAAACGAATGGGCGGGTTTTGCCCGCTCTGATCGAACTCGACATGGAGTCTAACGGAATTTATAATTCTGGTTTTTTGTTTCCACCTGGGCGGTGCTTGGCGCCAAATAAAAATATTTTGTAAATTGAGAATGGGACTCATATAATATTTTGAAAGATTAGTGCCCAGTTTACATTGCTGAATTAGAGTACCTGCCTCGACCGTTGGGTACTGCAGGGGATTATAAGAGCTCCGTGCCCAGTTTGCTTGCATCTATTATTCCATAGCTTCAAGTTTTCACTTCTTTCAGCAATCCTCAATAATTATAGAAATACTTTCTGATGCAGTGTTAATAGTCGACTAAAATTTATTGTATTTTCAGATAACATGGCAGACAAGAAACTGTATGTACCACCTTACAGGGCAAATAGAACTCCTTTAGAAGAAAAACCAATTCGAGAGTTGGATATAGAGAATTTATTAATTCGAATTAATCAACTACGTGTGCCATCTACCTCAACTCAACCTCCAAAAGAACAAACATTTAGACGAGCCCCACTCAGAACAATTGGTGTGAATTGTGAGAATACTCGCCCAGCTGAATATCTTCAGCCCAGAATCGGTGAGAATTTTCATATTTCAGCTTTCTAAAATTGTAGGAGGCACTTTAATTATTGATTTCGATTTTTGTGAGTAAATGAATGACGAAATCAATAAAAATCTGCATACATAAAAAATGCTCTGAAAATTAGGGCGAATGAAATTGTTTTTGCTCATCAGTTACAAAATATACTTTGCCAAGTTGAATAAAAAAATAATAACTGGAACTTCTTTTGTACTTTCAGATGTTCGTCCACAATCGACATCCTACGCTTCGCAATGGTCACTCCGGGATGCTTCGATCCCAAACGCATACATCCAGCCAACATACCTCATTCCAATTATACCAAATATTCAAAGAAATGTCCAAGTACAACCACCTCAACGAATGGAGGTGCCCAGTCGTTCTAGACCTATCAATAAATCAAGGAATCTTTTTGTGCCAAAATTTGCAAACAAGCCCATCAAAATCGATATTCCTGAGAACGCAGATCCGTTCTTTAGAAATAAATACAATGAGAAAAAGAGTCCCAAGAATCCTGAGGAGGTTGAATTTCCCTCATCACATTGCGGAAGAAAAGATCAGGAGAAAGAGAATATCAACTTTGACGAATGAATTGTTATTTTGTTTTTTTATGTTGTTACAAAAATGTTATATATGGTATTTGCGAATACTTTGTTATCTTTCGCTATTGTTCCAAATTGATCTTGTTTTTTTAATGCGAATAGCAATGTTAATTTATTGAAATTATGTATGTCACTGATATGCATCTATAAAAATTATTAAAATCTCTTAAAAAATCAATTACTTATTTTTTATCTATAATAATAAAATATATATAACAATATTGGGAATTGGTAGGTTTTTCACTCAGTCTAAATAAGTAGTGATGTAACGAATATCACTTTTTAAGCATTCGCGCACGCGAATGCGAATGCGAATATTCAATTTTTCAATAAGAGATGATTATTTTATGTTCAAATTAAAATCAGATTTATATGAAGACTGATAAATATGAAAGTTTAAAAGAGGAATGTTTTTTTGTTTGTTTGCATACAAATTTTTTCTACAGACGTCAAAAAATGATGCTATTTACATATATATATCAATATTAGTATGAGAACGTGCACGACGTATTTCCCGCGATAATTTCATCACGACATCGTGCATGAAGTATTTTGCGCACTAATTTTTGTATTCTATTATGAATTAAATAATAATTTATAGAAGTTGATTGTTTATAATTTTTAATATCAAATATAAAAGTAAGGGCTGATTACAGACACAATTGCAAAGCTAGGTTAAGTTTGATGGAAAAGGGTTTTCGAATAAAATTAATAAGAAATTTAGGGTTAATAAAAATCAAAACAATCGATATTTTTGCTTTAAATTGGATTTTTTGATTTAAATCGGATTTTTTTGATTCAAACCATGTTTTTTTACATTTAAACAACAAATTTGTAATATTCATCCACTTGTTTTCTCCACGATTGGTCTAGTCCACTCAAAACTGAGAAACCAGTTGGGGACAGTGGACAGAGGGAGTGACCAAACTAAGTTACCTATAATAAGATTGAATTAGGTATGTGAATAAGAAATTTTGCTTTATTTTAATCGGGATTTTTTTACTTGATTTAAATCAACTGATTTAAATCATGACAACCCTAAGAAATTAATTTTCTTTTGTTTCATCAACCTAATATTATTTATACGTTTGTACTTTTGCTGACGTCCATATCCGCAAAATATTTATATGAATTTTGCGAATGCGAATGTCAATAACAATAGAAATATTCGCGAATACGAATGCGAACATTCGTTACATCATTATAGATAAGTAAGCAATCTTCCAGGAGTCTAATTGTTCTGGTATAATAAATCTTTCTCATTCCACTACTACAGGCATAGTTCTTATATCCCAGTGGGTGAAGGGGGTGGATTAAATTTGGTACCATTCAAGAGCTTGAACAGACATTTTTTATTATTAATCCGACTTGTATTACGCGAGATATTTGAGGGTCGTCGTGGTAGATAACAATCTTTTTATGCAAAGAGCGATATATCTTATCTGGCTGGCCGGCTGGCTGGCTGGCTGGCTGACGTGACGCTGAGATCTCAGCAACTACAGCACTTACAGACTTTAAACAGATACTAAATGAAAGATGCTGATTTGTAGGTTTGCACAAACTGCTAGATTTTTTTATTGATACAATCAGTTTTGGGTAAAATTGAAACAAAAATTGAAAAGGAAATTACTGCTTAACTATGCATAGTTGAAATCTGAAAATTGCTGCACAGAATGGGCAACATATTAGTAATTGAATTTTATACCCAAAATATCGAACCGATATGGGTTAGTACCCATTTTAGGGTAGAAACTATTTATTTCAATATCTCGTGAGTTGCACAAGATATTGACATGCGGTTTTCGATGTTATTAGTATCAGAATGAGTTTGACTTGTTTTCACGATCAATTTAGGCCAGTACATGACCACCTGTTACTTATTTCCTTGAATCTGTAGCTTTGAAGGTGATTTTCAGGGATTTTTTTAAAATAGCTTTGATGAAGATCAAATTATTATTTCAAGGTACAGCACATATGACCTCCCGTCAGTCAATAACCGAATAATAAAGATTAATTGAATTTGTGCGAGCACAAATTATGTATTTATAAAATAGTCAAACTTGAAACTGGTACTAAATGAAAGCTGCTGTTTCGTAGGTTTGCTTAAACTGCTTGATTTCAAGCTCAGTGATTGTGGCAGATGTTAATTTGCGAAATTTCTGAAGTGACAATTATTCATAAGCTGTCAAAAATGCGCTTTCATCATCAAGATGAAACTGCTATTCTTATTTTTATTATCATCATTATAAATATTATTATTATTATTATTGCTATATACCGATATGACTCCTAATCAAATCTATCGATATGATTTGTATCGTCGATAATTTTAATGAAGTGACACCCGATTGACGTAATCGATATATAGTGACGTAATAGGTATAGTAATTAAAAATTAAATTTTGATTACCAGATTTAAAAAGAAAAATTATTGTAGTGAGATATTCAGTAGATATTAAGTTTAAAAATAACATTATTTAAATTTCCACCGTTTCACGCAAAATAAAGTTTGGATACTCCTGCTCGAAACAAATGGCGACTCCATTACCGGTTTTAATTAGAACAGTTGTCACATCGAGCTCATCATTTTATTGTAATATTTGAGTATATTTTTGGATTTATTCAAGCAAAATTTGGTAAAAATGCCTCCTAAAGGCAAGGGAAAAGATAAAGGAAAAAATGGTAAAGCAACGATACAGTTTGATACAAGTGTGCCAAAATATAGAGTCGAAGTCACCCAAGTCCAAACTGCTTTGGGGTTATTGGAAAGCCCAGAAGAAAGTCTGCTTATTTTGGTATTTATTTTAAACTTTAATATGATTAGTTATTAATCTTATTGTGTTATTTATAGTCAACTTGCGCGATAGACAATTTTATATCAAAATATGGAAAAGTAGCACTTGTGTTTCTGCAAGATTTGGATGTATTAAGGAAACTAATCGATAATTTACAAAAGCACCCAACAGTTCGTCTTCTTAGTTTGAAATTAATTGTGAAATTATTTCAACTGGAAAAGACTTTGCCTTCAATTCAGCTAGAAAAACGATACATTGAAAATCTGACAAATACTTTATTAGCGGTGAGTAGATGATGTAAATTCTAGAAAAATATTTTTTTATACATTCATCTTGTTTTGCTGTAGGCCGAAGATGTAATTGAAATTGAATATATAGCCTACGTATTAGGGTTAGTATGCGAAGAAGAAAAGGCGGCCGTGCATCTAGTTAGAGAAGAAGTAATAGACAAAATATTCAAGAACCTTGTATTTTATGTAGATGAAGACATTAAGCGCAATTGTTTAAAAGTAAGACAAATTATATTTTTTTAAAATGGTTTAGAGTAATGTTTTTTTTCAACAGGTACTGCTAGGTATAGTAAGCTGCTACGAAGCCAGACAAAACATCGCTCCAAGTCAATGTCTTCAAATGGAAATACTCCATAAGATAATAGAAGGACCATACTCGAATTTGATGCCCATGGCTGTAAAAGTAATCCAAGCTGTAACTGACTGGGAATACCCAGCTTTCCAAAAGAAGCTCGTTGATATTGACACGATTCAATACTTATTCAAAGTATTATGTGTGAGTATATATCTTTAAAATTATATGGAAACATCTCAGCCAGAAATACAGTATAAGTGAGGTTCCATAAGCACTTTTGAAACTTATAATCAGACGAAATGATCAAAATTTGTATCGTTTTTTGTTTGTAAATTGATAAGGACATGACTTAGTGAGCGCACAGTTGTTTTCATATTGTATTAATAAAATTCTGTAATAATAGAGGGAGAAAAATTTATAAATGCCTCTAATGACGCAATATCAACAGTTTATAACTGTTTTGAATACAATCCGGTTAATATATATTTAAATAAATGAGTCAGTTTCTGTATGTCATGTCAGTGCACTGTTTTGCTGAGCTCATTGAATAATTTAAGGATAAAAATAGCTTGCTTGAGCTTCAACAAATTTTTGGTTTAATGAGGACTTCAACCCTTCTGGGCAAAATGCTGTTAAGCCTGGTAGAAATTTGGAACAGTAGAAAAATTTTTTTTTGCGTGATAATAAGGACTCTATTAAATGGATATCCATACCTTTATTTTTATTTTGTATTAATTAGAATTCTGTATTTATACAGGGAGAAAAATGGACGAATGCCCATAATGACGCACTATCAGCAATTTATAACTGTCTAAAATACAATCCAGTTCAAAAAACTTGTTTGGAATCGAAAGTCTTCCTCAATTTTGTGAATATATCCAGAAAAAGTAGTCGAGACCACGCATTGGCCTGTATGGCACTTATTCAAAACCTAATAGGAGAAGAAGGCAACATTCAGGTAAAATGCATTGTTTATTTTAATATAACTCCACTCGTACGCACGTCAATTTGAAATGATTCTACTTCTTCAAATGATATGGGGATATGCACATATTGTCAACGTCTGCAACTTTCCCCTACCTTTTTTTGTCAATTTTGCCTTATATACTTTGCAGGCATGCACAAGATGTGCATGCCTGCAAAATTAGGAGTGTCTTAATCTGACCTAGAGATTCACCAAACCAAGTAGCTTGGTTTAAAAATGAAATGCTTGGCTTGACTTGATTCTACAAACTTTTAAATATTGATTATTTGGCTTGGCTTGATCTTAAAAAAAAACTTTGCTTGGTTCCAAGCTTTTTGCAACTTGATCTGTTATAAAAAAATAGATAGAAAGTGATTTTATATTGAAAATATTGTTTTTTTGATCGTATATTTTGTTTTTTTTTAGATTATGATGGATTATGAAATTCAAAAGCAATTAGCTGATCTTTGTAGATTCGATGACGACTTGATCTATGTTCAATTCTGTGATGTGATCCGCATATTTTGCCAGAATTGCTACGTAATACCCACATTAGCTAATTATACAAGTATCAAACAAATTGAAAGTATGCAAAAGTAAACTATATAACATATTTTGCATTTTGACTATTTTTTTCTTTCTAGGATTAATGCGGAAAAAACATTTACCCTGGCTTCCTTACAGACAAGCTGGAATAAGGCCCTTGCATATGTTTTTAATGAGTGATCCCAAACTTACGTTAACTTTCTTCCAAACCGGAGTCCTGGTAAATAAATACCAATCATTTTTTTATATTTTATTTCACCCTAGATACTTTAAATGCAGTATCTAGTTGACACGTTGAGACGTCTAGGTACAATATTCAATGGGGCCTCTAGGCACAGTATTTATTGGGACTAGCCCCTACATTCAATTTTTCATTAAGTTCTCAGGCACAATATGTGGTCTTACTCATGAACTGTTGGGGGTCTTGTTATTCATCATTTTATATTTTGCGAAAAAGGGGCTCCTGTAGCTTACTGAAACTGTACCTAGAGCCGCCCTTGACAATAAACCGTAAACCTAACCGGTTGTCGAAAAAATAACCGCGGTTACCGTGGTTCAATTTCGGAATATACTAAAATAGTACTTTCTGTAACCAAACTAACCGCGTTAGTTTGGTGGTTACGGTTACTGTTGAGGGTTTAGGGCGGTCATTTTGAAATATACTACGGTACCTGATAGTTTGTTTAGATTGAAATTTTCTTTTTTGATGGATGTGAGAGTGTCTATTGTCTAGGATTTTTTAATTTACGGTTAACACTACTTGGGAGCCTACCTAATTAATCAAACTAATTGTCATTTTGTCAATAAACTGTCTTCTACGATTATGAATATGGTTTACGGTATAAGAAAAATTTAGGACGATAAAATATTAGATTTATTTAATATGACTTCAGAGTTGCTAGCATTACGATTGGAGTTTTTCAAGTCTTAGGTTATTTTTTTTAATTCGCAATATTGTTTACCCCATATAGATCTACCCTTGTAGATTTGTATCTATTTCTATTCATCTGAACTGCTCTCAGTTAAAACAAAATCATTAAAAAAGTACTAGACCTCCATAGATTTGAATTATTTTGACAGATAAACATAAACGTCACCAAATGTTACATTGAATCGTTTCGTATCCAAACCGCGGCTGGTTAAACCATAACCGTGGTTGAACCGTAACCACAACCTTGGTTTGTTTTCGGAATATACTATTACTGAGACTCCTGAGCTGGGTGAGAATATATGAAATACAATATTCGAGGAACCCTCAAGTCAAGGGCCCCTAAGCACGTGCTTAGTGGGCTTAATGATCATAGATAGCGGCGGCCTTACCCATTGAGAAATGCTAAAGTTATACAAATAAATAAAATTTTAGTTTCAAAATATTTTACATTGAAAGATTTGCAAAATTAATTAATACAGAGATCATAAATTTCAAAATTGATGTTTGCGGCTTTTCCTAAGACTAAAATCTTTAATTGAAGCACAATAATCTAACTCAAACGAATGAGCTTACTCAATACTTCAAATACTATAATTTACACTTTTGCAGCTCACTCAATACTTTAAATACTATAAGAACGTAATATTCAATAAAATTGAAAGATATGTACGACCAGTGAAGACTTTGTAACTCATATTGCAAGCAAAATAATTCCAAGGTGACAAGAGTTGACGAACCAATGACGTATTATTAAAGTAGACCCTGCGCGTCGTATGGTAGTCCACAGTTTGTTGTGATGTTAGCACTTAGATGGTGAGGGGCTCTGAGAAGCGAAGGGAGTAAATATGCTTATTATGCGGTTTACCTACTTTTATTTATGTTTGGGAAGTGCGCGCCTTTATTCTGTACTGTAGGTACATATTTGTTAAAATAGAAGTGATAATATATTAATTGATTCAACATAAAAAAAAAACGAGATTTTTCCCACATCTCACAATCGATATTTTTTCAAATGAAGTAAGTACGCTGTACGCAGCTTGCGCTGCGATACAACGATGTTTACCCTTCTCACCCCACTGTTTACTGCTGCATCAAAACAAACGCCGCGTGCTGGGTCATTGTGACGAACGAAATGAAACAAGGGGATTCCCCGAGCGGTAGAAGAGCAGAACCAAGAAGTCTAGATTACAGCAGGCTCAACGTTAGTCGCGGGGGTGAGGGAAAAAGAGGTGCAGAATATCGTCTGCTGGCCTGCGCCGCTTAGCGAAGCATAGTTTCTCCAGCGCTTGTATATCTATTTGGCGTTCTGATGTAACGTGTGCGAGTGAGAAACAATGATAATTACGAGTGGTGGGGTGGGAGCCTCCTTTCTTCTTCTAGACTTCTTGAACAGAACATTATGTCGCGACTCCCGAGCTGACCCGAATGCTATGCGATTAAAAAACCGATCTTCATGTGTTTCGAGGCGCGATATTCAATTACTACATAATGAATTTTTCGATCATGTTTTGAATGCATGAATTAGTTAACTAACTTCATTTTAAATTACCGCTATGTTATTATTTGAATAAATAATTAAATCCAAAGTTTTAAATTAAAAAAATATAGTTCAAAATATCTACATTTTTCAAATTTGTTTGGGTTGTTGCGCGAGGCCCCGGGCGATTGCTCTGTTCGCCCCCCTTAAGGCCGCCGCTGTTCATAGTATTTAGGCAATGAGTGAAGTTGTCTGTTCCAAATTTTAAATTGAAACAAATTATTTTATTCTATTCATAATATTAATATTGTTCAAAAAAATAAATATGAACTTCACCTTTTCTTTGTTATGAGTAAGGCAGACAACGAATGCTCTTAATTTCAGTAGATTTTTCTCCCATGTTTTGAAATTGGTGCCGGTTATATATTAGACATATTGGGCTAGTGCCTGGTGGTCCCTAAAATCAAAAACACTTAAACACATGCCTAAATCGTGTCTTCGAGATCCAAAGTTTTGCTTTGGACACTCAAAGACATGTCTACATTTATACCAACTCTGGGGCTCTTTCTCAATCCGATATTGCTCCTGTATATAGTCTTCTTGCAGTCTAGTCAATATGGATTGAGGCTTTCTTCCAAATTGGCGACTTAGTGTATAGTGTGCATATTTCGTTATCTTTTAGTTTCTTCGCTTTTTCTCATTGCCTGTTGATCCTGTTGTATTGTTGTATCTCGATTATTTCAACATTAAGTCACTATATATTCAAAAATCTGACGTGAACATCACGTGACTTACTTGTACATCATTGTATATATATATATATATATATATATATATATATATATATATATATATATATATATATATATATATATATATATATATATAATACGATGTGATTTTGTGTTTGATCATATATATCATTGGATATATATAATCAAACACAAAATCTCATCGTTCTACAGTTAATCGTTTTGGATTTACCCAAGAGATTCAAAGAATCTGTCAAGTAAAATGCGCTTTCAGCCAAGTCGGTTGCTATGGAAACAGTAGGCCATTATTCTTATACTACAACAGTCCTTAATACTGATTTCTAAAACTCTACGACTACCAACAGATCTGAATTTATGCGCAAAATTAAAAAATAAATTTCTACTGAAGTGCACTTCCGGTTCAGTCTATTGTTATGAAAATAGTAGGCAATCATTCAGATGCTACAGCAGACTGGAATACAAAAATTTCAATATTCTACACATGATCATTTCGAATTTATGCGAAAAATTCCAAAAGACTGTCAAGTAAAGTGCACTTCCGGCTCAGTGGATCTCAATAAAAATAGGATATGAGCATCTAGACGGTGAAATTGTCATAAATACTGAATCCTAACAATCTACGTTCAATCGTTTTGGATTTATGCGGAAAATTCAAGAAATGTTTCGAATAAAGTGCTCTTCCGGTTTAGTCGATAGCCATCATAATGCAAGGTGTACAACTAGATATTATAAAAACGCCTAATACAAAATTTAGATATTCTACGACTGATTGTTTAGAATTTATGCGGAAAATTAAATAAGTATGTCATATAAAGTGCACTTCCGGCTCAGCCGATTGTTACAAAAATAGAAGGTGACCATTTAGATGCTACAGCAATTTCAAATGCTAAATTCTCTTACCCTACGGCTGATCATTCTGGATTTATGCGGAAAATTAAAAAAAGTCTCAAGTAAAGTGCACTTCCGGCTTAGCCGATCGCAATCATAATGCAAGATGTACAATAAGATGTTATAGAAGTGCTTAATACGAAATTTAGATATGCTATGGCTAATCATTCTAGATTTATGCAAAAAATTCAAAAAAGTTTCAAGTAAAGTGCATTTCTGGCTTGGCCGATTCATACAAAAATAGCAGATGACTATTCTGATACAACATCAAGTTCAAATACTAAATTTCAACATCCTACGGTTGATCATTCTGGATTTATTAGAAAAATTCGAAAAAAGTTTCAAGTAAAGTGCACTTCCGGTGCAGACGATTGGAACCATAATGCGAGGTGCACAACTAGACCCAATACCAGTCTCAAATACATAATTTAAACATTATACGTTCAACCAGTTTTGAGATTTGCGAGTTATCCACGAACGCACGCAGGAACATACGTACCGACATTAAGCCGAAAATAGTCAAAATGGATTCAGGGATGCTCAAAACGGATATTTCCATCAAAATCTTGATAAGTGAATTCTGTCGGTTTCACAGTACTTGTACTGTACTGTTTCATGATAAATGTTTGCAAAATATTACTCTGCCAATGTTTTTGCAAGAAGTTGACTATGAAGATTGTATAGCAACAATTTCAAATTCAGTTACACAATGCTAGTAGACTTATTGTACCTATGAAACAAGTTTCACAATTAAATTGCATGAAACTAATTTTACATTTCAAGCTCTATGTTCACCGGAACAATCACCATCTGGGACATAACTTTTTAATACTCATTACAGTTTCAAATAATGGATGCAGTCATTAGCAGAGAGGATTTAGATGAATTCGATTATAGAATGGTCCTTCAGATGTACCAATCATTAGCCTGCAGTAAGGCCCTACATAGCTATATGTGGAACGAAGAAATTTGCACACAATTTGTCAAAATGTTGAGTGTAAGTATTCATCAATTTTTTAGAACAAGTGACCTATGATAACTTTCACACCTTTTTTCAGGATTCAAATCCAGATGTCGCCCTAATCGCTTTTGACGTACTACAACGCACTTTTTACTCCGAAAAATATCGCCAGTGGTTTTTGGACAACGATGGCTTTGAACCCGTGTCTCAAAGACTTTGCCAACGTAATTGTAGATTCATAGATCGCGTTATCGCGTTTTGTAAGTTTGCAGCTAAGTACGAAGAATTTTGCTACGTTCTTATGCGAAAAGGATTCATACCAGTGTAAGTCAAAACTTGATATCTGGGACTATTCGAGAAAAAAAAATAATAAATATTTGTGATTAGGCTTGAAGACATTGGTATTGGATTCTCCCGCCAAAAATCAATTTGTGACAGCATAGTGAATGACATATACCGATGCGAACTCAGCATCAAATTTTTCAAAAAATCATACTTGGGATCTGACGACAACATTAAAAACGGTTTCTGCATGTACGCGAATTTCAGACCAAGAAATTTCCCACCGCTAGCAGTTGATGATATTGACAAACTTTGTTTCACTTGTACGATGCTGACAGTAAATTTTCACGGAAAAACAAGAATTAAGGTACCAGTTGCAATAAGAGAAGTCACAGAAGTCGTCGGAAGTGCTCACAGTTTGGATTCTGGAGAGCTGATATTAGAGTCCAGTAAGTGAAATGACAAAGCTTTATTTTCTCCTCATTGATAGTTCTGTATTCGAATATAAATTCAATTTTATGTCATTAAATAGATATTTGAGGTACAAGTGGAGCGGCTTGGTTAAAAATACGAGCAAGGGAATGTTTTCAAAAGCTCTGTCTTACAATATTTTATCTTCGATCGTCCTGATTTTCGTAGAACATCCAATTAATTATATACAAAAATTTTCACTTTTGTAAATGTCACTTTGAAAGATACTAATTGTTTTCCTTGAAGTTGACATATATAATATTGTTGGAAATTTGAATTAAAATATCTTAGAGTACGTTCCACTAGATGACCGCAACGCTTGCGCTCACGACCGCGGTTTTTGCCGTTCCACTAACTCTTAGTCGATGTGGCTGGTGCTTCGAGTGGAACGATGCGAATGTCTGTTAAATGTCAAATAGACTGTCAATTTGTGATTAGGATCGAAAAGTAAATCAATAATAAGATTAAACTAATCGAATGGAATGAATCCAATATACCTGTGTAAATTAATCGCTCTTAAATAATAAATGATAATAATAAGGGACCATGAAATTATCTGTCATATAGACAAATGGAAAATCTTGAATCAGTTGGCATAACTTAGAATCGAAAGTACATATTGGATAGACATCTTCTCATTTAATTTCAACTTCCTGGCGATTTCTGCAAAAATAAATGCAACGACCGCTTCAACCCACCTTTCAATCGCGGGCGTTGTGAGCTTGAAGTGGTCGAGATCAATGACGTATTTATCATGAATGTCAAGACCGCGATCGTCTTGTGGAACGATTATTGAAGCGACATGAGCGTTGAGGTCGTCTAGTGGAACGTACCCTAATTTGAACCGCCCATTGTTGTACATTAGTTTTAAAATATTTTCCAGATATTTAAAATATTAATAATTGGAACCGATGGACTCTTTCATTGAAATCGTGCATTAAAAGTATGCTATAAAATTTTTATTGTACAGTTTTCCATAGAAAGTCAACTTTTTAAGTTAGAAACTATGCAAAATTGATGAGTACTTTGAATATGATCGTAGATAAAACATATTTTGAGTACCAAATCCCAAGGGATAACGAAATTTCTGTTGATATCAGAAATATTTAAAGGAAAACCAATAACTTCTATCAATTTCTATTATCATATATGTGTCCCTTGATGTTCTATAATATCTACAGATTTTTCACAACTTTTCTTTTCCATACTTAATACAATTAATCGTTTTTCCTTATAAATTCCTAGTTATTCAATTTGAACGTTAAGGTGCTTGCTACAGAAAAACTGCCATCTGTTGATCAAACGCTTGGAACAACTCAAAAAAATGCAGGGGCAGGGTTTAATAATAATAAACAAATCTAGAGGCAATTCTTAATATCCAAATTTTATCAAAATCTCTTGTTTTGTAGCGAGAAGCAGACAGTACAAAATTTACTGAAACTGAACACTGGCGTCATCTAGTATGCAAAAGAACAACTATAAAAGTCAATAACTTCCATCACTTCCAATCAGGATTGGCTTCATGGAAATTTTAATTTTTTTATAAATTCAGTTATATTTCTATTGCAGAACAAATTCATTATTAGAATCAAAAGTTTATGTTATATATTTGAGGGAAAATTCAATTCTCCAAAAAATATTTTGAAGGATTTTGTAAAATACTGAAATTATTCTAATTTATTTTCTTCGAATCATGATTTCCTCCACACCTGGTTCTAATGATCAATATTTTTAAAGTTTGAGAAATAATTTAAATATGTATAAGCTTTACACAGGAAAACAATAGAAAAAATAATATTTCCAACCAGTTCTCTCTTTGCTAGTCGAAAGATATTTGTTTTATTTTTATTCAAACTTTGATCCCCATTCAAAAATATGGAGAAAAATTGTGATACTGATTCACGACCTCGGTTGACAATAATAATTTTAATTTTATTGTTGAAAGTTTTTATTGTGCATCTCTTCTTCCAGCATTGATTTTTCTATTGTATTTCCGTAGATGAGAAACCTACTTTAAAAGAAATTATCTACAAGAAACTACTACCAGAAGCTGAAGGAGATCCAAAAACGGACTATTATCTCAAAATATATCTGAAAAAAATCAAGAAGTTAATGTAAGTTCGTCCAACTTTTTATTCGTTAGTGGAATTAATTATATTAATTATTGCAGGGAAAAAGACACAAATCCTTCCTTTCCAAGGAATATCAGTATTTTGGCAAAATTTGTGGTGCGGTGCTTGAGCGGTTATGATAAAGCTTTACCAACTAAACATCAATATGAGACACACATCGTTGAGCTAAAGGTAAACATGTTTAATTTATCATAAATTTTCATATCCACATTTACTATTCAGGGTTTTATTTGGCTGGTGATATCCAGATTTTTTTCACCTCCGGCTTCACTTAATTTATCGCTTTTCTAACACTTTTTTATAAGCTTGACCTCTATGTACCTCATGTAATGAAATCAATTTTTCCCCAATCCAGATGTTTGAACAATTTGAAATTATGCATACATATATGCACACAAATATGCTAGCTTTGTAATCTGAAGATCCGAATTTTGGACAAAAAAGTCAGTACGGTTTTCACTGAATTGTATACCCATGGCGTACCCTCCACAAAAAAAAGTGTATCTGAGGTTTGACGACTGGTAAACGCATCCCACGGCTTAGGATTTTTTAAAAATTATTCCATGGTCCAATAAGTGCAGTAGATGAATTTATACAGCAATAAATACGATATAGTCAAACTGACACAGTTGAATACTTAACAAATCTTTTTACTGCAACTAATAGAACCCAAATATTGATTCTGACTCAAAATTTCGGGCCACATTTTTATATAATTTATCGCTTTTTCATAAAGATTAATTTAGAGGCTTTGAGCATTGAATTTATTTCTATGGTGTCAAAAATACATTTTCAATACTTCCAGAAACAAAAGAAACATATATTTGTTAATATTGTATATTGAGTATAAATTAATATTAAATCCATTAGACCCAATAATCAGTTTGTTGTGCACTAATTGTCGATATATGGAAGTGGACCTCTGGGTACATTATTTAATAGAGCCTCTGGAATTGATGAGAATATATTAAATTTTATAATGCTCAAGATTATACTCTTGTTGCATAAATTACAATTGTTCTTGTGCTTGCAGAAAAAACTTCGAAGTAATTACATTCCTCTGGGCTATATTCGAATAGGCACTATGATAGAGCGTGCCCTCCTCTTCAAAGTTTTGGCTGACCGTTTGGGGATTCCCTGTTCTTTACGTCGTGAGTGTGACTATTGCATTTGGAATGAAGTTACGCTTTACAGCAATACACTAAACTGCAACTATCCAACCATGAACTTCAACCAAGTGTCAGAATGCATAGTCGATTTGATGTGCGACGTTGGAAGACTGCTTCTCAAAGGAGAATACATTACTTTGATGTACTGCAAAAACTCCAAAGAATATCAGCATGCAATAAGTGCTGAAAACTCCATGCATACATGTGAATCAGACACAAATACTTCTAACCAGACTTACCCTGACTTACCAATATATGAAACATACAACGATCCAGATGAGGAATTGAGAGAAGACGAAAACGAAGAAGAATTTGAAGAAACAGATTTTGAATATTTTCAGGCTGAGTACATGCCTGAAAATTATATGACCTCTCAAAGTAGCGAAAATGATACGTCTTACAAAACAAGCGACGATTACATAAATTATAAACCAGACGAAGATCTACCAACTTACAAAACTGATCTAGACGTACCACCTTGCAGCATGAGCGAAGATTATTGAGCAACAAATTTTCAACCTTCCTTGACATTTTGGCATTCATCATCCAAATTTCACCGTTTTTTTTCATTGAAATGATATAACCAAATTCATGTACCATTCTCATAATAAAAAAATTAAAACGTAATATATTTGTTTGATATATTTTCAGCGAATTAAAAAAAAAATTGATTTCATCGATATTCCAAAAGTTTAATATATAATTTATCTATATGTATCGTAAGCCAATTATTCAAGCTTTTAATCTTTGTGAAGCATAATGATTTCGTGGCCACGTTTACCACAATTTCATCCCCACGTTAGTGGTCAGTGCTCGATTATCACTAGGCACGTGTCTAGAAGCCTTAAACTTTAAGAACCCTTAACTTTTAGGCCTCTAAATCAAAAAATAATACTAATTCCGAGGCGACATTTACCACGATCTTATCTCCAAGTAACTGGTTATCCATTAGGCACACTAGGCACGTGCCTAGGGTCCTCCGACTTTGGGGACACCTGACTGAGGTTTCCTAATTGAAATATACTGATTCCGAGACGACATTTACCACGATCTCATCTTCACGTAAATGGTCAGTACCCGATTATCCATTAAGGCCAGTGAAAAGCTCTTAATCCGTTCATAAATTTAATCCTTTCCAAAAATATGGACATTTGCGCCAAACGGAAGCCTCTGCACTTGACCACTATTCAATACAAATCATATTTCGATTTCATTTTCATTTTATTAAATAAAGAAACAAATTATAATACTCACTTAAGGTTATAGAAATTTTTGCTAGTGGTTTCGAAAAAGAGAGCAAAAAATATTTCCGTACAACAATGTGAGGACAGAACATTAGGTACTTCATTCATGGAACATAGCTCAACAAAAAACTAAAACAAAACATCGTGGTCCACATTTTAGATAAGACTAGAATTTAGATAAAGGAAAATTCCTTTCGGTACATGTTCTCCGTTTACTGGGCATTAATCCTTTGGTGCAGTTTGTCATTTTTATTATCTGGTTTATGTGTTGACGCAGATGTCCAATATGATAAGAAATTTATACCTGATCTAGTGCAGTCGACAATTAGACGTAACTACTCGTAGGAGCCTCCGACTTTAAGGGCTCCCTAATCAAAATATTATTATTCATCAAGGAAGAGATTAAATTTGATAATAAAATAATAAAACAAACGAGTGCAGACAAATATTCTTTATTTTCAGATTCTACAGGTTTGATTTGTCTAGGTAATTCAATGAGAAAATATGAAAACAATAAGATAGATATTCCTCTAGAAGTATGTTGGAAAAATAATTTATTTTATATATGTTCTTTTTTATATCTACTACTGCTACCCGAAATATTCAAATTTGGAAACTTAAGGTAGGTGCAGCTTTTTGGTAAGCAATCTATTTTCTATACGTAAAACATGGCTTTTGGCATCACAAGTGTCATTTCCAAAACATATGGTAATTTTTTTATCATCACATAGTTTTCTATGATTTATTCGCTGGTTAGCAACTAACAGATCTACTTTAACAACACAAATATATTGATTTACATTCTATTCATCTACGACAGACTTTCTATATTTCTTTATTTCCAATTTGTTTCCAATTGTACTTGTACCTCATTTCAGTGAACTCACATTCAAAAAATGTCTGGATTTTCTGGATATTGTCTGTTCCAGTATTTTCCATTGGATAACCAATCTTCTTGTTTTGTATAAGGATTTGGAGACTGCTGGAACCATCTGCAAAAAAGATACAAATATTTAGTCCAAATTATCATTTTTCAACTTTTCTCCCTTGAATTATCAAATTTGAGGGTTGAAACTGATTTCATAATAAAAGGTATTACTAAGGCCCTCTATCAGTGTTTAGTTTATCATTCTACAATTTTTATTTTGGCAAATGAAAGCTTTCAAAGCGTGAAAAGTCACCTAATTTTTACATCCCAGGTCTAAATATAAAACGGGATTTATTGTGATCGTGATATTTTGTCAGTTCTAGATTTTGATGAATTTTCGCGATTTAGACTCTACTCAACCCAAGAAACATGATTTGAAAGAAATAAAAATCATAATGTGAAATTAGAAATTGTATTACTCATATTTGGACATCACATGCAAACATCCGTCAATTATTGCTTTTTAAATAAGTATTTATTCCTATCGTTTTTTATATCAAATCAAAGCTCCTGCAGAAATAATTATAATAAAAGTGTCAAAAATTATTTTTTAACGATTGTCAATTGTCTTTTCACAAATTATTTAAATAATGTAGAAGACGGTAGTAAGGCAGTTTTTACCAATTGAATATCATTAGTGAAGTGAAATCATCAGAGTAATACGAAATGTAAGTAAACTTAAGTTAAAGCTGAAATCGTTAATATTTCTTACCGGGAGACCCAATCATTATTTTTCTTTCCTTTCCTAGCTTTGGAAGCATCTCGTTGTTTTTCTTCAAGTCTGGTTTTTTCTATAGCAGCTCCGTCTATATCTCCTTGCTCCAATTTACGGATATCAGGTCGTAGACGAGAGTCTGTAGGGCAGGGTCGCATATTGTCTTCTATTTCGTTTAGGGACATGGCAAATTCGGTAAATTGGTAATACTATAACAAATAATTAGAAAGGTTTACATTTTATTATAAGAAATAAAGTCAATAATCGAGTAATCTCGTCATAGAGATATATTTTGCACTGCTACTTGCTTTATGGTCAGTATTGCGAAACTTCAAAGGTGCAGTTATTAAAAAAAATATCTACTTGTGCTAAATTAATTAATAATTACAAGCAGATTTAGGTTAAGACGAAGCTGTATTGTTGTCTTTGTCTAAAACAAAATTGTTTTTGAGTAGATCATTCTTCTGAAATGATAATGCGAGGTATACAACTAGATGTTATAGAAGTGCATGATACGAAATTTTAATATTCTACGACTAATTTTGAATTTATGCGGAAAATTCGAAAAGTCTGTTATATAAAGTGCACTTTTGGTTCAGCCGGTTAGTACAAAAATATAAGAAACCATTTAAATGTTACAGCAATCTCAATACTGAATTTCAGTATCCTACGGCTAATCATTCTGGATTTATGCGGAAAATTCAAAAAAAGTTTGAAGTAAAGTGCACTTCCGGTACAGACGATTGCAACCATAATACGAAGTGCACAACTAGACCCTAGACCAGTCTAAAACTCAAAATTTCAACTTTGAACGTTTGACGGGTCTTGAGATTTGCGAGTTATGCACATACGTACTGACATCAAGCCGAAAATAGTCAAAATGGATTAAGGGATGCTCAAAACGGACATTTCCATCGAAATCTTGGAATGTGAATTTTGTCGGTTTTACAATACCAGAGATTGCTCATATGAATGATCCTTGACAATACTCACTTGTACTTTGTACTAATCTTTTGCT
This sequence comes from Dromius quadrimaculatus, assembly GCA_963989225.1. Classification (NCBI taxonomy): domain Eukaryota; kingdom Metazoa; phylum Arthropoda; class Insecta; order Coleoptera; family Carabidae; genus Dromius; species Dromius quadrimaculatus. The sequence goes on along the minus strand of OZ022336.1, from coordinate 6,196,113 downwards.
AATTTTCTGTTACAAATAATTCAAAAGTTTTCCTATTGGAGAAATTTGATCGCATAAGTTTTATTGACAGAATCCGAGAATCCACTTAAGCACTAATCGGAATGATGTGAATAAAAGACAAGAGAGAAAATCAATACTTACGTCTTTGCTTTGTGGTGGACGGGGATTCGCTTGCCAAATTGTGAAAGAATTTGGAATGTCGATAGAATATGTTGAGTCACTTTGCGGAATTTCTCCTTCAGGAACATCTGACATGGAAGCATCATCGACACTCTATAATAAAATAAAATAAAAATAATGAACAGAAAAAAATAACATAGCTAGATTTCTTTGAAATAAAATTGGTATGTAAGAGATGAGAACGTTTTTTCTAAGAACGATTTTTTCAATTATTAAAAAATATGAATATTCGATTCAGTTTGAATTACTCGTCATTTCGAATAAATCGCACAGCCCTAGTTTAAAATTAAAATTACTATTTATCCCGCATTAAAACTGTTCTTTTATTATAAATATATACTTGAAGAGTACTTACCTCTTGATTTGTGGATTTGAAAGAACCCACTTTCAAACTGTTGAGCTTAGCCAACATTTTTCGCGGAGTATGTGAAGGAGAATCGTTGGGACTTTTACTTTTTGTTTCGCCGTCACGTTTGAATTTGTGAGAATTCTCTTTGAGGTACTCTTCGTAGGAGGTATAATCTACAGATTTAATAAATTCTGTCCATTTTCCATGGATATAAAACAGCTTAGTTTTTCTGTAAAAGATAAAATAAAACACTTGAAAGAAGACAACAAAGAGTTATAGTGTTTATTACGCTCAATTTTTCATAAAATAATTTACCCTAAATTTAAAAGGGTTTGGAGTTGCAAAATAAATAAATTAAATGTAAAATATACTTACGATTTATCCATAATGAACCCTTCAACATGATGTAGGTCTTTGGAATTAGAGCCTGCAGGTTTAAATGTGAGGTTGGCGCGATGTCCAGTGGAATGATTAATAATTTCCATACTTCCATGCTGCTCCATCCACAGTCGACCTACTATTATGTTATGAACACAGCAGTTCACATTGGTCCAAGTGTATGCTTCGCCCAATCTGTTTAGATGAGAAAAAATACAGAATTTGAAAGAAAAATAGTAAAATGGGTACTAATTTGAAGTTTGATCCAATATTTCTTAATCATAATTGAGATTGTGAATAATTGATGCAGCAATATATGAAGGGAAGTAAAGTCTAGACGTCTAAACGGTCGATAACGTTGATGTTTCTTGACGACTTTGTTACCGTTGATTCTATAAAATACTCGAGTGCAACCAAAATCTGATCAGCAGATCATACAAAAAAAATTGGAGGCGATATTTGCTTTACTTCCCATTTTTGTTGGAAAGAATACTTTATACATTTACACATTACATAGACGTGGCGAAATAATCGCGGCAATATTGCATCCAGCTGTCATCCACATATCTTTTTGATAGCGCGCTTCCAGCTCCATCACCTCCACATATCTCACTACAATCAATTTTGCAATTTTTTCAACTTTATCGATGATATTAACGGAGCTGAACGGTCTATTATTTATTTGTTATCAAAATCTGATCAGCAGATAATATAAAAAAATTAGGTTTTCCCTATGCTACGCGTGTTAAAATTTTGTCAATTTTTTCTATAGTTTCCGAACACTCAAATTAAATAAAAATATCAGAAGTGAGGGGGACCCAAGCATTTTTTCAAAATAAATATATGAACACTTTTTTGGGAGGACTTGAATAACTTTCGTATACATTCATATTTATAAAAGCACTATTTTGTCGGCTCATAAAATAAAAATAGGTTCTAGAACAATGTTATTAGAGGCTACCATAACAGCACCAAAGTAAAATTAGTTGCTAACATGCAAATGATCGAATAAATTTTTAAAAGCACGCAAATGCACAATGAAAACAGATTATCAACCAAATGAGTCAGCAAAGTTTGTAGAGCAACTTGAAAGTGAGAAAATCAATTAAACCCAATTGTTTTATAAGTACAATTTTGGAAAATTGCTATTTTTCATCCTTATTATCTTTAAATTTATTTTCACAACGTGTATTCAAAGAAAAATAATGAAACATTTTAGAATAGAATTAGGACTGTCCCATTTTCGTGTTAATTTGCGCGTGACGTTACAAATTATCACGTGGTATATTTTAATTTTCCATATAACCAATAGTTTCTGAGCTGCAACACGGAAGTGTTTCCCATGTAAATTTACAGATGTATTTACGCCAAAAAAAATTATGGACGGTTATTCACCTCTCATCCCCACAAATTCATTCATAATTAAAGAATTATTTGAGATCTCTCGTTGAGCAGCTATTGAAAATACGAGTTTCAACACCTGGAATACTTTAAAATAATAGCAGTTCCAGGAACATTAATGTCCAAATCATGCTAAAAATAAAGATAGATGATCCTACGCTACTCTAACCTAACATATATACATCCTCTACTGCGACGATTTATAATTCAAGTACTTTGGGAATTCGACGGTAACGACGCCCTTGGGCTGAATTTCAACACTTTTCCCCCAGAACTTGAGCTTGGGATGAATTGATCCATGGAAGACCCAGTCACGGCCTTCAGCGTGGAACGCGGAAACGGGTGGATGGTGACTGACTTGCTCGCAGATAATGCGGAATTCCGGACGTTCCAACTCGAACGTCTCTCCAAGTAAAGGGTTGAAAGGTTTGCCCAGGCGTTCCCAGTTTGATGCCAGAGCGCTCACGGAGAAACCTATTAATATTACAGCAAATATTTTCTGGACAACAGGAATGCCACAAAAATCAAGCCAACGAGCCACGAAGCTATATTATTATTTATTTTTATATATAAAACCGTGAATGTATAAGCAATCGAAAAACGTGAAAATCAAAAATTGAGCTTCTGCCTATCAGATTTTGCTGCAGTACACTTAATTTTCTGTCATTTAAAATCAATAAAATTGGATTCACAATCCAAATATTTTATTAATTGTATAAAATTGAAGTATATAAATTGAACAAATTGAAAAAATCTGCAAACCAAATTAGTTGACTGTTACAAATTCAATTTAAATTCATGTTATTTGAGTACTGATTGAATTGGATAGTTTATTATCAATTAATATTATAGATCAATAAGTATTTCACTATTTCGAATTTTTGAAACTCATTCCTACGGCATGATTTTTGAGATCCCCAGAGTAAGTTAAAATAAATTTTAAGGGGGCTCATTCTTCACTCGGCGAGTCAAATAAGTTACAATTTTTTTTCAAATGCAGTATTATATTTTTTAAATAATAATTTTGGTGGTTAAATATCAGCAGTTGCATAGGGACTTGACATGAAAAAAAATTATACAAATCCCTGCTCTATTCTTCATTTCACGGCCAAAACTGAATAGTTAAGTTGCTTACAATAAAAAGAGCTGTTTTGACTTTTTTAATTAAGAATTAAGCTTTTGATTTTCAACTGTGTTCTGCGGAAATTTATTTGGAATGTGAGCCCCCTTAAAATAACAGAAAACTAGATTTTCTCAACATGGAATTATTTTACTTATAATTAAAAATCGAGAAATAAATTACCAATGACGTATTGCATTCGAGCAACAGGGTCAGTCTGTTCAGAAGCGATGCGAAGCAAATGGGCATATTCCATATACTCGGTAATCCGCTGTAGGAAGCTGAGAGGTTCGTTAAATACGACTGGCATTGTTATTTTGCTTAGTTCTTTTCCAATGCAGTTTTTTAAAACAGACCAAATGTTAAAATCGTTTCGAATATACATCGGATTTGGTAATGTAGTTCTAAAATGAAATAGACATTTCATTACAAACTTAATTCTTGTCATTAGGATAGCAACTTTATTTTTCAATTTCCTGGAAGCACTTTAGAATATAATATTCTTATTGCTATGATGAATATGACACATAAATTTTCGCTTCAAGTTTAATTAAAATCGTGCTTCATATGTATGCGTGGATAGTGCGAAAATTTTAATCGATTTTTAAATTAAAAATTTTGAAATCACTTCATTTCATATTTAAATTGAAGGAAAATATTTGCCGAAGAATAATATCACAACCGTGATAAAAACTCTTTAACCTATATTATAAATAAATAACTATTATGTGTTCTTGCGTGGGCACCCAGTATATAGAAAAATATCTTTTCTCTGAATTCCTGCAGCGCTTGCCTGTTGTCTGGGTTGCCTACACGTCTCAATCGATTCTATATTTAGAAATTCCATTATAAATAAATATTTTACTTTCTCAACAATTCATTTTATCAGAGTATGACTATTGATTTTAATTCATATGAATAAATGTAATCTACCTGTATCTTTTCTGAGATTCCGTTTTGTTTGATGCCATTCTACAACTACAGTTGCTTTCTCAGTCCACTTTTTAGTATACCTTCCTGCACAATTGTATACCGTTCTATTCATTCGTGATTTTAGCAGATGAGTTTACAATGTCCACAAATATTTAGTCATATTTTTGTTTGAATTATTGTACTGAATTGTATATCTGCAAAAGAAATCCAAATTTAATAATTAGTATATAAAATAGCACAGAAAACTGCTTTTAATTGAATTTTTTCACGAAACTCCACACTCAACAGAAAAGGAGAGCATAACGGAAAATGAAACGGAAACCAATTTCCTTCCATATCAGACCTATACTGTGCGGATCTGTGTTAGTTAGTTAGTTATTCATTGTCGTTATCCATTACACCATCATTTAAAAAATATATATGAACAAGAATCGTGAAATAATCAATGAAAATAAATGGATTTGCAAAGTATTTGAATATCTTTTTCAATATGGAATAATATGGTGTGAGATGAAATTGTAATTCAACAAGAAGCACTTTCAACCTGGTTAATATATACAGTATGGTCGAAAACACATGCATAATGAATTATTTTGCTCGATTCACTTCACAATTCTATTTCTGATAAAAATTATTGAAATCGATTTATACCTCTTTGATATCAAATTATATATTGCACACCCTACCGCAATATCAGTTATTTCATAAATCTTCATACCCAACGAGCTCCCCTAATTTTTTTTTCAACTTCACATCATTAATTAATCTATGATCTTGTTGAAATTCAGAGTAATAGTTGTCACAGCTAATTTATTACCTATAAACTACTATATGAGCTAAGACCCGGTTCATAGTTGAATTTTCATTACTCGTACGTGATTATTAAGGTGATTTTCGTGAAATACGGTCCAACACTATATATTTTGACCCAAAGAACATGGGAATTGTGTAAAAAAATTTTATCAAGGGGTACTCCTTGCTATCAATTTTCAGTACTCATATATTTTCGAATTTTCTCCTATTCAATTTGTATTTGTTGTTCAATCGCCTTAAAAATCGGAATACATGTAGACTAATAAATGGTCGATCGACTATAGTAATTGAAAATTATGTATCTTTAATATTTTTTGCGATACTGAGGGAGAAATGGAAAATCTTGGATTTTTAGCAAATAATTTCAATTCTTTCAAAACAACTCAAAAATACTTATCGGACAACGAATTCAAGACTATTATTGTGATCTACACTTATATAGCCTGACACCAAAAACATAAGAATTGCGAAAAAATTTTTTTGGACTTGCCATCATTTTTAGGAAGTCACTAATTTTCAGTTCTTTTCCTATGAAATTTGTATTTGTTGCTCAATTGTCTTGAAATTTGGAGAATATATAGCCAAATGTATGGTTCATCGATTATAGTGATTGTCAATTGCGCATCTCTCATATTTTCAAAGATAATCAGAGAGAAATGGAAAATCATAGATTTTTATCAAATAATTTCAATTCTTTTAAAACGTCGACAGCTCAAAAAATACTTATCAGACCGCATTTCCAAGATGATTTTCGTGATCTACACTTTCCAAATTATATAATCTGACAACAAAAATTTAAGAATTGCGAAAAAATTTTTTTGGACTTGCCATCATTTTTTAGAAGTCCCCAATTTTCAGTTTTTCTCCTATTAAATTTGTACTTGTTGTTCAATCGTCTTAAAATTTGGAGAATATATAGCAAAATGTATGGTTAATTGATTATAGCAATTGCCAATTGGGTTTTTCCAATATTTCCAAAGATAATCACTAAGGGGGAAATGGAAAATCATAGATTTTTAGCAAATAATTTCAATTCTTTTAAAACGTCGATAGCTCGAAAAATACTAATCAGACCGCATTTTTAAGGTGATTTTCGTGATCCACACTTTCCGAACTATATATTCTGATACCAAAAACATAAGAATTGCGAAAAAATTTCTTTGGACTTTCCATCATTTTTCAAAAGTCACCAATTTTCAGTTCTTCTCCTATCAAATTTGTATTTGTTGTTCAATTGTTTTGAAATTTGGAAAATACATAGCCAAATGTATGGTTAATCGATTGTAGTCATTGCCAATTGCGTATCTCTAATATTTTCAAAGATAATCAGAGAGAAATGGAAAATCATAGATTTTTAGCAAATAATTTCAATTCTTTTAAAACGTCGATAGCTCGAAAAATACTAATCAGACCGCATTTTTAAGGTGAATTTCGTGATCTATACTTTCCAAACTATATATTCTGACACCAAAAACATAAGAATTGCGAAAAAATTTTTTTGGGTTTGCCATCATTTTTCAGACGTCTCTAATTTTCAGTTCTTCTGTTAAATTTATATTTGTTGTTCAATCAGCTTGGAATTTTCAAAATATATAGCCAAACGTATGGTTGATCGATTACAATAATTGCCAATTGCGTATCTCTCATATTTTTCAAAAGTCACCAATTTTCAGTTCTTCTTCTATCAAATCTGTATTTGTTGTTCAATCGTCTTGAAATTTGGAAAATACATAACCAAATGTATGGTTAATCGATTGTAGTCATTGCCAATTGCGTATCTCTCATATTTTTAAAGATAATCAGAGAGAAATGGAAAATCATAGATTTTTATCAAATAATTTCACTTCTTTTAAAACGTCGACAGCTCAAAAAATACTCATCAGACCGCATTTTTAAGGTGAATTTCGTGATCTATACTTTCCAAACTATATATTCTGAAACCAAAAATATAAGAGTTGCGAGAAAAAATTTATTGGACTTGCCATCATTTTTTAGAAGTCACCAATTTTCAGTATTTCTCCTATCAAATATGTATTTGCTGTTCAATCGTCTTGAAATTTGGAAAATATATAGCCAAATGTATGGTTAATCGACTATAGCAATTGTCAATTGCGTATCTCTCATATTTTCAAAGATAATCAGAGAGAAATGGGAAAAATTGGAAAATCATAGATTTTTATTAAATAATTCCAATTCTTTTAATACGTTGACAGCTCAAAATGTAGACCGCATTTTTAAGGTGATTTTTGTGATTCACACTTACCAAACTATATATTCTAACAAAAACATAAGAAATGCGAAAAAAAATTTTTGGACTTGCCATCATTTTTCAGAAGTCACCAATTTTCAGTTCTTCTCCTACAAAATTAATATTTGTTGTTCAATCATCTTGAAATTTGGAAAATATATAGCCAAATGTATGGTTAATCGAATACAGGAATTGGAAATTGCGTATCTTTCATATTTTCAAAGATAATCAGGGAGAAATGGGAAATCATAGATTTTTAGCAAATAATTTCAATTCTTTTAAAACGTCGACAGCTCAAGAAATACTCATCAGACCGCATTTTTGAGGTGATTTTCGTGATCCGCACTCTCCAAACATAATATTCTGACAACAAAAGCTAAGAATTGCGAAAAAAAAATTTTGGACTTGCCATCATTTTTGAGAATTCACCAATTTTCAGTATTTCTCCTATTAAATTTGTATTTGATGTTCAATCGTCTTGAAATTTGGAAAATATATAGCCAAATGTATGGTTAATTGATTACAAGAATTGCCAATTGCGTATCTCTCATATTTTCAAAGATAATCAGGGAGAAATTAAAAATCATAGATTTTTAGCAAATAATTTCAATTCTTTTAAAACGTCGACAGTTCGAAAAATACTCATCAGACCGCATTTTTAAGGGGATTTTTGTGATACACACTTTCCAAGCTATATATTCTGACACCAAAAACATAAGAATTGCGAAAAAATTTTTTTGGACTTGCCATCATTTTTCTGAAGTCGCCAATTTTTAGTTCTTCTCCTATTAAATTTGTATTTGTTGTTCAATCATCTTGAAATTTGAAAAATATATAGCCAAATGTATGGTTAATCGATTTATATTAATTGCCAATTGCGTATTTCTCATGTTTTCAAAGATAATCGGAGAGAAATGGGAAAAAATGGAAAGTCGTAGATTTTTAGCAAATAATTTCAATTCTTTTAAAACGTCGACAGCTCAAAAAATACTTATCAGACCGCATTTTTAAAGTGATTTTCGTGATCAACATTTCTAAAATTATATATTTTGACACAAAAAACATAAAAATTGAGGAGAAAAAAATTTTGAATTCTTAAATCTGTTACTATTTTTCAGAAGTCACCAATTTTAACCTTTCCTCTATAAATTTTGTATTTGTTTTTCAATCGTCTTGAAATTTGGAATATATATAACCAAATATATGGTCAATCGACTATAGTAATTACTAATTACGTAACTCTCATATTTTTAGAGAAAATGAGAGAGAAATGGAAAAAACTTCGAAAATCATGTTTTTTTAGCAAAAGATCCAAATTTTATTAGAACGTCGTTATCTTGAAGAATATTCATCAGACAGCGATTTTGAAGTTATTTTCGTGATCTACTCTTTCGAAACTATTGAGAATTGAGATTTTTTTTCAAATCACACTGATTTAAACCATTCTAAATCGTGATTTAAATCAAATATTTCAAATCCAGCCAACCATACTCTGAGTCACAACCCGTAAAAAATATAGTAAATTCTATTTTATACGTCCTTTTGTTGCAACTATTTTGTGACCTACTGCATGTAAGTAGTATAAAAGTAATACCAGCATAAAATACGTATTAAGTAAGGAGTGCAACATAGAAACAATAAATCATTGATTTTATAATAGAATAGATATAAAATGTAATCACAAAATCGAATTTTTTGTGTCAGTAACAAAATATAAATGGAAAAAGTTCTAGCACAGTGAGTAATAAACGGTGCAACGCAACTCGTATCATCTGCATCATGAACTTATCAGCTCATGATTTAAGTTAGAAGCTTTTTGATTTATTACAGGGCAATGAGGTGTCACATGATTTAATTCCCTAGTGCTATACATTAAATAAATCGCTTCTTGCTTCCTATGTGTAATTATTTACACTATCATTATTACGTTGCCAATAATGCTTCCATTTAATATTTTACTAAATATAATGCGCAATTTGAGGTATGTAATATTAATTGAACCATTGAAGTTTGTAAATTAATTATTTTTCCATGAAATAGAATGTCATGAGTGGTGCAATATATTTATAATTAAATATATAACAATAAACAGAAAATCTCATCTATGCAACACATAATCCGAAATTCAATTTTGGTCTAGATCACAAAAGTGTTTATTAAATTGAATGCAATTTTATGGTCTGGAATTTTCGGTATTGCATTTCATGTTTTTTTTTCTAAATCAGGGAAACTACCAAATTCTATCATTTTTAAAAATAATTTTGAGAACTAAATAAAAGTAAAATAAATAATACCTAAATTCAATTTGTTTCAATATTTTATTACGCTGTTTCAATAATTATACAAGCTCGAGCACACAACTAAAATATAGGTCGAAAGTGTTATGAAATCTGTATTGAAGCAAAAAAAAAAAAAGATATATCATGTGATGGATTATCGATTAGTACAAAATAAACCATAGCGGAAACATTATTTTTGCAAAAAATTATGCAACCAGTACTACATTGTACTGTAGCAAGTTACTATCCTAAACTTTTGATTATCCATAATTCTATTTTACGCAATCTATTGAAAATTTAAAGAGCAACCCTAAAATTACTTCTAAAACTAAATAGGAGTAACCAATAAAACAATATATTATTATGCAACCAGTACAACAATGTAGCATAGTCAATATAAACTTTTCATAATAATTTCGTAATTGCTTATTACGCAATGCTTTTATGAAAATGGAAAAAGAAACCCTAGAGTAACTTCCAACAATAAATACAAGCAAAATTTAAAAAAATCTCTGAAATTCATTCGTCTATATTAAATTATATATTACGCTTTGTTTAAATTATCACACAAGCTCGAACATTAGACTCCAACGTGCCCTGATTTTTTTCAAAAAAAATGTTAATACTATGTGGAATATAAAATCCTGCATTTGAATACATGAATAAAATTATTTTCCATACATGATAACAGCAAAAATTAATGAGAATCAGCTACAAAATAGTATCAGTCATGGAACCTAAACAAAAAAGTAAACAAATTTGTGGAAAATATTTTTTTTCACAGTATCTATCCGTCAAAGCTAAATTTATACAAAAATGAGATACGGCTTGAAGTACCCTGACATTGTTTTTTGCCTGAATTCATATCTATTGATGAGTGATACTATTTTACTTAAAACATTCTATTAAATTTCATTGACTGGACTTCTAAGCCTTTTTTTATAATATTCTTCTAACATTTATATGAAAAAAGTTTTTCTAAAAATTTTACGATATTTGTAACATTATTAACAAATATTTGTAAGATTAATATAACATTCCCCTTCATGCAACTATTTCAAAAAATAATCACTAGACTACAGTACATGATTTTTATGATTATGAACATCAACAAGGGCGAGAATTAAAGGCACTTTGACCTAGATAATCAAGAATGTGTTAAACTGTGGATTACCAGATTCATTGCAAACTTGACTCTTATTCTAAAATGTCCTTTAGAAAAAATACTAAATTTTATTTTCGTGTGACAGCAGTTGAAAAAATTATAATTTGTCAATTATCAAGAAGCAGGGCGTATGAAAACGCCGTGATTTTCCAAAAAAATGCATTCAATAAACGTAAAAATCGCTGACAAATATATCAAAATCATGCATGAGTTAACGATCATGAAAGTGCTTGGTTTACTTACTGAAAAGCCGCATTTTGAGTCATGTCAGTGGTTACACATACAGTGAGTGTTGTATAAATCTTGACGGAAATTCATTCGAATTTAAGTTATATTGTCAGGTGTCCTTGAGAGTAATAGCTGTGCTGACAGTTAAGCTCAAATTAACCACTAGTTAAATGCAACCCAAATATGGAAACAATTATGCTAGCATTTGTGTGAGAGATCATATTGATTTTGGTAAACAATAACGAATCGTATTTGTGTTGGTTTTCTGTGTATACATCCCTTACGAAACAATAGAGTTTCATTGTATTAATTTACAGAACAAAATAATAATCAGTGCAAATTTGTGAGAAATATAGACGATGAATTACCATTTTTTCTAAAGAAAACACTGATTTTAATGAAGAATTAGTAACATGCTTGTTGATTCGTATACACAGAGCACTAAATCAATAATTTGACAAAACACCCCCCATTGCTTCTGCTTGGCAACTGGCAGAGAACGATTTAGGATATGCAACCCTCAGCTCCCCTGCGTGCCTTGTTTTCCTTGTTAAAGTGCGCCTGCGTAGAGTAATATTCTTTTCGAGCTAGTGAACGTGGGTGTGTACCCTTACTAACCTACATATACAGTTCATCTACAGTTTAATAGATCTGTCATTGTTCTCTTGATTATTAAATCGATACAATGCTTGAACTGTATTGCAAATAGGTTGATAACAAGCTAATGCTCCATATTGGTATGAGGCCTTAATATATTGAATGAAAATGGCAAAAAAGATCCTTAACAAATGAATGAAAAATTAAAACATTTGGATGTCACGTTGATTCAAATCTGAAGGTTTTCAGATATAGACTTCAACATAGACTACCAAAAAGCAGGGTTGTGAAAAATCTGATTTAGATAAAAAAAAAAGTCAAGACCATTTTTTTTTCTCAATTACTGATGAATTTTTTGATTTTATTGGTCTTTCCAATTCTTTTGAATTATATTACAAAATAAAGTGGAATCTTTGGTAGTCAATTGATTCTAAATCAAGATATGTGCATCTCAATTTCAATCAAAGATATTTCGTTTTAATTTGAAATATACATTTGATTTTTAATGTATATTGTATGACAATAATTATTTATTTATTCATCAATATGTGTAGAATTCAATACTTTTAACAGATTTAAATTATCTCATTTCTTTTAGACAATATAGATGCAAACAGTGTGCTATTACAGAAGTACATCTTAAAATTATCACCTTGTCTGTTTGAGAATATCAGCCTGTGATTTCTGCATACTTGGGAATATTTTTATGAAACTTTTTTTTGTATATTATAGTGAATGCAAGTAATAGACTCTTCACAAAATTTTATTATCCTGTTTGGTTCCAAAGATATAGCAGCAAACACTGTGTCACTACAATAGTTGATTTTAAAAATATTGGTGAGTTCTGTCCATCATAATTGCATTTCTAAAGATATTCGAATGAAATTCCTTATTACGTTTTATTAAAAGTTTGTATATTATTCATCTTTCCATATTATTTGATTATCTCTATTTAGTCGAAAGATACAGCTAAAAACTTTATATGTTATTTGTCAGACTGTGGTATATGTATTTACCAGAATATTTCGATCAAACTTCTTATTACATCGAAATAAATTGTGCACAATAAGATACTTTTCACATGTACCAATTATCTCAAATCGTTTAGAAGATACAGATGCAAACAGTGTGATATAGCACGAATAGATTTCGAAATTACTATCCTGTCTGTTTAGAAATATTAGCCTGTAATTTCTATATACCTAGAAATATATCGATGAAACTTTTTTTTTATCAGAGTAGACTATGAATAATAACATGTGTTTCACAAATGTTGGTCATCTTGTCATGTTTAGAAGATACAACAAAAAACACTGTACTATTACAGTAGTCGATTTTGAAATATTAGTGAGTTTTGAATTTTAATCAATTCTTCTCTCAATCATGCACATATTCCAATAAAACTCATCGTTAAGTTATATCAAAGTATGCAAATTAAAATATTCCCCACATATTTTGAATATTTCAATTCAATTGAAAGATACAGCTACTACATTTATATGTTATTTGTCGGACTGTGGTGCATGTATTTATTAGAATATTTTGATCAAACATCTTATTACATTGAAATGAAGTATGCACAATAAGAAACTTTTTACAAATACCAATTATCTCAAATCGTTTAGAAGATACAGATACAAAACATCTTATTACATTGAAATGAAGTATGCACAATAAGAAACTTTTTACAAATACCAATTATCTCAAATCGTTTAAAAGATACAGATACAAACAGTGTGATATAGCACGAATGGATTTCGAAATTACTATCCCGTCTGTTTAGAAATATTAGCCTGTAATTTCTATATACCTACAAATATATCGATGAAACTTTTTTTTTTATTAGAGTAGACTATGAAAAACAACATGAGTTACACAAATTTTGGTAATCTTGTTTGGTTTAGAAGATACAACAATAAACAGTGTACTATTACAGTAGTCAAATTTTAAATATTAGTGGATTTTGAATTTTGATCAATTATTGTCTCATTCATACACATATTCCAATAATACCAATCGTAACTTTATATAAAAGGATGCAGATTACAATACTCCCTACATAATTTGAATATCTTAATTCAATTCAAAGATACAGCTACTACATTTATGTGTTATTTGTCGGACTGTGGTATATGTATTTATCAAAATATTTTGATCAAACATCTTATTACATTTTAATGAAGTATGCCCAATAAGATATTTTTCACACATACCAATTATCTCAAATCGTTCAAAAGATACAGATGCAAACAGTGTGATATAGCACGAATAGATTTCGAAATTACTATCCCGTCTGTTTAGAAATATTAGCCTGTAATTTCTATATAACTAGAAATATATCGATGAAAATTTTTTTTTTATTAGAGTAGACTACGAATAATAACATGTGTTTAACAAATTTTGGTCATCTTGTTATGTTTAGAAGATACAACAACAAACAGTGTACTATTACATTAGTCAATTTTGAAGTATCAGTGAGTTTTGAATTTCAATCAATTATTTTCTCATTCATACACATATTCCAATAAAACTCATCGTGACGTTATATTAAAGTATGCAGATAACAATACTCCCCACATAATTTGAATATCTCAATTAAATTCAAAGATACAGCTACTATATTTATATGTTAATTGTCGGACTGTGATATATGTATATATCAGAATATTTTGATCAAATTTCTTATTACATTTGAATAAAGTGTGCACAATAAGATACTTCTCACACATACCAATTATCTCAAATCGTTTGAAAAATACAGATGCAAACAGTGTGATACTGCACGAACAGATTTTGGAACTATTATCCCGTCTGCTTAGAAATATTAGCCTGTCATTTCTATATGCACAAGAATCAATAAAAAATTTTGTTCTATTAGAGCAGGTAAATCATATTTCTTACAAATTTTGATTATCTTCTTTCGTTCAGAAGATACAGTAACAAACGTTGTGCTACTATAGTAGTCGATTTTAGAAATATTATCTAGTACTGAATTTTTATCAATCATATTTGTATTTCTGAAAATATTCTGATGAAACTTCCTATTGCGTTACATTCAAGTATCAGATTACAATACACAATACTTTCCACACTTTTTTATTATCTCAGTTGATTCGAAAGCTACAAATTCTAAATGTTATTTATCAGGTTATGGTACTTGTATTTTTAGAGATATTCCAATAATAATTCTTATTACATTAGAATGAGTCGTGCAGAATACGATATTTTTTACAGAATTCAATTATCTCAATTCGTTTAGGAGATACAGAGTCAAACAGTCACCTTCGTTCTTTATCTGGAAGTACTCATGTAATACAGCGCGCGATCATAGCGTCCTTACGCGCTACCACAAAATTCGTTATAAAATTGAAAGTAAGATGATAATAACAACACAAATTATAAAAATCGATTCTTCTAGATATATTATATCATGACACATACAAATTTTAGGATATTTAGGTCTCATATTTTAGGAATGTAGCAATATGAGTGATTTTAAATTGAATTTTTGTCGACAAGTTTTTTCACTATATTTTTATTAATTGACAATATTTCTCGTTGAAAATAAGTTTATTTCGTTAGAGCTATATGGTTCAATGATATATTGGAATCAATTTGGTGGATAATAATTGCAAATAAATTTAATATTTGGTGATTTATCGTATATCAAACAACAATTTCGAAAAATTAAAGAAATAGGCAACATTGGCAATAATAATAATAAATTCTAATGTGATAGTTCATTCAAATAATTGGATATAAAGTGTATTTGTTGTCGCACTATTTTTGTATGAAATAGAAAAAGATAGATGTAATAAGCTCACTTTTTTTGTAAGATTTTTCTGGTGATTTATAATAAAGATTCAAAAATATAGAACAAAATGAATACTTGATTTGATTTAAGTCAATTTTAGTAGTTTTTTCAAATGAAATAGCCCAAAATTGGGTATTCTTTGAAATCTGGTCTTGAAAAACCCCTTTTTTAAGTTGATTTTGACTACCGTCTATGTGTCAGTATAGCAGGTGTACAGAGAAAGGTCATAAAAAGACCCTCTTGCGGTTTTCTTTACTACTTGGAACAAATAAAAGGGGGATTTTTTGTTATCTAATTGGTGTAATTAAAGAACAAAGGATCCAAATAAACTAGGGAGGCGGTCTTTTCTTTCCTAATTGGATTAATTAAAGATCAAAAGATTCAAGTTAGCTAGGGTGAATTTATTTCTTTTTAATGTGCCCACTTGTTTTTATGTGTTTTTAAACGGTTTTGAGTTGGGAAACTTTAGGAGGCTATGGCTCCTGAATCAATGGACCGATTTGGATACAATTTGAACTGGATGCTTTCTTTTTCCATTATCTATCGTTTAATTGATGTGATTACCTACAATTAATCATGGATCCAGTTACGAGCATCCTAAATTCAACCAAAGATATTTCGATTAAATTTGTAATATATACTTGATTTCCTATTCCATTCGACAGAAAATATCCTCAACAAATTGAATAAATATTTATTCAAACCAAAAATCTATTCCACGTATTTACTACAATTTATCAAAAATACCGTTAAAATAAATAGAACTGCTATTTTGAATTTGCCTCGTTTTCGATATGATGATAATATATTTTGATAAGTATCAGAAGATAAGATAAATTATCAGTATTAAAATGCTGAACTGATTAAAGGTTTATTGTTTTAGAAAATTTATAGTGCAGTGTTGTGTATTTTTATTATAGAAACCAAAATGAGTCAAATGCAGGAAGAACTGGGTTCGAATCAGTTCATGAATCTATCAGCATCAGGTATATTAAGAAAAATTTTGACAATCGATACCTAAATTGATATAAATATAGCATACCTGAATACTGTGAATTATGAAATAGATTGAAACAAAATATTGTCAGTTATTTGGCATCCATGAAGAATTTGTTATTAATATATAATTTGATTCTATGAATTCGACGTCTGTTCGTACCAAACAATAATAATTTTAGACTGTTGGTAATCAGACAAAAATGTGAAATCTGTGCTACTCTCCTGTTCTCTCCCACTTCTCTGTATTCTAATATCATATGAGTTAACTCTATATCAGTAAATTCAAAATGCATTTCCTAAAAAGAATTCCAATATAAACAACAACAGGGAGCACTCTCTCTGCGTTACTGGCAAACATTGCCAAGAGAAATACATTTTTTTCTATTTTTCATTTATGTATTATGCAATTGAGGTGGCTTATGGGTGTTTCGTAGGGTGGATAATAAAAAGATATATTTCATGTATATTTGTTGCTCGTCAATAAAATTCATGCAAACGTTCCTACTCCCGCGTTTAATCAATTTCAATTAAACAACATATAGTAGGTAGAGTACACTGCAAACGATGCGTGAAATGCTAATTTTACGCACAGTCGTAGAAAAAAATATTTTTTCAATACAACCACCTTTAAAGTTGCAAACGATGCGTGAATTGAATATTTTTCGCATTTCATTTTGATATGAAATATCAATCAATCTACCGACTGCACTATAAGTGTGCCATACCTGTAAAGCATGTAAAAGGCGTGATTAATATTCATTTATTCATTAGTCATTCATTTTAATTACTATTCTAGCGCTACCAACACTATTACACGCGTGACAGTTGAACTGCGTTTCCCAAATATGATTTTCTGCGAATAAATTACTATTATTGAATTAAATTTGGAAATCGTGAATTACATATTGCTTTCTATTATTGAGCAGTCTGTCCTGGGAAAAATTTAAAAGTTATAATATGTGCTTCCAGATTTTTGCTCAATGACTAGAAGCTAGAAGTGACACAATGCATAAGCATTCAAAATTGATAAGATATACCGCGTAGAAATTTGATAACGTATTATTATTGTTTGTGAGCACTCAATTTCTTAGAAATAATTAGAAGCAAGTACGGCCAAGTGCAAATGTGACTTGTGGGTTGAGGGGGGCCCTCCGTACATTTATTACACTAAAAGCTTCAAATTTTTTGAAAACTTCATTTGAATTATTATCAGTTAGGGGTATTCCAAATTTTTCGAAACAAAAGTTTAGAAGATAACAGGATATGAAAATTTTGAATTCAATAACATTAAATCATCATGTACATTGAACATGAATATTTTAAAACAAAATTATAATGCTTCCAGTTATTAAAATGGATACTTCCAAAACAAATCCCTAATTTCTTGGAACATAAATAAAAATTAGTCATGATTATTGCATTTGTAAGTTATCATAGGCGTCGACATAAAAAATTTCAGTAGAGACATGGCATACTAAAGAATGTAATATAATTGAAATTTCATTTCAGGAAAAAACATTGTTATCTGTTTACCAACAACAAAAATAAAGATCTTCTTTTTTAAACGCTACTAACTATACAATTTTTTTTTCAATTGATGATTTTTGATTTGCAATGTACCCAAATATACAAAAATATTCGGCGCCTATTCAAGAGAATGATTAATATTGATATAAACTGCAATTATTTCGTTCAGATATCTATATTGTTTCAGATATAGAACTACCAGTTTTCACGGAGTCTTCAGCAATTACCATACAGCCGCAAATTGGAGGAGGTAAACATTTGATTTTTCTTACATTCTGAATATTTGTTGTGATTGTGTAATTTTATTTTATCTAGATTTTCCTGGATCTAGAAGACCTATTCCAGTATCGACAATCCATTGGCGATCCACAAATTTGACACAATTCACTCCTATGCATGGTTTGGATTTTCTGATAGGGGTGGAGCAAGTGAATATTCAACAAACAGTCGAATTGAATGATTGTGAGTACCTATAATAAAAATATTTGTATTTTAAAATTATAAGATTCTTAACGAATATAAAATCTTGGGAATACTATAATTATCGTGGGCGTACGAATTTTCGCGAAAACAAAATTAGGGACCGCTATGTTTACTAAATAATTCTGAGTTTAGTGAAGGCTGTATTGAATTTCAATAATATTTAGATTTCATTCCCACTTTTTTTTACAATATCTTCATCAATTGACAATGTTTCTAGTTGAAAAGAAGCTCATTTTGTTGGAAATATATGGTTTAATGATATTTGAATCAATTTTGTGAAAAATAATTGCAAATAAATTTAATATTTGGTGATTTATCGAATATTAGTAACAATTCCAAAAAAATTTATAAAGTAGGCTATTTTGGCAATAATAATAATAATAAACTCTAATGTGATAGTTCATTCAAATGATTGAATATAAAGTGTATTTGTTGTCGCACAATTTTTGTACGGAATAGAAAAAGATAGAAGTGATAACTTACTTGAGAATTTTTTGTAAGATTTTTCTGGTAATTTATATTAAAAATTTAACATTATAAAACAAAAACAAAAAAACTTGATTTGATTTAAATCAATCTAAGTAGTTTTTTTTAATTGAAATGGCTCAAAATTGGGTATTTTGTAGAAATTTGATTGATTTGACTATGTCTAAAAATACCCTCTTGCGGTTTTCTTTATTAATTAGAGCAATTAAATGAGGGATTTTTGCTAACTAATTGGTGTAATTAAATAACAAAGGATCAAAATAAACTAGGGAAGGGGTTTTTTCTTTTCTAATTGGATTTTGATAAAATCTGAACTGAACGCTTCTTTTTGAATTCTTGATTTGATTTTAATCAATTTGAGTCTTTTTTTTATCAAACGAGTTTTTGCAATAAATAAGACTAAATTTTTTTTACTTTGTTGACACGGCACTTTTAACTGTAACTGTTGCAGTTTCGAATTTCAAACAAGTATTCGCACAATTCAAAAGTAATTGTTGAGAAGAATTCAATCAAATTTTATTGGTCTTTGGATTAGAATTGAGATAAAGATAACGCCCCTGTGGTTCATGCTCTGCGTGTATTGGGAATTAATCCTTTGGTGCATTTGGTCATTTTTATTTTTACCTGGTTTAAAGCATTGGCGCAGATGTCCAATGTGATAAAAAATTCCTACCTGATCTTGATTTCATGAGTGAACATAATCAATTATACTTTATCGATGTTATTTTATTTCAGTGTTAGCCAACGTAGAATCAGAAAATCGTTACACAATCAAAGTACCTCAAGGAGAAACATTATATTTAGCCAGTGAATCCTCAACAGCATCTCAAAGAATGTGGTTCGGTGCTGCACGTGCCTTTGGTATGAGGCTGTACGATCAGACCCGCCAGGAAGCCATCAGCTTCATACGCAAATTAGCTTTCTCCAATTGCATCTGCGGATGTTATTTGCAAGTACGTATAATTAATTTACTTTTTAAATAAAACTGCTTCAGCAACATTGGAAGTGAAATAGTAATGAAAAAACGAATGGCACAAGTATTGATAGCGATTTAGAGAAGGGGACATAAAAGGGGTGGCAAACAAAAAACATAAAAGTTGTCATGTGAGCACTCCAAAGATTTGTATTCACTTGAGCATATTAAATGTAAAATTGAAGAATTTTCAAATGTGTTAACACAATTTATTCAACATTATTTATGACTTCAGGAACTGCAAGTTTGGGTACCTCCAGGCGAGCTGCTTGGAATCATAAGACAAGACTGGACTGTTTCCATCCCAACCTTTTCTATTTATAATAATCAGGAGCAGATTATTTACAAAATAGAGGGACCTCCTATGTGCTTGTGTGCCTGTTCCTCTTACAAAGATGCATATTTCAAGGTAAACATTTGAATTATTAATATATTTTTTCAAGTCTTACAAGACAATAAGAATAGGTCAGCCCCCATGCCTTAAGCTCGTCGATACTAAGAAATATGAGACAATATGGCACATATTGCCTAATGGCCTCTAATCTAATCAACACCGCGAGCACCATGAATGAGACATATTTTATTTGTTTTCATGTTCATTATTGGAATAATGATATATTATGTTGATGACAATTAATCATTTCGATTGTTGAAATTTTGTAATCGATTCTTCCACATGAATATATTTTTTAATTGTATTATTGCGGAAGTAATACTCATGTATGAATCAAGGCTGCGGAAAAAAATCAAGTAATCTGATGAGAATATTTTGGTATTGGTAAACCACTCAAAAACTGAAACTTAGCTCATTTAGGAATTTTTTCTCAGCAATTATGGATTTTTAATTAAAAAAAACAACAACTAGACTTTCACGTGTGGCTTGGAGAAAAATCGTCAAATTTAGTTGAAAAACCGGGGGAAAATAGTCTGCCCGAAATTTTGAAATCACACAATGTTACAGATCACTTAAATTTGTCCTTCGACGAGTCAAAAAAGTACTTGCAATGAATTTAATCAAAAATCAATCAAATTAATATCTGTATGTTGAAGACAGAATCGACGCACTGTAGCTCGTAAACCGTGAGATAAAATAATACACACTATATTAATTAAAATATTCCAGATTTATTCCGCTGATGGTGCAACCCAGTTGGGAAGTATCCATCACCAGTGGGACCAACTTATGGTAGCCTACAATTTATGTTTGAATTTCCCCAATAGAAATTCATCTAGTAAAGATAAGGCATTGTTACTCGGAGCTGCATTTCTTCTGGTATGGATAATTGTAATGATTCTACATTCATTTATTGGTCTGTTGTATTATCTGTTATAGGAATATCTTTATTTCGAGCGAGTCAAAGGTTCAAGCTGCTTTCGATTGCGATGCCCTTTCTAAAGGTGTATCATCTGTATATTTCTTGAATGCTTAGCATATACTTTCTCATATCATGGATCAATCTTGTAATGTTATATTGGATTTACTTGATTTGTATTCAATATTTTGGGCTCTATTAAGTGATTATAAAGTTAATCATTTTCGCATGGTTGTGAAATAACATTTTTATTTAAAAATTCTAATGAAAACAAAAAGAAAAATATAGCAAACAACTACAATCTTGGAATAATCACACTATCAAAAAAATATCTTCAGATTTATGGTTGGGTGAAAATGAGGCACTGCACATTTTTATTCGTTTTTCAATTATCTAGTAATGAGATGATGAGCAATTAATACTTTGAACAGAGAATAATATTCTGTGAGCCTTAATTTAGGAATAACATTAAATGTAAAATATGTAAGATATTAAAATAAATACCAATAGATGAACAGATATATTCTACAACCCTAATCGGACCTAAAAGGTACTTCCATTCAATCCTAGAATTCAGAATTTTAAATATATATATATTTTTTTTGTTTGGGGCTACTAATTTTTTATTCCAATTTTCTATTTCAAAATTTAGTTCATCTCTTATTAGCGCATTTGGTTTTTTTTCTCACGATAATACTTCTGGCTAGTAGGAGATAACAATGATTATAAGACAAATTTAAAATAATTTTTTTTTAATTGCCTACATACATATTGATCTAATGCTTCATTTTCTGTGTGTATAATATGGGTTTTATCGCTTTGTTTTTATTACATCACATACAATCTATCATTTCAAATTTTTATATATCCATGGAAGAAAATGTGTAACTCTGGTGTAAACTCCTGGGTATTGACCTTTTCCGCAACCGATTCCCCATGAAACTATTCCGACTTGGGTCCATTTTCCAGCATTTACCATAAGGGGTCCACCACTATCACCCTGCAAGGAAATAACATTCAGGCATTTTTGAGAAAAGTTACAGATACAATTCTTATTTAACTTACACTGCATGAATCTCTGCCAGCTATACCAGCGCACAACATATGGTCCACAATCCCGCCAGGAGCAGCATGACCATATTTAGCGCGGCATTTCGCGTTATCCCATATGGGAATGTTTACTTCTTGAAGTACTCCAGGCTGGGGTCCAGCCTCTCGTAGACTTCCCCATCCAATAACTGTAGCCATTTGTCCCGCAAAACCACTTCGACCCGCAGGCAAACAAACTGGTCGAACCCTTTGATTGAATTGGACAGGTGAATCCATTGTTATAATGGCGATATCATTGTACTAGAAACAGATATTCCATCAGGTTTTGTCTTTAATTTTTGTGAAGAATAGAATTTGGATAGTAAGTATGAGAATTTACCAGAGTTCTAGAATCAAAATCTCTGTGGCGGACAACTCTCTTAACTTTTTTTTCTATGTGCCGTACTTCGGAATTTATTTTGATATTATAATCTGCAAGTCGTACTGTTAGTCGAGCTACATCCCACGAACTCATACTGTAATAAAATAAAATCATCAATGTATTTATTGATACAGTAAAATTAATCCAATTCCTAATAGAGGTATACTTACTGGGCAACACAATGAGCAGCCGACAAAATATGAGTGCTGTCAATCAAGGATCCTCCACAAAACTGTCGCCCCCCATTGAACAATGCTGCAATCCAAGGCCAGTCATCTTTAACGGCATTATGTCCCCCTACGATTCTCTCTTGGTCATTCTTGGCTCCACATGATGCACTTGGAACAACTGCTGGTGGTGCACTGGTTGTTGTGCTTGGGCGCCATGGATTTGACGTAGTTGCTACCGGTTTTTGTGTTGATGCAAATGTCACAGGTGGATGAGTGACAAGTGGATATCCTGGAGAAGGGGGATGAGTTGGTAAAGGTGGGATGGTATGATCTGGTGGGTGAGTCGGAATCGGAGGTGGCCAGTTGGACAAGGAAGGTACCCCGGTATATATCGGAACATACTTGTTTTCTGTTCCTGCCATGGCAGCATCTGTACTGTTTGCTTTGTTGGGTGGCTCTGGTTGTGATTCTTCTACTGGTTTGGTTTCGACTAGGTTTGTGCAACATACTCCAAACATCTGCAAAAACAGGAGCCTTATACCCTTTGAAGTTTTCTCACATTAAAATGACGAAGGTGACATCAATCATCTGATTTCCGATAAGGCATAGAAATGTGTAAATTTATTTTAAGGGTGATGAATGTACATACCTGGCGACCTTGAGGTGTGAAGTAGCTGCATGTGTCGTACATGCCCAATATCCACGTTTCCCAGTTACTTAATTCTGGTAACTTGAAGTAAGGGTAACATTTTCTGAAAGTTGTGCACTGTCCTAAAGAACCTTTACTTGTGAAACAAGGTCCTATGGTTTGCACTCTGGCGTTAACTAAATTACTGGGATTGAAGTATAATGGCCCAAGCAAATAAGGTTGGATGTTCGGATTGAAATAGGACCCTCTCTTGTTTCTTCCGAAATGAACATCCTTGGGAGCTGAAACAAGTATTTTTTCAATAAATAGGATTTTTTGTTTAAATTCTGTATATTTATTGATATTTTTGACGTTTCGACTCTCTATCCAAAAGTCTTCATCAGAAACAATGATACAAAAATAAACAAGGCATCTAGATAAATAAAATTATACAGCATACTAGATGTGAAAACGTGGGCTCCACATTTAGTGGCATTCGCCCAAGGTCTGAGGAAAAACCAGGTAAAACTGCCTCAAACACAGGAATCAATAATATGAGTCTTGACAGTTATCATAGTGAAAAAGGATATAATTAATAATACACACAAGGACGATGTCCCGTTTTTGCAAACGCACACAGTTCCAAGGTCCAAACATATCATAAAAAAATTTCAGTCAAAGAACTGAGTTTCAATAATGTTCATGAACGTAACAACAGTTACAACTTTCATTTTTTTTTTCAATTTTATAGCCCAGAAGGAATGCTTTTCAGCTATTTCTTATTTATGACCGTAGAAATAAATAAGATCTACCTCATTTTACATGCGTACTACATTTTAGTTGATTGATGACTTTTTTGTCTTCTTTTGCTTGAGTTTGTGGCTACCAAAAGTTTGTTTCTACTATTTAATGTTAATCCAGGTATCTGATGGGATACAACAAATTTTATCATAGTTGCTGTAGGAGCCAATTGCCTAGGTAATATTTTGAATTTATATATCACATTCTGTATATAGTCCCTTTAAACATAATGCATCACTCAGAATAAATAGAATCTTTCCTATTTTCCATTAATTACTCTAAACAGTATTTTCTTTCTCATTGAGAAATAATCTTCTGGACGGAAATATTCCAAAATTCTTCGTAAATTCCGCCTTTGGCATCTAATAACCAAAAGTTCAATTTTAACTGGAGGAATTCTAACGTAATTAAGGAGTGTTAATATTCCTTTTCAAAGTTATCATCTGTTTCAATTTGTACCCAAATATAGTTTTTCGTATATTCTACCTTTGATATTTTATAACCAAAAATTTATTTTTGAGTATTAAAATTCTAACGTAATTAAATAAAGAACGCTAAAGGCCTATGTTAAGTCCTCCAGGAGTTTCTTCATTCTATAACATAATTTTTTGATCATTCATATTCCATATGCATATTCCACCTTCGATAAATGATAACCAGAGTTCAATTTTGATTGTGTAAATCCTAACGCAACTAGATAACGAAGGTTGGTTTAAAGGATCGGAATAAATTATAGTCATTGTAGACACAGTTTATTTGGACGTTTCGGTTGTCACAGCGACCATCTTCAGCGACTATTTAATAAATTACAAGATTTTGTATTATGTTATTTTGGTACATTAGCAAATAAACTGTGTCTACAATGAATATGATTTATTCCGATCCTTTAAACCAACCAATTTCCAATAATAATGCATAAGGATAGGATCAAACTTCAAAATTTAGATAAAGAAGGCTAACTGCCTAGGTCAAATCCTCCAGGAGTTTCTCAAGTTTTTAACATAATTTTTCTATTATTCATATTTTATCACTAGAAAAGGTGTTCTCAAAGTTATCTTCAATTCCATTTATTTCTATTTGTACTCCTTTCTGCATGCTTTTCTCGCTGAGATATGATCTTATGAATGGAAATATTCACTCATTCTCAAATAAAGCTTGCTGCATATTCCACCTTTGATAAATGATAGCCAGAGTTCAATTTTGATTGTGTAAATTCTGACGCAATTGGATAGAGAAGACTAATTGCCTAGGTCAAGTCCTCCGGGAGTGTTCTCTTGTATGTAAATCGCAAATTTTTTGTATATTCTAAAATACTAATCTGGTGATTATCCTTGGGAAATCTTAATCCATTGGCTTGCAAGACTAAGTACCTGAGTTACAATCCTTTGGAATAAATTAATTCATTTATTTTATATTGTGACATTTGTTTAAAATGGAAATTAATTAATAATTTTTTTACTTCGCTCAAGTAATTTTTCGACAAGAGTCTGCACAGGAGTAGCTCTCATTTTTATTTGTATCGTATGCTCCACAGCAGCAGTCGTATTTTTTTTGTATATTCCTGTTTATCCACTTTTTGTTATTATCTTCATTTTGATGTTTAAGATGTAAGTGAGTTTTGTGGAATCAATTTTCCATGGAACATGAGGAAGTCATTCACAGAAAAGCTCAAAAAAAAACAATCGTCAGCCCTCATTTCAGAACTTGATGAAGATCCCAAATAAAAAATGCTACATGATTACTCTGTTATAACAGTAAACTCGAATAAAATATGTGCGTTGATGACATTGAAGTAAATAATCTCATCCTTAAAATGTCGACAACAAACTGTAAAATGGGTGTAGGAGTGGCATCAGTGATGTCTGCACTCTCGCAGTCCGCTTCAGAAGTAATCATTAGACTTGTTACACTTGACCGTCGACTGACAAGGTCGATTCAAGACGATGACCTCAGCCAAATACGTTGTTGATGTTTTGATCCATCGAACTAAGTCGCGGACCCTCAATTTTTGCAAAAGTTCAGACCGTGCAGGTACCCAAAAATTCAGTATCCTAAAGGGGATATTAAGAGGCGGACAAAAATGATTAATCTCTATTTTTTATTTTTGCATGCGTCCGCAATACGTTCATCATGATTATAAAAATAGTTCAACTTTCAAAGGATGATTTAGAGTAATAAAAATCTATGATATGGATCTTCCATTTGTCACAACGGGGCACAATAAATGTTAAGAACATCATTGGACACTTTTTTATAACATTATGCAAACCTTTTTTATTTGACTCAAAAAATAAAAAAAATTGCACATAGTCAGCGAAAACTGCCAGCATGAAATAATTTTGATTCATCAGTCTTCATCTGAGAGATTGCTTCAAATATCCAATAAAAGTATCAACTAATTTTTCTTCTTAAATTAGTCATTCAAAAAAAAAATTGGAATAACCAAGAAAAAGTCTTTTGAGAATAGCGCTAATCAAAATTTTGGAATTAAAAAAAAATTAAGACAAGTCGAATTTGATGAACATCAATTTTCGAAATGGAATGATGTAAACATAATTCAAAAATAGTTGTTCGCGTGTAATATTTGCACGTTTTTGTAATAACATTCTTCGAATATAAATGAAGTTGAGTGAAATTTTTTACTGTTAGGTATTGTAAATTTGATTGTACATCTCCGATGAATTATTGATTTTTTAATCCACCAGATATAATCTCATTAAGGTTCGAATGATTGCAATGATTTAAACAAATTTGCAATTTTGAAGATTTGGAGTTTGTTCATGTTCTAAATCATTTAAAAGTCTATACAATCTCAAGATAGTAATGTATCGTAAAACTGAGACCATTTTTATGTGGAAGTATCCCAATACTAAAAATCTCACGAAAAGTCACAGTACCTTACAAGCTACCTTCAAAAAAAGTTCGCTGCTTTCGAAATTGATACGAATTCATATAACCAGAAGATCTTTAGCAGAATTATTTGAAATATTTGGAGACTAACACTAAAAATATTCTATAAAATTCTGAATAAAATTTGTTGTGCCTACCTTCAATAACAACAGTGTCGCCCACAACGGTGACTCCTGGATCCGAATCTTGAGCTCGCGCGAACGTCAAAACAAAACATAGGACAATCACCGCTGATGTGCTCCCCATTTTCGGGAAGACTGCCTAATCTGCTTTTGAACTCACTTTTTTGATCTGGCCAAAGCAAGGCTCACAGCTCTTCACAGAATGCTACGAAATGGCAAGTGGCTTCTTTTAAAACATGTCTTCAGGTAGCTTGCACACTTGTTTCGATCAACTTCCCCCACTTTTAATTTCAACGGGTTTGTGTTTTGAAGTCGCAATCTGATTACTGTTTTCAATGTCGCAAACATACCTATCATTAGGGCTGCTGCGATTGAATAGTCGAAGACGGACAGCCAAAGCAAGAAAAAGACAAACTGAATTTTTACAATAAATAAAAAATTGAATTCTGGTTCTGAATCGCACGATCAAAATAAGATATTAAATAAGATTAGACATAAGAATGAATAAGTATCTTGCAAAAGTTGAACCCATTAAAGCAAAAAAGAAACACTGACAGTACTTTTGTAACGATTCATCAAATATATGTTTATTTATTGCTATTTGAGAACTATAAGAGATGAATAGTTGGTTAAATCAACAAACTAATGAAGTAACAACTGTCATGTGCAAAATATTCATAAAATAGATAAGAAAAATGAACTCAATCATAAGAATTGTTCAAAATTTCTTCCGTTAACTTGTATACAATCATCAATCGAAATGTTCTTCCATCAACGTTATTAAAAAAAATATTATATTTCAATTCTTGTAATTTATCTTTTGAATATCCCCATAAATAAAAATTTAATGTGCTTAAATCAAGAGAACTTGCAGGCTAGAAAATAGGACCATTTGTTACCAAACGTTTGGTCAAAATATCTATAACCTGGCGAAAATTATGTGCAGGTGCTCCGTCTTGATGATAATGAATGTCTCTTATAAGGTTTAATGGTAAATTATCTAAAATGTTCTCCAAAACATGTCTTAAAAACTGTAAATAACGCTCTTCCATTAATGTTCCTTCACACATATGAAAAAAAAACTATTATTTAAAATACCAAACATCAACACTAAAGTCTCGTTGAACATTTGTTTCGTGAACCAATATTAGATTTTCAGAGCTCCAGTAATGATTATTCTTTACATTAAACATGCCATTTTTGGAAAAATTTACTTCATCAGTTCACATAATTTTTTTTAAGAAAAACTACACTCTCATTTTTAAGTGAATAACAAAATTCTAGTCGTCCATCATATTGTAAAGCTTGTATTTATTTTGTTTCAAGATATTGTGCAATCTTAGATCACATTCAGCAGGTGCTTTTCTAATGGACGTTCTGTGATTTTATTATTTTCATTATTTCTTCTATTTCTTTTGGTTCTAAATGCTGATGCTTCGTACATATCTTCTCATCAGGTGAAAGAGTATTCATTTTAAACTTAAAATGAACATCCCATATATTACATCAAGAGAACATCTATTTTGTCCTTACAAAGAGTTTAAATGAGCTCCAAATTGTAGCTCTTCAATATTATTTCGTAATAATAATAATTTCTATGGGATAAATCATTCTGGAATCGAGTTAGTGGAAATCTAGCTCAAGTGTAAGATGAAATAGGTACCAACTGCCTTTTACAAAGCCAAAAATGTTGTCAGAGGAATGTAATCTAGCTCACATTATTGATACGATTTTTTCAATCAAATTATATATGCTATTGTCGAATATAAGTTCTCAATCATAGCCACTCATGTCTTTAAACATTTATTTATGTTAATTTCTTGTTTGTTTGGTAAAATGCTAATCTGATTATCTGAAATTGGTCATTTTTTCCACGTGCTATAAGTACACCATTTATTTAATAATTTGAATAATACTTACGGAAAAAGCCTCTCAAATTTACATTCTGTACTTTATGTTCAAACTGTTAACTATCCGTTTGAACAAAATATTATCTCTTCCCAATTACGAGTTTACATCCTCCTGAGCTTGTTTAAATAATTGTTATGTTTAGACTGTTCATTAATATCTCTCAAATTTTCCCACAACTGAATATTAGGATGATTGCATATGACGTGATAATAAATAATAATTTGAGTACCCCATTTCAGTTCGCGAACTTTTTTGTGGGTTGATTGACCTCTTCCACGATTTAGTGAAGTGTATCTCTATAATCTCTTGTATAATGCCTTGTATATCATAAGAAAATGGTCCCTTCATGGGAGACAACTTTATATTTTATATCACAAAACTTCTGCATGTTCGGGTCTTGCGTATTAATTTTTATTTCTATGTTTGGGAATGTTTTCTGTGTCATAAATTGATAACGTTGAAATACAGCATTGAAATCTCCTAAAAAATTATCGTATGGATTCAGTCCCTAATACTTGCAGTTCTTGTGTTTCTCTCTGATTCCTAATTACTCAAGTGCCTTCTGTGTTATAAGATATTGTTGCCCGTTGGGATTTTCCATTTGTTTCATAGATCTATGGCATTTTATTGAGACCAGAACTTATAATTTTTAATTGCAAAGGCACATTTTGTCAACTTCCTCAAATATCGCCCTTTAGTTTATACAACTTGGCGCTGCTAGTATACACAGAGCCAATAGGATACAGATCCTGTTGAAGAAGTACATAAGTAATAATACCATCCAAGATCCCATACAAATCCATCATGTAGACTAAGATTCCTTTATGACCACTGTTGCCCGTTGGAATTAGGGATTAAAACATTCGGAATCTCGAAAACAATAATCATTTGAAAAATCGTGTAGACTCATTCTTGCTTGTAACTCCCCATTCCCATGCTATAGTTCTTCATATTCGTCTCTTGTGTATCACTGATTCCAAATTACCCAAATGCCTTCTCTATCATAATATATGGTTACATGTTGAAGAACATCATCTGAAATCATGAAACCATCAAAAATCTCGAATAGAATAATCTGACTGATTTAGCGTCTAAAATATATATAATATAAATTTTTGGCGCTTGCTGAGAAAAATTTGAAAACCTCAGGGTAGAATCTTGGTCATAAATTTAATAGTGTGAAGATCGTGTATAATTCATTATTAATCTCAGTTCCTCGAAAATTGATCATCATAAAGCGGTTCTCTCAGTCAACTTGTTTTGGTATTGTACTAACGACAGTAATCTAGTACATGACAAATTTGGCCAAATAATCGTGCACGACCTGCCTACACAGAAGAAGAATCTGTTCAAGTGGCCAGTGCTTCGGTCAGCTACCCATGAATTTACATACTCGATGTGATGATCCATGTAATCCTACCGGTTGTATTCATCAGACTTCATTGTGAACTGTCACTTTTCAATTTATTTAAGATCGTTTTACTTGATTTATACCCGCATTTTAATTTTTTATATATTACTATATATTATTAGCACATTATATGTAGATTTTATTAATAATTTTGAATAATTTAGTGATTGATCAATAATTACCTACTCCTTATGTGGTACGAAACCAACTTTATCTGTTGTTTACAGTCGTAAATTAATGCAAGTTTCTAGAGTCAACGACATTGAATTTTGTAATTTTGAACCTGAATTCTATACAACTACTTTCAGGCCGGAATTCGTAACTCATGCACCTCGTTACTATATTCGCAAATTATTATGTATTATATTTCAAATCTCATAATATATTAAAAAATATTAGTCCGACCGAAGGCTTGCTTTTCAGCCGAAGGTGCAATACTTATCGTTAACAGTAAAATAAAATTGTTATTTATTCAATCATAATTCGCTCTGTTATTAGCAATTAGCAAAAAGCTTCGGCTACCTTCAGCCGAAAGAGGCACATGTGCTGTACATACAGCTTCGGCAAAAAAAGCCGATGTGGATTGTGACTTGTGAACTGTGCATTGTACAGTACAAACAGACATCATGAACCTAATAATCATTAACTGTTTATTAGAATTTTATTGCAGTCACACAATGACCAACATCATAAACCTAAGGTGCGTCAGGGCCGTAACACAAAATTTGAGTAGTGATTCCATATATTTCATATCTTCAATATGTCGACCATGTTTTTAATAAAATGTTGCATTATCACGGCACCACAAAGCTTCGAAAAAGTCTTGATCTACCATTGGAACACTGGAAGTGAAATATATATCGATTGCGGTTTTGGGCTTTGTGTGACTGCAATAATATCAGCTACATGATGTCTGTTTGTACTATCACTTATGGATTGTGACTTGTAGATTGTGGATTGTGACTTCTGTCTTGCAGATTTTGGATTGAGATTTGTGGACTAGTGACTGGTGACTTATGACTTGTGGATTTTTACTTGTAGATTGTGACTTGTGGGCTGTTACTTGTGATTTTTATGGATTGTGGATTTTGTGACTTCACGATTGTTACTTATGACTCGTGGATTGTGGATTATGACTTGTGAATTGTGATTTGTGTATTGTTACTCGCGGATTGCGACTTGTATAGCCGTTTGAGAGATAACTGGAAGGACGACTGACTGGTGAATTTGAAACCTTGTTATTTAGATAAATTGTCTGTGAAAAATATGGAAACCGTGGAATAAAAATGAAGATAGTACAGCTGAACTTGAGGAGCAGAGTTCGTCAGAATATAAACGTGGTTGTAAACATTTGCACAGTGAATTCTGTGGAAGAGATACCAAGAAAATAATAATTCTCCAGTACAAGTCTGGTTCATTTTCCATTTTATATCAGCAAAATTTTGTGGTATTTATTCGATATCTGCCCGCTGTGATGCCCGTCCCAGCATCCTTCCAGTTATCTTTGAATACAGTATAACTTGTGAATTGTGACTTGAGGATTGCGACTTATGACTTGTAGATTGTGACTTGTGACTTGTAACTTGTAGATTGTGGATGCTGTGACTTCTGGATTGTGGATTATGACTTGTGAATTGTGGACTGTGACTTGTGGACTGTGACTTGTGGATTGTGACTTGTGATTTGTGACTTGTACAAATATAAACAAAACGTAATGTCATTTGTTGTGGAGCAAAAACAGGCATGGCATCCGCCGTTGTAGTGCGGGTTGCGTGTAATAAAAGAGAATTATCAATCAATCAATTTCATATAACACTGAATTTGATTTGATTTTGGCCTGGTTTTTAGTTGTCGAAAAGCTTTATTCTGTGGATATTATCCACAGCAACCCCTGTGTAATAATTGTCACCATAACAGCTTTGTGATGTTTCTTTTATTTCAATCGTTCAACTGGATGTCACCATCTGCTTTGGCCAAACCTTAGACATTTTCTTTGCTAATGCTGAATGTGAGGCCGAAACCTCAGAATTAGACATAACTACCCTTATTAACATCAGTTTCTGTTGAAATATGTACAAGACGTGAAACATTCTACATTTAAATCAATTCATGATTCACATTTGCATTTGTATACTGAAATAAGCTTACTGAGATTCAAAACAACTAAAAAGTATTGATTTCATTTATTGATTGCCTTATTATTTTAGGGGTACATGAATGGAAAACACTGATTACGTCTTAATTTTTTAAAATACAGAAGAAAATTTGTTTTAAAAATAGTTTCGTTATATGCAACGTAATATAAAATATTTATTTACAATTCTAGACTACTAACACAAATTAGTTCGCAGGTCTCTAGGCCGCCTTCTGTCATGTTGTCCATTTTCAAACATTGCACTTCTTAATGTGTTTCTTAGAAACTGTTTGTTCATCTTCAGGCTGCATTTCTTCCACCCTTCGGGGCCCAACGTTTCTGCTCGAATGGCACCCCTTTTAGCTTCTTGAAGGAGCTCCTGTGCAGCCAGTCTAGAAAATAAAATATTTAACAGTCTGAAATACAAAATTATGTTTATTACAAACTTTGTTAGAGTATCCTCGTCCATTTCGAAGATATTTGTTTATTTTTTAATGTTTAAAAACGATAGCTAACCTTTTTTTGACGTTTAACTGTCACTCATGTAGGTATGGAAGTTTCAATGTGTTCCGTACATGAATCCCAGATGCCACTAGTTGTACGTGTCATTGACATCGCTTTATTTTAAATTTTATTAATTTCAATTTAAAAGAATTTGAATTGAATTATATTTTATTTATATTATTTCAAATTATATTAATGTATAAAAATCAGTTTGGCTCAACGACCTACTCCAACATTATAGATTTTCATCATAAAAAAAAAAATAACAGCTGAGAATCATGCTGCTTGTTAATTGTGAGGTTAGATCTTTTTGACGTTTCAATGATTTTGAAATATTCTTATTGAAAAGTATTTTCTAAATTACAAATGTCTTCCAAATTGAAATGATTATCTTAATTCCCCTCATTTCTTCCAAGTAAACGCTGTGATAACTATCAATATATTATCATGTATTTGTGCCAATTTGTTTAGTATTTTTTTAGCATAATTTTATCCTTTCGTAATGATAGTGCTTCGTATTCACATAATAAAGCCAAATGAGTCGTAATTTTCAAACTAATTTCTACAAAAATAAGCTGAGGAGATACGGTGTATGGTAAGTGCGCATTCTCTTCCATAAATTTAGTAATGTATTTTTAAAAAGAAGAAAATGCCTTTGTCATCCTTTGAAATAATATCTTTTAAAATAATTAATAAAGGATTTTCCTAGTGAATATGGAAACTTTCGACGAATACATCAAAGTTGTAGAATCTTGATTGTATAAGTATAATACTTAGAGACATCAGAAGAATCTGATTCTATATAAATACATTTATTTTTATCTGCAAATTCTGATTAATTCCAAAGGTTTCCTATGCATCACAATAATTGTTTTTTTTTTTTTTTTGCGAAACTAGTCAACATCTACAAGAAACCTTTTAATGCCTCTTCATTTTCAAAAGGAAGGACAATTCAAGTTACTCAATTAATTTCTGCTGTTAATAAAATTATGAAAATAAAATGCAATAAGTTGGCCAGGAGCCAAATAATTAAAATATGAATGAGAAATCTCCTATTTTCACGACACCAAATGTTAAAAATAGTGTGTGCTCAACCACACACATAATTTCTCTTTTTGTGATTGCTTTACAAAATTACAAATTCAGGGGTTGATTTTCACACCATAGTTTTGAATAGGGCAGCAACTGTAGACAAATGTTTCGTCCTTATTAGGACTCTTCAGTACATTATGCAAGCCACGGACAGTCGGACTTGTGAGTTGATACAAGGCATGCAGAGACATAAATTTGCAGCAGTGCCATCTACCATACTACAGCCGAGGTGGCAGGTTTAAAGAAATACAGGACACTGTAAAGTGACCTTTAAAAATGTCCTGTATTACTTCAAACCTGCCACTTCGGCTGTTTTATAATAGATGGCACTGCTGCAGATTTATGTCTCTGCATGCCATGTATCATACATATACACAATCCAGTCCTCTTGTACCGTGAGGTGTCCAGGTTAATCTTTTTTTTTTGGCCTACGATTTTGTATGAAGACTTTCTATTCTTTTCTGTCCCTGCTTAACTGTTTTTGGCTAAGTGCCATGTCATTCCCGCATTTTCCAAAATTTGTCCGGGCATGTATCAGTTAAATCAAATTCTAGTCGTTCTATACATTTTACTAATGTATCAACTTCCAGTCCTTTTTTTCCATGTAGGTTTCGTATTCTTTCTATTATTGTTATTCTTTCAACTTTTCTTGGGTATTTCATTTCTAGCGCTTGCAATCTACTTTTCATATTTCGGTTTATCATCCATGTTCCATATATGTTAGTATTGGTCTGAAAGTCGCTTTATAAACTGTCATTTTAATTTTTTTTACTTCAATCTTTTCCACTTTGGTGTTTTTTCATATTTTTCTCATAATATCTTGATTATGTCACTCCTAGATATTATAAATCTTACTTGCTGCTTGCTGTATCTTTTGGTCTTTTATTTCTACTTGATCTTTTGTCACGGCTTATACTTTTGCCTTGCTTATATTTATTTTCATTTCATATGTTGTTGAAACCTCGTCCTATCGTCACATTTATTTGCAAATCCTTTGCGTTCCTTGCCCATGCACATTCTGTTATTTCCATCCTACACATAATTTTTTGGTCCTTGTCTATATTCTTTGTTTAAAGTGTCCTTCTTGTGTTAAAGGTATCTAATATCTTATTGTTTTTGGCTATATAATTAATGGTATCATTGTAAAGACTTTTGATGGCCTGTATTGCTTTATTATTCATGCCTCTTCTATTTATTATTACCATAAAATCATTTATTGAACATCAGTTATACCGAAAAGCTCTAAAAATTTTTTGCCTCATGATATGAGCAAGTCAATGAAGTGAAGAAAATCGGGAAGAATGCCAAAAGATCAATCGAATTCTCAATCGTTTGGTTGTCATAATTATGAATATTCTGCGACCTTGGTATTTAGGAACAGCTGAGATTGTTGTCTGCATCTATTTTTTAAGTATAAAAATAAATGGCATCAGTTGGAAACAGTACTTACTCAAAACGTCATCATGTGTTTTAACCGTACCCGCAACACAGACACACCCGCTTTTTTCGATCTTGGGTTATTGGACCTTTGATTTTGGTTTTTACTTATTGCCCATTCCTGTACTTATTTATTTATTATTTTTCATATAGTGTAGATTTTTTGGATGTAAGGTATATTAGACATGAAAGGAAGTATGGAATAAATACTATGAGTCAACCCATCTTCTAGTATCATTGAAAATCAGCATTAACTAATTTAAATAGCTTAAAGTTTTTTTTTTCAAATATTCCATTTTATATTATATGTATTTTTGTTGCATTGACGTACTTTATTTATCATATGTAACGTTCAAAACGTGAAGACGTAAAATGACGCATCTTCTCGTATGAAAGCCAATGCTAGAAATAACTCTTGAAATATCAAGACAAGACAGATTACAATTGAGAGACGTGGGTCGTAGATTTAAGGCAGGATACATATTACATCAGACTGCAAATCTTTTAGGCTCCTGAGATAAAGTTAATTGTTTATTTACTAGTGGTTTAGCTTGTAGCAAACATTTCGAAGAAATTTAGATATGCTAAATTATAGCAAGTAGTACTAAAATATATTACGTGACCATACAAGACGGAAAAAATTAAATTCAAGGAATTGATGGAAATACTCATTTAAAAAAGGTGTACCCAATCAACCTTCATTTATAGTATCTGCAGTTCCTTTAATTACAAATGATATCATTTTTATCATCAAGTTGGTGGAATATTTACTATGAATTCGTATCCTGCTTATCTTTTTTCCAGATAATTCTCAAAAGTTGCAATTTTTTTAGTGTATTTTTTAAAATCCAAAGCGTATTGATGAGTTATTTGACATATTCTTGTCCTAATTTCTTTACAAAGCAATAATCTGTTCCTTTACTTCATTGTATTTTTTGACAGTGTTTTGCCAAGAAAAGATATAATTATTATTACTCATATTTGAACATCATTTGCAAACGTTCGTTTATCCCAATCCGTGACTTTTTTCTTTAATGATCGGTCCTGCTGGTACCATATTTTGAAATACTAATGACCAGATTAGATGTGACAATAAGTGTGTCCTTATCTGCATAATTATTGAATGAATTTTGATCTATTCATATCAACTTCATGTTGACTTCCTTCTTAATGTTATCTATAGATTAATGATAAGCAAGTGTACTTTTCATCTTTAATCCACATAATAATCTAATTAGAAAATGATACGGGACAGGACCAATTTTTTTTCTGGAGCTCAATGTGATTATACTTCTGGTGATAAGAAAGAATAAGTTCTAAATAGTTTGTTTTGATTGTCGCATGTGTCTTGAAGGTTGTTATTTGAAGCAGTTCATGCTGAAAGTAATGAAAACTCGGCCCTCTTTGTGATGTTGATCTCGTGATCCGTGATTGGCACTTGCGCCACTTACGGCGAGTCCATTTCTAGTACGTTAACTGCTGCACATGTCACATGTCGGGCTATCAGTTGTCCTGTATGTCACCAACATACCATTAAGCACAATTGTTTTAAATTGTGTTATAATTTTGTCAATGGTACCTTGTCTGATCCAAAAATAAACTGCACTTCGTACCTATTCAACTTCATGACGTCTGCTTTTAAATGACTGCTGTTACACGGGATTTTTCAGGAGGAGTGTGAATTATTAGTAACCAAATAGGCAGTTATTTGAAATTGCAGCACTTACAGTACAGTAACTGTGATACCCATTTTTCTTTCTGAAATTAAAAAAAAAGTTGGATACAAACCGTGTAATACCAAAAACTACAGTTCTTCCAGATTTCAAGTCAGGTTCTAGATGACTATAACAGACGGATTTGACGCACAAGTCACTATCAGAAGTCCCGCTCAAACCCTTTGAAGTATTGGTATCCCAGAAAAGCAATGAAATGACTTGCACCTTGCACATATTACTTGCATCAAAAAGTATTTAGCCTATATACCATATCTCAAATATTAGTGCCGAATTATCCATTAGATACATAAGTCATTTGCATAGGGGCTCCTGGCTTTGGAAGTTTCCCTAGCAATTAATATTATCTTAATCAACTCAAGGGCCCTATTGAATACAGTACCTGAAGATCCCAACGTGCCTCATTCCGGCTCTGATTATTAGTCTTCACCGCCCTTTTCAAAATAAAAAATTGAAAAAAGTTAAACCCAAATATACTTTTTAAATATTTGAATAAATATTAAAAATAAGATATATCTTATTTATATTTATTCACATAAAATTTATTTGGCAGCTTAGTATCTTCTAAATATAAAGTACAATTTTTTTTCAATGAATTTAAATTGTAATTGGCATCTTCAGGGTCCTAAATTAGATCTGGCATTCATTATGTTACGAGTAACCATTTTTTATTTCTATTTTTAAGAAATTCCACGCTATTGAACATCTGGTGACAATTTTTTTGTGATGTAATTCACATTTAGATATGAAATTTTTGGGTCAATTTTATGACACATTTGATGATTAGTTTTATACCCTCTAATTGAGATATTTGAGAGACTGTGTACCAAATTTTAACAAAATAGGGAAGAAAAGCATTTTTTACGCTGAAAAACGGATCAAGGTTGTCCAGCTTTTTTGAAGATTCTATGAAAATCGAATTATGCATCTCATCTCCTCAATTCAATCTTCTTGAGACCGAATCTGCAATATAAATTCGAATAAGGGCTCTATTTTTCACGTAAAACATTCAAATATAAAGTTTTTGAGTCAATTTTATGTCATTTACTGATTATTCTGACCCTCTTGTTAGGATTTGACCTCTAAGGGGCTGTCTACCAAATTTCGGGCTGTCTCGATCTCGGCACCAAACTACCTGGATCTTTAATCCCCTACTCGAACTCGGCACTATACTATGGATTAGGAATAATGAAATAATCGTTCTACCTGAGTGAGATTCTCTGGATACATGCGATTTTATATTAATTATAAATTAGACTCAAATTTAGCCGTACATTTGAACACTTATTTATAGACTGGAATTCGATCCAAAATGAGGAATTCAGTGCACCTTTCTCAGCTGTCTCGGGCTCAAGTTCTGTACCATAAGCGCGCGCAATGCATTTGGGTAATATTCAGGGATGTTTTGCAAAAGCGCGAACGTAGTGAGCTAGCCTACAATCATTCTTATAGAGGACTGTAATTCA
This sequence comes from Dromius quadrimaculatus, assembly GCA_963989225.1. Classification (NCBI taxonomy): domain Eukaryota; kingdom Metazoa; phylum Arthropoda; class Insecta; order Coleoptera; family Carabidae; genus Dromius; species Dromius quadrimaculatus. The sequence goes on along the minus strand of OZ022336.1, from coordinate 6,157,037 downwards.
GCCCAACATGAGTGATTTCAAAGCTATGCTCACTTATAAAACCAAATGTAAGATAATCGTGGGTCTATTTGAAATTGACAGTGCCGAGTGCATGTGCGCCCCGCGCTAATCGGCTTGGCATCGGTGCCGAGTTCATGTCCTTGGTGCCGAATTAGTGTACGCCCCAAATTTCATCGAAAACGGAAAAATCATACTTTAATTTTTAATTCATAGTGGATTAAATTTTATTGAACATTTGTTTATAATTTTCGTTTGACATTCGGATCAGAAACTTTATGAAAATTATGTTTGCTGCTTTTAATTTTTCATTGTTTCTTCACATCTCAAGAATGGAACTAAGATGCATTTAATCTTTTGTGATAAATAAAGTTATTATTCTAACTATTAAAAATAGACTATATTATTTATAAACCTGTTACATTTAACGAGCCGTCGACATTTTGAAAGTTATTATTGGAAAATACTTTTTACTGAGAAATTTGTATATTTTTCCTGAAAGGTGAAGGTTATTTAATTCACATAACATTTGAATTTTTGAATTAAACAATACATCAAATGGAAAAGCAGAATAGGTAGTGATTGGAATAGGATTTAAACGAATTGATATCCAAACATCCCCTTGTATTCACAAAAAAAAAAAATTCAGGCTACGAAACCAATGTTTCTATTTTGCATGATTTATTGTAGTGAGGATATATGTAGAAATGAACTAATAATTTTCTCAAAATTAAAATATATTTTATTGTTAATAAAATATATAGATACTTACTTACATGTCTATGCATGTTATTACATTTATTGATCATGTTTTGACATGATACATATTATTGTAGTGGAAATTTCCAGATAAAGTTACAGAAACTTTAACATCTGATATTTTTATTATACAACATTTTTATGCTCTTTCAAAACGAATAAAAACAAAAATAATGAAAATATGAAGGAAAAAAAGCCCAAGTTTCATAAGCTACCAGGATATAAATAAAATTTTTCTGCAAATAATGCTGTACGAATTTTTCTAGAAATAGCTCCACTACAAAGAGTAAATTCCAAAAGTCGGCGATTATTATTTTTTTTTATAAGTATTTCATTTGTTACCTGGAAATTATCTGTGACGTGAGAGATACACCTATGTTGACTCATCATTTCATCTTTTATATCATTGTAAATATTGGTCACTACAAATTGAATTGGGTTTCATTGAAAATGTACAAAGTAATGAAATATAATTATTCGCAACAATTTTTATGTGCTAAAAAAATAATTAAATACGTATTATACACTTATACTGATCAAGCAACGTGTGAGTTTAAGTCATGCGCCAAGGGCACTGTATTAATCACAAAATAACCCAGCGTAGGCAACATGTATTTTTTGTCAAGATCCAAAAACTCTTTGGAAGGGTACCTGACTTTCAAGGGCCCAAAAATATTCACAGGAAAAAAATAATTATCGATCTTTGGACTAGGTAATATAATTATTTAATTTTTCTAATCGGTTAAGAAATTGTTTTGACAGACGGACAGGCGCACAAATTATTATGTTGATAGCTCCAGTACTTTTAAAAAAAAATCAATTGTGTCTTACCCTGAGTGATTTCCTATGCACCCACTATTTCACGGAATCCTGAAAAAATATTTACTCTATTCAATATCCTGTTCGCGACACTTCATTATGGATTTTCCGTTCTGGACTGCAGTTGTAGCTAAACCTGTTTCATTGACCTTAAAGGAGTAATCATTAACTCCAATTTGAAAGGACATTTTAATAAAAGCTGACCCACACTGATTTGTGCTATTTTAAGCACACTTAACCTGTGAATTAGTGTTTGGGGTACCAGTATGCTATCTTTACCGTTGATGGGATGCGTAGTTTATATTTTGACGTTCCATACTTAGAATTGATCACGGCTTGTTCTAAAATAGACATACTTCATTTTCATTCTATTGTAGTCATGTCATTTTCGTTCTTTATTTCTTCATATTATTTATCGTAGACAAACTTGATCCTTTTTTCGGTAAAGTATTCATATACAAATATGCTGGGTTTGTAATTCGAAGGTCGTGGGGTCGGTTCTAACTTCGAACAAAAAAGTTGATATGATTTGCACTAAATTGTAGAATTGTGCTCTACTATGATAACCAATCCTGGGAGGACGAAATCTTTTAAATTGATTGATTTCATGAAGGGCGCAATTCGAAGAAAAGTTCATTCGTTTTATTTCGATGAACAGATTCTAACTCTTGATGAAATTTCAGAGTTGTTAAACGATTTTCCGCGAATTACAAGAAAAGGAAGAGATCGGAACGTTTATAGCAGTATTTCTATTGTTCGAGTGCATAAAACATGCGGCATTCTATGACCATTCTAGTGAAGTTGTGTCCTGTTTTTTTTGTGGAATTATTTGCTGCATAGCTGACAAATATCCAAATTTATTACTCTCTCTCATACTGAAACGAACTTTAGGGTTGCCAACTCTCCCGGAATTCCGATTTTCTTGGTTATAAAAATCTCCCGACTTCAGGAGCACAGCTAAAATCTCCCGAATTTTTTCACACCTATGGTACTTCGTGATTTTGACTCTAGAACCTGCAAAAGTCCGTGTTACTGGTTCTAATTTTGTTCCAATTGGCCCATGAAATACAGATTTGCTGGTACTGACAAAACTGCATCTATGAAGGCGTCAAATCCTTCTTCTGGCGACTGAAATCGTCCCTTTTTATTTTTGAAAAAGTAAAAAAATCGTTGAGTCTTAAATCTAATCTAATAATTTGACGTTTTGCTGCTCTGAAAATTCAGTAGTCTTGCGAGCTGTGTACAAACTTACATTGACTTGATGGAGGATGATTCATCATTCAGGATTGATTTTTCGAAGCTCAGCAATTGCTTCCGGCAAACAAATGGTTGTATACTAATCGGCAGTAACAGTTCTTCGATCTTACAGAGGAATTGTTGCTAAATGCTTTTGAGACAAATATCGCGACCATCTTTTTGGATACACTTCGAGAACGGATGACTTTTGACTACTGATGATGTTGTACACGTTCTTAGAGTTGTCTGAGTTGAATTGGCCTAGAATTTTTTGATATTAATTGACCCTAGCTTCTTTTCATTCTTGGGTCAACAGATGGGATATGCAACACACAATTCTTCATGCAATTTTTTTTTCAATTGAGGTTTTTAAATCGTCTATGATGCCTTAATCTCGCAATATATCACATGTCGATCTTCGTTGATGAGCTTGCGCACGGCATTGACGTTTTCCTGATTGACTGCCGTTTTTGAGAACCTGTTGTTAAGATTTATTCGTCCACGTTTCAATTATCTATACCACCGAGAAACTGTCGACTGATGTAGTACTTCATTACCGAAAAAAGAAACCAACTCGGCAAGACATTCTTGTTGAGATAATTTTCTTTGAAAGTTGTAAAAAATTCTCTTGAATTTTACCTTCACTTACGTATAGTTTGTATTACTTTCTATATGTTTATCTATTTTTGCAATATTTTTTCTTCCTTTTTTATCAATACATCTCTTTATAAATAGCGATATTTGTGAAAAATTTCTTCCAATATCAGGATCAAATTTTCGGGCATAGATCGTTTGAGCACGGCGGTCAAATTTTTAATCCGTACAGCAAGGTCTTCCGTAATCCCTATGTACCACTTGAGCACGGCGGAAGCTTAACAGATTATTGGATAAATCATAAACAAAGATAGTAAGTAAAATGTAAAATCTTTAATGTGCAATGCAAATAGTCGAAATAAACCAATCACGTAAGAATAATGGGAAAAAACAGCCTAATTGGACTATTTTCAGTAAAATGAATTATGCTAGCTGTAAGAAAGTGTAAATATTTGTAAATATGTTTTTTTTTCTGCCTATATAGTTTATATCAGTCGTTATTTGTTTTTGATAAAACGAAATGAATTGCTATCCAAGTTCGTTTATTATATTAACTCAAATTTTTGGCATTTGGAGAAGATACATTTATTTGAGAATAAAAGATTAAAGTAATAAACTTGGCTCAAACGGTATATAGGGATTAAGAGAAAAATGCTCAAATGGTCTATGGGATTAGGACAAAACTGACCGCCGCGCTCAAACAGTATATCCCCAAATTTTCACTCATTGTTGTAATGTGATTTGATTGATAAATACCATCATCTAGATCTAGAATATAATACAGAATTCATTTTGAATTGAAGCACCAGTTGTGTATTTTTAGAATGCTAAATAAAAATTCTTGATCAATTTTCATATTTCAGTTTTGAAAATTGTGAGAGCTAACAACTTAAGTCTAGACGAGTTTCACACATGAGAACGCGCACGTCTTATTGGTTAAAAAAGAAGGTGTGTTATGTGGTCATTGTCTTATGACGTCATTATGATTGATAGCTATACGTTCAAATGATCACGTTTCTCCGATTTTCTTGTAATTGGGAAAGTTATTTTTCGCAGTAAATTCGCATTTTATTTCATATCTTCCTCTGTATTTCAATAATCATTTTCTATATTTAACTATTAACACTAGTGTGGTTTCAAAGATGAGAAAAATTAATTTATGCAGCTAGAGTTTGAACTTGAACATTATGATTGTTGGCTGGATGTCATTAGATTATTTACAGAAGACAAGTTGACATACTTTACAAATAACCTGAAAAATGGGTCGGTTACAGATTTATAAAAACCAAATGCACTGCAAAGAGCACAGAGCATAATTTAAATAGTTTGCCAGATCAAAATAAATGGCTTGTATTGATGGTGGTAGCCTTAGAACGTGTAAAATAAATCATTAATTTATCATGATCTTTGCTAAACTAATCAATTTCGAAAACATAAAAAAATATTATATTTGTCGTCTTTCTAGTGTTAAACTAGTAATTATTTTGAAATGTGTAGCCTGTTTCTAGTTCTATCTTTTTTTCTGACACTGAATCTGGTTTTCAAGTACTTACGAAGGTTACTTATACCTGCCTTGACCCTCCCAACTGTATAATGGTCATTTTTTTGAAATATTTTCCTTTATTCAAGGCACGGTATTCTGCCATACATTTTCTCTAAATACAACATGTAATAAACGTCAATGCTCGTGAAAGAATTGTTTTCTTTAATTTATTGCCATATATTACGCAAATGAGGCAGAAAATTGCAAATAATGGCACCATAAATTAGCATTTTTATGCGCAATACGTAACACTGGAATCAGTTTAATATTTAGCTTACATAAAATTATACATAATTTTTTTCATACTACTTTGATATTCTTGATTTGGGCTGATGAATTTCCACTTATACGTATACACTGGCTCATTATTCCAGAAATTAAGCAAATATTAATAGTGGATGAAGGTGATTTACTTATCCAATTTTTATTTGAACAGAAATATCACGATACTAAAAGACTTATCATATTTTTCGAAAGCTTAGAAATCGCTGGGAAAATTAAAACAGCTGAAACTTGGCATACAAATTGAAAATACGAAATTTAACATTTTTTTTACTAGTTCAGACGACCGTTCGAGCCTTTCGAACTTTTGTGAATTACATGCCTTTCAGTACTAGGCTTTAAATCACTTTCAACTATTTCACGTAACAAAGGCATGCAAAATGTCGCGAAAAATCCATTTTTATAATACAATTTGAATTTATACTATGACCGGAAAGCGTGCATCGGTCAATAATCTTTTTATCGTTCTTATCAAGGGGTAAATTTTCAACCCTCAAAAAGGCATGCGGTATAAAATTGAAGAATAGCAACTATCACCATCTCCAGTGATAAAAAATCAGGTTATTAACATGCATGTGACAAACGGCGAGCTAATTTATAGATTCTTAGTTGAAATACCGTCATTGGAAATCTTTTTATTTGGCAATTGTATGAAATTTTGTTTATTAGTATAGTAGTCGCAAAGTTTATTATCAATATTCAAATTCCAAGTTTCAGACCCTGGAAAATTAGTCATTTTCGAAAATATTTGGATAAACTATCTTTAGAAGATAACGGCGACGTGAAATTTGAACCCCTAGCTATGCGTCATCGTTTTAAGGAGAGTTCTTACTTGTGCGTCGATGTGTATTTTCGGGGTTGGTTTCATCCAATTAGAGAGTCAAAAACTTACCACCCCCAGCTAGTAATATAGTTGATTATCTTGTCGTTTTCCGCTTAAGATTCATATTAATAATTATATTTACCTAAAACTATTTTTATATTTAAAGAAACATATTTTTATATTCACTTCAATTTAATTATTTTCAAAATAAATATATTTTACTTAGTTTTGATCGTTTACTTTTCTTTTCTGACTGTTTTATTATAGTCAGTGGTGGCAGCGCTACTACGGGTAGGATTAATATATTCAATAATATAATAATAATAATTTGACTGATATTATATGAGGTAGAACTGTTATAAATAGTTGATATTTCATTAAAAACTGGCAATTTTCTCATTGTATATTGTATTCCCACATTAGTTAGTCGGATTTGTTTTATTATTCAATGCAAAATAAATAAAAATTGTTCACAAAAATATTAATTAGTTTTTATTAATGATAAGACTGGATTTTGATTTAAGTCGTTTCCGGTAATTTTTATTCATTCGAATTTTAATTATTTGCCCAGTTTCGGTCAAATTAGTAACAACCGTCCAAAATATCAAGGTTAATAAAAGTCTAATATTGAATCGAAACAAACTTCATATTCTATTAAATTTTTCCGTTGAATCAATCATTGAACTTATCCTAACTTAAAAATATTTAATAAATGATTATTAATTTGTTTTCTGTTTTCAATATTTTTATTCGTTTTGAGATTTCTATAATAAATATTTGTTCATAGAACAAAGCCTCAATCACTAAAATAATTTATCGACAAATACAAACATCCGGAAATTTTCATGCCTTGGCTTTGAAGCCGCAGTCCTAGAATTCGCAGTATTAGTAGTACAGTGTACAGTCCTCAGATGCCTTTATCGTGACAAAAAGAAAAATAAATTTGACGTGAATATTACGTGACTTACTTGTACATCATTGGATATATATATATATATATATAAAATACGATGTGATTTTGTGTTTGATTATATATATCATTGGATATATATAATCAAACACAAAATCTTATCGTTCCACAGTTAATCGTTTTGGATTTACCCAAGAGATTTCAAGAATCTGTCGAGTAAAGTGCGCTTTCAGCCAAGTCGGTTGCTATGGAAACAGTAGGCCATTATTCTTATACTACAACATTCCTAAATACTGATTTCCAAAACTCTACGACTACCAACAGATCTGAATTTATGCGCAAAATTAAAAAATAAATTCCCACTGAAGTGCACTTCCGGTTCAGTCTATTTTTATGAAAATAGTAGGCAATCATTCAGATGCTATAGCAGACTGAAATACCAAATTTCAATATTCTACACCTGATCGTTTCGAATTTATGCGAAAAATTCCAAAAGACTGTCAAGTAAAGTCCACTTCCGGCTCAGTGGATCTCAATAAAAATAGGATATGAGCATCTAGACGATATAATCGTTCTAAATACTGAATTCTAACAATCTACATTCAACCGTTTTGGATTTATGCGGAAAATTCAAAAAATGTTTCGTATAAAGTGCTCTTCCGGTTAAGTCGATAGCAATCATAATGCACGGTGTACAATTAGATATTATAAAAGTGCCTAATACAAAATTTAAATATTCTACGACTGATTGTTTAGAATTTATGCGGAAAATTCAAAAAGTCTGTCATATAAAGTGCACTTCCGGCTCAGCCGTTTGTTACAAAAATAGAAGATAACCATTGAGATGCTACAACAATTTCAAATGCCAAATTCCAGTATCCTACGGCTGATCATTCTGGAATTATGCGCAAAATTAAAAAAAAGTCTTAAGTAAAATGCACTTCCGGCTTAGCCGATCGCAATCATAATGCAAGATGTACAATAAGATGTTATAGAAGTTCTTTAAATGAATTTCAATATGCTATGGCGGATCATTCTATATTTATGCAAAAAATTCAAAAAAAGTTCCAAGTAAAGTGCACTTCTGGCCTGGCCGATTCATACAAAAATAGCAGATAACCATTTTGATACAACATCAAGTTCAAATACTGAATTTCAATATCCTACGGTTGATCATTCTGGATTTATTAGAGAAATTCTAAAAAAGTTTCAAGTAAGGTGCACTTCCGGTACGGACGATTGGAACAATAATGCAAGGTGCACAACTAGACCCTATACCAGTCTTAAATACAAAATTTCAACATTTCACGTTCAACCATTTGCGAGTTACGCACGAACATACGTGCCGACATCAAGCCAAAAATAGTCAAAATGGATTCAGGGATGCTCAAAACGGATATTTCCATCAAAATCTCGATAGGTGGATTTTGTCGGCTTCACAATACTTGCTTGTTACTTTGTACAAGTAAGTAAAAATGGCTAAAAAATACGACATTCGATTCAGAATTTTTTGCATGAAATTTGGGGGTTACAATACCACCCATTCTAGGGTAGAAACTATTCATCTCGATATCTCGTGAGTTACAGAAGATATTGACATGCGGTCTTCGATATTAGTGTTAGAAATAATATAACTTTTGCCAGTACATAACCTCCCGTTAATCATTTTCTTATACCTAACGTTTGGTTGCACCAAATTCTCAGGGAGAATTATTTTATAATTTCAATAGGGATCAAATTATTATTTTAAGGTACAGTATATGACCTCCCGCCGATCCATAATTGATTAATATGGACTGAAGGGGCTTTTGTCAGTACCGCACTAGAAAAAAATTTAATTTACTTCTTAATGTTCAATGATTATGCCAAAAAGCGCTCCACACTTTTTGGCATAATCATTGAACATTCAGAAATAAATTACATTCTTTTATCTTTTTCAGTGCGTTACTGACAAAAACGTGTTTCTTAGTTTATTTTTTTGTAACTTCTTTTTTGGCAATACTTTGAATCATCTAGCCCCAGTGGCGTAGACAGCTTTTAGCGATAGGATTTGGAGGGGAGAATTATATAATCAATTCTATTTGATTTCTTGAGATTTATTTTTTACAATTGACGTATTATGACTAAATAGGAAGCATATTATTCGTATGATGAACTCAGTGAGCACAAAGAGCACGTTGTATAAAATGCTTCTCAACCTAAAATTAAATTACGAGTCGAATGCTTCAGCATTTCGTGATTTAGGTTACATTTTACTCATCCAACCGACCAGAAGGATATTGGTGTAGATTTTTTTCAAACGACATCCGTTTTGATAACCTTTAATATTATTTTCAGAGCGGTCTGTATGTTAGCATGTATAAGCTTCCACGATAGCAATTACAGCATTTGATCAATCAAGTTAAAATTTAATGATTAGATTTCTTGAGGCTCCATAGCCACGTTTTTCATGTTTGTAGACTTAAAGTCGTTATTTTTCCTCAATTTTTTTAGTAGTTCTTTTCCAAAACGATGTCTTGAAAGGATTTCATGTCATCAGGACCAGGGATATTTCCGAATGAGTAACATCGATTTTTATGCGTAATTTCAAGATTCATCTTATTATAGAGCATCCCCAAATTTTAGGTTTCGGTGTTACATCGTGTATCATTGACTGCATCGTGATTGTTTTTCGGAAGTAGTTATACAAGATGGGTGCAAAGTTGAATATTGTGAGTTGAGGCCAAGTATTTTTGAGATAAAGTACAAAAATTATTGTCCAATTGCTTGAGGTTGAACGTTGAACGCTTTAAATAATGCAGATTATCTTATAATCTGAAATCTTGAAAGTCATATTATTTGATGATATAGATAATAACAGACTTTGATATTGGAATTTAAAATAATGATGGTATGCTAGTTGGTAAAAAAAATTGTAAAGAATGACAAAGGTATTTTGTTTCTAATGAGCTGAGTATGCTGGATCTTTAGCATGACATGACTTTCTATCTAATCTATAAAAAAGATAAAACCGCTGTTCGAGCTTAACCACATGGTGAAGGTGTGTGGGCACCAACCAATCACAAGTAAGCATTGCATGGGCACGACTTAGCACGCTCATGGGCAAAGTACGTTCTTATGACAGAGAAGAATTCATTGCGTCATCATTGCACAAGCATTCACTGCCTGCCATAAAATAGTAGCGCCAAATTAGATTTTCATGCAGTGATCTATTAGATACTCAGCAACTCATTTGTGAAAATTTGCGAACGTTTTGAGTCAGTTATCTCCGAGACTGTTTCAGTTCGTCAGTCGTTGTTAAGCACAGCCTATGCGCTGACGTTATAGTACTGTTATAAGCGATACTAAAACAGTGTTAAGTCACTCGTGTTTGAATTTTTGCTGTGATAAGACGGATCGCGGTATTTTTCGCGATTCAAATTGTAGCTATGATAATCTGTTGATATTGTTTGTGATTCTTGTAGGACGGACTTAGCCGAGTCGTACTGTAAGCAAGTGCAAGAATTTCGGAAGAAGTGCCTGGGTCAACGTCGAGTTCGTTTCTCAGACAGATATTACAGTAGAAAGTAAGAAGTCGTTTCGAGATTTTCCCGTCACTCTGTGTGCATTTACAAGAATCGCCATCAGTGTTCAATCGGTTTAGTTTTTTATTGTGGTTGGTTTATAATTTTCGTGTGTCGCGTACGGGTATAGGTTGACTAGGAAGTGCTGCCTTGAAGTATTACTTTCTTACCACGCAAATTAAAAATGTATCGTTATATCTTGTGTATTGTGTACATGTTCTGGACTCTGTTTCACCTGATTGGCGGTAATGACTTACCACCGCCTTGCTCAAGGTAAGTGTGTCCTGCAATCTCGACTTAAGGTTGTTTGTTGTGAACCCGTCTTACTATTCTTATTGGCGTCTTGAGTTTCGCCAAGTGCACAAAAAATTCACTGAATTGCAAATTTCTACTCATGACGTTTCATTTATTTCCAAATCATTTCAAAATAAAAAATTGACAGCGACCTCGCAAAACTAAATTTGATTTGTAGGCTACTGTATTCATAAATTTTCATAATTCAAAAACATTAAATCGTTATTGACAATCATTGTATGAAACCGGATAACTCGACTTAATAAATTATCGTCTAATCATAATTTTTTATTTGAAACTTTTAACCTTTATTTCAAAAGAAAAACCAAACCGGTTACAATAAAATTACTATCGGAAGTAGTTTGTCATTATATAGGAAACTACAATTTTGATCAATGGTAATAAAGGTTTTAAATAGAATAAATATAACCTTTAACCAAGAGCTGTCAATTCAATTGGCCCGAGAAATAAGCATTGATAATTGGGTAAATTTAATGCACATCCAATACTCCATTTATCTTTCTAAAACAAATTGGAAAACCAGGCCTTTCGAATACTTAATGCTGGGGATGCGGCATTCATAGTAGTTTAATTTTTCTCTTATTCTTGAAAAAATATAATAGATTCATAAATATCATCTCACAAATCACGTAAATAACATTTTTCAAACCCAAGTATTCAAAAAAATTTAAAATAGTGTAATCTTCCAAAAGGAGATCTGTTTCAAAAGCTACACCAAAAATTGATGCCTCAGATATGATAATTCTTTCGTCAAAACTCGAAGTTGGCGCGCTAGTCAATAATACACAACACATAGCGCCATGCAATACATACAAAATAAAATGTTGAAAACTAATGAATTATTATTAAGTAAATATTTTTTTTTGCTCAAAAAAATATGCACTGGCGATTGATAAGTTGTCGCAAGCGAATAAGTTAGAGACTTATCCCACTGCGCCATGCTATCACTGACATCAATATGAAATTCTATTTGTTATATAACTTGCACTTGGATCTTGTCACAATCACAAAAAAAAAGTTTTGAAGGAAATTTGCTTATAAAAAATGTTCTATCCGGTAAATCATACCGAAAATCAATAAGGCTCTATTCTGATAGAAGGACGGAGACGCATGCTATTTTTCTTCGGCAAATTTAGGTCATAATAAATATCAAAAAAAAAAAAATAAAGGGTAACATTCTTCAGAGCAGTGATTCCCTGGTGGGGCGCTGGAATGGTCTAGAACAGCGGCTCCTAAACTTTTGAAGCTACTCAACCAATCACTTCCATTTTATGGAACCCTACATTAAATGAAATGAAATGAAAGACACTGCAATTGAAAAAAATAAAAAAACCTTCATTAGATATATTTAATACAAAGTTAATGGGAAGAATGCAACGGAACCCTTGTGATTTTTGGGAATCGCTGGTCTAGAAGGGCGATAGTTCGCCGAGTGCATTTCGGGGACGAATGAAAATAAGAGGGCGGTGAAAGCATTAATAAGAAAGAAGATGAGCAGATTCAGATTATATTTCCCATATTATTAATAATTTTTATTTTCATATTATTAATAATATAAATTTTCTGTGATTTTACTATTTCCAGTTTCAAGCTGTCTTATTTACAGCATCTTTCTTTACTTTATCTTAGGACGTAGTTAGAAATATAGATACATATATCTTTCTGTTTGTTTACCTAAGAAATTTGAATTGCCAGAGGGCGTTTGGTGATTTTTTTTCTGAAAAGGAGGCGCTAGGTCAAATAAGTTTGAGATCCACTGTTTTGAAGGAACATCTCTTCCCAAATAGCTATATTAAAATGCATTTTTTTTTTGTGAAAAAAAGAGTAAGGTTAAACTATGTATAATTTCAAACTTAAATAATGATAAAAAAAAATTAGTTTTAAAATAGTGGAGTTTCTTTTAACAAGAAATTCGCCTAAGAAGCAAAACAAATTGTAATTTACGAGCGAAATTTCGCATAACGTGTGACGCGGAGCAAGGAGAAGTCCCCTGTTCATGTCATTCCTTCGTGCGCCGGCTTTCCGCAGTATTAAACAAATTATTAAATGCCTTGTATGAGTACATTTTGTATTTTACATATACTTTATTGACCTTGCTTCATTTTTAATTCTATTAAGAAAAGTAACAAGGCTTTTTTGCAAACCGGTAGCTCAAATAGAAATCCGGATATCATTATTTGCACCTTCCAATGAATTATTTTAATAATTATCTTCATTAATCATGACTAAGCTAACCTAGTTTTCCATATTTTGCTGAAAATTCTGCTAGAGCCCATTTATGTCTGATTCAATTTAAATTCTCATTTTTTGACTGCAAAGCTCTTTTTTCAAGCTACGAGAAAATTTTCAAGGACCTGGACTGAAAAATTGTTTGCTACGTTCAAACGTTGATGGACTACGTAAACACATACAAGCTGTATTTAATATGGAACAACTAATTGGGGCTTCCACTTAAATTACCAATACCTTAAATTACCAATAATCCAACTTTTCGTTCTGTCGTGCTCTTGTGAGGATTATTTTCTGTTCAGTATGCTCTTAAGTCTTAACAAACGATGTTTGATTGTTTACTGCATGGAGAAAAAATTCTAGACAAAACAAGATCCAATTACATAAAAAAAATCGCAGAAGACGAGATAATAATTATACTTTCTGAAACAATTTCCCTCGTAAATATTTCATCCTGATGTCAGTGAATGTTAAATATCAGCCTTGAAATATATTTATTTCTTGTTTTGTTACACTATAATTTTGATACATGATTTTACTTCCTGTATTATCAATCAGAAACTGAATCATTTTAATTTTTCTATTCTCTGATATACAATCGTAAAGATAATTGGACATTTATCACAACTAAATAGTCCTTCATCAAAGTATTAACAGAAAACAGAAAAAGAGTTGGGATCAAGTTATAGTATTTTGATTAGAGATAAAAATTATCATTTAGATCATAGGTGTCGTATCAACTTACTTGAACAATTCAATTTAATTTAGCCTTGAATTTAACTTATCCCAAGGATTATTATACTTAGGGAGATGTTTTACAAATACATCTAGGCAAAAAAAATTGATGTGTAAATAATAATAATTTATGTAACACATAACACTTTATAATGTGGCACTTGCTCGGAGCAAACTCGGGAGTGCGCTTGCAATCACAGCTGTCAAACATTAAATTTTAAATTGTGTTTTTCAGTAAAGCTAGTCAATATGGATTTAAATAATTGAAATAATTGAGAATTTAGATTGCTGAATATGTGATATTTATTAATTACTATATAAATTGAGTCAAAATGCTGCACTTCAAAAGTAGGTTAGAATTTTACTGACAAAAAAAAAAACAAGTTTATATATTTCAAATATTGTATCGATTATTATACCAAATTTTGTATTAATTTAACACTGCTAGTTATTCAATTATGTAAATTTAGCATCTATCGATGCTGTTTTCTCGCACAAGTGTAACAAGACTCATTATTGCAGGTACAACAAAATTGTACCTCTCTTTTTGAACGATATATTTTTTTTTCGTATCTAGAATTTTTTGTGTTACATCCATTGAAGCTAAAAACTTATTTACCCTAATATTGACGAAAATTGAGGATGTGCTTAACCATAAGTAATCTCTCCTGAAATACGGCCCTGTGATCATATTTTTTTTAATCTTGATTAAGATCAATTGACATTCAATGAATGGTTTGTCTATTTTGTTTGTACATATTTATTGCTCTTAATACTTAGTTAAAACCAATAACTTGTGTCCGATTGAAGGTCAGTTTGTCAGCCGAAGTCAATCGCTATCACCTTGAGCCGAAGTCAAATGTGCAATTAGGCTCAGAATATTTATTATGAAAATTTTTGTCTCTTAATAATACACCGCTCACTGTATGCTCCGCAAACCAGCCTAGATTGTCAATCAATCCATCGTAATTCGCTCACGTGTATCTCATTATTTCTTTGGCTTCGGCCACACCTTCAACCCATTTTTGTATGCCTAAAAAAATGAGTACATTGAATGAACATATTGAAATAAGGAAATTCAGTCACAGAATTTTAATATTTCTTTTTAGTTTACAGTTAATTAAATACCTACAAATTCTTTTCACTCCTGAGAATGATCCAGGTGGAACCGAAACTGTAAAGTAAAAAGGATAATTGAAATTTTGTGACTGAATTTCTTTATTTCAATATCTATACTTGAAAAAATATTTAAATATTATTTTTGTTCTGCTTCGTGTGTCTAATTTTTCCTACAAAAATTGAAAAAATATGACGACAAATTGATATTGCATTGAAAAAACTCTGATACACTCTCCACTTTTCATCCAAAAATTCTTATTATATGTACGCATTTATTTTGCTTTATGGAATAAAGTCTATTTTTACATGGCAATTTTGTTTTTATTAAGAAAAAAATATGTCTCTTTTATAATTGCCTCAAAGTAAAAAAACAATGCAAGAATACTGCATAAAGTCTTAAAAAATTAAACCTGTGTACTTTGCATTTCATTTTGCTTAATTACATTAATACTTTTATTTATAATTTGCCTTCTAAAAATATTTCAAATAAAAACCTTTTAATAAAAATAAGGTTGACTTTTTTTGCTAAAAGCAAAAACCTGTTCAGACATGTATATCTAATTTATGGAACATGCTTTACAGGTTCTTTTTTAACCTTAGCGAATCAATTTTTTCAATTGTATCCACACAATTTAAATAAAGTCAATTCCTTAAAAGACACGATAAACCCAATACATGCTACTGGATTTATAAAGTAGACAACTATTTTTATATTATAATTTAATTATGCTATGGGAAACCTCTTTTTTGATTCTGATAATCAATGACATTTCGAATCGTTTTTTGTTCTCATCTATATCAAAAAATAAAAATTGTTTGTTTATCCATTAATATTCTTGAATAATCATTTGTGTAAAATTTACGAACTATAGAGGAAAAATATATTTTACTGAAAAATTACAGTGCTGAGAAATTTTGGCTGTTATCATTTTGACTAAAATGTTTACATAATATTTTAAAGTTATTTGTTTAAAACAGTTTTACCGATAATTGCTTCATTATCAATGACTTAATAAAAAGGAACAGAATAGGAAGGTCAACTGACAACACCTTATGCATATTATATCAAATAAAAAACAGTTCAAGTACAATAAAAAATACTTTATATTGTATTGTGTATGATGTGAAACTGGTTTCAACAAGATAAAAACGCAAAATTCCAGCAAAAATGAAAAAATAGAAGTTATTATACAAATTTTCGAATTTTTTATTCATATAAACAAAAGAGTGTATGATGTATGGAACTGCATGTATTAAAACTCCTTATCAAACATTTGTTGATTAGTTTTCCTAAAAAAAAAAAAATTGGTAGAATAAATTAATCCAAAAATATTTAAAGTCGATATATATTATATATAATAAGCTACCAACAATGTATTAAAATCATTATTTCGCAGCATATATTAAGTTATAATAGTAATAATTGAACTAAAAATAGCAAAGCAAATAAATATTAAAAAGAAAAAACGAAACCTTATATTTAAATAATTTAGCTACGTGATAACTTAATCTGAAATACTTATTCCAATAACATTCTCACTTCTAGAATCGACCTTCCTACTATAATTGATAATATGAACTTGTACTTTATTAACGTGGAATTTTGTTTAATAGAAAGATGTATTCGACACGTGCATTGCAGTGTTATTTTTCAATAATTTCATTTACAAAATGATAGAGTACCAAATATAACCATATTTTAAACAAACATCGTTTGTAAAATAACACCGTATTGGAAACAGTACTCGCAATTATTTTAATACAAATGAAGAAATATAACCTGGATGAACAGCGTAGCAATAATCCAGACGCCCGGAACTTATTTTGTATTTTAATTATAACAATATTTTTTTAATGCGCTAACAAATGGAAAAAACAACCCTTGATAATGTGCCCAAAAAAAATTCAAATCTAACAATGGGTTTTTTATATCATCATATTAGATCTGCAAGTGGAGGCAAAGGTAATCGCCGATATGTTGATGAATTGTGAGCATAGATAAAAGTTACCTCTGGAAATCAAATGTTTAAAAAACTTTCAGAGCTTCTGTCTTTATATTGACAAAAAAGAAAAAAACGGTACTGCTCGTATTTTTACAAATAAATCAATTCCACATCACTCTATCATTTGAACTCTATCGGAAAATTTTGATGATAGCAGATGGCCAATTAAATTGTGTTTTGTGAAGCTTCTATAGATTCACTTCAATTTAATGAAGCCATTGAATTCTGATAAGAACAATCAAACACAATTATTCAATTTTACGTCAATGTTTTATTTATGAGCAAAACATTTCAAGGATAAAACTGTAATGCTTCTCCCCAGAAGCAGCTCCTCATATTTTCTTACAGACTGAATAAATAATTTTTGTAACAATATCTCAGTTGTGGGTGCACTATTTCGTCGTGATACTTTATTTTTAATAAGGAACTTTTAAGAATATTTTCTATAAATAAGATCAAATTTTTTAAGAAATTGGAAACTGTTTGAGTATATTTTTTAAAAAAATCAGTCTGTTTTACGGACCTCTCGAAATGGTCACATTTGCAGTGACCTTTAATCTCATTCAGTTATAGATAGTTCGTAGCATATAGATTTTATCTCTGCACATCTTATGGAATAATACCCCTGGCGCTTAAATCGACATATCTGTGGCTTAGTTGGACTGTACTGATGAGTCCCAATAGGACGATATAATGTTTTTCATTCAGTCTATTTCGCGGATTTTTCGAAATTGTCACATTTCAATGACCTTCAATGTCAATTACCTACCAAATTTAAAGTAAATTAATATAAAATTGTTGTTTCAGCACAATATATTGCCATGGTCCATTCCTCCACACCGTTCAAATGGCAATGATTTACCAGGACTCCAAAACATTCGTAGATCTCAAACTAAAGTATCCACCTAATGATACAATGAAACGCTTCTATGATTTTATGGAAGAAAATGGCGAACTCCCCGATCGTTTTTCAGTAGAAATGTTTGTGAATCGCACATTCGAACCAGCTGGTTCCGAGTTCGAAGAGTGGATTCCAAACGATTGGATAGAAAAGCCAAAATTTTTAAACACCAGTATAAAAGATCCAGCCTTCAGAGACTGGGGTATCAAACTTAACGGGCTGTGGAAATTTCTTGGGAGAAAAATGAAGCATGACGTGTTCAAGAATCAAGATTTGTATTCGATTATTTGGGTTCCTAATCCTGTGATAGTTCCTGGAGGTAGATTCAGGGAGTTTTACTATTGGGATTCTTACTGGATTATCAAAGGTCTTCTGCTTTCGGAAATGAACCAAACTGCCAAAGGAATGCTGGAGAATTTCTTTTATATTGTTGAACAATATGGCTTTATACCTAATGGTGGAAGAATTTATTATAGCAGAAGGTCTCAACCACCTTTATTAATCCCAATGGTGAAAACTTATTACGATTCCACGAAAGATCTCGATTTTATCCGACGAAATATTGTAACTATGGAAAAAGAGTTCAGTTTTTGGATAAGTAATCATACGGTAGCCATACCAAAGAATGGTAAGAATTATACGCTGGCTGTATATGGAGACAAATCAACTGGACCAAGACCAGAATCCTACAGAGAAGATATAGAAAATGCAATGCTTTTCACCACCTTAGAAGAAAAAGAAGCTTTTTACTCTGAACTAAAGGCTGCTGCAGAATCTGGCTGGGATTTTTCAAGTAGATGGTTCATGCTGAACGGCACCAACAAAGGTAATAAAGATTTATTAACATATTTGAAATCATTTCAGGAAAATAAATAAAATTATCAATTTTATTACTTACTTGTACTTTGTACACAAGTATTGTGAAACCGCCAAAATTCACATTTCGAGGCTTTGATGGAAATATCCGTTTTGACTATTTTCGGCTTGACGTCGGTACGTACGTATGTATGTTGGTGCGTATGTACGTAACTCGCAAATATCAAAACCCGTCGAACGTATAATGTTGAAATTTTGTATTTGAGCTGGTCTAAGGTCTAGTTGTGCACCTCGCATTATGGTTGCAATCTAGCAACCTGTTGCCCTCATAAACAATAATCAAGCAAAAACAAATAAATATTTGATTTTCGTGGCCCATGATCAAATGACCAAAAAAATTATATATCGTTTTTATCAACGAAAACAATTATGTTAGCAGGTCTAAAGTCCTGAAGTTTCAGTTATATATTCGGCTTCAATAAAAAGAAGCTAAAGCCGAGGTGATTGAGGTAATCGAAGAAAATATTAAATGAGACGTGTGTTCGCAACGATGAAATCCAGTAATCCATCAAATACAATGTACCTATCCTTACAGGATAGTATTTGCATCCCTGATTTTTTCTTCCTCTTATAAATTTTTTTCAACCTTAATTATATGCTCATCCAATTCTCATTTGTAGCAAATATTTCTTCCTGGCGCCATTCAAGCTTCAACCATATAGATAATATTTATATTTATCAACAGAAAACTATAAAATTTCCAAATTGAAATCTATAAAATTTGTTTAATTATTGCACAAAGGCCGAGATAAAAATGTCATCAAAAAAATAGTAATA
This sequence comes from Dromius quadrimaculatus, assembly GCA_963989225.1. NCBI lineage: Eukaryota > Metazoa > Arthropoda > Insecta > Coleoptera > Carabidae > Dromius > Dromius quadrimaculatus. The sequence continues at coordinate 6,137,556 of OZ022336.1, read as the reverse complement.
TTTTATTAGAAAGATATATGTAGTATCATAAAAAATTTCACTCATGGTTCCACTTGATAACAGTTGTAAAATTTGTCGCAAATTCTATTTAAAATATCATACGGCTTGAAAATAGTGCGCATTTTATTAGCCGAAGACAGCCGGAACCGAAGCTTCGGTTGTATATTAAACGGTTACCTGCTCATTGGCCCAATTTGAGACAGTAGTTTTCTTTGAAGTTGAACTTTCGGTAGACGAACTTATATAATATTTATTTATAATCTTTTTGTGAGTTTTCTCCCAAAAAAGGCTTATTTTACTTCTCGATGAATACTGCGCTGATAAAAACATAAAATTAGGACTCAAAATTCTATAAGCCAGATTGGACCGGGCCTCTAAATGTTTTGATTCGGGGCTTAGTTTTTTACATTGAAATTGGACAAAGTCGGAGGGTATTATAATAGCAATAGGTTTGAACGAAACGGACTTGGAAGAGCCAAGCTCTAAAATTTTGTCCCGTGTTGATTACTAATAACACCCTGTATACTGTAAAGTACACAACGTATGAAGTGATGATATAATTGTTAAAAAAAATTGTATTTCAGATGTCTAATAAACTGATTTTGTCGGCAGGATTACTAACAGATTTAAAAACTCGCTACATTGTTCCTGTGGATCTGAATGCATTCATTTATTGGAATGCCATTATTCTATCCGAGTTCAACGACCTTTTAAACGACTCCGACAAAGCACTTTTCTTTCGGGAGTTTGCGGAAGAATGGTTAACATCCGTCAACGAAATCTTATGGCACGACGACATAGGGGCCTGGTTGGACTACGACATTATAAACAACAAACCTCGAGATTATTTCTACCCCTCGAATATGATTCCTTTGTGGACTGGATGCTATGACAAACATCGTAAAGAGCATATTGTAAGACATATTATGGATTATTTGAAAAAGCAGGATATTATGACGTACCAAGGGGGTGTTCCAACCAGTTTAGAACACACTGGTGAACAGTGGGACTATCCAAATGCATGGCCACCCTTGCAACATATGATGATCATGGGACTGGAACAAACGGGGGATGTTTATGCTCAAGCCTTGGCTTATGAACTAGCAGCAATTTGGTTACGGTCCAATTACAAAGCGTATGAGGAGACGAGTGCAATGTTTGAAAAGGTAAATATACAGGATGTTATTTCATAATTGTATGAATGAATCGAAATAGATACTCACCAAAATTAGAACATGTTGTAACGTTTTGGAATGTATTTTTAAATCATTCAACTGTGCCATTTTGGAGGTAATCCAAATGACTTTTACACTAGTCCCAAATTTCTACACCAGCAAATTATTAACAAAAATACTTGAAAGTAGCATTGTAACAATTTTTTGTCCATTAGAAAGTTCGTTATTAAAAATTAGCATCTAGAAAATTTTATTCGCAATCAACGATTTCACATAGATCATTAAATGAGCTGGTAACAACAAAAAATATTTTCACATTGGGGCTCTAGCAAACTCGATTTGAATTACGCGTAAACAACTTCATATGACTTTATTTAAACTTTGCCGTAATTTTAAGCTGGTGCGAGAAATAAATCAAAAATTCAGGCAACTGTAGTTCCGGCAGATTTGTTATCTTCGATTTCTCTCTATTGCATTATTTGTAGCTTATAAGCCCAATAGCGAGCGAGGCCTCAAGATGCCGTCAATTACCGCGAACTGTTCTCGCTTTCTCGATTCTCAATTTATCGTTAGATTTAATGACGACATATTTAATGAGTTCCCCCTATTTTGCGATCATTCTAAATTGATACTTTAATGCACTCAATTATAAATAACTATTGAGACACTAGATCTGGACAAACAAGCGTTTTTAAAAATAATTTATAAGGAACAGAGCAATTTTCTGTAAATTGTAGTGAACCCGTGCCAAGTGATAAATGCAGAAAAATTACAACGGTAATCTGTTTTAATGAATATATCACGTGTAGAATATTTAATTGAAATGACTGCAAAATTCTTGGTATTGAAGGACATGAGATATGAGAATTATATTTTTAGTTGTTTTTTCTCAAGTTTAAAAGAGTAAAGTTTAAGTAAATAAAAAATTGAAACAATTTTCAATATCATTTAAAAACAAACTCAACAATACGAAATCCAGAAAGTCCGATCTTCTAAGACTTGGTTAAACTGTACTCAAGAGTCTCAATAAGGACGAAACACGTGTCTACAGTTGCTGCTCTATTTAGGATGATGTTGTAAAAACCGACCCCCAAATTTGTATTTTTGTAAAACATTCAGGTCTCGATTTTTTATTAATTTATAGTGTTCTGTATTTCTTCAGGAAAATAGTTTCTCAATTAAGAGGTAGAAGAGTAAAAAATTATTCATCGTTATTTAAAGCTCATCATAATTAATGAAGTCTCTCATACAATACTTGAAGCTAGTATAAAAGTGTTTAATTTTTTGGATGGTGGAAAAGCGTTACGTAATATGACATAAGTTGGGCAAGGGACCAATACTCGAAGGAACAATACAATCAAAATATTTCAAATATATTCAAATTCAATTGACATTTGCAAATCTTTTCGGTCAGCGGCTGTATTTACCAATATGGCTGCCAAGTTTAAATCTGATCTGTTATTTTAAGAGACTGGTATTTATTGTCGTAACCATGGTCACTTAAATAAAGTTCTTCCAATATATGATGATAACGCTGAATCAATAATTAGAATTTGCATAACAATTTTTATTAATATGATAAATATCATGCCGGAGTTTCGTCTGCAATTTATTTTCTAGCTAAAATAAAAATACCCATGTATTGGCAATAGAAATTAACGTTGGCGGTGCTGCTGTAGCTCTGATAACATGGCCTCCGTATGAATGATCTAACAAATGACGGTTGACTGTTTGCCTTTGACTTGAGCTGTTCTTATTTGTGTTCAGGAAAACTAAATAAATTAGCTCGTTACTCTTGATGGAGCTGAAGGGGTGCAAAGAATAATCGCCTCTACATACAGTGCACCAAATGATAAATTCCACTAATTCCTTTGTCCTAAAACTTCGAACAGGCTTATACAGCTATCAGCAAACCCTTAACAATATTTTTCCAAACCTAACAATTTCGTCTCCACTTCTTCAAAATCGGACGGAAAAAATAAATTATTGTAGCTCTGAAGAAGACTGAGTTATAGTCGAAATTATGGTTAAAAAAATATCATCAACATTACTATACGTAAACATCTTGACGTGTTTGTGAAACCCACTTCCAAAAGGCACGTAAAAATATAGAAATTATGCCTCCTTCAAATTATTGAGCTCATTCTATTAATACTATAATAATAATAATAATAATACTTTATTAATTTCATTTGATCTTACAAGTAATAAATATATAATATGTTTTTAATAAATTAATCTCTTTGCTAGTATGATGCCACAGTATTTGGAGGATACGGTGGCGGTGGAGAATACGAAATCCAGCTGGGATTTGGTTGGAGCAACGGCGTAATCATGGATCTACTGGATGTTTACGGCCAGCGTTTGACTGCAGACGATAACATGATCCGGGAAACAGATCCTCAACATCAAGTGAGTCCTGCGATAGAGGACGATTATAATAATGGGGGATCTACTACCACGCTTAGCCAGGTTGTGGCGGGCCTTCTGGCTTTGCTGGTATCATTAGCTACCGGATTCATAGGGTGAGGTAAGATCAACAGTTTAGATAGTACAGTCGCATTTGAAACATAGTGCTTTAGCTTTGACATACCATATCCGCAAATAGAGACTTTTACTTTAATGTTATTATCAACGAGATGGAAATTTGGTTGTCTATTTTGAGAAATATTGGCTTGTAGTCTAGTTTCCTCGTACTGTTGTATGGCTCTGCTCGTTTCCCCACGATCAGCGATTTCATCTTGAAGCCAACTGTATTAGACCGGAAGATAGTGATTTTATACCGCATGGCTTTTTGGGGGTTGAAAACTTACCTCTAGATAAAAAAGATAAAAAGGTCATTGACCAATGCACGCTTTCCAGTTATATTGCAAATTTCAGTTATGTATATTTTTGAAATCTGTTTTTCCGTAACAACATTTTGCATTCCTTTGTAATGTAAATGATTTAAAGTCTAGTACTGAAAGGCATGCAATTCGTAACACAACGGTCCGTGAAATCCTTGTGAAGAAATTGGCATGCATCCCTCGTCAATCTGATATACATGTAAAAATCGTAGCTCCTTTCGAATATGGAACCCTCAAAGGATCATGAAATATTAGAAAGTCAATCTAAAGCACTATCTGCATTTATTTAAAGACTAATTCATTACGACTAATGTTTTTTTTTTTGTTACAGATAATTTTCCTTATTTTTGGCCCTTAAGTAGCCTTTAGGAGCAGCGCACATTTAACTTTTTAATACACTAATCTCAAATTTATGAACCTGAGTGAAATATTTCAGTTATGTTTTTCACATTATTGTTGTGATATTGTTTTTTCATTATTTATTTTTACAAATCAGTATTGTTTATATTTATTTGGATTAGTAATGTTAATATTTACTTGTGATCTTGTGTTACCGTCACATTCCGTAACTTTAAACCTGATAACAAATAATGACGTAGTGTCAAAATACGTAGGGTGAGTAAATGAAACATCGTACAATCTATTTTAGTAGGAATATTTATAAATACTTATTTAGAATTTAGAGGAAAACCTCAGTTTTATATGAAATGATTTATTTACAATTCATATTTGGATTCTCAGTTATTTCTTTTTAAATCGCATTTATTTAGTCTGTAAATTTGTGCTGTAAATATCTGTAAATCATTGTAGCATGTTATTTACTATCTTCTACTTTTACATATGCTATACCTTAACATTAGTGTCCGACCGAAAGTCATTTTGTCAGCCAAAGCCGATGTTCAGGTGTCATTACACTCGATTGAAGCCGAAATTATTCGTTTATGTACTGGACTCCACCTTCGGCTCTTTTTCGCAGAAGCCAAAGGTGGCCGAAACAGAAACTTCGGTCGGGCACTACTTAACTCTTTGTGTATTATATTTTACGTAGAATTTTGATTAACATGTTTACTTCTTTGCAGAAGTAAATTGGGGTACAATATTTCTGCAATTCTTCCAATTCTCATTACTAACATTAACTGTTAGAAAAAATCTCCATTTTGATTTCTCAATTTCAAAAATTATTAAAATTAAGAGTAATACTTATAAGTTCCTCGTTTTTAAAACGTTTACTGCTCTAACTAACTTCTCACAAATGCTTTTCGAGTTTATAAGCCAGAAATAAATAAATTGAAAAAGACATGCCTTCGTCAGATTTTTGCGTGAATTGATCTCTAGCAACCTCTGTATTACGCTGTGAACTACAAGCTAAATTTTGGTTGTTACTAAACAGCATTAACTTCAAACTTGATAAATTTGGAGCAAAGTAATTTGCACTAAAACAGGTGGCCGATATATTTATCTACGATAAGTTTACATGCAATCTTATTTTGATATTTCAAAGTGTTTAGTAGGGTTTTTCCATCATTAATAAAATTAAAACTTTTAGTGCTATCTTTAGACGTTTTATATGTGACGTCGCGACGTATTTCTAACGAGGGACCTATAGTTGAATATTTTTCTATAACTGAAAATATTTTATTTTATGATTCAGTTTTTAATACAAATTTAAATATTCTTCTTTTGAGGTTTCTACCAAAACCATAATTTTTTTCTATCAAATTTATTAACAAAATTTGACATTTTAGTTTCAGATCATTCCAATGGTGTCCTGTCTTGAAAGAAATATGTTTTGGTAGAACCCAAATCTTAACAAAAAGGAGACGTTCTAACAAAAAGCTAAGAAAAAGAAATTTTATGGGATTAAAATAGAGTCTGTGATATTATTAACTCAAAAAAAAAAATACTAAAGTAATGAATTTAGTACGTAATTATTTTTATATTTTAATCCCATAGATGATATACATTTGTGGAGTTTTACCCAGTTCCTACTAAATATTTTAGAATTTAGTCATCGGAACAGATATTCGTGATTTAAATTGTACATAGAATGGACAATTATGGATTAGTTTTCATAGTTTTCGGAAATATGACTAAAAACATCAAAAGTCACTATGATGACCTTGAATGCTCTATGAACTATGCCGCTTTTGTTGATTTTTAGACTCTTCTGAATCCATTTTTTATAAAATTGCTTCGAAATAATTTTATATTCAAAAGACTCTGCACTGCCTCTATAGCAACTGATTCCTATAGAATAACACTAAAAGAAATCAGATTAGTGTTTTGCTAGAAAACGTCAATATTTGTGCGTATATAGGAGTAGCTTGGTGAATTACTGCCCATCCACTGCCGGACTGAAACAAGTTGGTGAGCTAGCCACAAGTTAACCTATCGCAGTAAAAATAAATTTTTCTCGGTCGTCCCTGAACCTTCGGTATTAAATTTTGACGATTTTTCGGAATCACCACGAGTTGCTCCTCTTACCAATTTTGAACGTATTTGCCACTCATTTTAGAAGACATTCCCAAAAATTTACCGGTATGAATTCATATTCAACAATGATACTGATTTCAACAACATAGTCTTGTATTAATGACTAAATAGAGTTTTATTTATCACTTCAAATGACAATCACACGTACGGATCGCATCCAAGTATGACGTCATCAATTCAATTGACCTTGGTCGGTAGAAGCAGGTAAATAACTCACTTGTTTTAGGTCTAAAAGTAACACGATTACTTGAGAGGAGGCGGTTAAGGGCTCTTGATGAGGGTAACCATTGAACAAAATAAATTTTTTAAGGGTAACTGAGATGGCAGTGCATTTAAGGTTATAATAGTAAAAAATCACGAACATCTTTTCAATGATCCTGTATTTTTGTTTTGATTTTAAGGGCATGTTGTAAAATTTCTGCTTGTTGGTATTGAATGCATAATTTATTTATACTTGAAGAATAATATTTAATTGTTGCATGTAATTATTAAACATATTTATAATGCATGTAATTTTATTATGTATATAAATGGAAATTGGTGTACCCCTGTCCTAATTGTATTTTACCTATTCTGCGATCCTATTCTTCATTTTTTTTGCATGCGTTTTATTGATGTCTTATTTATGTAAATAAATTTACTTTTTAAGTTTTACAAAGGGTTTTTAATTTATTTCTCAGCTTATATTCTTTTCTTTTTTTTTTGTGACAAATGTTCTACATTATCTGGAGCAAGCACATCTATAATTTTAGCGCCAATATATTTTTTTAATATATTTATGGAATTGTTTAATGCTTAGCATTTTTTTATGTCCAATTGCTTTCTAAATCAAAACTTATCTCAATAAATATGTTTTATTGGGTTTAAGTTCTGTAATTTATTAGAAACACAACGTTTCAACAGCAAAAGTGCTGCCTTTTTCAAGTGAAAAGAAATATATTATATATAATATATATATATATATATATATATAAATATTTCATATTCATATTTCATATTTAAATAAAACATATTTATTTAAAAATGAGTTCTGAAAAGTTTTTTCCTTTATCTCAATAAATTGAAGCACATGTTACATTTTAATATAATCAGTTTTTAACAACAAAATTTTGGACAATTATTGTATTTAGACATTAAATCAATTGATTGATATCAGTTTTCCAAATTATTGTATAATATTTGAATTTTTATTTCAAGGCCCAAAGTTATCTTCTGATAAGAAATTCTGTAAAGTGCTTTGTTTTGCTTATTATCTAATTCTACTATTTAAAAGGTATTTAAAAATGTTTTGTTTAAAATTAGTTAATATCAACAAAATTATTAAGTAATTTTAAAAAATATATTTTAAGTAGCTTAAAAATTCGAAAATTGATTCTAGGTGATTTCTGGGTCCTAGCCTAATACAATAAATTCGTAACTTTAAGTAAACAACTTGACATGAGTCTATTTTATCTTATTGCGGGACTGTAAACTCTGCTGATGCTTGAACAACTTTTACAGGCAGACTTGTCACTTGCATAATTTGCGATTTCAAGTCCATTAGCGAGTGAGGCCACAAGATGCCTTTGAGGTTCTATTCCGACTTTCGTGATCAGATCTGGCTGGACGTATTCACGCACAAATCAAGTTTGCTGCCATGGGCAGCCATTATGATTTTTTGATTGAATTGCGACCAAAATTTCGTGTTAATCGGTGACGCAGCTATTAAGATATCAAAAATCGAGCTTCGTTACGACCTGAATCACTTCAAATTCTACGTTCACGCAAAATTTCATGTCAATCGGTGCTTTAATTAATGAGATCTCGCGTTAGCAAAATAATTCAAATGGATGGCAAGGAGTCTACGCCCGCTGCTTTTCAATGAATCAAAGTCGCATAAATCTTCAAAATCTTATTAAATAATTACGATACCATACTCAAGTAGGTATTCAATTCTTAATTGGGAAGTTGTCTTTAGGCTGTACGAATGTATCAATTATTTTGGTAGACTTGTTATTCAAAATTAATTGATAAATACGATAGATCAACAGCTAGTATGCTAATGTGGCACTCTCAACAACATTGATTAAAAAAATACTTGAGATGTAGGAAAAATCCTTTGTGTTCTGCGTCATTAAATAATTATCAGCTGTAACATTTTTTATCTCAGAGTTTTACTCCAACAATCCGTAAAATTACTAAATTGTGACTAAGCTTGAATTTAACCATTCTAAAAATCTTTTACTCTCAATTTTTGTTTGTCATTATTTTTGAAACAATGGGGTAATATTTGATCGAATGAATATTTTATTTTACAGAATTGCGATTTACAAAAGAAGAAATCATGGTGCTGCCCTCATACAAAATAAATTGACAAATAGAAGCCATTACACAGAATTGAGGAGTATACCAAAAAAGAGTAAAAGTTATAGATAAATTAGTATTTTTGTAGTTCTTGTATTGCAATTGTATGTTTAATAGATCAATACTCAATTGTGTAGGTTTACCTACACGTTTGTATTCTTTTCTATTATTTTAGCCTAATTTTAAAAGTGATGAACTCAAGTATTGTAAAATAAAATTTTAGAATATTGTTGAATCCAGCATTAATTACAAGATATAATTCTTTTAAAAAGAATTAAATTTGTTCCATAAACATGTACTTCGCTCCTACTTCGTAATTCTAACAAAACAAAAAATACATCTTGGGCTTCGGCAAAAAAGTACGAAAGTCTGGCCGAAGCTGAAAATGGCATCCATAAACGAAAGAAATATTACGACAGACTGGTTTATAATTGGAAGAACACAATTTTATCATGCTATTCATGACAGACGAACATCGCCTTCGGCCGAAACTGAAGCCGAAGCCGAATGTTTAACTTTAGTAAGAGTATAATACTGGGTAAAAACTATAATATCGATTCAAATTGGGTAAAAATCATTCAATAATAATAAAAGGAGTGCTCAGTAAAATTTATGTATTTATTTCTTTATTGAAATGAATAAACCGAAAGTGCCTTTTCGACTGAAGATGGCTTCAGTGAAAACATTCTCGTACAATGCTCTAGAATGGATAGATTTTATTAGAATTGTTGAAGTAGGAATAGAAAAAGTATAGTCTGTTACTCGTTCGAAATGATCTTTCGCTCTCTAATCTTTCGGCACGTGTGGAAAACTCGATTCGTGCAGAATATAACCCATTCCAAGCTTGTTACAGAATATACTATCATATTTTTAGAAAATGTCGTATTTATATTATCGTGAATGTTTGAATCTGGTGAAATCGCTTGAACAACGAAGACTCGGATCCGTATTGTAAAATAAAACTATGAATTTATTCAAATATATTTGAGCTGTTCATGGTTTTTAGAGGATTTATTTTTTATATAATAATCCATTGAGACTGAAACCTTAAGAAGGAGAATATTTTCGGCCATTTACGATAATAATCCTGAATTCAACAATATTTTAAAATGTTAATTTATTTAATTTATTGTCATACAATTTTGTTGGCGGTATATAAAACATGAAAGACTTAATTGTGTATTAGGTGTGTATTGATTGTATACCGCAATTCATTCGCCATCTAAATAAGTGATATTTTATTGTTTATTTATAAAATTTTGTATTTAATGAAATATTGCTTGAAATGTGTATATTTTATTATGACTGACTTGAATGTGTAGATATCATATATAAAAATTCTGTAACCTGATGCAGAGTGTCTCGAATTAAATATTGTTGAATTGTGTTTCATTATACATTTATTCAAGCGTCATGTCTGCAGTATTTATGTGTTCAAGATAAATAGTTCAAATTTTATTTTTATCCCTGATATCTTATCAAAAAATAATAATAAGCTCTTTATTATTTGTAGGAATCTCTATTCAAAATAATAATGAATTAAATTAAGTATTTGCGAACTTATTTTTCTTTTTGGGTTTTACGTTAGACTGTTTACAAATATTTAAAATTCGTTATTTCAATTTGCACATATTGACATATTTTTACTATAAACCATATTTTTTCAGTTTGCTATCATTTTACAGTAAATCATGGATATAATGAATTATTATTATATAGTTAACAATTTTTTTTTTTCAAAGTGTTTTTGCGTTTTTTAGGGAATGCTCTATAATTTCATGTAGTTTTCATTAGTTTATTACAAAAATGTAACAAAATTTGTCCATGAGTCACAATGGCATTTGTTTCGACAAGAACACATTTTTCAAGTGTTTACTCAAAAATTCTCAATATGACGTCAAACAATTTTCAGTATTTAACAGTTTTAAAATAAACATTTAGTCTAGCACAAAGATTTTCGCTCTGCAAATAAAGAAAAAAGTTTGAAGTACAATGTATAAATAAAGCTACTGAAAAGGAAACGTGACGTCTTTGTCATTGTGCCCGATATTTATATTATTTGCCAAACTTTCTACTTTTCGCTTACTTGTTCCAGTGTAAGTAAACACGAATGACTACTATCGGAGTAAGAAGTATAGTCAGTTGGGTTTGAAGGTGAATAAATATTCATAAACACCACTGAACAAAATTGGAAACTTTAAATTCGAATTGTTAATTATTTGTGAAACATGTGAATTCATAATTTTTAGCTACCTGAATAATGAAAATACTCTGAAAAATATAAAATTGAATTATTTGAACTTCATGTGATAATTATTCAGAAATTATGTACATTATAGTTTTCATTTTCTGATTTTGAAAATAATTGCCTGAATCTTTTTTTGAATTCTATTCTATTCTATTTTCTAAATGTTCATAATTTTTCGCAGTACATACGTTCAGATAATGCGCATTTTGTGTAGTTTAATTTATTGAACAAAGAATATTGGTGAATGCAGTTTTAAACAATAATATGTAGATTAAGATTCAAATATTATCATATGAAAAATTGGATTTTTTCCATCCAATTGTTCCTGAAATAAGGCTCAAAAAGTGTCTTAGAAAACTGATTTCATGTAAAATTTTATTATTTAGTACATTTCAAAAAAATCTAGCAATCAGTTGAAAATTATCATTTATTTTAACTAAATGCAGACAGTGGTGACACACGGCAAGCGACGATAGTTCGCACATCGCTCAACGCTACGAGGAGAATTAGAACCGGCCTTTACATGGCTGCAAGACCCAAGACGCAAGCGTAGTGATTACGTCTGACTGCTGAGTCCGGAGAGAGACATGTCTTTTGTTTAGTGATTGTGTGTTTTTATTCTTGTTTGAAGCCAGATAATATGGCAAGAACGTTAGTGTGTGCTGCAAACGATGAACTGGTGCATGTAAGAAAGTTGAGTGCAAAGCAAAATCAACGAAATCATTTATAGGCCGATGACAGTATTCAGGGTTTAGGACTCGTATAGTCGGGTCGAGTTTGAATGGAGGGCAGCGGGTGTGGGGTTAAATCGCGGGGTCGCTCTAATTCCGCAAGAATTTTGGTTTTTGATGACTTGGAATCCGAGGGATCGCAAACCAGCACGAAATGTGGTGCTACGAAAAAAGCCAGTGTCGTGAAACCAAAACCAGGCCAGCCAGGTATTTTACACAATGACATCTACACTACAAATATCTTTATTGTTTACATAAATTTTAATCGCATTAACTAAAACTGGTGAACTCTCGCAAATACTAATTGTTTGTGTATAAACAGTTGCAGATGTTTCCAATCTTATACGATTTCGAGGCTCTGCGTTGGGAAAATCGGCTCCTTCTCTGTCAGCTAACATGGTATGTTTTGAAACTTTAAAGCAAGATATTTTACTTATACAGGCTGTATTTCTATTATAGAAGGATTTGGGGATCGGGCGACGGAATAGCCGCCCTGCCGCAGTGCACAGGTTAAGTTTTGTGACTAATACATCTCCAACTTTTCCTCGATCACATTCCCCAATATCAGGAAGTCCGATTGACAGTCCGCGAATACATTCTCCGTACATGAACTTTTCATTCGCTCCTATTAAAAGGTATTTACTAGTTTTATTGTTTCTTTTCCACTTATGTTCTCAAACAAGTTCCAAAATGTCAAAATAGAAATTGAAAGTTAAAATGCATTTTATACCACTTACTTTTTATTTCACCTTGTTTTTTGTTCTAAAAGTTCAAATAAATAATACAGGAGGGCATTTTATGTATTAAAGTTCATTGTCAATACTTCCTTTATGAATTCATTATAATTTATTTCTGTTCAAGAATTTGATTATTGTATTTAAACAAGCTCATCTTAGTAAAAAGTCTTTTAATAAAGACAAATATTGTCTTTTCACGTTCTTGTAAATTATAAATGAACATTTAAAAAATATTTTATGTTAAGATAATAATAAAAAATATATTAATATTGGAAAGACTAGGATTAGTCATATTTTCAGTCTCAATTTGAACACAATTTATTTTATTGTATATTTCCATTCCATCACTACAACTTTTACCCAAATTTTCTTGACGGTGCAGGGGGTAAAATAATGAAACGAACATCTGTCCTTTATGTCATTTTTTTAATAGCTCATATTTCCTAAAATAATCGTAGAAATGTCATCCCTTCATCATTCAAACCCTAAATAAGGTTACATAAAAAACTAAAAACAGGCGGAATTTCATAAGATTGTCTCTGGATTTTCTGAAATAATAATTTTGGAATAATGAGCCAAATACTGATGAAAGCTCAAGTTGTACAGTTTATTATAAAACCAGTTTCAACCCTCGTGATAAAGGGGGCTAAATGATGCAACATGCAACTAAAATAGTATCAAAATAAAAAATTAGACGATTTTTCATAACATTCTGACTGAGTATTAAACTAAACGTTAATAAAAAAGCTTATTGAAAATCAGTTCCATCCTACATTTTGCAAATATGCTGGCTAAGAACGAGAAATCTGACACACTTTAAATAAACGCTTATAACTGCTAAAACAATAAAATAATAATTGTTGAATAATGAACCAAGTACTGAGTTGAAATTTATGCTGCTTCTTTTATTATAACACTAATTTCAAACTTCAGCATTCAGCCGTTGAAAGAGGTTGCATAAAAAATAAAAATTAGGCGAAATTCTATAAGATTCTGTCTGCATCTCTTGAAATAATAATCTCATATTTGTATACTTATGTACTACTAGTTAACGACCAACCCTTGTAGTATAGAGAGTTGGATCTGCAACAAAAATCTGTCACATTTGGAATTTTACATCTTTAAATAATCGTGGAATTCATCATTTATCTTATTTCAACCCTTAAATACTGTAGCATGAAAAATTAAAATTAGAATTCTATTAGATTCTGTTTAAATGAATATAAATGCTATGTATTACCAGTTATTATCATATTTCCATCTTTTAACCCTGATGGTATAGAGGGTTAAATGTTGTAAGGAAAATTTATCACACTTTCAAAGCTTATATTTTCTGAAATAATAATCATATGATCATGAACCAGACAGACCTGGAAAACCTGAAAAATTCTGGATTTTTAGTTCTGATACGCCATATTTAAACCTACTGCATTTTAATAAGAAGTATAGTTGACAATTTTTCGTAAATATGTGAAAAATACCGCCGTTAATAGTAAAAAGGTATCAATCTAACTTTTTAATATAAATTGATTCTTGTGTCGTGCATATAATACAAATAATAATTGTGAAGAGCGACAAATATCCCGTCGAAATGAAATTTACACTGCTGTAATTGTGAAATAGGATCTGAAAATATTTTACATTCAACCTGGAAAACCTGGAAAAATTAATAATTTTTGGATATGATTTTTCAATCCTTAACGTAGTTCTACGTCTTCGATTGCGGTAAATGTTCCCCTTGCCTTTTTTATTTATTCCAATAAATTGGTGAAATAAAAATATTATATATGTCCGTATAATACATATTTTTATATTATATAGTACTAAGAAAAGACATAAGCAATAAAAGTATATTTTTATTCAACTGTAGTCCTTGACACAAGTAAAATGTAACTTGTTTGCTCTTTTGGAAGACGTACTTGCTTTTATTTACCTTCCTTTCATCAGAAACATTAGTAAAATAAATACGTACAGAAAATGTTTATTTTAACACCTTGTGCATGTTTGATCAATATAATTAAGGAGAAATTATATGCAGATTTTATTAAACATATAAGGTTTTGAACAAGTGAAATGAAACGAATTTTTATGGATGTTGACCTATAAACCAAGTGTATTCCAAATAAGTATTTTTTTCTGTTTTATTACAAAGCGGTTTGTAGCTATTAAACAAAACGGTTCTGTTGAATGGCAATAATATATCGATAAATTAAGCAAAATCGAGTTTTTAATGAGAATTGTAGAGCAGTAGTCCTCAAACTGAAAATCAATGCTATAGGCATTCATAAATGAGTATCTGTTCACTAAAAGTAATTGTGCAAGGCCGTTTATTCAAAGAAGACAAGTTTTATGTACAAGGTGGTGACAATTTATAAATACTTGATGCAATAAAATCATTTGACCTTGAACAGTCATCTTTCGTGAATAATACCATACATTTCATAATATATGCATGCATTATTTTATAAAGAGATGTTTAAGGCGCTAACAATTTATTCAGCTGTTTTTTTTTCAAACTTGTCTTTTCTAATTTCTATTACTCGTTGCAATGTAGAAATATTTTGAACAACTTTTTCAGACCAACTGCAGTAGAAAGTATGTACTAAGTAGTTTTATCTTTATAAATTCTTAGTAAATACAAAACAAATAAGATATATTAAGAAATGAGAAGTATTGCTAAAAATACCGAAACATGCAGAAAATATGTTTTCAGAGAATGGTGTCAACATCCAAACATGAAAAATAATGTTGTATACTATAATTATTGATCTATTATTTTGATAGTTTTCCGAAATATATTATGATAGGAGGTCACTAAATGATATTTAAAAATTCGTTAACATTCCAGACATAAATAGAAATAGATTCGACTTAAATCAAATTATAATTAGATCAAAATAATATATTATAAGTATACATGAATTTGAAATTTATATCAAACAATTAATCAACAGGTTGTTCAATACTTGTTTTTTAAATTGAAGCGCTTGAAAACATTTTTCATACAATTATTGATCTGCCTATAAGCGATAAACTAGATTTTACCATTGATATAAGGGTTCTATATCAAAATATTTTATGGGGAATAAAAGTTTATATTAGATCGAAAATAAACTTTGACAATGATTCTGCATGCAAAGGGTTATTCATAAAAAAAAAAAAATAAAGTGTAGATTCACGCAAAAAATTTCGCATTCCAACTTGACCATCAAATAAAAGGCGTAGTGGTCAAGTTTCGTAATCTGTTTTGTTTGGCTTCCTTGTTGTGTGTTTAATAATTACAAAAATATGGAATTTGAGGACTGAATTTGTGCTGCACGTCTTAAACAAATATTATTTTCAAGTATGTGCATCGCTCGCACGACATTGCTGGCCCCTTTAGTGCGTCTCCTTTACGCACGCATAATTGCCTGGCGAATTACCGTACTTTCTACTATTTTAAAAAATGAAAATATGAAATATCAAGCTTTAGAGTTGCAACTAATTTTTTCTATATTCCGGCATGTAGCACAACTAATTTAAAAAAAAAAATCGTATGTATTCCAACTATCAGAACTTATTAAATATTTCTGTGTGAATTTAGGGAGTCAAAGGTTGGTATTCCAAGAAAATAAGTATTTTAGTTCGCTAATGTGTCCCTAACATTCCTGGTTACTCATATTTCCTGTACGCCTGACAAAACATTATTCGCAAAACATTTCTTCAAATATTTTGTTATGAATTCATCTCTAATTATCTATAAAATAATTGCTATTATTGATAACAATAACTATTTGTTTCTGCTATTGCTTTTTCATTATTTTATTCAGAGCTTTGTTATAAATCAGAAGCAACATTTGAAGACACTGGGCGGATATGCCAGTATGCATTTAAGACTTAAATTCTGTGCTACAAAATATCTGGCAATATATAAATTTTTATTTCTACGAAACAGAGAAAGGTATTTTTATTTGAATTTTTTTCAATTGAAACTAACTCACGGAAAATTATCTTTGGCTAATTAGATTTTTGTGATTTATTATTCATCTTCCAGTAATCAATTTGCAATTTATCTGCAACAGACAAGAGTTATTAATTTTCAAATGTAAAATAATTAATATTAATCCGGTAATGAGCATGGAGACAAAAATGTTAAACAATTTTGGGGGTATTTATTTTCAAAATTGTGCATATAATTTTTTTTATGTGAATTATTTTATTGAAAGAAATTTATTTGTCTAGAATTGCGGGATCTCGAGGAGATGGCCGAAGATGGTCCGTGGCTTCACTTCCTTCATCGGGCTATGGAACAACTCCAGGCAGCTCTAATATGTCGGTAAGTAGTGATACATGTATCCAAGATAAGCATGGAAAATCAACACTTCGAATCCTAAAACAATCATTACAACTATTCTAGCCAAAGCTATTAAGGGTCGACTAGGCCAAACTAATCAAGATTTGATTATTTATTCATGAAAAACTTGAAAAACGTAACCTTATCCCCGAATCGTTCGTAACAGTATGTTCAAGCAGTTTACGATTTAGATTATGTTGGCAAAGTTAGATTTTAAATCAATTTAGTTTTGCCTAGGCCAAAATAGTTGCGAAAAGATTTATTTATATATTAAAAAACAAAGAATGGTGAGAAGATACGAGCATGAGAAAAATTTGAATTAAAATTGAAAAAATTATAAATAAGAATTGTGGATTCGAATCTCACATAAATCGTCTCCGTAATTATAAATTTAGTTGTGGAAATGGCCATGCTTATCTTGGACGCTTATTCTTGCTTGTCGTGTGCTTTGTAAAGCAACCCGCTATATTGCAGTCTAAGTGTTCAAGTCAGGAGCGCTTGCACCAACTGCCTAGTGTTCCTACCAGCGATGAATTGAAGCTTCTGACACATCACTTCTCCAGCAACGACAGCAGCACTGGAGCAGCTTCAGCTTCTGCCTCCGTACAAGAAGAAGTTGTGTGTGGACATCGATCGCCTCTTCATCGCCCGCGATCTCGCAGTCTCAGGTTTGCTAAATTGTTGACCTTTTTCTGTAAATTTAAATTTAAAAAACAAAATACTTTAAATATAAACTGAACAAAAATAAATAATAAATGATTTCAGTATGCCATTTTGATTTAAATTTTAAAAAATTATTTAATTTCAGTAGTCCCAGCCGTTCCCCTGTCATAGACAATGAAATATCAATGATGAATGTGATGTACAAAGAACGGTTTCCAAAAGCAACGCATCAAATGGAAGAGCGCCTGGGTCACTTTTTCAGCGAGAACCGTACGTGGGAGAGCAGCACAGGAACATGTGATGCCCTGCCAATCGTTCGTTTCGTCCACCACCAGGTGCTCGAGATGGCTCGCGACTGTTTCCACAAATCCCAAGCGAAACTAATCACCAGCCGATATTTTTACGAAATGTCTGAGAATTTGGAGCGTCTCTTGGCAGAAGTATGGCATGTTTTGCAATTGTGGCTATTAATTACAGAATGTTGAAACTTTTGTATGTCGACAGACCAAAGATAAATCGGAAGAGGCTGCGACACAAGTAACCGGGTTAATTAAGAAGTTGCTGTTGATTATTTCAAGGCCAGCCAGACTTTTGGAATGCCTAGAGTTTGACCCAGAAGAGTTTTACCATTTCTTGGAAGCTGCCGAAGGAGAAGTTAAAGGAACACAGGTCAGTACTTATAATTACTTTAGGGCTTCGTTTTTATATTATTAGTCGATGTCCAATGCTTGTTTTGGACTTCAAATTCACCGAAAAAAGTTAGAAAGCTTTTTCGGTCATTCATAGGGTTTTAAAATGCTGAGTACCTGACCAGAGAAACAGAAAATATAAAACTAGCGCGCGACAAACTGATTAATTGAGACAAATCTTAAATTATCACTGTATGTATTGCTGCCAACGTAACAAACAAAAATTTGGGCACTATTTCACAATACAGAGCCTCAATTTTTAGATTTTGAAAGGTGTTAAATCTGATATGTATTTTGGAAGGTAGTTTTTTCGAGAGTGGACTGCACAAGTCAAACTTGAATTAAGCCTGTTTTACGATAGATATTCACATTTATGATTTAACTGTTATAAACGCGATAATCACGACCATTGAATGAATAACTGTTACAGGGAATTAAAGCCGATATACCACAGTACATAATCCAAAAACTGGGACTAAATCGCGACCCAATCGCTGAACTCCAACAAGAACTTAGAGACTGTACATGGCCGTCCAGTTCATCCACATCAAATTCGTCCGGTACTTCGCGTAGCGTTTGTCTTACATCAACACCTAACTCGAAAAAATGGGGCTCCAACTTGCCCGAAGAACAAGATTTCGAAGTCATCAAGCTTATATCTAATGGAGCATATGGCGCGGTCTATCTCGTGAAGCATAAGCAGACACGTCAACGCTTTGCAATGAAAAAGATCAATAAAAACAATCTTATGCTTCGCAATCAAGTCGATCAGGTGAGCAATAATGAATTTTTAGCACAAAACAAAAACAAAATAAGTCATACAATTAATGGATAGCAGAAATTGAATCGCTGATTTGAGTCTGCTGGTTAATTTCTATTAACTTTCAAAGAATTATTTCTCGAAGTTTATACGTATATATTGCTTGGAAACTATTGTAGTATGAATTGTTTCATATATTTCATAAAAAAAAAATTCAAAGAATGTGTGGGATGACCCTATTATTAATTTATTTTCGTCTGTAGGTTTTCGCTGAAAGAGATATATTAAGTTTTGCGGATAATCCGTTCGTTGTAAGCATGTACTGCAGCTTCGAAACGAAAAAACATTTATGCTTAGTTATGGAGTATGTGGAAGGAGGCGACTGTGCAAATTTATTAAAAAATATTGGACCTTTTCCACCTGACATGGCAAGATTTTATTTTGCTGAAACTGTTCTAGCTGTAGAGTATTTGCATAGCTACGGAATTGTTCATCGGGACTTGAAACCTGATAAGTAAGTATTTTAATAGAAATGAAATTGTAATACCCACGCATGTATTGAAATTTAAATTCATTTTTAAAATATTGGACTGATTTATTGTTGACCGGCTGTTTACTTGTATTTTTGTTTTATATTAAGTATTATAATCCAAACAAAGGCTTTGAAGTGAGAATTGATTTGCAAATTATGAAAATGTGCCACAAAAGTAGTGGGAGATCTACTGTATTTCTGTTGTTTTTCTTTTTCAATTTAAAATTAAAATATTTACGGAATCGTTTCAACTATCAATAATTATTATTTTACTGATTGTTTTTTTTTTTTTAGTTTATTGATAACTGCCCTGGGACATATAAAACTGACGGATTTCGGTTTAAGTAAAATGGGTCTAATGTCTTGTAAGTATTTTTCAACATAGATCTCTCATTTAACTCAAATTGTGTCGTCATACCTAGCACAACACGTTTATAGCTTATATTTAGTGATTGTTGAAGGATTGGATGCCACTTTGGCTTCGGCCTTTTTTTCGCTGAAGCTTTAGTTGAACACTACTTTCAATAAATTATTTATTTTATAGATAATTGAATGGATACATTGTAAAACTTAAAATATTTTAATGTTAAACAATTTAAAATGTAATCTTACGTCACGACATGAGTTGAACAAAAGATCAATTTTCTGTTTTCAAATTGAAATCAATATCTTACTGTAATTTAATTTTTAGTGGCAACAAATTTATACGAAGGTTATTTGGATTGTGAAACAAGGCAGTTTTCTGATAAACAAGTGTACGGAACACCAGAATATATTGCACCAGAAGTGATATTACGTCAAGGTTACGGAAAACCTGTAGATTGGTGGTCAATGGGCATTATCCTTTACGAATTTCTTATTGGTTGTGTACCCTTTTTCGGTGAGACGCCGGAAGAATTATTTGCTCATACCGTTAATGGTAAAATCTAAAAATATCCCAGTTTATTGACTATAACTGAATTTTAATCCGTTCTCAGATGATATAGAGTGGCCTGATACAGACGACTGGACTGTACAGCCAGAAGCGAAGGATCTCATTACGTCATTGCTGCAGCATTCACCGCGCGATCGCCTAGGCACGGTTGGGTCTCATGAAGTGAAAGAGCATGTCTATTTCGCTGGACTAGATTGGAATTCGCTGCTTAGACAAAAAGCTGAATTTGTGCCACAATTAGAAAATGATGAAGATACAAGCTATTTTGATAGTGAGTTTAATCAATTTTCCCTTATTTTTAACATTCCAAAAACACAACTAAATTTCAGTTGCTTTATTTCATTGCATGATAAATTTATAGATAAAATATCCATTAGCTGATTTTTAACTGCTTATTTCCTCATTACTAATTTTCACAACGAAATTTAATAGAAAAATACAATTCTAAGCATTAAAAACAAGTACATTAGAAATAAAGCTTCTATTAGATCTAAAAATAAATTTATAATGAAACGAAAACAGATAGTGCACCAGCTTTTCATCTTTGATGCAAAGATTTTTGCCACAGTGTTTCACTTTTCTTTACACCTTCGTCTCTCAAATTTCACTCCAAAAAATATCGAATAACGAAAAATAATATTAAAAGAATGATAATTTAATATATTGTTACTCTTTTCAAAGATTATATGTTTTAGATGGGATCCTTATGTACTCCTCTTCCCCTCTTATCCTGAATTGCACTCATTACTCTTATATATTAGAATAACAGGTGAGCTAATCATTGTATATCATGTAATTAATTATTATTTGATAATAAGTCTACTATAATGAGCTATTGCGCGTAGCAGGAGACATTATACTGAACTCGAGTGAATAATAATGGCTAGATATTTGTGTCTAATTGGCAATTTGTCGTTTTAGGTCGAATAGATCGTTACAGCCACGAACTCGGGGATGATACAGATGATACCGATGATTCCCCGGTCTTTGGTCTTTTTTCATCTTGTTCGGCACAATATCGTAAAGTACAAAGTTCACGAATGAATGTATCAGAGTTAATTGTCAGTGATAAAATTTCTGCAACTGTTATCCCGACCACACCGGAAACTCCCGATGTGGCTGAACACAAATTCAAGATCAAGACTTCTGGATTAATTACTCCTGATAAGGAGATTGCTGATACGTCATCCTCAGAACATCGGAAGGTAATAAAATATTAATCAGTATATTTTTCTCCTATCCGCATTCGCCAAATTTCATTAGTAAAATGGAAACCACGTATTTCCATTCATTCATCCCTTTTTTATTTATTTTTTGTCAAGATCTTTTGCGTCTTCCAAAATTGCTTTGTAAATGTAAAAATGTTTTTTGGCAGATATCTCTCGAGTTTAATAAGACCTTCAGTACACCAGAATCGTCTCAAACAGATAGTGACGATGTTTCGCCACAAATACAACGAAAAAGACGTACAGGTCACAGCAGAGACATGCTTCCTCGATTTTCCATCTCCATTGAAGATGAACATAGCAGGTTGGTCATCACTATACATTATTTTCTGTTTGCTAAATTATTCATTGTCTCGTCCTTGTTGAAATTTGAGATCCCCAACTTAGGTCTATTAAAAAAAAAACCTATTTTTATCAAATCAAATGCAGCTTGTACAGATTAATAATTCAGATTAGTTTGTTATCCAACAGCCTTGAAACCGGCACATCCTCGTCTGAAAACACCAGGGAACTTTCACCTGTCAACAGAAATCAGAACACGAATCCACCAACTACTAAACACAGATCTCGCGCTGTGGTTAAGAGTGCTTCAGCTTCTGGATTATCTCTTATGATTCCTTCAGGTATGTCTAATCGTTTTTCATCCAAATATTCATAAACTATAGTTTTATATTTATTAAACAGATGAGTTCCAACAATCGCCAGTAGGAATTCATTCTCCGAGTGGAGGAGGTGGATCGAGCACTGCCAGTTCTAGAGACACTTCTCCGTGTAGAGAACTTTCGCCGTTGGTGACGAACTTGAAACCACCAATTATTATTCGACGAGGACCTAGAGGATTTGGATTTACAGTCCACACCATTAGAGTGTATTATGGAGATACTGATTTCTATACGATGCACCATCTTGTCATGGTAAGAATTCATTTGTAAATCTCTTTGCATGTAGCTCGTAGATTTGATTAGTTACAGACTTAAAATTCATATCTTACGATTTTTTATATAAATGTATACGAATTATCTTTCAGGCTGTAGATGAGGGCTCTCCTGCATTCGAGGCAGGTCTGCGACCAGCAGATTTGATCACCCATGTAAATGGTGAAGCTGTCCAGGGTCTCTATCATACTCAAGTCTTGCAGCTGCTGCTAGGCGGTGTAGAACACGTTAGTTTACGGGCTACTCCGCTTGAACAAACGTCTATTCAAAGTGGCGGTCGCAAACGGGAACTTTGGCAGAGTAAATTAGCTCGAAGAAGTCTTCATCGGCAGCGAAAACAGAAGAGAGAGTCAGATAAAAAGAGGAAGACCAGCCTGTTTAGAAGGATTAGTAGTAAGAGAGCCAGTGTTGAAATTCAACAAGTAAGTGCAATTTTTTAAACTAAAATTTACACTTAGCATAAAACATTTACATCCAAAATCTGTAATCAGGTCCTACTACAGATTTCATAGCCCACGTCAAAATATGAAAGCCAATTCAGCGAAATATGAAACTGAAAATTACGGTCAAAATGAAAATTGTTCTTAAAACTTATATGAAAATGTTACATACTGAATGAATTGAAAATCTAATCCGCATGCACATCACGTGATACGCTTTCCTTAAGAGGCGGTGATGTATTATATTCAGTTTTTAATGTTCGAAAAGGTAAATTAGATTATAATAAATCAATTTCTCGCGAGAAATATATGATGAACCCAATAAATTAGATAATTACGTTGCTATAAAAATTGTTTGGCATAAATTCCTGTAGATTACCTAGCTGAAATGTAAGCGGTAGAGAAAATAGTTATTTCTTCTTCAAGTACCCATTGAACAGAGTAGAAACAAGAAAAAAATGCTTACTTTGATAATTTAGTTATCAGTCAAAATCTTATTCCCTCAAGATCTTCATAAGTTTGAATGTGGAGCTATAATATGAATTGATAGATCTACTTTTTTAATTTTAAATATTTTCATTCAATTATCATTGCTGTTATAGATAGCAGCGGGCATCTCCTCCCCCTCAATGGTAACTCCAAGTCGTAGTTTTCAATCATTTCCTAGATCTCAAGACACAATTAACCCCTCTCCACCTGTTCTCCGCGCTCCCCCTCTAAACCGCTCATCTTTGTCACCATCCGATTCATATAATCAACATTCCACTAGTACGTCATCTCCTTCTAGCTCACCGAGCTCATCCACTCCTCCAAATACACCTTCTTCAAATAGTCGCAGTAATAGTAATAAACATTACCAACGTCCTTCTACCTTGCACGGCTTGAAACACAAATTGCACTCAACCAGTTGCTCTAAGAGCCTCCACGCAGCTAGTCCTTCATGTCCAACGAATGTCCCTAATAGACGAAAATCTGTGGGACATATTCCGCTTAGTCCTCTTGCTAGAACTCCCTCACCTTCACCGTTGCCATCATCTCCAACGAGGTCCCCTAGTCCGCTGGCTTTCCCTGTGGGTCACCAGCCAGGCAGCTCAAATACTACTCAGTCGTATAGTCCCAGTGCTGGAAGTACTCCCACAACCGCTGTTTCTGGACAGACAAAGAAAGGTTTCGCCCGACCGAAGGGAGCCGAACCTGGTTCTCCTTTACTTCGTAGAGCTTTGTCTCCTGATCGTCTGCATCCTCGTAGTGCTGAAAGTAAGTGCACTTTAATTTCTCCTCTTTGCTGCGCTTCATCTGGGAACCCTCCTGTGGTGAAAGCAACTCCAAGAGGAAACACAGGTACTGTTTGGCGTGCAACAACTTCTGCAGATAGAGATAAAGATCACCAGGAGATTGAATCGACCGTCCAATCGTCTGTAGCTGATTCCACAGGGGCTGTGAGTGCTAGTTCCACTGTTTCAAGCAACATTGCTGAGAATAGGTTGTCGTTAAATTTGTCTGGTCCTGGCGAACTGTTACCCCGCATTGCGGAAGAGAAAGATTCGCCCACTAATAATAGTCAAGATTCTACTAAGACAGCAAATAGTAAGTAAACAAGCATATACGTAAAACGTAAAGGACATTGTTAGAAAAATTGTAGAGCACTGTAATCAACTTTATTTCGTTATTAATGCACTCAGATGTTACTCTCAAGTATAAGCATAGATGTCCGTTTTGGTTTTTTCTTACATTTAATATTTTTTGATCTCGAGTAATTCACATTAGTAAGTTTTTTACTATCATGAACTTGATTTGTGAAAATTATTTATAAATTTCATTCTACTACTGAAATTTATTATAAATGCCACGTTTTTCGGCAGTTCTATACAAAATTTTAAAATCTATACATTTTTAAATATTTTATTGAATATTTTTTCAAAGCAAAACTTTGTATTGGCTCCTGTTCTGTATATTAAGTTTTAACGTTTCGACAGACAAGTACTGCTTTTTTCAAATAGTACAAAATTAAATAAGCAAGTCGTCAGGCAAACAAAAACAATTTTTTTGGAGTATGGACTTGATTATTTTATTTTGTACGCCCTGACTAAGGCAGCACTTGTCTGCCTTAACGTAAAAACTCAATAAAAATACAGAAGACAGAATTCTATTTGCATGTGAAAGTTTTTTTCCTTATTTAAAAATTATTTTTTTACATATAAGTATCAATATTGAATTTTATGAATTTTACTAAATAGTAAAATTTATAATTCACTTTTCACTGTTATGAAATAAAACAAAAAATGATTAAGTCACAGCATATTGTTTTAGCTGAAAAAGACGAACTCAATTTTAACGATTTATCGTTTTGAAACCTAGAAATTTCAAGGAGTTGCATATAAGTATTTTCAGGTGTTTCTAATTTTGTATATATATTTGTAAATATTATTATTGTAACTTTTTAAAAATCTGCTTGTTTTTTAACAATACAGTGCAATTTTATCTGAAAGTGGCATTATATGGCAGCTCAAAAGATATTTGTATTATGTTCCTATTTTCTCCTTGCAGTAATTTAGAATCAAATGACATTTTACATTTAATTATTATGAGTTAATATTAAACAAATTTGTAGAAATTTTCTGGAGAAATTTTTTTATTTCATTATTCTTGTGTATATATCAAAGATAGATTATTTGATTATTATTTTTTGATATATATGAAAGCACTTACACTTTTTGATGATTTTTGATTTAGAAAATGATTTGGTATTCTTCTATAAGTTAATTGTTAATTCTATACAATTTTCAAAGATATTCAGTATAATAATTCTTGAAAAAAAATACTTTAAAATAGTATCCGACTGAATTCTACGGCCGGATGTGCAACTAGACTAGAGCACTTATTAGAAGCAGCATGATAAAATTATTTTAACAATGCTTTGCGCTTCGTCCAGCCTCGGCCGTACATAGAAGTGTGGAAACTTCTGTGGTGTGGGTGTCCACAGATTTAGTATACATCATTCGCTGGTAATTTTGTCATAGTCTAGATATACCAATGTGTCTCCACCTGAGATTGATATAAATCATAGTGGCAGCTATATTTGTTCCATTGTATTATTGATATTTTATACAATAATTTAATTATATTAGATTTAAAAATTATTTTTTTATCATCACTTTTGTGTCCAAATTTAATATTAATTATGCATTCGAATGATTTATCACGATTTTACTAGCATCTCAGTAGCCCATTTATTTTCTGATGATTACAAATATAGTCAAGCCTCAAAATGATTGATTGAAAATAAAATAATCTCAAAATATCTCGATAAATTGCGTAGCTTCCCACTTTCGAGTTTTTTTTTACTATAGAAACCGATGTACGGCCGAAGGTGCCTTTTTAGGTCGAAACTTCAGTCGGACACTAAAATAATTCTACTAGTATGAATTGAAACAAATGAGATATACAAAAAACAAACGAATTGGTACATATTTACGAAAAAAAAATGAACATTTATTAACATATATATTGTGATTTACTCATATTATTGATTCTAGAACCAGAAAACTATCTGTGATACTAAATTTAAGACATATTTGTCAGGATACTTCCAAATTGTATTAATTTCAAAATAAGGAAAAGTTTATTTGCATCAGTTTGTTTCGTTCAAAAGGTCATAATACTAGTACTAATGTAATAAAAAAATCACAACTCAAGAGGAATTTATTCTTTCTGGTTCTATAATCAATATTTAATTTTATCAAAATTTATCATATTTGCTCAGAATTAATTAGTGTAAACTCAAATTTGTTTCAACTACTGTATAAAAGCTCTATATTTTAAGTAATGGATTTACCGTTTGCTAACTGTCCGAATTTAAATTTCTTGATCAGAACTGGTGCAGAATTCTTTGCGCAGTTAGTATATCCTTAAATTGGTACAAAAATTAATATTTTTATGCATGAATGGTTGAATGTTTTTAGTACGGCTATATGTAAATATGATTTAAGAGCTTGTGTTTGTGGAATAAAGTGTAAAATTTTCTGTTCAATGAGATGCAGCGATTAAAAAGTTGTTTTAAGTGTCATTTTTATTTTCTCAAGTTGCATAAAGGAATATTTTTATACATTTTCGTAATTTATGAATTATTTTAACTGGTAGTAGTACCATTTTTTTATAGTTCAAATGTTTCAGTCGCTATTTCTCATTCTGGTAAGCAGAAAATTATAGAATAATTCTTATTTTAATTGAACGTGTTACTGTATGTAAGAAGAAAAATGTGAAATTACATTTAAATATTCATTTTAATAACAGTTCTGAACATCTCAGGTTATACGAAAAGATAATTCAGTATATAGTACGGATGTTCATAAAATTTGCTACTTAATTGAAAATTAAAATTAGTGAAAATTATCCTGTCATTGAATAAAATCAAAAAAATGTCTATTGAGACTTTCTTTTAAATGAACATAACATTGAAGTACAGAGAATAGAATCATAATGGAATAATATTTTCTTGTGAATTCGGAAGTCCATAACGAACTAGTCGCAGAAGTATACTTTTTCTACTACAGTTTCAGTTAATCGTATATAATTTTAAGCTCAGAATAATCCCATTTTAAAACACTATGGTTATGAATTGGACATACTTATATGACATTTCGCTGTTTGTGATTGTTGGAGCACTTATACACATTATGTGAGTGTTTACAAACTTCATTGGTCAACATACTATATTGTTGGTTAGTAAGCACAATTCGTCCTACTGCTATTTATATTTTGATTGGTTTTAATGGACCAAATATAATTTTGGTTGTCTTCTGAGCTATTATTAACGCACTCGTCTATATGTTGCGCAGTATTCATCTCCACACGCCACGAGATATTTGTCGGACTGTATACAGAATTCACAATCTTTATTAAAAGCATTCTTGCTGCGAGCGAATGTCATTTTCGGCCAAAGCCTCGGTTACTTATTAGTTACTAATAATGTGAGGATATATGTTTTAGAGTTAAAATAACTTTGTTTTAAAATAGATACGTTGCATTTTATTCATTTCTAGTAGCTTCTTGCCACTTCAGTAGCTCTAATTTAATACAAATAAATAATTTATTTGTTTTCGGATACATGAAAGTGTTAATTTAAACTAGCCTGTAAAACTGTTATAGAAAAAGTAACGCTTTCATGATGCTTCAAACTCGAATATATGTATTAAAATTCCAAATAGTTCAAAATATAATTGAATAATATTTAGTATAGTTGAAACTTTAACAGTAAATGTCATTTGTAATGTTCATGACTCCTTTCAGTTTCATAATTTTATAGTTATTATAACTAATACTTTTTTCCTTAGGGGAAGTAGTTTTAAAATAAGATGAAACTAAAGATTGCATTGCTCATCCAAAAAAAATTTGGTCAACTGAACCAGGCTTAACCAAAAATAGATCTATTTTTACGTCAAATTAAATTTAGATATTGAAACCGCCCTATTACAAAATATATATTGCAACCAGTAAAAACTGTATTGTAGTAATCATTCTGTACTCTACGCAGAATTGCTGAAAGTATACTATCTGAAGGACGAATTATTAAAAATTTCTGCAATATTGATCGTACTCAAAAAAAAAATCCAAATGAATTTTTTATCTTAAAATTTTATATATAAAAATAATTTCATATGCAATCATATTTCAATGTCTGTTCAATTAAATTTTATGCATCTATAAAATATTTATATACTATTTCATGTTAAGTTATATATGTATATTTTTTTCTGACAGTATCATGCGTTTCATTCGAAATGAAAAAAAATATTTGATTCGAATAATGTTGTTCTTTATCTGGTTTACTAAATGTCTAATACGTATAACGTATGTTCGTTGTATGGCGTTAAAGGGAAGTAGAGAACACTGCTGTAATTTGCGATAAAAATATACAATTTGTGACGTTTAATCTTCTTTTAGTTAATCTAGAATACATTTGAGTTGAATTTTTGTTCCAAAATGTACCAAAACTTCCATATCTGGCTTGAAGAATTATGGTAGTGATGTTTCTTTATCACAAGGTTTTATTTTATTTTTAATTATTAAAAGTATAGGTAAATATGAATTATACATTCGTATAAATACACTGCCGGAAAATAAAAATGGACC
This sequence comes from Dromius quadrimaculatus, assembly GCA_963989225.1. Lineage (NCBI taxonomy): Eukaryota > Metazoa > Arthropoda > Insecta > Coleoptera > Carabidae > Dromius > Dromius quadrimaculatus. Next base: position 6,108,339 of record OZ022336.1, on the reverse strand, counting down.
ACTTGGAACTTTCGAAAAGTTTGAGAAGAGGGAGAGGCAGATCTTTTAATAATGGCTATAAGTGGGCGGTTAATTGATCAATAAGTAATGTATGAAAATCGTCTGGAAAATTTAGGGAATTATTTTTCAGTAAAGGAGTGGATCAGCATCGGTAAGTCAACAAAAAATATTTCCACAAATTTCCAGCTTTCTGTTTCAGTTCATCATCAATATGTTAATAGATCATTTTCTGAGGATGAACCAAGCGACTAAAGAGGATAGACATCGCATAGGATTGTTGCAGAAAATGGAACCTCCACATACCTGGAGTAGCTTGGACATCTGAAGCAGTTCACGCATCGGAAGCAACATCTTCAAAGAATTAATTCGGCTCACATCTTTCCAAATTAAAGTGAGTATCATTCCCTGATTCTAATTGAACTTGAGAAAATTCAGACTTGTTTTTATTTTGAGCCTAAAAATTAATTTTTTTATTATTCTAATTCTAATTTTATGTGCCTAGGTTTTGCTGGGGTTTTCTTGAGCACCAAGGAAGAATTTCCGCAGAAGGATTTGTCTCTCCCCGAAGCCATTGCCTGGAGAAAAATCACGGCTCAACAATACCCCACATTTTCCTTTTTTTTAAAAAAATAAACGGTGTTGTGATAGCTTTTTAAATATATAACAATTTATATTTTTTTATTAGTTCAATTAATTATATTATAAAAAAAGATTTTATTTTGATATTTTAATTCTAAATGAAATCTTTATTTGATAGTTTTGTAATATTTTGGTTTCTAAGTGAAAAAATATAGGAATATTTATAATTATATCTCATTTTATAATAATATAATAATTTTTAAGATGTGAAAATGGGCTAAAAAATGAATAAAATGAATTAATTGTGTATTTCATGTACATAAAGACTACTTGATATTATCTTATTATTTAAATAAAATATAATATATACAATTTGGTTTCAATTATTATCCTTCCCTTTATTTCTTGCAGGATAATTTGTATTATACGTATATAGTTCAAAATGTTGTCGCAAGGGTGCAGCACCTGTCAATAAGACCAATTAGTAATCACCTCATGTGTGATGGGAAAAAGTAGGTTTGTGATGAAATTTTGTGTCTCAGAAAAATCCAAAATTTGTATTAAGATAGCAGCATTTGGAAGAGTAAATTCAAAAATTCGAGTGATTAATTAGCGATTATCTCAAGAACCAGAGGGTTTTGGGACAAATTTTTCAAATAAAAGTTACATAACTTTCAACGCCCTACAAGGTATATATGAAAGAATTTTCTCTAGGGCTTATAGTTTTCGAGAAACGATATGCTACTACCCTTAATTTAAGGGCTGGAAAAAAATTCTATCTACCTTTTTGATAGCCCTTTCAAAGATGCGTACGATGGTGTAATTAAAATTGCCCTAAGGGCTATAGTTCACGAGTAAATCAAGAAAAACACTTATTAAAAACCCTTGAATTTACTCTTTAAGATCCTACTAGCCGGATACAAAATCTGGATTTTTCAAACATAAAATTGTTCGCTTCGAAAATTTTGTTGCTTCAAAAATCCAAAATTTGTATTAAGGTAGCAGCATTTGAAAGAGTGAACGCAAAAATTCGAGACATTAATTAGCGATTATCCCGAGAACCAGAGGGTTTTGGGACAAATGTTTCAAATAAAAGTTACATAACTTTCAAAGCCCTACAAGATATATTTGAAAGAATTTTCTCTAGGGCTTATAGTTTTCGAGAAACGATATGCTACTACCCTTAATTTAAGGGCTGGAAGAAAATTCTATTTACCTTTTTCGTAGCCCTACTAACGCTGCGTACGGTGATGTAATTAAAATTGCGCTAAGGGCTGTAGTTCACGAGTAAATCAAGAAAAGCACTTATTAAAAACCCTTGAATTTACTCTTTAAGATCCTACTAGCCGGATACAAAATCTGGATTTTTCAAACATAAAATTGTTCGCTTCGAAAATTTTGTTGCTTCAAAAATCCAAAATTTGTATTAAGGTAGCAGCATTTGGAAGAGTAAACTCAAAAATTCAGGAAATTAATTAGCGATTATCTCGAGAACCAGAGGGTTTTGGGACAAATGTTTCAAATAAAAGTTACATAACTTTCAAAGCCTTACAAGATATATAGGAAAGAATTTTCTCTAGGGTTTATAGTTGTCGAGAAACGATATGCTACTACCCTTAATTTAAGGGCTGGAAGAAAATTCTATCTACCTTTGTGATAGCCTTTTTAAAGCTGCGTACGATGATATAATTAAAATTGCCCTAAGGGCTATAGTTCACGAGTAAATCAAGAAAAATACTTATTAAAAACCCGTGAAATTACTCTTCCAGATCCTACTAGCCGGATACAAAATTTTGGATTTTTAAAGCACACAAAATTCATCACGAAGCAATATTTTCCAACATGGAAGAGATGATTGCTAATTGATGTTATTGACAGGTGCTGCCCTCTGGGGGCAATTTTCTGAACTATATACATGTAATCAAATAATTATTGATTTTATTCGCTTTTAGTATTGTTTTCGATGTGGGAGTAAATAAAACTCATTGTTTATATTATTCAATTTATTATAATTTTTTTCAATTATAAAATACAATACAATTTATTCTAATTAATACTACAATATTATCTATTATTACACTATATAATATAATACAGTTTGTGCATAAATACAATTGATATTGGTGCACGAGTTATAAATGTGAGAAATGAATTACATAAATAGTCAATTACAAATTTAGAACACCAATTCAAGATAAAATAATCATTTCTGAGTGAACTAGAGGTTCTAGAACATTCAAATTGTGAGTACGTACTCAAGAGGGATATAAGCTTATGCACAAATGATATAAACTACTAATTGTTATTGGTGTACGAGCTACAGGCTTCAGAATTGAATATTTCAAAAGCTAGTTACAAACTTATTATTTCTGAGTGGACCAGAGGTTCTACAACATTCAAATTATGAGTACGTACTTAAGAGGGATATAGGCCTACTCAAAAATAATATAAACTACTGATTGTTATTGGTGTACGAGTTACAGGCTTAATAATTGAATATTTCAAAAGCTAGTTACAAACATTATTTCTGAGTAAGCCATAGGTTCTAAAACATTCAAATTGTAGGTACGAACTCAGAAGGAATGTATATTTATGCAAGAATAATATCAACTACCAATTGTAATAGGTACAGGCTTAAAAATTGAATATTTCAAAAACTAGTTACAAATTTATTATTTCTGAGTGAACAAGAGGTTTCTAAACATACAAATTATGAGTACGTACTCAAGAGAGATATGAGCTGATACAGAAATAATATAAACTACTTGTTGTTATTGGTGTACGAGCCACAGGCTCAAGAATTGAATATTTTAAAAGCTAATTACAAACTTATTATTACTTGAGAATTGAACATTTGAATGGGTAGTTACAAAATTATTATTTATGAGTGAACCAGAGGCTCTGCAACATTCAAATTATGAGTACACACTCAAGAGAGATATAAGGTTTATGCAGAAATAATATAAACCTACTAATTGTAATTGGAGTACAAGTTACAGGCTTGAGAATTGAATATTTCAAGAGCTAGTAACAAATATTATTTCTGAATAAGCCACAGGCTCTAAAACATTCAAATACTTAGAAGGAATGTGTTTATGCAAGAATAATATCAACTACCAATTGTTATTTGTGTACGAGCTACAGGCATGAATAGAATACATTTATATAAGGCAGCTCATACTACGGAGTCCATAGTTGAGATATTTGCTAGAGAAACTGCCACTCCAATTGGGAATTTTGAATAGAGTCACTGGAACCAGGTGTGGGTGTGGTTGTCCAAATATTCTCCGCTACTGCTGTACACTCAGGTCTCTCTGATGTATTTTATAAATCTTCAGGAGCTGCAGAGAAGAGATATTATTAGTTTACTTGCATCATTTAAAAATTATGAAAGTATTCTATTATATTTTCAATAAATAATTCAATAAAACCAATTTATGAATGATAAATGAGTTATTAATTATCTGCTCAGGATGTACTCAAAAAAGGAGATGTAATGCGGGGGTATTTTTAAATTTAGTTTTCGTAAATTTTCTGTATTTATTGTTATTCAAAATATAGCTTAATATACCAAAAGTGAATAAGCTTTGTTTAAGTAAACAGAAAAATGTATTAAATTCAGTAAATTTACGTTTAAAAGTATACTTTTGTTAATAGGATTCGTGTTCCTTATTTCTTCTAGGATACATAGTTAAATCAATTCTGTATTATATTTGATGTACTACAAACAGTTTTTATATTTTTATTTCTGAATGTGTAGTAAAAGATTTATTTGTTAACGTAATTGAAGGTTGCAATTATTTGTTAATTATGGGATAAATTTTTTAAAAAACTCACTTTTTGGCTCAGGAAATGGCATGCTTTTCGGAAACAGAGTGTAACAGCTGCTCTGGAACCTGAGATCATCTCTTAGAATTCATTTTGTCGGCAGCAACTGATCCGGATCCATGTACAATCTGCAAATGCACAAATAAATAAAATTAATGTTATATTAAAGATTGATGTATGTCTGAATTCCGAATATTATCTGATCTGTTATTAAAAAACTTACTTCTTTGAGATTAGAAATAAAATTTCCAGCTCGAAGAGTAACGGCAAGTTCATTACGAAGTCCTAAAGCTGCGATTCCATTTGCAGAAACACTTTAAGTGTAATTACATCTTCATTCCTTAACAGTGGTAGGTTTCTTCACGTCTGATCAATGTTGATGCTAACAAATTGCATTTACTTTTCTTTTCTCTCGAGTGATTTTTCATGTTTCAAAACTGGAAGCAAGGCATATTAGATTTTTCCATCTGCCCATTGCGCGTACCAACACTCTAAAGGAGGTCACACATCTTTGTAACCTGTCGAGCAGCTGAAAATCACACTAACAGTAAATAATTGTAACTAGAAGGGAATTAATAACAAGATTAATCACTTTAACACATCTTCTATCGTTTAGAAGAATTTTCACACACAAATTTGCTGAGATTAAATTTATATGATATATTTACAACTGTCCTTTGACAACTGTCAGACAGGTTACTCCATCAAACTGCCTTCACGACAACTAACGGTGACGTCTCGTATGTTGCTAACTTCGGGTCCTAATCAATGTGATCTTTTGTATTCGAAAATGTAAAAGAAGGCGTGTTTCTTCGACAATCATACTGTGAATCTCAGGATCATATTCGCTGTATATGAATCATGATTATATTTTGAAGCAAGAAAACAACTAACTACGAATCATGGGTCATATTTTGATTTGAGAATATTTAGATATTCGTTTTTAAAAATATATTTTATAACTATGATTTTTGGCGATTTTTTCTCTTGTAATTGGTTAAAATATCAGAATTTTTCAGTATTGATTTTTATTATAATGCATTAAATACTTTGTTTTTCAAGAACTATTTATTATTGCATGATTATTCGTATGTTTAACCCTTCATATTAGATGCGGGATGTGCACTTATTGTTTTACCAACAATTTTCTTGTTGTGTTCTATCCGCCATATTTCAAATATACACAGATTCTGTTATTGCAATCATCGTGAACATGCAAAAAGTCCGATTCAGAAGGGTAAGGGGATTGTCACTTTGTGATCACAAAGTGAAGAAGTGGGGATAAGGAATAACGACCAAAGAAACATGATTCACTGAATTATGAAGACTTATATCACTTTGATTGCCCAAAGAAACACGCCTAGAGTTGTCAATTTAAAGTTTAGGTTAGGGGACGGCTTTTAATTCTAAATAAAAGTGCAGATTAATATGAATGCTACAAGTTTATACGTTTCAACTTGCCGTCTAGTTTTACAAGCTGATTTGGAGGATCCTAACTCATGGACAGATTTATATCGTTTGGTTCCTTATTTAAGACAAAGTTTATCGTGTTCTGTTTGTAGCAATTTACTAATAGAACCACATACTCCAAAAGAGACAAACTGCCAGCATCATGTATGTAGAAATTGCAGAGGAGGCCGCAAAAAGTTAAAACCAACATGTCTATGGTGCAAAGACTATACGAAATATGATGAGAACCTGCAGCTTCGCATTCTACTACAGTGCTATAAGAAGCTTTGTGAATATGTTATAAGCACAGCAATATATATTACTTTAATAGATCAAGCCACTTCATCAACTTCCGAAAATGGAATAAATAGTGGTACAACTAGTTTAATAGATCTCATTCAGGAAGGGGCAGGATTTAAAGACAATTATAAAAGTACCGCGGGTTTAACTAAGTCGGAATATAGTATCCTGCCATGCATATACACCAATTCTTCTACACAAACTTTACAAAGTACAACTACCGTTTCAAGGGATATAAATAAACAAGTGTTACCTCCAAGTGTGCGAACAGTTTCAAACGGTTCGGCTCTTTACTCTGTTTTATACGCTGGACGCAATAAAATAACCATTAAAAGAAAACATTCAGAAAATACTGATCCTTCGCAGAAAAATGTGCTTCTGGCTGATAATACCGCACAGGTAAATATTTTCCTGATATTATTTAACTAAATAATATAAAAAAGGTCGAAAGACCCGCTTTTCAAAAATTTATTGTGTATGTAAGTTTAGCAAGCGTGTTTGTTGATTTATCTTTATAAAAATCTATACCCTTTCACCCATCACGCCAAATTTTGTAGATACATGATTCATTAATTACCGCTTACCACGATATTTTCATTTGGTTATCATGGCTTTTTATTTAATATAAATTAAAAATCAATGAACTGTCAAAAGTGACTTCAATCCAAAAATCAAAAACCAACTTAAATTAGAAATTAGTCGTCTGTTTCATTTTTTTATTGCAATATTATGAATCGATGCATGAACAATGTCTCTAAAATAGAAAAAACAAAGAATATTGACACACAGAGTGATGCAGTCAATTTCTGTATTTTCAAGAGAAAATCAATTGCATTGGTTTACCTTGAAATAAAACAATAAAAAATATTGATAGCATAGGGCTACGGTTATCCCAGATGCAGCAATCGATTAATTATATTTGTTTTTAGATATAGATTTGTTTCTTGACTATAGAAATGTGAGGAGTACTTAGGTTTCAGTCTTAGATATTTCAATTAATAATTCACTTTTGGGTGGATTATTTTAATTAAAACATTCATGATTGAAACCAAAGTATTTTCTTCTGTAGTCCTCTTTTGACAGCTCGTGATAGCCGATCAAACTTTCTTGTCTTAAAAAATACCGTTAGATTTCAATCGCTAATAACTACGAGACTAATAATGCAATAACAACGGTTGAGGTCACAATAGATAGAGCATGTCTGTACTTATTTGTTGTGTAGTATTTGATTTGTCTATGGCGTCATCGGGTCGATGTTGACACCAACGCGTGATCGTTGTGAATTAGTATTGTGTAAATAAATTTGTGTGACGTAAGAATTCATGATTTCGTATCATATGAGTCGTAAATATGCGCGGAATTATAGAAAATGGAAATCGGAGGAAGGCTCGCATTTAAAAAACCTAGAGTCCAGTTCCGAGCAAATGCGAGAGCTACGACAGCATCGAAAAGATTTTGTAACATATTAAATTACATATTGATACGAAACACTTGTTATGCATTTACCCCGACGTTTTCACGGTAAATCTACAGCGTGGACCTTGACTACACCTCTTCTACTTTTTGTTTATTTATTGCGGGACCGTTGATATCTCTTAACTTAATTACACTGTAAGTTAAATAGAATTAAGTATGTATTTTATTTTATCCAGGCACAAGTGAATTCCTCAAATTTCAAGAAGCCCAGCCAGCGACTAAATTCACGACAATCAACGAAACGTAAGGGCTGTAGATGCGGCAACGCAACAGCTACGCCAGGAAAACTGACTTGTTGTGGTCAACGTTGTCCTTGTTACGTGGAAAGCAAAGCTTGTGTGGACTGTCGATGTCGAGGGTGCAGGAATCCCCATAGGCCCAATGGATATAAGGTAAAATATTTTATAGAATCGCTAACAAACTTGTGACTCAACTAAAAATAAATTTTTTATTGGAACGATCATCAATCATTCATTTTTTCTTTAAATTTATTGACTTCTTCAATTCAAATCTGAACATTATTTGAATCAACCCTGTTAACGAATATTTTACCTATTCAGGTTCGTCCGCATATTCCTCAGCTGCAAGATATTCAATTAACTACAACTATTCTAACGGATGATAATATAACAATCGAAACAATTGAACCGCCTAGTATAAATTTCGAAAATTCTGCTGATATCCAAAGTAAGTATTCTTCTAGATAATAAAAATTATTCTAGAATCAACATTTTTGGGCTTACAGGCTTCCAAAAATTTTAGCATGTAAATAACTATAAAAAAATACAGAAATTGCTAATTTTTCTGTTATTATCAAACGTGAAAATATTATAAATTGTTAAAAAAACGAAACCTGATAAGGCTCACCTCTGCAAACAGTACCTGAACAGTGTATAGATAGTTTTTCAAATAATAAGTTATTTTTTGTGTGTTAAAGTGATGGGCATGTACGATCCGGATCTAGGCATCTCCAACAACCTACCCAATGCAATAATAATGACCGACGATAGTTTACAACACACAAGTGATGGCGAATCCAGTGATATTGAAGTTGACGTTTGACAAAGGGATTAGTGTACGATTTTAGTACACGATTATTAAGCATAACCACTACAACATGTCACTTTTGACAATTTACGTCACACCACAAACCTTAGTAGGTATATTTTTTATACGACAACAGAATATTTCGTATAGCTTTATTCTAAAATTCATTTTTACTGCAGAATGATTGAATTTTTGAATCGTAGGAAATTGGAAACAAGTTGCCTGAATTTCGAAATGAAAACAACTTTACGGTTGATTTAATTGTATTTGTTTCATTATTATTCTCTGTTTTTATCTATAGAAAATAATATGCTATTAAATATTTCCGTTGAAAATATGCATTTTAATATTTTACCATATATTTCAGATTAAAAAATAATAATTTAAGGTTGAATGCATTTTTTTTTGCTAATTACTATCCAAAATATTCTAATAATAATATTTACATTATGCAACTGTTTACTGCATGTATTAGTATAATAATGAAATTATTATTACTTTACTAGTTCAACAATATAAAATTAAATATATCAGAATATTCCTTAGTACGTTGTCACAATAATATTTATCTACATTTTATGAATTTATCTGACAATAAAGAGGCTAAAATTATGCTCATTGTAAAAACGAAACAAGTTGTGGTTGTGACCAAAATTGTAACAAGTATTTTGACTGAATTAGTGCTGCCTTGTACCAATCTTTGTCTCAAACCTTACATTGAGCATTATCCCAACCCCATTACTCTCTGATAAATTCATGAAAGGTACGATATTGTATATAAATATTATTAATAATATAAGTTACTGGAGGTGCACTGTTTGGAGTAAACCAGTTTTTTGAAATGATAGTTGCATAAGGGGCGACTGAGACGGAATTTATTTTTTTTTCTAGTTTTTTTGGAATATATCATTGTTTTTTGATTCTCTCCGTATTTCACGGATACGTTATTCAATTGTTTTCTAGCATTTAGAATTTTAGAATTTGTTGTATTTTTCATTAATCGTGCTTAATAAAAATACGCACAGTGTTGTCCAGTTGGCTAATGTAGTACGGACCGGAATAGGCTATATGTCAAAAATACTAATTAATATCATTCTAAATTATCAATTGTCTTAATTTTTCGTCCAATTTTTGACTATTTTTCAATATTCTTAAACCGAAAGTTGTTTTCATAACTTGGAATTCATTTATTTGTATTATTCATATCTTGTCGTGTTCATAAGTTGTCAGGAAATTTCGCAGGGCAATTTTTTAATTTATACGATGTAGAATAGATTATCTTATTCTGATTAGTTTTAAAATTATAGCAGTGATAAATGAAATTTCTGAAACTATGTACATACAACTTTTGTACGTAATTATAAGATACCAAAAACTGTAAGACAAGCATTTACTTAAAATATCATTTTGGGTAATTTATAGTGATAGAAATTTTAATTACTGTCGGCAATTATTGCCCACTGATATTAATTTGGAACAGATGACTTGATAACAACGAACATTATTTTTTGCTAAACTTATTCAAACTGCAAAAAAAAAATCGTCTGCTGTATTTATAGTTTTTACAACCAGACTTCACCGGTTTTCAGTAATAATAAATAAAACTGATTTTCTATCAAAACCTAAGACGATTAATATTTATTTAATTTATCTAGGTAACAGTTTTCCTTGACATTAGTTGTATTTTATTTTAACATCAAGTTTCAAAGAGACTCAAAAAAATAGTTTTCTGATATATAATTATATTAATGATGGTGGTGAAGGTGAGGACAAAGTCAAGCTGTTTCATCACGGATTCTAATTCAAAATAATTCCTACAGTGAGATAAATTTGTTCTTTATAGCAAGAAAAAATCTGTTTAAAATTAATATCAGTTTAAAATTTGATAATATCCACATGAAGGTGAAAATCTGGGAGCCCAGTTTCTCATTTTCATGTTACATCAGCCTAGCAACTGATTAAATGTATTATTTTTCACATTTGTGATATTATTTGTAAAGTAAAAGTTCTGGTTCTTAAACTAAATAGATCTTTATTTTTATATAAAAATATATTTATATTTGAATACATAAATAAAAATTACGCTGATTGAAAGTAGTTTTCAAGTGCTGAAATTTATTGTAAATTTATTTATATCCAAATTCGATCTGTACTAGAAACCAATAAATAATTATATAGTCAGAATGTCGAAATTTTGTTGTTTCAATTTTACAGTTGCAAAATAAATATTTTGTTTAAAGCACTAAAAGATGTATTTTATTTTATATTGGGGAATTATCACAAAAAGCAGTTTCGATAAGAGTATTTTGTATGTTTGGTCGTTTGTGTTGTATTTAGGTCAGTTCTTCTGTTTTGAATGTTTGCTTTTTGGGGACGATGATAATTGGACAAGAAATGTGATAAACGATCTAAAACACCTTCCTATAAAAATAAAAAACCACGATAATAGTGCCAAACACATAAATCGGCAGGTGATAGATATATTTAAAACTGTGCGGAACGTGAAATGTTGCCCTTTGCGGTCACGAAGAGAAAAAATACTCTTCTAATAAAGGAGTATTTTTAGAGTTGGTTGATTTTTTAATAAATTAATAGTGCCTTTAATTCAAGAAGTGACAGTGTTCAGAGGTACATCAAAATCTATTCAGAAAGAAATTTTCCAATGTATGTTCGAGGTTTGTCGTGAACATAATTATTCTCGGATTAATTCAAGAATCCGTTCGAGCCGTCCCTGTGCCCTCCCAAATACATAAATCACGAGCCGCCACTGGGATCAAATCATTATTTTAGTTACAGCATACGACCTCCCGTCAATCAATAACTGAACAAAATGAACTAAAAGGCCCTTTTGAGTTTAGTCTATATTAAATAACATTTTGAAGCTAATTTAAGACTAAAAAGTAAACAGTAAAATAAATAGATGAAAAGACTGGAAAATACGCTCCTGTCAGTAACGCGCTAATAGGGAAAAAATAATGCCAAAAAATGTGGGAAGTTTTTTGGTATAGTTATTGAACACCAAGAAGTAAATTACAATATTTTGTCCTTTTTAGGGCGTTACCCACAGAAGTGTTTTGTAGTTTGTTTCAATTATTTAATGTTACTTGAAGACAGAAAACATTCTGGAGATCCTGACCTTCAAAGAGTTTATAGCTCGGCCAATCCTATCGAGGAATTTGATTAAATATCAATTGTATAATATATATTTCGTACCACATATATTTATATTTCACTGAACAATTTTAAAACATCAATTCGCTCATTATATGTAGGCAATACATATTCATTAAACAATCCTATTTGATATTGGCACTAAAAACTACTATTTAAATTAATAAAATTAGTAAATACTGTTTTAATATCATGAAAACTTCATATTTCATAAGTTATAAATTATCACATAATACATAAAATTTTGAATAGAGGAATCAAAGAATACTATTTACATTTTTACCCTAATTTTACGTTATAATTTTAGTTTCGAATTCTGCAAATGATATCTTTATTAATTTTCTATTAAACACGTAATTATATTTTAGGATTGAAATTTGTATAAATGTATCAAAAAGCATTGTAGAAAACTTTTTATTATAGATGCCAAAATTAGAATGAACTGTTATTTCTACAAAACTGAAAAATATTTCAAATTACCTCAATTTAATCGCAAATAAGTAAAGACTTCTTATTTACATTTTATGTATTACCACAAATAAAATTAAGTCTTGAAACAATATGACATACAGAAAATAGATGAGCGAAACAGAAATACATTGAAAACTTGATTCTTACACAGAATATTTAACATGGATTTAAATATACGTTGTTACAAAAAGATAAGATTATTTGAGGTATATATGAATAGGAATAAATAGTTTATATCTGTAATATTAAGATTATGTAATAAAAAATATCACATTCGGAATAAAGAAATCTATAAGCTTCAGTTTCAAGTACGCATTGAAATATTATCTTATTTGAATAAAATAAAATAACAAAAGTATCCTGCTCTTTATGAAATTTATAAAATCTCGAAAATAAATGTACTTCACGCCAGTTTTTTTTCAAATGTGCTTTCCTTCGCATTAAATTAAATATTCGACTGAAATATCCCCTGACGTTCAATTGATTTGAATTTTTTTACACGCTTTGTATAACTCCGAATGAAAGATTTTTAGTGAAAAAAAGTTCTGGAGTGTGCTATCATATGTTGTTAACGATCCTTAGATCGTGCATTGCTCGCACGGCGTTGATGGCTCCGAGCTTAACTCTATTATGCACGCGCAACAGATTCAAGTAATTCGGAACACCAGCCAAAATCAGTGTTCCGTAAAGTTGGATCTTATTTCCGAGGTTTTTTGGTATGAGCTACAGAGAGGCAGCATAATTTCAGAGATTTCCAAAGCAAGGACACTTTTCGAAAATGGGTGACATATGATACATTAATTGCACAATATTCAATAACTTAAATTAACTAAAACATTAAATAATTTGACATCTATGATCAAGTACAATAGACTACATAAATTATTTTTCAAACATTTATAAACAATAACTACATTTATTTCATGCGCTCAGTCAACATATAAACACTGAAGTGTCAAAGGATTTACGTTAGCAAACTGAGCGAAATCAAAATTTTACTAAATTAATATCTATTGAAAAATTAAATCTAATCTTAAATTAAATTGCAAGTTTTAATGATTAGTAAACTTTAAACTAAATTATAAATATGACTCCCCGAAACTAGTAGAATTGAATTATTTAGCAAATGTAATGATATAAATAAAATTTGAAAGGATAACGAGATAAGCTTACAATACAGCGAGTGAATATACGTTTTTAAAGATACCAATATTGGTAAAATTGAGATACAGTACAGATTGACAGATGTCAACGAATATATAATAGGTATACAACTTCACACAAATATAATACGCATGCAAATAAATGATTTATATTATCAAAACAGGGCCGGACTGTTTTTCATCTACAAATTCAGTCATAAGATTTTCTCTATTCTATATTTTCTCATTATAAATCTAAATGATCAGTCATTATAAATTATTTTCCTGCTTAAAAATCAGTCCGTCTTCCTGTTTCAGAAGTTGAAACAGAGTCAGACTATTATATCCATATAGAAAAAGAATTAATTGATTTCTCTTCAAATTAATATAAAAACGGAAATGAATGCTTATTTACGATTATATTCTTACTAAACTAACTTGGATATCAAAAATTTGTGACGAAACTTGATTTCTGGGCCAGCCTGTCCCTGAAAAACTACATATAAAATGAGACAGACCGGTTACCATTACCTTATAATTTAGATTATCAATGATAATCTGCTAGACCAGTCCGTCCCTGAGTAGATTACAGTTACAGATACAAGGGCGGACTTTATACGACTTGTAGCTGTTAAGCAGTCAACTGGAATTTAATTTATCGAAGTTAATTCAATTTCCAGTATCATAAATATGTTTCGTTTTGCCTCAACTCAATTTCGAAGTCGATTTAAAATCGTTTCACTGCAGTGAAAATCGAATGAATCGAGATTATTATAATTATTATTATTCGAGGCTGGAGTAGTCGGCTGTTTCATATTTCGTTAAATATCAATATTGTAGATTTATTATTAATACAAATATTTAAAAAAATATTTTATCACTGGTGCTTATCTGAAATTTTATAAAAAAATCGGCAACTTGTCGGGTGGACTCGAAATATGAGAACTGAGCGGAAACTATATGACGCAAACTATGTTCTTTCTAAAATATATTTACATTCGTAATTCCAACAATACCAAAAATTCCTAGCCAATCTTAAAATAGAGCCACTATTACCACTCGAGTCAAAAAGCGGGTGAATACAGTTACATAAAATTAATTCATTTGATTCACAACCAAACTAATCTGAATCGATCAATCGAATGATTTCGCCTATTTTTTTAATACTTTTTCTGGAGGTACAGTCCGACAAATATCTCGTGCCGTGTGACGTCAGTATGTGTAGTAGAATCGTAAAAATTTGTAGTGAGTTCTTCATTTTAATACAAGAAACGCTAGTGTTTACTTCAATAAAAAGTACAATCTGAGGCAGAGATATGGGGTTCAAAACGTTGTACGCCTACTACCAATATCACCCAGATTTAAACTCCATAATTTTTTTACCTTTAAAATAAATGACGTAGAAAAGTTGTACCAAGATTTTTTTTTAATTTTCCTCCTGAAGAATGGGAATCACGTTGTGCACATGCCAAAAAATGTATAGAAAATAGCGATTCTAAAATTCAGAATTTTCCGAATAGATGATGTAGTAACAGTATAATTTTTATTTCCGAGCGTACATTCCATCTTTCTCCCGTCTAGTGTGTAATATTCACGCCACGAGATATTTGTCGGACTGTAGTATGGACTTCTGAACTAGAGGTAAAATATTTTATTTGACATTTGACAAGCTCCAATTTTGTTTTGCGGCTTGTAAATAGGGCTTTCTACTCCAACTGTTAGCAACCAGGCTTCAGAAAGACAAAACTAATTTATTAATTTAGAGACTCCAATTGATTTCTCAACAGCCACACGTCGTATATCCTCGAAAATTGTTTCTTCTCTTAGGCCAGTCCTTGGTTACGGAGTACAATCATAATTCAGTGCTCATTTCGGCAGCATCCCCTGTTTTGGGAAGAGGACCATTGCAAAACGGACTATCTGATTTTGTGGTCATCGTGGAATTTGATTTATTCTCCTCCTGGATCAGCCCACTTCCGTTCAATTCACTTAACGTGCCTGTGATCTGCATTCAGAAATTCTGTTTTAACATATGGAGTGCTAAATACCTAATGTAGCGAAATGATGCAGTGGTTTGATCACAATTGAATTTTGAATTGAATTATTAGAAGCATCTCATCCCTCGATTTTCCAAATTTCTTGCTGATAAAATTTGAACCCATCTTGTGCTATACTTTTATTGTTCCCCAGATGTGATTCATTCATTAAAGCATCTACTGGTTGACCCCTTTTATATTAGATACAATACAAAATTTAGATTTTGCTGTAATTCCTATTCCAATAATTCTTAAACAAAATTATAAGCATAAAATATATTATTGACTTGACAAGTTCTTGATGAGATGTGTTACCACAGTCAGAATCAATAAAAACATCAAAAAATTCAAAAAATGTATCATGTATCCTGGAAAATTAAAACTACTAATATTTTCCAAAGACGTCTCTTTCAAAAAAGTATGTGTATTTGAGCTATTGAAAAAAATATTTTTGTTTATTATGAAATGCATTTCGATAAATTGGAAAAGGAACTACAGTTTTCTACAAAGTAGATTAAGATAAGATCAAGCATTAGATGAATTTTCCTCAAAAATAACTAAATATTTCCTATAAACTACATCAAACTACACTAATTCTAATCTATAGTAAAATGGTACATAAATTTTACATCAGGTCCAGTTTTTTGACATCCAGGAGGAATTAAATGTAGAATAGTCTGTTATTGTTTGATTTGAGCATATTTATTTCTTGATTTTCAAATTTCTTTCCAAGTTGAATTGTAAAAGATTATGTCACCTGATTTCCGATTAGAAAAGTTTTGCCTAGGCCTAGGGCTGGGCCATCGACTCACATATTTGAAGTGCCCACTTGAAAGAGAGACAGAACGAATCATTTTAAAAGATAGATCAAAACCATACCCTGTTTTTTTTATCTACGACGAAACTAGAGACCGACCGAAGTTTCGGTTTCGGTTAGTTTCGGCAAAAAATGTATTGATTAGTTTGGCCTAGGCAAAACTACTTTGACTGGAATCGGGTTTTACCGGTAACATATCTAATAATTTAATCTTTTCATTGTGACTTATTTATCTTTGAAAACTACTGGTTTCTCAAGGAGGCTGACTATTATCTTTAACTGGCAGGGGCATAACCATGAATAAGTACAGGATGAAATAAGAGTTATCAAATGAATTTTTTCGGTAAAAAAATAATTGAAAAGTTGTGTGCCTATAAAATAGTTACGTAATAACTCAGAGCGATATTTAGAATATTTGTGATTGGACAGAAATCGTAGTTACAGCGAAAATAACTTGATTGATACGTTACGTTGGTAGTAGTTGCGTCGATGTCAGAGGCGTAGCTCGCGACGTTGCCGCATTTCGCACCCTAGTCGCAAATAAAATCGTCGATTGTTTTACAATTTTTCATGAATATTTTCAAAACGTTTTGAAAAACAATTTTTAAAATTTGTATGGCATTTCTAAAGGTCTAAAATTCCTGAGGATAATAATTTGAT
Source organism: Dromius quadrimaculatus (assembly GCA_963989225.1). Classification (NCBI taxonomy): domain Eukaryota; kingdom Metazoa; phylum Arthropoda; class Insecta; order Coleoptera; family Carabidae; genus Dromius; species Dromius quadrimaculatus. Next base: position 6,091,363 of record OZ022336.1, on the reverse strand, counting down.
AGTACTTTTATTATTACAGCGAATTTTTTTTTGCACCGTCATAAGAGGCCACGTATATGAAGGCAGTTTCATTTCTTAATTTTCCGGAAACATACCAGAATAATAATATTGTTGATATTATACTTATGTCACATCATTTTTAGCATGATCTTACTATTTTGCCAATTGTAGTCAATCTCCTTAAGTTTCACCCAGTAATGATTTACAGGGAGGTGACTGGCTCTAACCATAATAACAGTCGCTTTTCTGCTCTTTTAGTAATTTGAGAGCAAAAGTATTTATACGAAACTTATTTGGAATTATATATTATGTTTTGTAAAGCTTATTTTCTTTTAAATCTTTAACAATATATCAATAATTGGAGCCTCATATTCATGAAAAATATTTATTAATTCTCTCGTTCGTCTAATTTTTGTGGAGCTATCTCCTCCTAGGCTTTAAACCGAATTTGTCGAATTTTCTTCCAAGATACATGTAAGAGTCTAGTTGTTGTTCTAATAAAAATCAATAGTATCAACTTTATAATTACTGAGAAAAAAAAATACCTAAATGAGTCAAATTTGAGTTTTTGAGCAAAAAGTGGTACATCACTTGTAGCAGTATGAACTTTATTATCCGTCCATTCAATAGTCGTAGATTTGAGACTTCTCATTGCCCTTCTGCTCGAATGAATGCGTTTTTCCATGCACCCATCAACTCCACGTATCGCAATTTTAATTAGGTCTGTAATGAACTCGATTTATCCTACAGCCTGTCTTTATTTCGGAAAAAAATTGAGAGCAAATGCATCTGTATTATGTTCTTACTGTATTAACATTTGATACGTATATTGTAGTAAGATATTTTCCTAATTTTGCATGTAATCATTTTAAACTTTATTTATTATATCAAATGTGTGCTTAGTCGCTTTTTCATTCCGTAGATGAAAATATGGGAAAAAAAACCATTACAAAATTTTACAAATAATACATGTGTCTCATCATCGTTTTCACCGTTGCTAACTTTTGTATGTGAAGAGATACAATATTGCTTAGATTAGACAATATGTGCCATATTATGATTTAATATTTTAAGAACCATCGATATATTTTTTCAACTTCGGTATCGACGAGCCTTAGGCATGGGTGCCAATCTATTCTAGTTCTACCAGAAATAGGTTACATATCTACTCTTGTCCTTGTGATACAAATTATATGCTCTCTTCTATCTATAGAGTGTATAAGCTTTACAAGGCACAATTATGAATTCGAACAAGCTTTGCAATTAATTTTGATTTAAAATAATTAAGGGGTTATTATTCCACATAAAAACGTTTTTAATAATTTGCTATAGCGGTTGAATTTTTGCAAATATCTTACTCACTGGTACGTGCTTCGAATGAGCGGAGTTAGAATGTATTCCAGACTAGTGGATCGGGATCGACGATGTGCAAGAGGAAGAAGTGAAGGGTGTGACTCTAACTGCACGGGTGCCTTTGAACGATTGCTTCTAGCGCTGTATCCTCTCTGTATCACAACACATGCAAATATCTTAACGAAGAATTTCCAGTTTTAATCATGCACTCTATTGTCTTTTGAAATCTTTTTGTCTGCTTCAATATTCACTTTTTGCATGTGTCGGTGATACAGGTTCACAGCTACACTACAGAAAATTACTGTGCAAGCTCTGATCACCAAATTATAATCGGACTACTAGCAACTCAAAGTAAGTAAGCCTTTATAGCAATCTACAAGAGCTACTCAAAATATTTGACAGGAATCTACTTTCTCATATAGCGGAAATTGAACTTATTTGCATCTTTGAGTTCAATAACATTGTCAAATCACGTGTTTCTTACTTTACTTTTTTTATATTATACAATATTTTCATTATTCTGATTTCGATATTAGAAACGTAATTCAAAAATTGATTTGAGAATATGTCATTCAATATGTTGATTATTTAATGCAAAATTCTTAGTATATTTTCTTGTGACTCGGAAATGCATTCTTTCGTATTAAAACAAATAAGATTTTCGGTTCAATTCATACAAATTTTATGGAAATATTTCATGAAATTTCAAAAATATTTTACTAATTTTGTTATGGTTAATTTGACACTGACAAATTTAGATCCGAAAGTCCTGATTTTAAGGTTGGGAGAATTAATATTTTACAGTAATTTAATAACCAATTAAGTTGTATTCAAAGAAAACATCAAAATTTTGGAATTAAGTATTTCTACTCATTCTATATTTATATTATCATGAATTTAAATTAGAATAATGTTTATATATGAACTTATCATTGTAAATAATTTTAGAGAAAGTCCCAAAAAATGTGATAAAAATAATGATTGATTTTTCAGTAATACGACTTAAAAACTAATAAAATGTTATTTTCTATTATAATTAAATAATAAATATGAGAAAGCAAGATTTCCGTCTGATTTTTCGAATATTAGTAGCAGATTAATGATCAGTTGAAATAAATGAAAGCCTTTGAAATGAAATGAGCCCAAAATTAAATAATTCGTCCTTATGTGCGATATTTGAGTAGCCCTGGTTTAGTTTCAAGATTGAAGCAGTCAAAAAGACAAAAAAGCATATAACAGCACTAATAATAAATAAGTATAATGATAGTATAGTGGTAGTGGAATTAAGTGTGGCAGCACTAACAGCAATACATTGTAGAATATTTCGTCACTTGATGCGCTTTTGTTTCAAATTATTACGTATTATTTAATTGTTTCAATCAATACAAAATTTGAATAATTCGTGAACAAATAAAACAATAATTAAATGAGTTACTTGATTTTTGGAGTAGGTTATTAAAATCAGATGGTCTTCAATGAACTTTGAGCATGCATAGGGCCTAAATACTTTACACAACATATTCCAAAACTGTATCATTACAGCCGGGGTTATTTGGCAATCGGTTCCATTTATGGAAAACAGTAGCCGAAAGTTGGTGACTTTTTTAACCAAATTAACCTCGCTAGACCGGTGGTTACGGTTATTTCAAGATAGAATATGCCCAACAAATTTTTGATCATTTTCTCAATTTGTCTCGGTAGGCGTTTGTAGAGTGCACGGGCCAATATTTTAAAGCCTGGTCCTCCAAAGCCCTGACTGTTTCTATCCAAGTTCGTTATCATTAAATATCCTTTTCGGTTCGACCCAGTTTACAAAATAAATTAAAGCCCGGTCCAGGGTCCTAAAATTTGAAATTTCGGTCCTTTCCGGCCCGGAAAATTTGAAGACCCAGCCCATATAATATTTTTGAATCATTTCCAAAAAAAAAACTGATGGATATTCAATTTTGCAGAATACTTTTAGGCTGGGAAAAATGATTTTTCTTTAACTACTGGTGTGATTTATTTGTTCTTTGAACTTTAAGACCTTGCAAATAATTTGATTCATTATTAAGAAGTATAGTTACAAACTTGTACTCTGTAATTAACTGAGGTTAAATATGGGATTTTGATTCTGTAAGATCCAACGTGGTGTGACAATCAAGTGACGAAATGATCAAAAGTGTGATCTGGCCCTCAACTATACTTACGTTCAAAATATTCATGTTTGTTTGAGCAGAATGAGACTGCGGTTGATTAAAATAAATGAAGTTATTGTTGTCCTTGGATCGAGGTCCTTCAGATTTGGTTGATCTAGCGGATCGAACACTATGTCCGAGGCGGTAATGTAGACGCAACGGCCCCTCAGACATGTCAAATAGAGAAGAGGCAGCAGCGTTATTGTCAGCAGAAAGTGAAGCATTGTTAAAAGATTGTGGTTGTTTGAGACTCGGCCGTCTGTGAGATTCCGAGTTACTGTACACCCCGTAAGAGCGCGTCGAGGCCTTACAAGAAAACAAACTACTCCCATACCTACTGTCCATGTTCTTATGTACATTGTTTTTGTTTGCGTCCATAGATTGGAGCGAGGGCATATGGATTTTTGGTTGATTTTCGTTTGAGCTAATTGTGTATGTGGACGGATTTGGAGTGTAGGTGTGGGTTGCAGGACCTGAGTTGGGATATAGGTCGTGGGGGTTTAATACTTTCGCATCGTTACTATGAGCTCTACTCACTGGAGTTTGCAGAGCACCACGTGCTTCATTACTTCCCATTATTTTATTATTTCCTCCTTGCTTCATGCTGTCACTTGACCTGAAAATGCAAATTAGCATCAGTACATAAATTCCAAAATATCTCTCCCACTAACTTATACAGTTTTCAACAAATATCATTTCTAAAAATTATGCAAGATATTCTATTCTCAACATGAATGAAGATTTTTGTTGCCTCCCTTCTTGTACCTTTCACTGCTATAGGCACACTCCTGTTCATTCCCTAGTCCGGAATCCGTGTGCTCATGATTCACTCTCGTCCCATTGGAGCTCAAATTGCCGTTGCTGTTATCCAAAGTCTGATGGTCGATTCCATTGCTGGCCCCATTCGTATTACTGCTTCCTGTTCCGTTACCGTTCGTTAATCCACCAAGAAGAGTATTCGGATTACAATACAAAGCCGAGTTGCCCATACGGCTTTTAACGCTACGCGAAGAAAGTTGAGGCTGGTAGTCGGATATGCTGAGGGATTCCAACATTCTGAAAACACGGATTTGGTTAGAGGAGTTTAGCAAGTGTACAGTCAATTGCAAAGAGTCATTTGTTGCATATTTTATTTTGCAAAGCAAACCATACATGCAAGTATTGAAATTCAGTCGCAAATTTTTATTTTTTTACAGTTTCGATCTCACCTGGACCATTCTCAGGAGTGAAAAGTATGTAGTTGGGTAACAAAAGAATTTTCGTCAGAAAATTGCAGCAATCAACCGTTATGGAGGCGTGCACGCGGAAGACGATTTTGTTAACAGAAATTATTTAACATTAAATCGTTTACTTCGCCGACAAAATTATAAATTGTGGTTCTCTTGATATATGTTGCGTATAATTCGTCTCCACGAGATTTTCAGATCAATTGAAGCTCTAACGGTATTCTCTACGAATATGAGATAATTATTGTATTTGCTCACCTGGGCAGAATGGTTGAGTTACTGTGCGTACTACTGCTGGAGGCGACACTGCTGGCTGCTTTTCCATTGAAATCTGCGTGTGACAGCTGAAGGGGTGATTCGGACTTAGTGCTAGAACCGTTCATTCGGATCCCCCGGAGTCGATTCAAATCAGAATTTTGCGGCGAGTGCGGTGAATACGGAGGCGGCGGGCTGTACGATACATGTTTGTCATTTTGCAAAGATGTATCGCTAATTCACAAATATTACAATCACAAAACGGAAATTAAAACATGCAAACTACCAACACCAAGGAAAAATTGAACCAGTTTTTATTCAAAAAAATACTGATTTATTATGGAAGCTCATAAAAAAATGTTGAAATTACTTGACATAAAAAATTTGTCACCGCGTGTTTACTAGTGAATATATTTTCAAGATGTTCTATAAATGTGACCTACGTCGTATGTCTTCGAAATTATGCTTTTTTTTTAATTATCAATATTCAAGAATAAATGATATATTTTTATAAATCTGACGTGAACATCACGTGCCTTACTTGTACATCATTTGATATATACACAAATTTATTCAATAAAATTTTCTGTCAGTCCAGATTGTAAATAATATAATTTTAATAATATTTCGACATGTAAAATGTCAAACAAAATCAAAAAATTGACAACAGATTATTATTGCCTACCTTTTCATTTCAATTAAACTGATTGTTTTACACGGCAAATTCTGAATGTCTGTTATACTTATAAACTGCACTTCCGGCTCAGCCGATTGATACAAAAATAGTAGATAACTATTTTGATGCTACAACAAGTTCAAACACTAAATTTCAATATGCTATGGCTGATCATTCTAGATTTATGCAAAAAATTCAAAAAAAGTTTCAAGCAAAGTGCACTTTTGGCTTAGCCGATTCATACAAAAATAGCAGATAACCATTCTGATACAACATCAAGTTCAAATACTGAATTTCAACATCCTACGATTGATCATTCTGGATTTATTAGAAAAATTCGAAAAAAGTTTCAAGTAAAATGCACTTCCGGTACAGAAGATCAGAACCATACTGCAAGGTGCACAACTAGACCCTATACCAGTCTTAAATACAAAATTTCAACATTATACGTTCAACCAGTTTTGAGATTTGCGAGTTACGCATGAACGCACGCATGCACGAACATACGTACCGACATCAAGCCAAAAATAGTCAAAATGGATTCAGGGATGCTCAAAACGGATATTACCATCAAAATCTCGATAGGTGAATTTTGTCGGTTTCACAATACTTCCTTGTACTTAGTACAAGTAAAAACGGAAGCGCCCATATGTTGCACATTTTACTTTTACATATTTGCTAATATTATAAATCCTATTTTTTTTTCAAGGTCTCGTAGACAGCAAAACATTTTCCAATGCGAGCATTTTGAGCTCGCATATAAAATGGTTGTAAGCACATTTTTATCGACATAATAAAATTCACACAATTGAAGGAATGATAAAATTTCATGAGTTTTCTACGACTATAATGAAACTTTAATATCTTTGTATGGTGAATAACAGTTATTTTCAAACTGGAAACTACACTTTTATCTAGAATTACGATCCCAATTTGTTATTAATTATTTTTAATAAAGGCGTTAGATTGAAAAACACATTATTTTCTGTTATATTCACCCTTTTAAGTCGATTACTTTAAAATTTGTCGATTGTGAGAAGTAATTACAAAATTGGTGTTTCGCAAAGCAGTGACCATCAAACGGTCTCATTTGCTACGAAATCAGTAATAAATAAAAAAATAATATTACATTCCTTTCGAACTACTAAAATAAATTGGAAAATAAGCATGCTGAATACTCAATATTATGTTTGATAATAATTATTACCGTTTATAATTCTCCATTATAGTAGGACTGTAGAGATTTAAAACAAAATTATTATTTTTAATTCTACTTTTAATATATTTTTTTTTTATTTTGTTAATTACTTTTTGTTTAAATTTTTGTATAGAGCTCTTCGCTTTATGTAACTATGACTGGACTCAAATAAATTTCCATCTGACAGTTTTATTGTATGAAAAAATATATTAAAGTTTCAAAAAGTAAAAATAATGTGACCTTTTGACAGGTCCGTGTTAGGAGCATACCACTACTTATCGAGTAAAAGCCGAAATGGCAAGCTAAATATGAAATTATCATAATTTCATTTTTTTAGCTTGCCTTCTCGGTTATATTCCAATAATGTCAAATCAAGATGTTGAAGAGGAGGGTTCTATACTACTCCACAAAACAATAAAAAATAAGGCTCACCTCTTTCCCCACGGCATGTGTTTTAATTTCAATTGTTTGGCATGGTTGGTTTGCACAACCGTGTACGGAATCTCCCTCAATTGAGACTCCGACATACCAGCCGTGTCGATAAGATCGAACTCCAAGTACTTCTTCAGCTCATCTGGCAGCCATGTTTTGCTCTCGCTTGGTGAGCGACTACGTGAACGATGTTTTCGATGTTTGGAACGGTAATGATACGATGTCTCGGATTCAGTCTCTAGTCCTGAGTTGATGTACCCAGATCGGCGATTGGAAATTACACTTGCTTGCTGGATTCCGGTTTGTTGGAGTTTTTGTACTTCGCGCCATTGAGATGTGGAGTCGACCAGCTCGTAGTGACTTTCAGAGTGTCTGACGAAATATAAAACAATGAATATCAACTCCTTTGATTGAATATAATTGGATAACAATTTTTTAAAATTAAATCCTAATCTTGAAAGTATTTGTTCTTTTTACGTTGAGAGAATGTCTGGAAGGATAGCAAATCTGTGGCTCAAACCAATGTGCACAATTTTAAATAGATGACGTCACCATCGAATTACTAGTGAGATAAAGTTTTCTCAGTGGCACTTTAAACAGTGTGCATTGATCAGCAAAACTGAGAATTAGGCTGAATTTACTGTCGGTTAGCTTTTGAGAAACATCCTTGGATAGTACCGTATTGTACTGCGCGCGCTTGTGGGACCAAACTTGAGCCGGAGACAAACAAGAAGAATGCATTAAACTTCTCATGTTGGACTGAAATCCAGGACTATGTTGTTTTCAGTTCAAAATTAATGATAGCTTATCAAAAAAAATTCAAAAAAATTCATAAATTAAAAAGAAATAATTGAAAAAAGACGATTTACCTGGTCTTATTGAAAGATTTGTGTCTATGCATATGAGAATCCTGTTCTGAACCTGAGTCTCGCTTGTTACGAGACCGGTGTCTTCGATGTTTGCGATGTGATCGACTCGAACATTTCGATAATTCACTTTCATTGTCGCTTGTCCATCTGCTACGATGGTGTCGCCTCCTACAAATAAAAAAAATAACTTTGAGCGACTGAAAATTGGATTTTTAACTATTTCTGAGAAGTATTCCTTCTGAAACAACATATATCTATTTCTTCAGCAGATGGTAGAAAAAAACGATACAACAAAGAGAACGAAAGGACACTGGATGCTTTAATAAGACATCATTATTTTTAACTCAGCAGATAACTCTAGTGGTTTTACGCTCCTTCTGCAGTTTATTAGGGTGCAGCTACTTTCCTTTGTTTATGATGCATATTTTGAGCAGACTGATTCCATACTACATGATGAGAAAAAAAATTGTTTTTATGCGGGTGCTAGTTCGAAATTTTGAAGTTTATATTCATGCTTTCAGAACCTAATGATATGTCTTACTTATATATTAAAAAAAATAAAAATTCTTGATAGATGACAGCACCTAGCAGACTTTGCAAATTTCCAAAAAAATTTGATCTGTGATAACTAATTTTTTACCTTTTACACGACCTGGAATCATTGGAACTTTGGCTGTCAATACTGCTGCTTCTATATCGAGGTCCTGCCGATCTGACAGACCTTGGGCTAGGCGGCGCCAGGGTATTGTAAAGTCCCCGACTATGGGGCTGTGACCATGGGGCACTACGCGTGCTGCGCGGTGAATCTGCGCGTTGACGTGAATGGCTCTCAGGGCGGGCAGTTTGACAGGTTGCTCTGTAAGGGCTGTCAAATCTAGAAACGGCTCGTGGTGAACGACCGAGGAAAAAACGGGGCAAATTATAAATAATGCATGCAGGGATCAGATAGACAGAACAAACAAAAAAATTAAGACTATATACATATTATTTAGTTTTATGTTGCATTGAAAGTATAGTTGAAAAATGTAATATGTAATCTTAAATTGGACTTACGATTGAGCTGGTTGAGGTATAGATACATGTTTGATATCCTCTGATGGATAATGTTCTCCATTTCCAGTTTCGCTTAGTTTGGGGGCTGCTGAACACGATAAACATAACAATAAACAAATAAATATAAAAATAAATTCAACGAATTACTTTCTATAGCTCCCTCGACGATTCTACGCTGATATCTTCGAGACGGCGTTCGGGAAAACGATGGAGGGTTGCGAATTCTCATCTGAGCGTCTCTAACAGCTTGCTTTTCTGTCCGACCGCTACAAAAAGTTTTGTTTTTGGAGCATTGACATAAATGTGAGGTTCCATAAATATAAAGGGAAAGGGAGGGGTCGGAGAGACAAAAGTTGATAAAACATAATAAACCTAATCAGAGTTTATTATTTATTTCCGATTTGGAATGTACCATTTGTTGTTTTCGTTATTTATTTTGGATTTCACTGAGTTTACCAACGATTTCAGTATTTCTGCAGATTACTTTACGTTGATTTTACAATTTTCATTGTTAATAGCTTGTATTCAGCCATGCGTATTCTGGTTTTCCGTTTATTTAAAATTAAAAATACTTTCCACGAGTTTTGAAGTGCTGGTGAATCAATTGTATTCCAATCAGTTTTAAATTTTCAAATTAGATTTGGGATTAAATATTTTATTCAACATGTGAAAATGGTGCAAAATCGACAAATGGAGTTGGAAGTAAATAACGAATTTCGAAACAGCAGGTAATCTATTGATAACTTGTTGAATATCGATTCTAGTTCAGAACTAATTTTATTGCTGTCAAACGGGAATTTGTACACTGTTTGGAACCTGGTGAAATAAGAGAACTGTTTCCATGACGGTACAATTATTTCGTTACGTTTTCAACGACAGTTTAATAATTATGCGCTGGTAAATAAACTTTTAATTGAAAATATTTGTGAAGCGTAAAAAAAAATTGATTTTGTAATAAAAGAAGATATATACGCACATATGAATCACGTTATTGATATAAATGAAATAATTCACTTAAACAACAAGGCGACATAGCCATACAACTAATTCGTAATGATTGTTAGTATATTTAAATATTTATAATAAATTATATGAGTGGAGACCGGACTTTAGTGTGAAGGAATCAGCAATTGTGGCAGAGGTCTCATTCATAACTCTATTGCTACAGACTTTTTCATTCATGCTCAGCATCCATTCAAAAGGAGATAAGAATTTTATTTGAAATTTTTCCAAAAGTTAAATATAGATTTACCTATACCGAAATCTAGATCCAATGGAAAAAATATCTGGAGTAGTTGGAGATACTTGAACCAATCTGAAGAAGGCATGATGTTCTACACAGCACTTCCATAAATGTTTGCAGGCTGGTTTAGCTGGGGTTTCAAAGCCATAAGTGCTTTCGTCATTCTGAAATTATACCAAAAATAATTACAATACTACTATCCTAATTCAGTCCATTGAATTGTTTTTTGTCAACAATAATGAGGTCCGGCACAATTTTTCAAATTGATTTCATTCAAAAGATAAATAAATAAATATCATGTCTCAATCGTTAATAAATTAGTTTAAAATTGTTTACCTTCACTTACAGTGACGTACGTAGTTCAAACCAGTAATATTTCATTCTACTCTGGGAGAGTGGAGATATACTCAATGATGATAGGCTTATTTCTACGTACGTCATTCAAGGCGGCAAAACGAATCAAGCACACTTAAATTCAATATTACAATGTTAATAAACAGTTGAAAATTTAGTGCAAGACCTCATTCTAAGGTGCAGTACTCACATTTTTATCAGTAACTCGAAGCATGAAATACCGTCCTTTGAAATAAATTTTGGATATCCTAGGCCAGTAATAGTTGCCAACTGTATTTTTATTCCTTAAAACTATAATTCCGCTAGGAGTTAAACCTAAGAAATATTCTACATTGTCTTCTCCCTATGATAAATAGCAGAAAATAATAATTAATATAAAGAGAAATTTTTTAGAAAAATTACTTTTACCAATACTGGATGTAAGTCCACCCCGTACATTTCTAACCATTTCACTTTGTCTAAATAATTTAATTCGGCGACTGATGGTAACTGTCCGCTGAAAGTAAAAACATATATCGATTATTCGTTTAGTTATTTTTATCATAAATAGATGGAATTATTTTAAATCGATCACTAAACAAATTTTAGTATTTTTTGGTATGAAGTACTCCATGGTGGTATGTAAATTGTATTTAATAAAAATCCAGTGGTGAATTTTTTTATTTTTCTACATAATTACTTTGTGGCTATCGATTTTGAATCAATTTTTCATCATCAGGCCGTCAGCTGAAAATACATTAAGTTGAAACAACATTTAATATTGTATTTTCTCATTTTATTTATATAAAAAATTGATGTATTTTTAGCTGATGATGGAAAAATGATCCGAAATCGATAGCCACAAAGTGATTATATAGAAAAAATATATACGTATGTTTTTTCACTACTGATCTTTTATTATCAAACAAATTACTTGTTTTAGAAAAGATACAATCGATTTCACAAAGACTATGAGAAGTGTTAAATTAAAAAACTCTTTTTCATCCGAAGCTTAAGTTCGGCTATCGCTTTTTTGTTCAATGATTATGCCAGAAAAATGGGGCGCTTTGTTGAAATTAATTGAAAGTACAATTTTTTCAAAGAACTGTAATAAATAGAAAGCACTCCACATTTTTTGTATAATAATTGAATATTGAGAAGTAAATTACATTATTATGTCAATTTTAATTACTCGCAGGATTTATATAGCGACGTAAAACTAAACTCAACCGATTGAAGGATAACCGTGTAGTGGAGCTGCGATAAGAGCGACGGTAAGTGGGAAGAGAAGAGCGACGAATACAAACACATGCATTTCAATAGAACATCGCATAGTAGAGACTAGAGAGGAGAGCAATGCGACAATGAGCGCTGCTACAAGCGATAAGAATGAAGGAATCAATCATAGTTGTTTTCGTCGCTATTCTCGCTGGTGGCATGGGGCAAAATGGGTGCTAAAATGTTCATAAGTGGAGTGTTTGTGAAAAAGCCTATCAGGGTTGATGGGATTGTGATTGAAATTCGTTCAATTTTTCAGTAGTCTGTGTTCAATTTAGTCTAGGATGTAGTCAAATGTGTTTATTTCATCAAAATAGTGCTCTGTCAAGGATATGAGGGCCCTATTATCTTAATGTACCCAGGGCCTCCAATAGGTTGAAGACGGCCCTGCTAACCCCGCTTGCAAATCAATTCGCAGTGCCAGATAGGAGCCTCCGATGTTACCAAATCAGAAGGTCCTGGGACTTCAATGTGTCTCAATCCGGCAGTGTCAGTTCAAATTAATCAAATTATTATTTTAGTTTGTATATAAAACAAAATACAACATATTTGGAAATACAAACGGAGTTTTTACTACTTATCTGTAATGAAGATTCCTTATCCCAACTTACACAAGAGTTTTATGAAGTTCCATGATTCTTGTCTCCAGCTCCAAAGTTTGGTTGGAAAGGAAGCGAAATTCTGACACATATCCTGGCGAATGTCGTCTTGGATCGTAATCTCCCAGTTCGGCTGTAAGGGACATTTACAATAAATATTGTAGAGGCAGAAAAAAATACGTGAAACAGTGAAAATAGTAGTTCATTTTTATAAATAATTTTTCCATACATCTAAACCAATTTATGTTATATTTGTATTGAAAATATAAAATGAGCAACAATACAATGGTACAAAAAGTTCGTGCAAAAATGAAGAATGAACTATTTTTATTGCTCAATGTAGTATCCTTTTAAGCTTGTACGCTTCATCCAACTCTGCAGAATAGGCATTCGTTTTCACAATATTATCCTCGTTTCTTTCGCCAGTATTTTTTTCATATCGGCGAAAATGTAGTAGTTTGAGGGAGCCATTTATTATTAAGGGAATGAGCTGGTGCGTTGTCGTGATGAAAAAATATTTTTTTATGGGTCACTTGTTAATCTTTTATTTGCAACTCGTTTTTCGATATCTGCATCGTTTCCTAAATAGTCGACGGGGATTATTCCTTGCGAATCCCTAAAGACAGTCGCATATAACCATCCCAGTTGAAGGACTGTTTTTTGGTCTAAGGCGTGTAGTGGTGAGTCCATGTTTCGATAATATAAACCACTCGATGAACCGCCCTTGGGACAGTTCACCCGATTTCGTTTTTTGTCAACTGTAAGCAATTTAGGGAGCCATCCCCCCTCCTGGGGATAGCTTTCTCATGTTTACTTTGCAGTTTTTAGTCTTAATAGTGCCACCTCTTTGATTTTGCATGAGTTTTTCAAACTACCCTCATATTGTTGAAAATTAAATTGTTCTGTATTTATATCTGACAGAATAAGAACACAGTCATTAAGAAACGGGCAATTTTGTTTGTTGGCTCATTTAAAACCACTATTTCCACTCTTACAACCATTAAGCCAATAACATGCTCTTAATCGCTAGTTTGACTAATTTGTTCTACCTAAAACTAATTCGTAAAATATAAAAGGTGAAGCCTGACTCACACTGTACGATGTAGGCGCCAAGTTCTGCAGCTAGTTCAAAGGAAACAGGTAACCGCCCTTGAAGAATATCTTGCTTGACCTGAAGAAAAAATTGATACCTGGAAAGATATACATTTATTTAGTAACCGTCAGAATTAAATATGGGGTTTGAAATTGTAACATGGCTTGTAAGAAGCATTTATCTTAACACACACGAAGCAAACGCGTTTCCAGAGCTATAATCATGCATGCCGATGTCGATGAGCAGAGATTCTCCCAAAGTGATCGCTCTTAATTCTGACGTCTGCAGTATTCATCATTCCAATATGAACAGTTAGAATACTGACACAAAAGTTAAATGCATTTTAACTAGCGACGAGTTATTTCCGTTCGTGGATCAAATACAAATTAGGAACACGACATTGATATTCGAAGCTATAACTTCGGATGGATAAAAAAAAGAATTAAATTCTCAAAGTATTAATTATCTTGATCTAAAAAGGTGGATAAATGATGGTATCTTGTGGCCTCGCCCGCTGTTGGACTTGAAACCGTGCAAGTCGCAAGATGAGCAGCAGGAATAATCGAAGATCGCAATTGTATGCATTTTCTGGTTCCGTACGGTTTGAGTTCTCAATGATAAATGAATAATTCTATTATATCAATTTCCATGAAACATTCTGTATACAAAAAAGTACTTGGAAATGGAAACTGAAAGTGGAAAAAACATATAACATGAGATCTTAGAAACTTTTTCTCGTGGAAAATCACACACAACAAAGTTTATAGAATAAATAAATGAGGATGGATCTGACACACTGGAAGAATGGGTGAAAGTGTACCAACATGACGATTTGATCTCTAGAGATGATGCAAAATGACGGATCAATTTAGATAAAACTTGAACGAATGAGGACAGCTTTTTAAAACTCTATCACCAAGACATTCAACAATAATATAGCTTATAGTGAAATCAAAAACAAGTATACAGTAGTATAGTTACTTTCGATGCCACTGCAACCTGCAGAACAAAATTGAAAGATTGGTAGCGTTTAGGAAACGTAAGCTTTGGAAGACGAGGTCATTGATTTGAAACAATTTATTATTGAGACTACTATCAATTTTGAAGGAAAGCTGATGAATGAAACATATGCAAGTTGAAGTAAGGAACAATAATTATTACCTAAATGAACAATATTTCTGTGATTTTTTTAGAAAACTCAAATACCGTTTGAAAGATCTTGAGAAAGGCTATTGGTCAGCAATTGTTTCATGAAGAACGCAGAAAAGCTTTTAAAGTAGTGTTCAAATCGACGTTGGACACGAAGACATGGTGAATAAAGGTCAGAATGGCGGCAAAGACATCGCAAAAAGGAGATCACAAAAATTATACACACAGGAAGACGCCCAGATGAGTCCGATTACGAGCGCGCATAACAAAATTCGGAAGCGTGCGGTATTGCCGATTGCTTGGCGGGTGTACATTCAAAGTTTTTAACAAAATCGATATATTTCTGACATATGTTAGAAGAAAATTAATAATTTATCCATGGAAAAGTATAAAAAAATAAATATCAAACGGTAAATACACTTCGTAGGCGAAATAGGCTTATTTGCTTAATGAGACATAACGAAGCAGTGCGGTTTATATGCAAGTCCAAGAAAAATACCAGTAGCCGCTTTTGACTAACAACTTGTGATTAAAATTCTACTCAGGAGAGAAACAGGAAAACGGATAGCATCTGTGGAACATAATTGATACGTTATTAATCCGATACAAGTCTAGTTGTGTTGTTATTCACTTACTTGCACTGATACCTTAACAGATATTTGATTATGACAACCCAGTCAATCTCATCATCTTGTAGAACATTTTTAGATCTTTTTTTGAGGTAAAAAACAGGGTTTTAATGATAAAGTTATATTACCTCATGTTCGCATTAGCGAAGTAGCTCAAAGATTGAATAAGAATCACGCAAATATTTTTGGGGTTCTTTACTTTTAAGGACGCAAATGAGACTTTACTACTTAAGTCATATTAATTGTATTTCGAAGCATTCTTCAGCTTGCCTTTCGTAAAGCCTTATATCTCTGAATATACCTTTACTGACATCTCATTTGAGCTTATATGCAAGGAATACTAATAAAAGTAATCTTGATCTGATTTTTTCAGTTTGAGATCAGAACTTGATTGCAATCAAGTGCCAATGAAAATTTAACTTCCGGAACTAGTTTTTGTACTCGCAAAATAATCAGTTACAGAAACTATAAGCAAGTATTTTGATTGGAATACTCATGTATAATTTGAACAAAACTTATTTGAAATAATGCAATATGTTTCTGTATTATATTTAGATATTTTCTGATGACGTCAGAAAGCATAATTGAGATCAATTTCTTTGTATCTCTAGTATTTGGTAAAATATCCGCTTTCTTTTAAATATATATTACGGTTTTTCAAAAATATTATCAATGTATTTTCTTGTTTGTATCGGAAAACATCAAGAATATCCATAAACTATTTTTAATTACAAATTAATATGTAATTATTTTCTTTCATCGCATTAGCAATTGAATTTTTATTGAACAAGGTTAATAATAAATATTACAGTGTGCAAAAACGGAGTTATGTATACATTTCATTTAAGTTTTATGTATTAATGTAATTAAATTTTACTGCACTTTTATAGCCATAAAATCAAACACATTTTTATCTCGCGGAACTTAGTAGCGAAGCGAATAAATTACAACGGATATATTCATACATAGTTAATGCAGTTTCGAGTATTCACTTAAATTCGCGCTTTTGAAAGTGTACAAAAAAGCTGATATCGTCATTTGTAGATTCATTTTGTGCTTTTAGGATTCAATGTTTCAACCATGGGGCAAGATAATGTATCTAGCAGAATATTGGAGATATTATAATTGCTTTCATTTTTGGTTAATATATCGAGTATAATATTATATTTAGATTTAAGGCTCGTGCAACTAATTCGATCAAAAATTGTGGTTTTTGTATATACACACACACCACCTAAATTTTTTTTTCAACAGTATTTTCCTGTCAAATTTTTTTACAATATGTGTTGTTATTTGTTTGTGGGTATTGAGCTTATCGGTTGAAATAAATGTTGGAGTTCAAAAATCATGCTATAATTCAAAATACTCTTTTACTGAAGTGGACCTTTCAAGTCAGTTTATAAATTTATAGGGAACGTTTCCTCATAGGAATCTGCCTGATATTATCATATTTATTCAATATTTTTTTAGAGCTCCATATCCTAAAGTTTCAAAGTGAGCTTTTTCTGTGGAACTTGTGGCAATAAAACGCTTGCATTTTTGAAAAAAATGCCTGAATAGTATTGAATTGGGTTGCGCATGTCTCTCGCACCGATCTTGAGCCCAAAACAACCAAGAAGGTTGCACTTCAGCACATAAACATCCTAGGCGCAGGCGTGACCTCAAGCTCTTATATTGTAATGCTACTATCAATGGTCCGTTTGGGTCTCTTGCATAAAGAACCTTCTAAAAATGGCCTGTTAGCAATAAAATAAATTAAGAATTTCACAGATTTTTACGTCGTAGAATTGATCTTAAAATTTATAAGTTCAAGACAGTATGAATAATTTTAATTTCAACAGACTCTTAAAGATAGTTCGTCGTTATGTTGTAATGTATGTTGAGATGATTCAACTGGACTGTATAATTTGTAAAAATACTGAACACTAATTACACCTCGTTTCGTAGAAACCAGGTTCAAGTATTGAATATCACATTTCACAAGTTGAAATTCATGTTGCACTAAACTTGAACTAAATTAAATATTAGTATTTACGTATGAAAATAAACAAATAAAGTAACAAGACACATGCCACGTATGATGCCCTTTACCTGATAAGATTATTACTTTGGTGTATTCATTGTAACCTAGTTATATTTTACAGAAACAACTTTTTTTCTTAATTTCATTTTTACTTAGCTTCAGTCCTTCAAGGAATTGAACACTCGGAAATGAGCACGAAGATTAAAAAATGATGGTTATCCGTGAACTGCATATAAAACTGTGTATAAATATTTCCAATCGCAATAGCGAACAAGAGATTTCTTCAACTCATGAAAAATCATTTGGAAAATGATCAATTGTTCATATTTTTTGACTAGATAGTTTCGCCCATATTTCTAACATCATTTGTCTATTCAATATATAAAATAATTGCTAATGTGAAATGCAGTAAAGTGGAGAGCTCCATATATTTTGTACACGCAATATTCAAAAGTAAAATGTACCCAAGCAATTACAATTATTTTTTAGTCATTTTATAATATGAACTCGGAGCTAATTTATTACGCTTGTAATTAGTTCAGTACAGTAAATTCAAAGTAAGGCTAATATGTGTAAAATTCTGTTAAACTTGATATTTCAAAACGCAATATGATGGATATTTTATGATTTTTTAAGGCAAAAAAATAATTTTGAGTAACTGTGGAAAGGAGTAATAATGTCATCCGGAACAAATTTTTTCTTACCGACATATCGACTATCGCGCCCATCTCGAGTTTTGACGATTAAAGATAATAAGGGTTGTCATGATTTAAATCAGTTGATTTAATCAATTGATTTAAATCATGGTTTTAATCAAGCAAAAAATCAACCAAAATTTCTTATCCAGATTCACAAAATAAAATTAAATTAGTATAATTATTATCAAGTTATAAGCTAATTCAACCTTTTATATAGGTAAGTTAGTTTGGCCGCTCTCTCTGTCCCCAAATGGTCTCTCAGTTTTGAGTGGACTAGACCAAATGTGGAGAATAATTTGTACATAAGTGATTAAATATTACAAACCAGTTATTGTAATGAGGTTATAATAATGAAAAGTATAATGGAATAACAATGTAAAAGAATATGATTTAAATCAAAAAAATCCGATTTAAATCAAAACAATCGGATTTTTTACCAACCCTAGGTAATAATAACTTGAATAAATCTGCAAGTTACTTTTAATATAGCTTTCTGAAATGAAGAGATCTCTTCTAAGAAACGACTTGACTCAAATTTTTTTAAAAAGATTAATTTTGATCAAATTTTTTTGGATAATGACATGCGTCTCTGTATGCTGTCTGTATGTATGAAAACATGTTATGGGTCGCAGATCTTGATTGATTTTGGTAATTTCTTTTCCTATTGATTTAACAATTATCAGAATTGAACCCTATTGTTTTTAATCGTGATTTGTTGCATAGTCTGTTTTATGAACAATTGATTCTTGCATAAATAATATGAACTTATCGCGTCACTTGATATTGTGGACTTTAGCTATAAATTTACAATCTTTATTGAACAAAGAATATGTATAAAATGGATATAATCTAAATTACTTTTATGAAAACATGAATTTTTATTATGAATATAATGAACCCTGCCAAGGTTCCTTAAGAATTAAAATACACAATTAGCATACCATTTGAAGGTGACACTACATATTTACTTGATCGGTATTTGCTATCTAGATCTAGATATATTATCTAGATACCATTTTCAAGATCAATATTTAAAAAATGTCTTTAGTATTCTTGCAACGAAGATAATATAACGTTATGACCATATATAGAATAAATTTTATCATGATTTTTTGCTTTCTGAAGGTAAAAGTTGTTTATTTATTTATTTGTACATTTTATTTTATTTGTTTTGAATTTAATTTAATAGTATTCCTTGAAATATGTATTTATCTGTTGATAT
The DNA here is from genome assembly GCA_963989225.1 of Dromius quadrimaculatus. Taxonomy (NCBI): domain Eukaryota; kingdom Metazoa; phylum Arthropoda; class Insecta; order Coleoptera; family Carabidae; genus Dromius; species Dromius quadrimaculatus. The sequence continues at coordinate 6,071,857 of OZ022336.1, read as the reverse complement.
TTTCATACATTTAACACTAAGTCCACAAAAGACGTGTAAACAAATCGTTTACATATTTCATTTCTACCTCTTATACCTAAACGCGTAGCAATTAGTTTTCTATGAATTCATGTTGGTAATACTGTGCTCTCTTCCCGCCAATCTATTCGCTTAGAATCGGAGAGGATTTGCCAAAAATATTCCAAGATACCAACTAAAAATATTTGATCATGAAATGGCAACAAAATTAAATTTTACAGTCTGCACTGGAATATGTTCGAATTTTTGGCGTAATTTTATTCAAAAACTGATTACAAGTTGCAAACCCACAGTAGATCTTCTCGAACATAAATCTGTATGTGTATAATGAAGTTAGCATATTGTCTGTATATCTTCTGGAACTTTTTGTTAAGAGGTTAGGGCTGCAGCCTACAATTTTCGTGCAGTTGGGTATCAAACCTAGGCCCCAAGGCAACAGACATTGCTTTCTGACTGGATTACGCCCCACAGATTATAAGAAAACAACGAAGATTTCAAAATGCGCTACCTAGAGCATTTATCTCTGGAATTTAAATAACACATACATTTCAAAATAGTTTTGTTTCTAATTTTGACGAGAAAATAAATGATCTGGAGCCGATTTTTGATGAACAAAAGCTTATAGGTGCAGAGGATTCTGTACTAATGTTCTAAAATGTTATATGCTCCAATGGAATTCATATCACTATAGCTAGAGAGCCAATGGCTTAAGAAAATTTTTTTTTTACAAGAGTCGTCAAATTTAGTAGTTCTCTTATAATTTATCGTAATAAATACCCAGCCTTCCCTCTCAGTACTTTTTTTCTTGTACACGCATCGTTCCTTCCTCGCGAGTGTTATTATCACAATAGAAAATTTGATGGTCTTTTTCTGGATTAGCCGTTAATCAAGTTCACAAGCCCAGCAGTTTTCTTGCTTACATTTTTCGAATTCTATTTAAGCTTGCTAGTTCTATACATCATCCAACTGTAGCTTGTAGTCAGGCCATACTACTGGCAGTAAAAATATTTTTACCATTTGTTGAGAGCTCTTCACTTTTTGTGAACACTTGAAATGTATACGGATTAAGCTCGTGAATTTCCAGCAAGCGTTATGAAACATTCTTCTTGAATTGACCTCTCTAACGAAAAATATCGTATACGTTATAAATCATGTACATATATCCTGTTAATTCAGAACGAGGATTCAGTGCATATTTTCTTTGGATTTAATGAGCTCTAATCCTGAACACATCCAGATTCAAGAATAGGAAGCTTTTAACAAAAGCTAGAGTAGAATTTTCAAGCATATTTCGAGCTCTGTGGAAGGTATATTTTATAGGATTCTCTGTATATGTATTAAATAGAGCTCATTAGCACTGGAGAAGCTCAGATTGAAAGATACGTTGTATGAATGAATTTTGAGGATTTTCAATTTTACCAACTCACAGCAGGCTGAAAATTGTAATTATGTTCAGTATCTCAGTATTTAGTGCTTGAAAATATTACAGTTCCAAGGCGTCCTGATATCGTGAATCGATTCAAAACCACTTGCATATATTTTTCAAGGTTATATATCAATAAAAATCACGTTAGGGTGTTTTCTAGCATTGTCTTACTTATATTCATAGCCGTCTGATCAAACTAGAGGTCTCGTAATGTGGATGTAGCATTTCAATTTAGTATCAGTAAATGTTTATTATTCTGTATTAGAAGTGTTTTTCCAAGTATTCCAGAGACTAAATTGTATTCATTACAGTTTTAATTCATGCAAATTAATTCTAAACAGCGCAGAAATCCCCTCTTCAATTTTGCACTAACAAACTTTGTGTTTTCAAATTTCATTCGGCATGAAACCTTCAAGCTGCTTATATCGCTGTTTCAAATAAAACAATCAACACTTCATATTTTGCAGCTACGGAAAATGATGCACAAGGAATTCAAACGTAAGTACAACTATCTGGAATTGAATAAGGACTACACTCAGAAATACAGACTCTGAAATTGTGGAATGTTTGAATCGTCTGCATACATCCTTGAGTTGATATCTTTCAGTTATTGTAGTGATCCAACTACGGTAATGTTTTCTTAGAACTAATCCGAACCTCAGCTGTCAAATTTTTGTGAAATATGATCATTGTGTATATTCTTTCTGACGCAAAGGAATTCATAAAACTCTTGATGATAAAGCTGAAATATTAAATTGTTTTAGAATTCTAAATACAAGGCCATTGAAAACGGTATTTAATTTATTTTCTTTTTGGAATCTAGAATCTGTGTAATGAATTCACATTAGCTTTGAGTATCTGAAAACACAGTGCCATCATGCGTCGTTCGCCATTCACTTACTCTAGCAAAGGCTTGTTTGATTTGACCCCCTGCAGCGCCATAGATAGGGTTTTTGGTGTCCACTAAAAGTTAAGTATACTTATTAAAATGCTCATCATTTAGCTGGTTGCGCTTCTGGTACGTACCCCTATTGTCAGGCCCTAGCTACGACGCTGACCCCCTGTACATTTTCTTAAAGGATCGTTTCAGAGGCAATCGGAGGAAGTTTGGTCTGAATAAAATTTCAGATCTCAAATTTTTATGATAAGATGAGGTATCCAAGCTTATGTAATGTACTGAACTTCTATAGAATTTATTGATAGTTTCGTCACTCATTCACTAATGATCATCATTACCATTAGGGTGTTTCTCGTAGCCCTAGAAAGCTGAAATTTGGCATACAGGCTGCATTTCGCGTACAGGCTACAAGAAAATTTGAAAATCTGTAATTTTCCTCCTCCAATCTTCAATTTTCATTGATATGTTAAAAAGGATCTCCAAACGGAAATTCAACGTGCTGACTAGATCTATTGTGAAATTAACATACAAAAGGAATTGGAATCCCACCAAAAGCAATTTTATAAAAATGAGGCTGTTTTAAGATCGTGTAGCAGAAAAAGGAATAAGATCTGGTAGAAAAAGGGTTTTCGTTCGGAAATACAATATTATCGGTGTAGTTATCGGATGTTCTGATTTTAAGATGCGATCTGCAGAAAGCCTATATTCAGCACTCTAATAAAAAATGTTGGTCGCCATAGGATGCCCGGCAGATGTGAAATATTCAAATTTCTAATAAATAAAATCAAAAAATCATTTCCGTCATAGTTTCTTTACTTCAATGTATTTTTTTTTTCGTTGACAATTTTTGCACTCCATAGTTTCATTTCTAACTTCGTTAGTTCTCAACTGCCACAATTTTGATTTTAAATCACTATGAATGAAAGAAATGTGTTTACAGTTTCAATATCTTCAGCTGCTCAAAATATTCGTTCTCTACGATATTTCTGTCACAAACACCCTCTACAGGCTTATCAGATGTATATTTGACGCAATTTCTGATGATTGGGCTTTGTTCTCTATCAGATGGACTAGAATCTTGATGTGCAGATGCCAATTGATTTTTTTTAATTCTTGTAAATATGACATATTTAATAAAATTCATCAGTATGTTCACGAAATGCATCATAACTAACTTGCTTACTAATATAATACATTAAACTATTGTTAAAATTTACGTAGATGCAACATATTTAATAGAATCAATAAAGATGTAGAAAGTATAGTCGTTGATTCAGGAGAAACACCTCTTGTGGAAAGAAGAAAACTACTAACAATTAATTATATCTTAAAACTGTCTAGAAATCTAGAAAATCACACCTATAATAAAATATTTCAAAAAAAAAACAACTTCATCAAAAACAATAAAGCATTTCTACAGAAATTAAACTCTCACATCAATAATTTCCAAATGACCATCCCTGCAACATAATGAAAATCTTACCGCAAGCACCCACCATGGATACACTCACAAACTACCTTCAACCTAACTCTTACAGCATACCCAAAACACCGAACCTCTCCTGAACTCTACAGAAACACCATTAAAAGCATCCATGCAAAACAAATAAACCCTCGACACGTATATACGGATGGATCGGAACAGAACTATAGAACTGGAGCTAGTATCATAATAGAAGATACAAACATCACATTTCGCTTCCCAAATGTATCCAGCGTAAACACTGCTGAAACATACGCAATAATGCAAGCCACCAACCACGTAAATGAAAATATCGAATATAGAAAAAATGTCATTATACATTCTGACTTACTGAGTGTTTGGAAAGCATTAAAAATATATATAATAAAAATACCATAATCCAAAAGATACTGGAGAATATACATGAAGCTATTACCCAACAAAACAGAAACAGTCATTATATGGGTCCCATCCCATCAAGACATCAAAGATCGACGATGTGAAAGGCATAATTAAAGAAAAACTTGCTAAATGAATGGCACACAACAGCCAACAACAAACTTAGGACCATAAAGAAAGACACTAAGACATGGACTGCAATGGAAAATAGAAAGCACCAAATCATACTGACAAGTTTTTTTTTTTTACACGCGCCTCACACATGAACACCACATGCAGAAGAGTCCCCAACAAATATGTGAAAAGTGCAATGTACCTGTATCAGTAAATCATATACTAATGGGATGCCAAAAAAATAATGATCAAAGACTATATAACAACATCCCCCACAACCTCAAAATTGCCCTAGCAAAAAACACGACGGCACAAAACAATGCTATCAAATTTCTTACAGATACTGAACTTATTAACAAAATAATAGTTACCTATATAATAACCTAATGTACCGAGGAACTAGTGACCAAGCTGTCGAAGTTCCTTCAAATATATCAAATGGAAAAAAAAAAATTAAACTGTCATGAGCATGAGAGTGTCATACCGTTTGTCGTCACGGCATACAGTTCGATTTTACCGCCTATAGATGTCTCACATGAAAAAGATATGATGTTAATGATGCAATAATAATTATACTATGTCATTGATATAAATATTTCTCATTATATTCCTGGCAATTGTATTCTTTCGATTATGTGACAATATCAAATCCTCCGGTAATCACACCGATGGTATTGTATTGGTTCTGGTTTTGGTGGAATCATTCTGTTTCCATTCTAGTTTTAGAAGCAAAAATATTGGCGCACTATTGCACTATTGCAGCCAGAACAACACAAAAAAAGCTATACAAGAACAAGAAGTCTTAGAAGGATTAATAAATGGAATGAATTGGATAACTTAAGATCACTCCTTGGAGGTACCTTTTCCGTTGTTATATGTTATAATATATGATATATATGTATTTGATGTAGTTGGAACTATATTCAGATATGTAGAATCTAGAAAATAAATTCCAAATTCTAACTGTGTTTTACTTATGTTGTTAATTCATCTTGTACAGAGAATAAATTAACAAGGAAAATGAATGCATTCTCGAGATAAATACTTGCAGGAAGAGAATCTTGGCATAAAATAACGTATGCATTACTCAACATACTCGTTTATGTCACTATAATAAAGCTAAGTACCTCAATATAGATAAGCAAAGTGCTTAGCGCTAAAGTAGTGATCACTCTACACTATCGACAAAAAACCCCTTCATTTATCTTTGCATATTGTTAGTACTAAGACGAAGTATGTAGATGGTAGCAAACTTGTAGATATAATTATTCAGCATTTATGGCGTTATTATTCAGGATTAAATTTGCATTTCATTATTCCTCTGGGAACTCGCAGATTTTGATTTGTAATTCGTAGAATTATTTTTGTTTTTCAGAATTGTTTTGATTGAGTTTTTCGCCAAATGGAATAAAAAGACATGAAAGGAGATTAAATGATGAATATTGGAAGGGAAATTACAGAGCTACGATACTTGAATGAGAAATATTGAGGATGCGAAAATAGTTTGGAGTTAAATCAGAACCGGTAAAATGAAATTTGAAAAAGATCATATCTCATGTAATAATCCAGAATCACAGTTTCTTCCATCTGTAATCCTTAGTTGAAGCAGGAAACATATTCCAGTTTTTTTTTCGAATTTTTAATCGAGCAGTGCTAATTGGAGGCCAATTAACAAATTCTTTAATAATAGTTAATTTTGTCATTTCCTGGATTATCTTGGAGAAATGTGTAAAGTAGGATAGCATATATTGATTACCATTTTTTTGTTTAAGGAGAAGTATTTATAAACAAAACATTCAAGAACAATAAACCATTATTATTGTTATTGTTTTCCGATAACACGATTATTGCTCCAATTTATAGATCAATAAATGCTATGTAATTACTTCTAATTGATAAGAAAGCAGGAAATTGGAATGGCAAATTGGCAACATAATTCTTCTGAATGAGTTTTAATGTTGAATTTAATAACTTATTTATACTCTTGTTTTGGTTTGTGCACTAAATTTTATTAGTTTCTCAAAGATTATTGATCCATTCTCGAAGTACGTTTGGAATATCACAAACATTATATGAAAAAAAAACCATTTGTACCATCCTAGAGATATCGATAGATATTCGACATACTATTATAAAATAATATGGCTACTTTTAAGGCATCTGCAACCTGCACAAAAATACTTTTCTGTTGAGAAGAATATTATTGTATAATAGATAAAAGAAAATAAATTCCTAGAAAATAAGCGATTTAGGAAATTCTATGGAAAATATATTTGATAATTTTATAAATAAATTGAGGAATATTTATTTCATGATGCACAAGATTTTGTTATTTTGTTGATATAATAAAAACTGTAAGATTTTCTGGAAGACAATGGTGTATTTTCATTTTTCATCATTAACAAATAACAAAAAATGGATAGGATCATTTGGTAGAGCATAAAGATATGTACGTAAATGTAACGCAACTAACTGATATGTGTTGAGGACGTGGTGACGCCTGGTAGCCCACTGGAAATTTAGTGCTTATATCTAGTGCAATAAAATCGTTTTTAAGGTAGTACTATCATTTCGATTAATCTATCGATTTATTGATCAGGTCTTGCAGATTCATAAATTCACACAGAATTCCTGCTTAAAATTCGTCTTTATTGACGTTCATTAGCGGTGGAAAGCAGAAATTAGGAACAATTCAGTAACTTACCAGAAAATTGATATCATAAACCCTTCTTAATTGCAATAAAAAAATCAGGTTAGAATATTAGATTTTGTTATTTTCCTACCTTGTTATCTCTTCTAGAAGCTTGCAGGGGTCAGCAGCGTAGAATTTAACCCCGAAGTAAAGGGTGTAAGGGTCTGGACCTTTTAACTGCCGACTCAGTTTCTTCTCCGGATCCAACCAATGCTGCGATTAAAACAACATTACCATTAGCTCATCAGTACGAACATTACAATGTTGGAATGATTTAAGGACATTGGTGGAGAGAGAAATATTGAAAAAGGGGTGAACAAAAAAATATGAATGAACTAACTCTTTCATAATTAAAATTTCTGCTACAATAAGACAATTTTTGAAGTGTCATGTATTTTTTACAATAGTATTTGCTTGCGGAATATTAGGAGAATATTCAACATAATATAATTAGCTAAATTATTTGAAATCGATTATTTTACTCTATTGTCGGCGCCTATGGGCTAACGACCAATGTTTGGCGGTAATTAGAAAGATCGCCTTGGTCCAGATGGTAATTACTAGTGCTCCAACATTTGTGGTCAGAATATTTGGGTAAAAAATTTAAATTAGATTTGAAAATGAATTTTGTGAGTTAGATTATAGCCGTCTCTTTGGCATTCGAGTTAAAAAGCAAATTATGATAATTATAAGATTGTTCCTTGGAGCAAAATAGAGATTTATTCATTTTTAAATGATCCAAATTGATTATAGTACAATCTTTTCAATACGAGTTTGCCATGACTTGGTATGTTCTGCTTCTGACAGTTCATATTGAGAAGACTAAAATTGTGAGTAAATGTGAAGGTACGAAAAGTCATTGAATTTTTAATATTTTAAGTTCAGAAAGCACTTTTATATATTCAACAGTTTAACAGATTTATGTAAAACTTGAAATTTGCAGAGTACAAAATCTGTTGCATAAAACATGAAACTTGTACGCTACGAGAGACATTTTTTACAACACTTACATTTTTACACATTTGAACCAGGCTACAAAATTTACGGCTTCGTTTATTGAAACTAATAAAATACAATGTAAGAACAAAGATAACCAAGTGATCAAAATCAGAAATAAAAATAAAAAACATGATAAACATTTTATTATGTTTAATAGTGAATGTGAAATTTGAACACAGATTTTGAGGCTTAGTTTTTCTCCTAATATGGAGTCAATATTTTGTAGGACATCTATTATGTAAGGTGATAAATTTATATTATTTTAAAAATGAAGGATTTTTTTGAGTGCTCGAGCTTAGATATTTTAATGGTGTTCGACAGCTTAACTAGAGTTAGAGTTACCCGAACTGACCTACGAATTAATAAATTGTATGTGGCTGTTTTTCAAAAAAATTATGCATTCTATTGTGAAAATTGAAGTTGCGCTTTAATTGGGGGCATTTCTTTTGATTTCGAGTAAAAATGTTACATTGATTGAAGGAGTCAAGTTGTAATAAATATTGCAGTTCATTCAAAAAAATGTGTTTACTCACCGTTTGGCCCTCCGAGTCCAAGTATCGTAGGCTGAAGTACGCAGTTTCCAATAAGTTTAGATGCCTGTATACGACATCTAGAATTGCTTGACCATTGTTGTTGTCCTGCAACATGCAACAGAACAGACACATGTTAACAACTTTGTATTTGTTAACTTGTATTCGAATGCTAACTACCCAAATTACATTAGATAACTGTGGACTGTAGTACAACTAGCAATTGAAAATAGGGTATCTACTCTATTACAGTCGAAATGGAAATAAGAAAGTATTAATAAACAGAAATTGTTTTGAATTTTTATTTAAAAAATCATTCAATAAAAGCATGAATATGTTATACGGGATGTAACAGCAAAACGAGCTACCTCGAATAACTTTTATGCTATTGAAGATACAATAAAATATTATAAAACAATCTTATGCAGGACTAAGGGGGACACTCAATTATAGTGTAAAATATTTTTTGAACCAGTGGTTCTCAAGCTACAATACAAAGCTACATTTTTTCAAGTGAGATGCTATATATTTTTAGGCCCATTGGATGAATTTTTTTTTTTGAACTCAACCATATATTCATTTTGCACCCTTACATCATGAAAATATTGAGAAAAATGCGATTGAAATTTAAATAAATTTTATTTTCATAGTTATTTTTCAGTAGGCTATGAACAATTGAGCTACATGAATATATTAAATTACTTGTTACAAGCTTCGTAAATAGTATTTTATCACACGCATCTCTTATGCGATCCATCAAATTTCCTTGTGTTGTTACTGGTGTAGAGCACACCTTATAACGATAATAACAATAGGAATCATGCATCAAATAATTCAAATTGACAGATACAGATTTTGTTTTTCATAGCCTATTGAAAAAAAGCTATGAAAATAAAGTTTATTTAAATTTCAATCCCATTTTCTCAATATTTTCATGATGTAAGGGTACAAAACAAATACATGGTTGGATTTAGAAGAAAAAACTATATCTAACGGGTCTAAAAAATGTACGTAATCTTATTTGAAAAAATGTAATTTTGTGTTGTAGCTTGAGAACCACTTGTTCAAAAAAATATTTTCTTCTATAGTTGGGTGCTCCTCTTAGTCCTTCATAGGATTGTCCCGTAGTATTTTATTGTATCTTTAATAATATAGAAGTTATTCGGGGTAGCTCGTTTCACTGTTACATCCTGTATTGTTGAAATAAAAAAAAATCCTCATTGACTGACTGAATATATGATGACATCTTTCTCTCCTTGTATCTCTTATAGTTCTCGAGATAGCAATAGTGTACAGCTTAAAATAAAAACCATATGTACATATATAATGTTATTGTATTAATTTAGATATTATTCCACTTAATAAAGTCTAGATATACTATATAAAGAAATGTTATTATTCTCCAAAGTAATTTATTGGGTATATTTCAAATTTACGATTCTCTTACCTATAAAAATCGCAAACAAACTTCAAGTGGTAATATATTGATGTTTTTATCAATAAATTCAGGTTATATAAATACCAATTTGATTTATGGGTTCATTGTTGCATATTCGTACGGATCAAAAACCATAACAAAATGTATAACTTCATAGCTCAATAATAATCTATTCATTACTTGTGCGAAATTAGTACATTGATTTTAAATATTCCTCAGTAATTTTTTTCGTGACTTTTGTGGATATCGAGTTGAAATTCATTGAAATTTTGTCACAAATTTGTGTAACATTTGCTGAAATAATTGAAATTAGTAATTTATAACTTTAAACGGTCGAGTAAGTTATAGGAACATGTGATTACGCTTTATTGGTATATTCATGGAACTGCAGCATTCTCATATCCACTATCTCTTCTTATTTGTTTTTTTTTTTTTAATTTGTATATTACACTTGCTGTTAAAGGAATCATAATCATCTGCCACTTTCTGTCACTCATAGTAGAATTAGTAGCGAAGCAGTGATAGAAGTTTGGACCTTGCAAATTTGTACTTTGCTACTGCGTTACCGATACCACTGCGCCACAAATTTTTATAATTTTTGAATGCTACCTAACAGCTATCATAAGCATAGTGTCAAACTTTATTTAGTACTACCGTTCCCACTAATTTTGCCCTTGCTATTAATTTTTTTATGTGAACGCTACTTAACACTTAGCTTAATTTTGTGAATAATTATTTAGAAATATTGTTGCTCTCGAGTTCTATTATTGGTTAAATTTAATGTACTTATATTAATCCATCCCAAATTTATTTGCAAAGATATTTTTTGATGTTGACATGAATTATTCAAAAAAACCTTCTTCGTTCAAACTAGAAATTATTTGAATCAACAGTGTTCACCGAACAAAAGAGTGATTTTAAAACAATTTCATAAAAGAATCCGCTGAAAATTTTCCAGTTAAATCAACAAAAACGACATGGAACGAAATTAAATTGTGTGAGTGTTCAAAAGATCTTTTTTAATGTCAGTTTGTCGTTATCCTAATATTTTCAAAGCCCACATAGGGAGCTACACTGTTAAATCAACAGAGTTATATTCTATTCAAAACAGTAAACATGTTACACACTCGATATATTGAAAAATTTAACTGATATTCGTTTTTTGAAATATTCAAAGTAATTGCGTTTTGTTACACGAGGGAATGGAAGTGAGCTTTATTAATCATTAAGATATTAATTTGTCGTCTATAGTCGGTGCGGATTTCAGTCAAGTGAAATACTTTTTTCATACAGAAATACTATTTTCTAACATTAATCAGTATTTTACTATGTAAGTAATCAAAATTTGAATTTTAATCTGACACGTCATCCAGTCTTTACATTTTCTGTGCTATCACGATTACAGCAAATGCAAACACTATAGCGAACATTTCTAAATGTCAATTTGACATACATAAAACAATGAAATTGAAAAATTGCAACAATATCCATGACCCACAATTATCATTTTTTCCCTCTCCGCAGGGAATAATTATTCATTAATTCACTATTTACAGGGAATTTTAGCTTTGCATACAGTTTACCAACATATGAGATGACAAGTCCTAACAAAGATAGTGGTTGAGAGACTAACTCTTGGATTTGAATTATGTGCAATCATAATAGAGTGTTTTGATTCATTTCAAGTTCTTCAGATTAATACATTAGAACCAAAGCTTAAATACATGTGAGTATATACTTATGCTGTCAATGAATCTGTCTCATTCATTAACAGAGAAATCATAATGATAATGCCACATTTTATTCCCTATAATTTGCGTCTCAAGAAAAACAAAAGATATGATTAGTACTTATTTATAGCTAATACCTCTTTGGATTAATTTCAATGGAATGATTATAGGTAGCACTTTCATATTTCCTGGTTCATTTGAATAAGTCAATATTAATTTAATTAAGATATAAATTCCCAACAGTCAGCGATATATCTGCGCTCTGCGTGGGCAGATCAAACTAATTATTGGTCGTGGGACTTAATTCACAATCACTTAATCTTTTTGTATGTGTGAGTATATCTTTTCCTGTGTGAGTTTCCGTTTATGTATATGAGATTATTACTCTATTTGACTTTATAACACAAAAAAGGGAGAATAAATAATTTTGTGACATCATTTTGAAATTCTAACGATTTGAATTCCTTCCAAAATAATATCAAATGAAACGATTGTGAATCAGTTGCATTGTCACGGTGGTAGTGATGAAACAACAATAGTTTCATCCATTGATCCAATAAATTGCAATTGATTTCTGTCAATACAATGCCAGATACCTAAGTATTCCATGCTAATAAAGTTCTCCTCCTAAAACAACAAAATGATATACGCAGAATTATTTAGCATACATCGTCCTCAGTTACAGCTGATTCGAAAAAATATTCCATGAGGAAATTCATTTCAAAAACATGAAATTTAAAACTGCAGTTTTCATTTTAATGGAATAATACAGTATATACATATTTTAATTTATATATTCAAGCTTTAAAGTTATTAAAATATACGGTAAAGTGATGTAAATACTGCAATATGATTATATTTCACTTTCAGATTAATATCTTTTTTATTAAAAATCATTTGAAGTTTATATATAAATGTGAATAAAATGGAAACATCAAAGAAGATTTTAACAATGAAACGAGTAATCAGTACCAGATTGAGACATATTGAGGCCCCTAGATACAAAATTCGATGGAGCTCTTGAGCTGGGAAGAATAAGGAACATGGTTTCAGGATTTTATTTTGAATATGTTGTTATTTTCAAATAATCCTTTAAAAAAGCAAAGTTTGTGTCGTGGTCATAATTCACCCTGTTGATGGAAGTTGTGTGCAAAGAACATGAGGAGTACACTCCCAAAAAGTATTTTTACACTAAATATTTGTTTTTTAAAATTTAATTAACAGAATCTTTCTCTTGTTGCCTACGGAATATGAGAGAGGATTGTAATTAATTAAATTAACCTTAATAATATATAAATACAAGGGTGGAACGTATTTTGTTGTTGTTGTTTCAAATTGGAAAACGAGATTACGTTTATGATTAATATGGTATGATGATATTAGAAAGATTACTTCATATATTACCACAAATAGGAGCGGATTTTAAAAATTATTACGAAAAGAGAATCCACTTATTCTGCTCTGTTATCATGAGCATAGTTTTCCAGTCTTGAGCTAAAATATAAATAATTGATCCTATTATTATTGAATGGCATCCTTCGCACTGCCTCTCTCAATTATTTCATGATTTGTTTGAAATATTAAATACATACAAAAGGGACACATTCACATGTACAACATCAATAAACGACTCGCGCTACGCGGTGCTATATATATCAAGAGCTTTCACGCAAGCGCCAGCAACAACTGTTCCAAGTTTCAACTCATTCGGATAAACGATACGCGAACGAACAATTATTAGATTCGACTCGCGCGATAAGAATTGCTCATTGGTATTACAATGTCAAGGATTTTCACGCAAGTCCTAACAATAATTGCTCAAATCGGATGAACGATGCCACTTATTGTACGTTCATGGTATTATGTGATGAACCTTCTTGCAATTGTCAACAACAACTTCGGAAAGTTTCTACTTAATCGGTCGAACAGTGTACGTAATGCAGGCATTCCTCAAGAAATAAAGGTTTTTCTTTGCTTTTCCAGGAGAAATACAAGCATTCCATACATTTTAAATCAAAAATATATTCATGTAATCAATATTCCATAGAAAGTAAAGATATTTCATAGGAAGTACAGGCATTCTATAGGAAGTATAGGCAAAGTATTCCATAAGAAGTACAGATGTACCATAGGAAATATAGATTTTCTACAAGAAATTCAGGGTTTTCTGACTTATCTAATACGTATAATATTCCATGGAAGGTATAGGTATTTCATAAGAAGTACAGGTATTCCACAGGAAGTATAATTATTCAATAGGAAGAACAGGTGTTCCATAGGAAGTACAGGTACTCCATAAAAGTACAAGTATACCATAGGGAGTACAGGTATTTCATACGAAGTGAAGGTATCTCACAGGAAGTACAGGTATTCCACAGGAAGTACAAGTATTCCATAGGAAGTTCAGGTATACCATAGGAAAAACAAGGTATACTGGGTTATCTCTAATATGTACAGTATTCCATAGAAGGTATAGGTATTTCATAGGCAGTTCTTGTATTCCATAGAAAGTACAAGAATTCCATAGAAAGTACAGGTATTCTATAGGAAGTACAGGTATTTCATAGGAAGTACAGGTATTCCATAGGAAGTACAGGTATTCCTTAGGAAATACAGGTATACCACAGGAAATACAAGGTATATTGGGTAATCTCTTAGAACAGCGATTCTCTACTCGTGGTACGCGTTTGATGGCTTAAGGATACGCGATGAGAATAAATTTAATAATGGTGAATGTTAAAAATACACTTTTCTCCTCTCGTCTCAATTCAGTTTCAGAGCGGTGGTAAACAATGGACAAAAAAATGTTTTAGCACTCACTATTTGTAGATAAAATATTGTTTAAAAATTTGGATAGAAGATTCTGACAGACTGATTCTACAACTAATAAGGCTCCTTACTCAAATCTTCAGGTACGAAACCCTTTCGTAACTAGACAGATAGTGACAGACAACAGAAATTTTACTCAGCGGTCGGACAGAGCAACATATCTGTAGGAAGTTCTAAGGGTTCTGCATAGGATCTAAAAGCAACTATCTTTCAGAAATCAATAATTCAAACATTATTACAATCCTACAAATAATTTTTGGAAACTCATAATTAGCTTATTTATGACTATGAAATCTATAAGCCTAACCAAACTGATGATTAAATTAGCTATTTGGAACAAAATTTATAATACCATCCTCCAATTAATTTGCACGGTATTTGTAGGCGGTCGAATGTTCACAATTAAACCAGATCCTATTCAAGCTTATAGATGTTTGACATATTGATTAGTTAGTGAACCGTATTTAATCGCCATATTTGCCTGAAATATATGCATCACTTGATTAAGTCAAGTACTCTTGGGGCTTCGGATCCAAGTACGATCACTGATCTTTGATCTTAACGTCAAACCAAGACATGATTGATGAAGTTCCTAAAAATTATTGCTGATTTTTTAAATGGATATTTGGGGACCTGAAATTTACATGAAAATTGAATTAGTGATCTGGATTTTGCTGTAGTGTAAAGATGAGGCAAAAAGAGCAATAGACAAGTAAAATTCTCAATATTTTTTTTCGTGGTTTAGGTATTTTTGTATATTTCATTTCACTGAAGTAAATAAACTTGGGTCGTCGGATAAACAATTCTATCGGTTGAACCGACGAAGCCATTTATTGATCTTTAATAACAGAACAAGTAATGAGAAACTGATCAATTTTTTAATTTAGTTACAGAGCTCTCCTCCCACCGATCAGTCTGATTCAGTTTTTTGAAGATGCTTATGATCAATCTGCTCCAGTTCATTTGTTAAAGAGCCGCCTAAGTACCCGTAAGAGCAATATGCGCCAAGGTCATTTCCGTTACATTGAATAATCCAATCCTATGGGCGCATTCAGCTCAGCGTAACGCTCGCAGCGATTGCCATGTAAGCATAGTGACACTGTTAAATTAATATTGTTGTTGCACCTATCGATATGATCAGAATGGTTTGTGACGCATTACCGCTGGTTATTCGAGAGCTCCGATACAAAATATTTTGCAACGAATATCGATATCTTTCTTCAACATAGCTTCTTTGTCTGACTGTCGCTTTTGGTACGTACAGAGAGTTCAAAGTATGAAATCGATACAAGGTACTGTAACAGCTTTTCTTTTAATTTTCCAACATCAAAGACTAGGATGAACGAATAACTTATTATCAACTTTGTGAAAATAGTAAATTTCAATTTGAAGTTATGATAGCGGAAGTTGTGAAGATAAAGATTGGAAAACTTTTACCAGATAGCATTTTAGATGCTGCCATACATATTTCAGTTACTGAAATTTACGTGTACTTGTTACTCAAGAACATGAAAAGGATTTTGGCTTATGACTTCAGCAGTAGAGGATATGAACTTTGTGAGCGTTATTCTGCCGTTTTATGATAGAAAACTAACATTTTTTTGAAAAATATGGTGCTTCGACTATTTTCGACCATTCCTACAGCAGTTTATACTTCGGTGACCAATAATGCATGCACAAGTGCTCCATTATAATCACGTAAACTTGCATCTATCATATGCAGCATTTACTCTGTTTTCAATCAGTTTTTATGAATCACACAATTTTTGATGATTCAAACTTCATGTAATACCTCTCTTTATTTGAACTAGTTTTACTTTTCTTTTGTTATCATAATTCTTAGCTCGGTCCAGTTATTTGAAATCAAATATCTGTATCCAGAAAAAAAATAGTAGTGTGATTTCAAATCATTTTGTAATTTTAGCGCCAAAGAACTCATGTGCATTGATTCCCTCTGTAACGCGGTGCGTGCTCAAATATCGGGCTTTGTCGTTTCGGATGTTTTCACTTTTTGTTTTGTGCATAAATTAATGCTCTCAACGCGGGAGTTACATTGGAGTCAGCTTTTATAGCTGCGAGCGATGGAAACAATTTTAATATTAGGTTTTCAGACATCGAACTGATTATTACTTTTGTCCAAAACGACCAAATTTATGGATTTCGAATGGCATGAAGTATGAATTAAGTGATCGGGTGATTTCCCTGCAGTTTTGCTGGGACAGATTGGTATAATTATCTCAGAAACCCTGAGAATTATTTTTATACGTGATTTGATATTTCCAAGATCATAAACATTTATCAACATAATCTTATAAATATTTTTTTTAATGCAAGCTTTCATCATTTTCAAACAGTTTTATTTCGACTTTAGTGATCTTTAGATCCTGCAAAAATAATCATAGCACTCTCAGTACATCCCGTATAAAACCATCGACGTATCTTTGAAGGTTGTGTGCAATGTTCCATTGCCTTTATGTGATATCGATTGTTATCAAGTGTTGGATCAAATAAAACCAATCCAATCAGTTGTGAATGTTCATACGACTCTCAATATCAATACAATACCATCGATGTGATTCTTGGAGGACCTGATGTTAGGGTGCGATCTGAAGGACGTCTATGTCTGTTGGTACGATAAAAAAGACTAATGTTGATGGTACATATCAATTGCATTAAGTGATTATCATCAGTCTTTCTGTTCCCACTGCTGAGCATGGATCTCACCCAAATTGCAGCCCAATGATATTGTATTGATACTGAGAGCGCTATGAATACTTATGATTAATTGGATTGGATCTCATGATGTTTTTTCGCAAGAAATGTTATGAGTACCAACAATAAATTGGATTTGAATCCATCAGGGGCTCGACAGCACTGTTTCTATACATTTTTTCGAAGCGAAGCGATTTGACGTATTCTAAATTCGTGTAACAATGGTTTGTATATCATTAAAATTCTCAAAACGTTTTGGAATCTTATAAAACCAATCCAATTAATTGTAAGTATTCATAGCGTTTTCAGTAACAAGACAACATTGAATTGACTTGATACTGGAGCGCGATGTGGGCCTATGCTTAGCAGTGCGATGAGAAAAACTGATGGTAATGACACAATGCGATTATTATTGAGTCATCAACATCAGATTTTCTTATCTTAGGAAGTTCCATCATCAAGTCTTGTTCTGAACAGTGCAGCAGAATTGCTTTACACTGTTTCAAAAAAGAATCCATAAATAATTGATTGAATTTTACCTGATATAGGTATTCATCAAAAATTTATGTTCAAACTTCACGTCTACTTGTCTACAATATTAAAGTTCCTGCTTTGCAATCTACAGTGTTGTACGAAGCAAAACTTTTTTATATCTATTGGTTTTTGAATTTTCAGCACAAACTTCAAACATTTGAAGAGTTTAATATTTATGTTAGCTGGAAAATATTTGAAAATAACAAAACAGTAGGAATTTGTTTTATAGTTCCGCTTATTTGAAAGGTGGATAGGCTTCATTGATTGGATCAAGTAAAGATGAGAATATTCGTAAAATGAAGTGGCCCTAATAAATTATTCTAATGAATATATGGAGGACAGCTTTGTTAATATATGAAATGAACCTATATTACATTTCCGAACTCAAAGCGTTGTGTGGGAAGAGCTCATTCAGCTAATTTTGTAGGTATATAGCTTTATTAATATGATGATTAAAATACAGTGATATATACATACTTAAATTAATCATAATGAAAATGCATTATTTCTTCTGCAAGTATTTTTCTAAATAGATATTTTCATGTGAACTAGATGTTGGCACGGTAGCCCAAATCCGTCCGTCTGGCTTCACACATTCTTCTGAAATTGAAGCGTGCCATTTCATCCTCAAGTTCTCCGGGTTGAATTTGCGTGTGTTTTGTCTGGAGTGGTAGTTGGGCGGTAACTGGTCAGTTTTCTCACGGTTTGAGATATGCATTAAATTATCGTGCCGCGGGCCAGTAGTGCGGTACTAATAATTATCATGCCATAGAAAGAGCTACCCTCTGATCTGAGATGAGGAGTAGCACGCTAAGAAGAAACTCCCAAAACAGAATTTGACAATGCCGAGAATATCAACAAGACATTGAGGTTTATATTCGATTTATTAATCTAATCATCACACCTATAGTTATATATACTATTTCGATGATAATTTGAATTTCTTGCAATGGAGAGCTCCAAATCCCAAATGAATTGATATCATATTTAGTTATTGTGTGAAAAAATCCGAAAGAAGAAGAATTCTCTGAGAAAAGATTCTAATCTGAAACATTCAGCTTCTCAAAGTATTGTGAATCTGATTACGGTCTTAGAGCCTTTGTGCTACATGGTTGATGGATGCGTCACAGCTTCTTTAATCAAGTTCTGCGGTTTATTTTGTGTATGAAATAGATCGCTTGTGTTTTTGCCTAGTGTAAATACATATTTTTTTCTTGGAAGTGATCAGCGGTTGGATAAAAAATTGTTCTTAGTATTTCTAATTAGTAAATATTAAAACCTACTTAAACAAGGTGATTGTATAAATTCTCACAATTAAATACTCGAATTTATATCACAATACTATTTTTGTTGTTCTTTCGACTCTGTAACCTATTGAGGGTTTTGATTTCCGCCTCCACGCTTCATTATCTTTTGCCAGTGTCTTCAAGGTATGTTCACTTTCTTTGAATCTTTTCCAATTTTGCCAATCCATCGATCATTCTCTCCTTTTGGTCTCGCCCCCAACACCTCCTTACATTCCTGAGATAAGTGTATTTAAAAAAATCCTATGATTTGACATTTCTTCCTCATAATCTAACTGCCAATTAAACCAATTATCAAGCGTGAAATGTACCTTAAATGTACTCAAACAATTGAACAGCAAATACGAATTTCATGAAGGCAAATCTGGAAAAATCGCAAGGATTCTTCTGAAATTTTCGGTCCCAAATATTTCGAGTTAGGCATGAGGTTACATAGTTTCATGACTAAGGATCACGATCCTCGAATCAAAAATGGTGTCTGGAATGTAGTTTCCGAAATATCAACAATTTCATAATGTCAAAAATGAGTACAAAATCAACTTTTTCAACAATAACTTCAAAAATGCGACAAATGTTGCATAATTTCGATCAGATTTGAATTTTTTATAGTATTTTTACTGTTTGTGCCAAATTTCACGATAATCGGTTCAAAAATAAACTTTTTATGCTATTTTGGAAAAATATTCTACAATAATTTATACATCTGTATTTTCAATCAGAAAAAATATCAATATTTGAAAGGCTGTAATTTTATATTGCAGTCGGGTATAAAATTCTTATCTACTTCAATCAATTTGGTATAGACCTAGTAACTATTGTGCTGAATTTTAGTTCAATATCTTAGAAATTGCGCTATCTATGAGAAAAATATTGAAAAATGGTGAAATGAACTTCCAAATTTCCAGGACCAAAAGTTTTTGAAAAATTTAAAATGAAGATAAGTTTTATTTTATCATCTTTTAGTATTACTGATCACATATATTCATATTGCTTTTTGATATCTTCTCATATTCCAGAGAAAAATGCGTTCAAAGACATTTTATGATTTTTCATTTTAACCTCATTATCTTAGGAAATATTGAAGATAGCTGATTGTCAGGTACATCAATCGATCAGGAGTGAAATGTACCATGAGTGTCCCAAATTTCAAATCAATCAAACAACTATTACAGCTTTTATGGGCAAAAATCTAGAAATGGCTAAAATCTGTTAAAATAGCAAGGGGTACCCCTTGGGATTTTTTCTGAAATTTTCGAACCCAAATATTTTGAGTTAGGTATTAGGTTATATAGTTTCGTGGCTGTCGATTACGAAATCCAAATCAAAAATGATGTCTGGAATGTAGTTTCCGAAATATCAACAATTTCATAATGTCAAAAATGAGTACAAAATCAACTTTTTCAACAATAACTTCAGAAATACGAGAAATGTTGCTTAATTTCGATCAGATTCTAACTTTTTATAGTATTTTTACTGTCTGTGCCAAATTTCACGATAATCGGTTCCAAAATAAACTTTTGATGCTATTTTGGATAAATATTCTACAATAATTTATACATCTGTATTTTCAATCAGAAAAAATATCATTATTTGAAGGGCTGTAGTTTGATATTGCAGTCAGGTATAAAACTCTTATCTACTTCAATCAGTTTGGTATAGACCTGGTAACTATTGTGCTGAATTTCAGTTCAATATCTGGGAAATTACGCTATCTATGGGGAAAATACTGAAAAATGGTGAAATGAACTTCCAAATTTCCAAGACCAAAATTTTTTGAAAAATTTAAAATGGAGATAAGTTTTATTTTATGATCTTTTGGTGTTACTGATCACATATATTCAAATTGCTTTTAAATATCTTCTCATATTCCAGACAAAAATGCGTTCAAAGACATTCTATGATTTTTCATTTTAACCTCATTATCTTACAAAATATTGAAGATAGCTGATTGTCAGTTACACCAATTGATCAGGAGTAAAATGTACCATGAGTGTACCAAATTTCAAATCAATCAAACAACTATTACAGCTTTTATGGGCAAAAATCTAGAAATGGCTAAAATCTGTTAAAATAGCAAGGGGTACCCCTTGGGATTTTTTCTGAAATTTTCGAACCCAAATATTTTGAGTTAGGTATGAGGTTATATAGTTTCGTGGCTGTAGATTACGAAATCCGAATCAAAAATGATGTCTGGAATGTAGTTTCCGAAATATCAACAATTTCATAATGTCAAAAATGAGTACAAAATCAACTTTTTCAACAATAACTTCAGAAATACGACAGATATTGCTGAATTTTGATCAGATTCTAACTTTTCATAGTATTTTTAGTGTCTGTATCAAATTTTACGATAATCAGTCCCAAAATAAACTTTTTGTAGCTATTTTGAAAAATATTAAAAATTTATACATCTGTATTTTAAATCTGAAAAAATATCAATATTTGAAGGGGTGTAACTTCATACTGCAGCCAGGTATGAGATTATTATCTATTTTATTTAATTTGTTATAGACCTGGTAACTATTATTCCAAATTTCAGTTCAATATCTGGAAAATTGCGCTATTTATGAACAAAATATTGAAAAATTGTAAAATGAGTTTCTAGTCATAATATTTTACAATATCACTGATTCCAAATATATTCTTTACAATAAACCACCAAGATTGAATAAAAGAATACTGTTGTTCTTTGAATAGCCTCCTTATAGTTACTCTTTGTCTGATAGGTTATCCCCACTCCTTATGAAAACTGTACCCATTGTTACGTGTTGGATGTATTGTGGGTAATATCGTTATTTTGTGCGTGTAATTTCTTTGAATAAAAAAATACTGATATTAGTCAGTAAAATCAATTACTTTTCGCAAAATCAGAAAGTAATTCAGCGGGTAAGTTTTTGAGAAAATATATCTGTGGAACAAAAATTTGTGAATTCTAATTTGGCAGCCAGCTAGCAAATAGAAAAATATGGTCATGAAGTCATTTGACATCTTACATTCGGATATAATAATATAAAAAATCACGAAAAAGTATTGTAGGAATCTTCAAAATTATCTCCAAGTATATATATATCACATGAAACATGAAAATAATATCATTTATCATCATTATAAATCAATTTGAAGACTTTTTTCCGGAAGGAATTGAATGCAAATTCAAAATAATTTTATTTTGAATATAGCGCGGTCACGTGGTCCTACTATTTCATTTGATTGGCTGGAACATTGGAACGTTCTCGAATTTTTGACTTGCCGCCATTTTATTTTGTGTAAAAAGTTTTTTTTGAAGAAATACGATAATCATTATAGTTTTTTCCGTTTAAATCGACTAGTTTCATAGTTAGGAGTTCAATAATAGATTTTTATATCCATTGTTGTCATGATTGAGTGATCTTAACTGAATTTCTGCTTCAAATACTTGAAATTCAATTATATTGAAAAACGGCTGACATTTTAGAAAGATCCAGAATAAAAGAATGACGTCAGACAGCTAAGAGGCAGCCATATAAGCGAGATCTGTTTGTCGTTTGTAGCAGGTCATTTAGAATTTGTGTCAGTGAATTGAGCCATCAGAGTGAATACAAAACGGAGTAAAAAGGTGAGTACACCTAATAATAAGTAAAAATTATATTTTGATTGGATATGTTACAAAAAAACATGACAAAAATGGAAATTGAAATTTTGTCCAGATTTGCATGAAAATTTTGCACCTCCTGTCTTACAATAGGCAAATAAAAAAATATTGTTTCACTTGAGTATAAAGATTTAAAACAAATTTCCTTAATAATAAATTAAAATACGTATATGCCAGATTTTCAGCGTGAAATGTATTTTAGATTGGCTATGCTATAGAAATCATCTAGTTCCATAGTTAGAAACTCGATAATAGATTTTTGTATTAATTGTTGTCATGGTTAACTGATCCAATCCGATTATTTGCTTCATATACTAGAAATTTAATTGTATTGTAAAATGGTTGCCATTTTAGAAAGATCTAGAATAAAAGTATGACGTCAGAAAGCTAAGAGGCAGCCATATTAGAAAAATCTGTTTGTCGTTTGTAGCAGGCCAGTTAGCATTTGTGTCAGTGAATTGATCAGAGTGAGTACTAAACCGAGTAAAAAGAGTGAGTACACCTAATAATGAGTAAAAATTATATTTTGATTGGATATGTTACAAAAAAAACATGACAAAAATAGAAATTAAAGTATTGTCCAGATTTGCATGAACATTTTTAAGCTTTTCAACAAATCTTAATAGTATCAATAGGCGAATGAAAAAATATTGTTTCATTTGAGCATAACGATTTAATACAAATTTTTTCAATGATAAATCATACGTATATGCCTGATTTTTTGCGCGAAATGTATTATAGATTGAGTATGCTATATGGAAATCATTTAGTTTCATGGTTGGGAATTCGATAATAGATTTTTGTATTAATTGTTGTCATAATTAACTGATCCAACCTGATTTTTTGCTTCAAATACTAGAAATTTAATTGTATTGTAAAATGGCAGCCATTTTGGAAAAATCCAGAATAAAAGTATGACGTCAGACAGTTAAGAGGCAGCCATATTGGAGAGATCTGTTTGTCGTTTGTAGCAGGTCAGTTAGAATTTGTGTCAGTGAATTGAGCTATCAGAGTGAGTACAAAACCGAGTAAAAAAGTAAGTACACTTGATAATGAGTGAAAATTATAATTAGATTAGATATGTTACAAAAAAACATGACAAAAATGGAATTTATGGGTATGCTATAAAAATCATCTAGTTTCATGGTTGGGAACTCGATAATAGATTTTTGTATTAATTGTTGTCATAATTAACTGATCCAACCTGATTTTTTGCTTCAAATACTAGAAATTTAATTGTATTGTAAAATGGCAGCCATTTTGGAAAAATCCAGAATAAAAGTATGACGTCAGACAGTTAAGAGGCAGCCATATTAGAGAGATCTGTTTATCGTTTGTAGCAGGTCAGTTAGAATTTGTGTCAGTGAATTGAGCTATCAGAGTGAGTACAAAACCGAGTAAAAAAGTAAGTACACTTGATAATGAGTGAAAATTATAATTAGATTAGATATGTTACAAAAAAACATGACAAAAATGGAATCTATGGGTATGCTATAAAAATCATCTAGTTTCATGGTTGGGAACTCGATAATAGATTTTTGTATTAATTGTTGTCATAATTAACTGATCCAACCTGATTTTTTGCTTCAAATACTGGAAATTTGATTGTATTGTAAAATGGCAGCCATTTTGGAAAAATCCAGAATAAAAGTGTGACGTCAGACAGTTAAGAGTTAGCCATATTAGAAAGATCTGTTTGTCGTTTATAGCTAGTCACTTAGAATTTGTGTCTGTAAATCAAGCCATCAGTGAGTATAAAATCAAGAAAAAAAGGGTGAGTTTAATTAATAATCAATAAAAATAATCTTTTGGTTTGATATGTTGGAGAAAAACATGACAAAAATGGAAATTAAAATATTGTCCAGATTTGCATGAACATTTTTTAGCTTTTCAACAAATCTTAATAGTATCAGTAGGCGAATGAAAAAATATTGTTTCACTTTAGTATAACGATTTAATACAAATTTTTTCAATAATAAATCATACGTAAGTGCCTGATTTTTGGCGCGAAATGCATTATAGATTGAGTATGCTATAGAAATCATCTAGTTTCATGGTTAGGGATTCGATAATAGATTTTTGTATTAATTGTTGTCATAATTAACTGATCCAACCTGTTTTTTTGCTTCAAATACTAGAAATTTAATTGTATTGTAAAATGGCAGCCATTTTGGAAAAATCCAGAATAAAAGTGTGACGTCAGACAGTTAAGAGGCAGCCATATTAGAGAGATCTGTTTGTCGTTTGTAGCAGGTTAGTTAGAATTTGTGTCAGTGAATTGAGCTATCAGAGTGAGTACAAAACCGAGTAAAAAAGTAAGTACACTTGATAATGAGTGAAAATTATAATTTGATTAGATATGTTACAAAAAAACATGACAAAAATGGAAATTATGGGTATGCCTTAAAAATCATCTAGTTTCATGGTTGGGAACTCGATAATAGATTTTTTTATTAATTGTTATCATGAATAACTGATCCAATCTGATTTTTTGCTTCAAATACTGGAAATTTAATTGTATTGTAAAATGGTTGCCATTTTGGAAAGATCCAGAATAAAAGTGTGACGTCAGACAGCAAAGAGGTAGCCATATTAGAAAGATCTGTTTGTCGTTTATAGCTAGTCACTTAGAATTTGTGTCTGTAAATCAAGCCATCAGTGAGTATAAAATCGAGAAAAAAAGGGTGAGTTTAATTAATAATCAATAAAAATAATCTTTTGGTTTGATATGTTAAAGAAAAACATGACAAAAATGGAAATTATAGGTATGCTATAAAAATCATCTAGTTTCATAGTTGAGAACTCGATAATAGATTTTTGTATTAATTGTTATCATGAATAACTGATCCAATCTGATTTTTTGCCTTAAATACTAGAAATTTAATTGTATTGTAAAATGGCTGCCATTTTGGAAAGATCCAGAATAAAAGTATGACGTCAGACAGCTAAGAGGTAGCCATACTAGAAAGATCTGTTTGTCGTTGGTAGCTAGTCACTTAGAATTTGTGTCTGTAAATCAAGCCATCAGTTAGTATAAAATCGAGAAAAAAGGGTAAGTTCAATTAATAATAAATAAAAATAATCTTTCGGTTTGATATGTTGGAGAAAAACATGACAGAAATTGAAAGTATATTATTGTCAAGATTTGCATGGAGATTTTGCAGCTTTTAGACAAGTCTTATTGGTATTAATAGGTGAAAAGATATTGTTTATACTTAAGTATAGCTATTAAATACATATTTCTTTAAATCATACCATTTATATGCAAGATTTTTGACGCGAAATGTTATCACGTTTTTTCAAGTTGGGTATGCCATATAGATCTAGAAATTTTGGAGAAATCTTGCACAAATGTAAAACCAACTAGCCGGAATGTCTCTTATTATACAATTTGCCTCTTTTGTGCCAACGAGGCATGCATGCCAATTTTTTTACAAGTGTTTTATTGCTGGAATTCTCAACCTTTTCATTGACATGCAATTTTTTTACAAGTTCACGCGAATGTTCGAGCATTTTGGGCTGTTGCGAATAGCATACCTTCTCGTAAAAGGGACAATTACTTTGCCAATACTAATACAGAAAAAAATGCTAACAATGACAATTCATCTACTTCAGTACCTACAAACACGAATTGAATTTGAAACAAATCCAGGGAGAATAATAATCTCTGATAATGCTATTATATCCGACAAATTACGCATTAAAGCACACATATTTTCATAATGGCTCCCTTGTTGAAAGCAGACAAAGGAGAAAAATACGAAAAAGAACAGGCCATACAAAAAATCACCGCATTGTTTTTATACGTTTTTCATACCTTTCTCTTTGTCACAGATCTGTTGTGCAGGTCTTAAAAATACGTGTAAATGTAAGAGTAAGCGAGTAAATGAGGAATGTAAGAAATAGGTGGAATTCAACACCCATTGGAAAATAAATGTGTTCATTTTCATCAATTAAATGGGATTTTTTCAGTTGATAATAAATAGGTGATCACTTGAAACCTCCTTAAACAATACTTAATTCACAATTTAGATAATGTATTGGTGATCGGTATGAAAAACACATTCATTTAATTATCAATCAGGCAAGAAGAACTTATTACGAATATAGATGAACAACGTAAACAAAAAAAACACATTTTCTCCACAAAATAATTTTTATTCTCTCATTTAACATTCTACAGAGTACTTTGAAGATGGTAAGTTTGGTAATAAAATCTTATATAAGTGAATAAAAACTATTTAGTGAAGAAAATGTGTTTTTTTGTTTACGTTGTTCATTAAAACAATTGCATTTTCGATTGTAATGACTTCAAATGAATTTTAAGCAAACGTAGTATGTACACTCAGCTTTGACTTCTCTGGAATTGGCATTTTTAGAACCAGATAATAATTTTCTGAGAACAATAAAATTTAGAATCATATTTCTCCTACTTTCCAGAATCCTTCCAAAAAGAACACATCCAGAGACCCTTTCCATCTTGATCCTTGTCACGCCAACTGCAATATGGATCGATCCCATCCATCTCGTCGTCGCAATGATTCACAGGAATCTGATATATCGATTCCAGAAGAAGATCTCCGCAGGCTTCTTCCGGCGTGTATTTACGATGAAATTGTACCGCCAAATAGATACAAAAAAGCAAGTTCTCAAGCTACAGCTGTTCAAGCAGCTCCACAACAGAAATGTGATTCTAATAATTCTAAAGCTCGGTATTCGTCTCAAGCTAATAAAAATGAAATGTTACCCTCAGCTTCACATCAACCATCATTTTATAGTGCTCCTAGTCAGAAAGATAAATTTGAGCAAGTAGTTCAAGAGAAATCTTATGAGACGATGTCGCAAAGTGTGGATAAAAGCTCTTCTTCATCACGGTATTCTGGATCATCACGACATTCTGGATCATCACGATCACGATATACTAAAGCTCCACGTTTTCAACGACTGTTACAGTCTCAAAGAGATAACACTTCTCCTGATATCAGGCATGCTAAAGATAATTTAGAAGCAAAGACGCCAGAGGCTTCACAGCGACCAGTTCCATATTATGGCGATATTGGGCTCACACCGTCGAATGATCCAAAAATAACGGGGAGAGATAAGATGTCGCATTATTCTGCAGAATTTCGTAATACATTATCTTCATTTGTCGAGTTTAATACAAAGATGTTCGGAATATATGGTGAACCAACCAATTTGACTGCGAATGCTCCTCTATCGTATAAATATAGTAATACTTCAGACTTAAACTCTTTAAGTAATGCTTCCAATAACAGTGAATCTTCAGTAGCACCAAATACGACAAGCAGTCAAAGAGAATCAGCCAATGAAGATTCTCGATCGTTACCTTCATTCGAAGCTTCCAATTCTGCTCATACTTCAGAAGCTAGACGTGCTCCTTCTGATAATAAAGTACCAAATCGGCAACCATCCAATTCTCTGAGTGAGGATGATTCTGAAGATATGGAAAAATTGTATCGAGCCATTTGGCCTGAAGCGTCTGATTTACAGGAGACTGACGAGTCTTCTAATTTGTCAACAGACAAAGATTTTACAAGCACAGAAGATGTGTCGGAAGGTCATGATGATCCTCTTGATAAAAATAAAGAATTTGTATCTCAGACTCTTCCTGAGGTTATAATTCCACCATATTCGCAGGTATCTCTTGATGCCGCAACTGGGGCAGTAACAGTGTTTCACAATTACGGAGTTCCACCTCTGCAGGATACTTGTACTGCCTCAATCCATCTTTTGCAGTATGTTTCTGGCTGTGATCTATTATGTTACGTCTTATTCTTAGACAATATTCCGGTGCTACTGATTCCAGTTGATGCTTTAGGGGCCGATTTCGTAATATACCTTTCTGAAACACTAGTTTTCAATGCTGAAGATAACATTAATTTGAAACCAATTTCTTGTGCACTTCCGCAAAGTGAATTGGCGTTACTAGTGATGAAATATATTACTGGGAATTTAATTCGTTTGCAATGCCTGTATATATTTGTCACAGATCTGGCTGCACGATTTGGTCGCCGATTGGAATTTAAGTCCGAAGTATATCAATTACAGCTACGATATCTCAGCGTCCAAATTTTGCATACTCAAAATATGACATTTTTACGATGCCTCAGGCAGCCAGTCTTACAATGCTTCTACAGAAGCTCAATTCTAAGACCTGTTCCAGGATCTTTAATCCCACTTCAGGCAACATTGAGCCTTCGTGTTCAGAGAATCATATTTCATGCAAGCGAAGCTCTCATACTGCTTCGCATTTTTGGGGCTCCGTTAATCCGGAATATTTTTTGGGTTTCAGTTATGCCGCATGGGGCTGATGGAGCAGTTGTGCTTTCTTTACAATGTCCTCTTGGAACTTCATTTTATTGCGAAGTACTGAACCTGCAAGCTTTTGGAATTTTACAGAATATTTTTAAATGGGTAATCACACAACAATCAGATATTCGATCGGAAATTTCACAATGCCATCTTCGAGTTTCCGGGATTGTTTTTCCTTCTCATATTCCTCAGACATTGCTTCCTCTTCCTGCTCCAGAATCTCCTAGTTTGCAGGATGAAGACAAATCTGCTCTTCATTAGACCATCAATGATCTTGATGAGCCTGCACAAATGTAGTTCTATTATGAAAATATTTGTTGCATTAGGCTCCTGAACTGATTTACTTGAGGAGTCGAGCAGAAATTTTTTGTTTAGACTATTCTAAAGCTCAAATTTCAACCAGCGTTTATGGAACAAAGGAACGACATTCAATCTGGCTAGTACCACAACGTGAAATACGAACAGATCAATATTGCAACAGAGCTTTATAGCATTTTAAGTAGTAAATGTACAATTTCTAAACATTGCTTTGTTTATGGCCTGTCATTTATCCTGATCTATCTTAGAATAGTTTGAAATATTCAAGAAATACTGAACTGAAATGACTCATGAATGTAAAACGAATGTTATTTTCCTAGATTGATAATTTTGATTTATTTATAATCGAAACATTGAAAATAAGCTCATGTATGTATAAAATGATGTGATTTATCTGCCAGTATTATAAAATGTTCTCAGCTTTAGTTATCATAATTTTGTTCGACTACTTGTTCTTATGCAAGCCGCAGAACGACAAATACTTGAATTAATTAATGTAAGTGCTTCTTGCCTCCTGTCTGTCCACAGTATAAAACAAGGATCTGCGTACCAGGCTAACAAATAATACTCAAATAATTAGAGTAGTGTTTTATTGCAGAAAATCCTTGTTAGGTTAGGTCTCTTTTAGAATAAACTTTATGAGAATAACCTAGTTAAAATAATTTTGATTTTTTGAAGTCTGCGGTTTGCAAGTTTATAGTTTCATTGTTACTGTTTTGTTCTAATTAACAATTTGTTGTCAACTTTGATTGATTTATTCATGACTCTGTCGATCAATTTCGGTTGAATTAGTTAATATGTATTTATGTGTTTAATGTTATATTGACAACAAATAAATTTTATATTTAAAAAATATAGAGGGTTATTTTTTCATATGACAGTTTAAAAAATATTTCAGGCTTTAGAATAAATACGATTCAAGGAATATTACGCCCTTATGGTTCATTTCAAGCTTTTCTCATCTGAATATTGCATTTTAACATTAGCTTGACATGTTTGATATGTTGGTTCACATAAATTGAAATTTTCAAATGCTTTTTGACCTCGGGATGCTTTATATGTTGATATTTAAATCAACATATGATACTGAATTTGAAGGGCTAATATTCATTGAATGGAAATAGAGTTTTTTTGTGTTATGGACTCAAAAAGGTGAGTATATCTCTATTTATTTTTATTTCACTAAATCTTGTGTTTGTACAATGAAATATATGCTCGTAATAAATTTTATGTCTGAGAAACTGAATTTAAGGTTCGAATAACTGTTCTATTAAATAACGCCTTTTGTTATTTATTCCCTACGCCTCTGCTAAATATTAACAACTGTAATATCGCCATTACATATGTTCCTTTGGCTTGTATTCAAGAATAATTGTTAATAACTTAGTGCTCTTAAATCGAGTATTGCTCTAACTTAACTGTCAAGAATAGAAAGTTGGGTTATGAAACTTTGAAATATAATAAAGCCGAAAGAAAAGCAACTCACTTAGTAATATTTTAATGATTATGGTCTATTTATTGAGTAGTGTTAATGGTACTCATAGCTGTTAAATATAGATGAGAACCTCATCATGATATGCAGATTTCAGGACTGGAAAATTAATTCATTATAACATCAATATTGTTCTAGGGCATTTATTAGAAATACATATTAGTTATTGGTCTTATTGATCTTGTATGATAGCTTTTAGAACATTTAGATCTTCCAACATTTCCCACTCCCAATACAAAAATGAGTAAGCCAGTATTAGGATCTCAAAAATAATAAGAATGGCAATAAAAATATTTCTATTGAGTGAACTGAATATTTTCTTGACAATATTGTTATTAAAATCTAACGATTCCGCTGTGGGCACTTGATGAGACATTGTAACGAGAAAATTCATTCACAAAATTCATTTTTATTCTCTTTATGGATTTCAGCTTCTGATCGAATATAATCGATAGTAAAAACGAGTTTTTTTCTAAATGCCTTGACTTTCGGAGACGACTTTTATACTCTGTATTTTGGAGCTATAGTACATTTAGACATCTACATATGTAATAATATAATGAATTTCTCTGCGACCTAGTTAATATCTATCATTGATTGCTACTGATAACTTACTCATTGGCTGTAGGAGGAATTCTAGCTACAGATCCAGATTCCAGAAGCGAGATTGAGGGATGCAGACATTAATGATGAAATTACATTTTGCGTGCGGTGTACACAGTATTAAAGGGTTTAGAACCAAATCTCGAATGGATATTTTATCGTTCACTAATTATATAACTGCTGAATTATCGGAGATAGCGAATTTGATGCTCAATCTAACTTTGATAATTCCATTTGTAGATGGAGAAGATTTCAGCTGGAAACGGTTCAGATATATTATAACTTAATATACTAATCAAAAATTTCATACCTCTTTTATTTATTTGTTCCAAACCAACTTTAATTCTGTTAGCATTATATTCAGGACTCTTATTACCTTAAAGTAGCTATTCCATTGGCAACCTCATCTCACGGCTTGGGCAATATCACTGAATATACCAATGTGCATTCGTTGTGACATGCAATTTACATCAAACGAATATCTCATTCTGTCATGAAGTTCCTTATTTATAATTTTTCTCGTCCCACCTTCAGATTATTTTAGAGCATGCGCACAACAGCACAAGCCCCTATGGTGATAGGATGTAATGCTTAACGTGTCGGCAATGTATTGGTAAGATAGGCTAATCAGCAGTATATGTTTGATACGTGCATGGATAGATCAGAATACAGCGTGCTAAATGGTTTGTGAATAACATTCTGTATAATACGAGAAATTTGGTCGAAAAATTTTCTGTACTCTCAGCAAGAATCAAAACAATGTTACTCCGAAAGCAACATAATGAAATATGTGTGAGGACATATGAGAAAGCATCAGACCACTGATTCTTTGTGTGGATACCTTTCGGATTGGATGTTTCATCCCCACGTATCCTTTGAATGACCAATTTGATCCGTGGTGCGAATCACAGGGGTTAATCTTCAGACATAACAGGCGTTGGATTGGGGTAACATGCTCCAAATATGAAACAATACAAGTGTAATGTGCAGGAACATAGGATGAAGGTGAGGAGCCCTCGTAAAGCCCCAAGTGCTGCAAATTGAAGCACTGTGATCCGTGAGATGCAGTCATGGCCGGAGAGAGTATATTTCTAAAAAGGTCTTGCTTGCGAAGAGCAAAAAGAACATAAGTTTCAAGATGAATCCTTCCTGCAGCTTGCATCTCATGGGGTCGATGATATATACGAAGAAGTATCATCATGTTTTAGAAGTGCTCCAGTGATCATAGAGACAAACTACTTTTATTTTATTTCGGCACTATCAAAGCTATGCCGCTCAGAATCTGATCTTATTCACCGCAAGAGTGCCCGAATTCTAAGTTTTAAAAAGATTAGTCGTTATACGGTCTGCATGTCCATCCAAATCATGTGTTTCAAAATGAAGAAATTAATGATTTCCTATTGAAAATCCCTCAACAAAACAAAGTATGTGCGCTGCTGTATAGATATTTCACATTCAATACACCTGATGTACACATACACTCCCTGTTCATGCAATGTCCAAGCTACCCTTCAAGCGAACCCTAGTAGCATTGCGTTATCACCCTCTTTGTTTTCCGAGAATCATGTAATTTGTTATTTCATTTTATCGGCGAATCAGCATGCTATCTTTATTCGGCTGTCATTTTTCGCCCTTGTAGATTCAAGTTTATCAGCATCTTTACGAGAGGGTGTAAATTCGTGTTATCAAATTTTGTATCATGACAAAGCAACGTGCTTTGAATAAGAACAAGAGGTGTAGGAAAAATTCCAAAATGAATAAATAATTATGTTGGAACCATACTTAAAGAAGTTACATTTTCGAATTGATTTTGAGGGAAAGAAAAGTATACGACAATTAAATCTATTGGAAACAAGATTCTCATGTCCTTTATGTCTTCTTGATTACTGACATCGTCAAATTCAAACAATATTGAATCGAATCTAATCACTGGGTTCATGGCATAAGTTTCATAGAAAAATTATGCATAATATACCTTGACAAATTTTTTTTTTCGCAATTCTCAGTTTTTGGTATCAAAATATATAGTTTCCAAAGTGTAGATTACGAAAATAACCTTAGAATTGCTGTCCGATAAGTATTTTTCGAGATATCGATGTTTCAAAACAATTTTTTTTCTATTCCTCTCCAATAATCTCTAAGAACATAGAAGATACGTAATTGGCAATTAATATAGTCGATTGACCATACATTTGGCTATATATATTCCAAATTTTAGGACGATTAAACGACAAATATAAATTTTATAGGGGAAAAACTGAAAATTGGTGACTTCTGAAAAATGATGCCAAGGGGTATGCTTTGTTTCTTGCAATTCTTATGATTTTGGTGTCAAAATATATAGTTTCGAAAGTGTTAATCACGAATATAACCTTAAAATTGCTGTCTGATGAGTATTTTAGAGATATCGACGTTTCAAAAACAATTTTTTCCATTTCTCTATAATTATCTCTAAAAATATAGAAGATACGCAATTGATAGTTACTATAGTCGATCGACCATACATTTCACCACATGTATTCCAAATTTTTGGCCAATTTAACAACTAATACAAATTTTATAGGGGAAAAACTGAAAATTGGTGACTTCTGAAATATAATGCCAAAGGGTATACTTTTTTGTTTGCAGTTCTCATATTTTCGGTGTCAAAATATATATTATCGAGGGAGTAAATCACGAAAAACACATTAAAATCGCTGTCCAATAAGTATTTTTCGAGATATCGACGTTTTAGAGAAATTAGGATTTTATGCTAAGAAACTATGATTCTCCATTTCTCTTTCATTATCTCCAAAAATATAGAAAATACGCAATTTGCGATTACTATAGTCGATCGACCATACATTTGACTATATATATTATAAATTTCAAATCGATTGAACGACAAGTACAAATTTTATAGAGGAAAAACTGAAAATTGGTGACTTCTGAAAAACGCTTGATAATATTTGATAATCCAAAAAATTTTTTGCAATTCTTTTGTTTTTAATATCAAAATATATGATTTCGAAAGTGTAGATCACGAAAATAGCATTGAAATTGCTGTCCGGTAAGTATTTTTTGAGATATCGACGTTTTAAAAAAAGTGGGATTTTATGTTAAGAAACCATGATTTCCCATTTCTCTTTTATTATCTCCAAAAGTATTTAAAATACACAACTGACAATTGCTATAGTCGATTGACCATATATCTGGCTATATATAATTCAAATTTCAAGACGATTGAACAACAAATACAAATTTTATAGGAGAAAAACTGAAAATTGGTGTCTTCTGAAAAATGATGGCAAGGGATGAGTTAGTTAGTTATATTAGTTTGGTGGTTTCACTCATATTAATGTTTTTAGTTTCGTTTATTAGATCTTTTGCCGCCTCGGTGGTCAAGTGTATTTAGACAGCGCTCAAGTAATCTCTGCCGTTTAACTACTGAGGTCGTGCTTTCGATTCCCACCCAAGGCCTGGATGTGTGTGTATGGCTTCGATACATTAAAAGTATGTGAAATTGTGATTTAAATAATAATGTATCAAAAATAAGCGTAGGAAACTTACTGAATGTGAATTAAGAATTTATAATTTGTATTTATTATTATTAGACCATTCTAATTTCCGTGTCAATTGTTGTTTTCAGTATCTTCGCGAGTGTTTTAGATATTTTATGTCAGTGCCAATAAGTGCAGAGTTAACTAATTACCAAGTAGAGCAGAAAAAAGATCTGTGTGAAATGAATAGCGGAAATACGTCAATTTTCGCTCAATTATTAAATTTTTTGTCAAATCACTTCTCTGGAGAATGATCGTAAGCACTTGAATTTGATTGGCCGTAAATTACGTCTAGTGCATTGGGATTCTCACACGATTTATGGATCAGAATCCTTTTTCCATGTAGTTTCACATAAATAAGATATATATCCGTGGATTACCATAAGGAATAAACTCAGTTTAGTACTTTTGACGATTTTGTCAATATGAGGGGATATTGAAGAGCTTCTGGTTTAGCACGGAGAAGAACAGCTCTCATTATCCGCAGCAACCGCTTTTGCCTTTGTCAATTAAAAATGGTCCAAGTCAACTACATGACGAATGATATTCAATATTCTATTGTTACTATTTCTCAATTTCATATTTATTACTGTACTAATTTTTAGTCATCATGAGATCAGTCTGTCGTTATTGAAACATCCAAACACGCAAACAGCATCCGACTTGGTCTCATTCTAATTGCAGAAAAAACGGCACATGATAGAAAATTACAGTGAGGATGTGAAATTAATTGAACAACAAACAGAAAGACAAACTGCTCGCGGCATTTGGCGTAACATATGCAAAATAACGGAATTACGAATCATTTTCTGTATAACGATGTGTTCCCTGTTCTACATATCTATGCATCACTTCGTGCTGTTGATGAAGTCGAGTTCAATGACTTGTATTTCTACTTTTAATGATTGTTTTTTGATTAGATTGATGTTCGCTTTATAAAGGCATAATCAATAGCCTAAAAAATTTGTTGGATTTATTCGAATTAAAGAACTGACAGACTGGTGGTATTAATGAGTACGGATAATGAAGTATAATAATAATAACAATCAGATTTACTTACATATGGTTCCGTACTTCATTGGGATTATTGAAATTCGAACTCACCTGTAACAAAAATGAACCTTAGTACAATAGTAATTTATGCAACAAGTAATTTATGTGACAAACAACAAAGGGAGCACAAAGCACAAGCTGACATTAAGATTTCACCAATAAGCTAGCAAGTGGGTTGATGATAGATGTTGTGGATAGTACTACCAATATGAATTTTCACATATTGACTGAAGTAAATTACGAAATTTGACTGTCACACATTTTTATGGTATATGGTAATGGATGAACAAAAGGCGACTCTTTTGAAAACACGGGTTAGGATCATGCATTATGGGCAAGGATCCTCTAAAATAACAAATAAAAAAATGTTTCTGATTTTCAGACTAATTGAAAGGGTAAGATAAATATTTGTGGTGACGAGTTATACCACCAAAATAAATCAATTTTGGGAATTGAAGAAGCAAATAGCTCCCTAAAAAGTGAAAGTAGACATCAAGGAAGTTTTGCATCTCACAGCTCTTAGGATTTTGTCTGCTTTCAGTCAGCAAGAGTGCTGAAACTGAGTCATATTGCTTTATTCTGCTTACGCTGATGTCATACTGCCTTTTTAGTATAAGTTATTATTTCATATTTCTTACAATACATAATTGAAAACGGAGAAGTAAAAATATAGCTCCGAGACATACAACCTCATTTCTGGTTTCTAGAGAGGTTTCGTTTCGATATGAATAAACAATGTTTCAATATTTTCAATTGTTTATTTTGTAAATATTGTTCCGATAAAATATTTCCAAGGCTGGTGGAAATTTTATTTATTAATTTATTTAAATGTCAAAATACGCGTAAAAGCGTGTTGAAGGCTAACGAATTTATTATCGTAAAATTGTTTTGAAAAGGTGGTAAGTACAACTCAGCGATTAAATCTTGTAAGAATAAGATGAACTCCAGAATATTCGCATGATCAAATCGAAATACCATTTTGATATGAACAATAAGTGCTGCCGTACCTATAACAAGAAAAGCTGGTATCGCCTGAACGCAATTTCACTTGATAGTCTTGCAAACTCGATTTGGATCCAGTTGAAGAACAAAAAATGATAAGATTGCAGTTTCTTTCTGCGAAATTTACAGTCCAGGTAAACTGATTTTTTTAGAAGATTCATGTAGTATTTAATAAGAACATTTGAACCAATAAAATGATAAAAGGTAGTATACAACAAGTCTTTCAGCCGAAGCTAAAGTTTAAGTCAATCTTCAGCTGTCGCCGTCATCTTCGGTTAAAGCCGAAACCGAGGATACAACTGCGAATTACTCAAATAAATTTTTATCACCTATCCGTCGTCACGTGAATCGCTCGGCTGAGTGCCACTCTCGACTTCGTCTCTTTTTTTGCCGAAGACAAGGTGCATCCATGCCCGAAGCTATATTAAGATAATGTTTTTTTTAAGGTAGCCTAGGCAATTAATGCTCACCTTTCTTGGAGGGAAATTTATTACCCGAATAAAATATATATATATATATATATATATATATATATATATATATATATATATATATATATATATATATATATATATATATAATATATATATATATATATATATATATATATATATATATATATATATATATATATATATATATATATATATATATATATATAAGACATGGATTCGGTAATTCCTGAACTCAAAAATAATAATTAAAGAAATATTGAGAAGGATGTTGGTTGCCTTTTACGGAGTGATGAAAAGAGAAGATGGAGTAAGCAGCGAAACACAACTATTGACCATTAAAAATGAGATTTTCGTTGAGAGTATCTGCATTCAGATGCATCTAACTATTAATACTTTCAAAAAACAATCCTACCATGAATTGGTAAAATTAGAGTTTGAAGAAATGAGAACAATTTCTCATATTACAAATAGTGTCGGAACTGTGGCAATAATGTGAGTAGCTCAGTCAATATAAGCACTTTACGTAGAACAGTTCACTTATTTATAATTTTGGTGGCCCCGAACGTGGACCTATTGAATAATAAGTTACTATTTGGACCCTAAAAGTCCGGACGTAGTTAAAAATTGATGATTATGTTCATACTTTTTCAAGTGGTTGGATTCGTGAGGCATCATTTAATTTAATTTACATTGAGAAACAGTTCTCTACTTTCTAGCAAAAATTCTACCCCCTGAGTTGGCGTGACCCAAAAAAACATGGAGATTTGTACCTAGTTATTTAAATTTTACGTGAGAATAAATTGCTTCTTCATATTACTATGGAAACGAACCCAAATTGAAAGTGATGAAAAATTTCGTAACGTATGCAAATAATCTTCGTGATATACTCTCATTCTTTCGAT
This sequence comes from Dromius quadrimaculatus, assembly GCA_963989225.1. Lineage (NCBI taxonomy): Eukaryota > Metazoa > Arthropoda > Insecta > Coleoptera > Carabidae > Dromius > Dromius quadrimaculatus. Next base: position 6,033,444 of record OZ022336.1, on the reverse strand, counting down.
GCCATTTTATTGATGTATTCTTGGAATTCTTTAGTAGAGCGTGGCTATAATATGTCCACTCAAATAGAAAAACGTTGGAAAATATTTGAAATTTTTTTTTACGCCCAGGAAAAGATGCTTCAGGAACAATATTCTGAAATTGAAATTCTGATGGGAGATGGAAAAGATCTCAACCATTTAGCTGCTATTCAGACATATGAAAAGATATTTAACTGAAAAATTGAAAGGCAGCATTCATAAGATCATTTTGAAGTTGGTAATTTTATGAAGAAGAGCAAGGGTTCGTGATTATTAAACTTTTAAACCTCAGAAGCATCTCTTATGTTGAATACTTAATTTCAAATCTTTGCAAGAGGACAAAACAGATAACTCTAGCATTTTTTAATCGTGTATGAGAAAATTACAACTTTTATAGGAGAGCGCAGCAAATGCTTTTCCTTTTCACGAACAAAGCCCACTTTCATATCTAATACAGCTGGATATGACGTAATAAGCACCATTTTACCGAAGTACCTACGTATTCTTTTTTTATGCAATGCAAATGTGGCTATTCATACTTTACGACCAAAACGTGATGGTGCCGTGTAATTTTGTTTATTTTTTTCGTGTAGAGACTTTTAAGGCTTTCGCTTGCATGCAAATAAGGTCAGGCAGACAGTATGAAAGTCTTGCTTGTCAAAACAAGTTGGAACAATTGAAAATAAGTAGGTAAAGTACTTGAAAAGTCTCAAGCCTGATTTATACTAAAGATTTTTCTTCTGCTAATATAATTGCAGATTAATTATACTAGCTCAGTCATTTGCAGATATTACTTTTTACAGGACCGTATCAAGATCGCGATTGCAATTAATTACGTCAACAAAATTGTGAGTGCAGTAGTCAAATTTTTGGACTGTCAATATTCAATACTCTCGCTAATTTGTCAAGCTTTAATTTTTATGCGAAACCATCTTCAGGACACAAAAATATCTACTATCATGAACAAACGCTTATTGGTTAGATTAAAGCTTATATCAATTATTTTTGGACTCAATTGGTCTAGGATAATAAAAATTCAGATGTGTTATTTGGATATCTGTAATTGTTAACTGCGAAACAATATGATAAATTGAATAGTGAGAAAAATCAAACATCAGGTGCTGAAAGAAAGAACCCTCATTGCTGATTTATCAACTAATTGTTCTAAAGATTTGCAGATTCTGCATAGTATGCTTATCCAATATGAGGTCAAAAATGTGATCAATTCATACTTCGAGCGTCACAATTTATAGACTAAAAAAATTTAAGCAACCAAATCCTAGTGAATAGGTTGCCAGATAAATAGGTAGAAATTTAAGGCTACTTAATAGGGATTTGCTCGGATATTTTCGATTTTATTTCAGAGAAAGGGTTGACGAACTGCAGATAATTTATATTGATCCTTCAATATTGATCCTCTAATCCGTTCTATTATCATAGATTTATGACAATCTATTTTTATTGATGATAAAAAAATAAATAATTTGAAAGCATGTATCCTAACTAAAGATAGGCACTGTCTAGGCTCACTTGTTGAGTATGAAGCTCAAAATAATAATAACTCTTCAATACACATTCAAATTACTGTTTGTTATTGTTCTGTTCGATTAGCAAATATGTAGCAGTGTTACTGCACTGTACTTTATCACATATTCTAAAATTCATAAACAACAATCAAGAAATGGTAGAATAAACATTGCAAGGAACAATACAATAGTTCTCATTATATTCCAGTGTACTTATCAGTGTATAATAATATTACATGATATATTTTACTCAAATAAGCAACAATAGCGTCTTATGTTTGTTAATGATTATTTTGCTTATTATGTTGTTGATAATTCCATAATAAATACTCTCATAAAATATGTATTGTTCTATTTGTGAGCTTGATTACTTAGTTTTCCAACTGGAATAATGACTTCGCTTGGATTATCACGTAGATTGTTACATTTCCTAGTTTTGCTAGCGATAATTCAATGATTTTTTGATGCAACAAGGGGCTTATAATCTGAAGGATTGGTGGTATAGAATTTTTTTTAAATATACCGGGTGATCTATAGATCCAGCCTTTGGGATTTCAAGCACCGTTGTTTCTAGAAATAGATCCTGAGCTGTCTAAGCTGTGATACTCGATTTCTTTGTTGCGTGACTCGCAAATAGCAAGCGAGGCCACAAGATGCCACTAGATGCCAAAATTTGCACGTAGACGTCTTTTTTTTGATCCTGTAATCAGCACGAGACTTATAACAAATTAGATAGGAAATGGTGATGTAGATCATCAGATGCTTCAAATTGAGCACGATTACAATAATTTTTTTACTAGCCGGGCCAAGAAGTGAATTGTAGAGGATTTATTAACGATATCTTAAAAAATCAGGTTCTATCTGCGTTGTACTATAAGGAATAAGTTTCAGGGAAGTTCTTAGTGGAGCTAAGAGTAATTTATACCAATTTGCACATAATTATAAAAGTTCTGCTTGTTACGGACGGGTGGAATTACTGTTCGACTACAAATTATAAGTTAATTTGGTTAACACATGTATACAACTCCTAGTTGGAGTGTATAAGCTCACTAAAGCTGACCACAGACAATCTACACTGTATTCATAAAGGAAGGTATGGTTTAAATTAATTAAAACGCAGTGAGTGTAAATAAGTTCTTTAATATTTATTGTAAATTAAGATCCTTTCAATATGAGAACTTTCATCTAACTGACTATCTCAAAGAGTCGAGGGGCTGTTGTGTGTGGTTACAAAAATATACACAGAATTAAAATGATTTGTATGCATAGTAAAAACGTCATCAGAAAGAAAGACGTGACCTGATATTGAGACATTATAATATTTGTTTAGTCTAGAGCATCTTGAAGTGAATACAGTTTTTGTAATTAAATTAACACCCAAAACCAACACACCCCCTCAAAAAATGTATGAACTTATATTTAGCAGTTTACGGGGAGAGTAACAACTAATGATCCAACATTCGTTGCAAGGATTAGGAAAAACCCCCACAAAAACCCAACCAGACCATGAACAATTTTAAATGAATAACTGTATACATTTTGTTAAACAATTTATAACTAGAATTTCCATAGAATTTCTTTTGCTATTTTTCTTGTACTCCCATCTTCTCCCTCAGATCCTTGAACTGATGGGATGGTAGAGATTTTGTCAATAGGTCAGCCTCCTGATGACCTGTAGGCAAATATTTCAAACAGACAGTGTTGTTCTCTACTTGCTCACGTATAAAATGGTATTTTACGTCAATATGTTTTGAACGTTTATGATTAGCTGGATTATTTGCAATTGCTATACAACTTTGATTGTCTTCATACAATATTATTGGTTCTGACATATTGACATTAATACCATTTAATAATGATTTAATCCATAAGGCCTCTTTTACTGCCTCAAATACAGCCATGTATTCAGCCTCTGTTGAGGACACAGCAACTGAATTTTGTCGTCGTGTAATCCATGTTACTGTACAATTTTCAAATAATTTGAATAAGCAACCTGTTGTACTTCGACGATCTAATTCATTACTAGCCCAATCCGCATCAACATATCCTATCAAATTTTCTTTGTAATTCATGTTACGTTTATATATTAATTTCATGTTAATCGTTCCTTTTACATATCTTAATACTCGCTTTAAACATAGCCCGAGTTCTTTATTGCATTTAGTTTGATATCTACTTAGTAGATTTATTGCAGTACATAAATCAGGTCGCGTACAAAGCATTGCGTACATCAAACAGCCAATCAAATTTCTACAGGGTGCATCATAACTATCATCTGAATTTAATGCTGAATAGTCTAATTTCATAGGCAACGGTGTACTAACCGGGTTGCATTCATTCATTTTAAATTTTACTAATATTGATTTCAAGTATGTTGTTTGATCCTGATCTTTTTATTCTCATTCCAAGAAAGTAATTAATTTCTTTCAAATCTATCATTTCAAATTGTTTCATTAAAAACTTCTCAAAATCATTCATTGTATTTATATCTTTAGTAGCGATAACTAAATCATCTACATATAATATTACATAAATGTTTTTATGAACATGGCCTTTGTCTAAGAAATACAAACAATTATCGGCTGACGAATTTACAAATCCTTTTTCAAGCATTATGTTATTAAAACACTCATACCAGAATCGAGCTGACTGCTTCAAACCGTATAAAGATTTATTTAGTTTACATACAATATTATCTGTTTGAACTGCAACACCGTCAGGCACCCTCATATAAATATTTTCTTTTAATTTCCCATTGAGAAATGCCGTTTTTACATCCATTTGATGAATTAATAGTTCAAATTGATTTGCTAACGCAAGCATGCACCTGAACGTACCAATTCGCGCAACCGGTGCGAATGTTTCATTATAATCTAATGTTTTTCTTTGGCTAAAACCGCGCGCTACTAAACGGGCTTTATATCTTTCCAAATTTCCATTACTTGCTGTTTTTATTGTAAATACCCATTTACAGTCGACAATGTTTACATTACATGGTTTCTGTATCAATGTCCATGTTTTATTTTGTTCTAATGATTTTAACTCATCTTTTATAGCTTTTTCCCATTTTGTTCTAAACGCATTTTTAAAAACGTCTTGATAACATGTGGGAATATCATTTTCAAACATTTGATTAACTACCAAATAGCTATTTATATCGAAATCATAATCTTTATATGATATTATTGGTTTATTCTTTATTCTTTCGCTCCTTCTCACATCCTGCACGCTATTTAATTTCCTCAACTTTTTAGTAGAGGTACACGGACTTTCACTCTCACTATCTGAGCTCATACTGGTTGGTTCAGGGACATCCTTTAATGAGGATGTTTGACCTTGAGTGCAATTTTCAGTGACACCTTTTTCACTAAGGGTTTGCTTGCACTTTTTATCGTCCGTTTGGCCAGGTGTGATCTTTTCTACAGATTTATAATCAGCAGCACCCCCTGCTGAAATATTATTTGTACCTGTTTGTACATTTTTATCTGTATTTACTTCGCTACCAATTTCACCCATATCATCAAGTTCTTGTCTTGATGTTTTATATGTAATTTCATCAAAAACTACATCACGTGCAACTATGAATTTTTCTGAATCTGAATCAAAAATTTTATATCCATTTGGCACATAACCCACGAGAATCCCTTTAGACGATTTACTATCGAATTTACTTTTTCTCGTTTTATTATGCACATAAGCCGTGCATCCGAATATTTTTAAATGACCTAATTTTGGTTTTTTATCATGCCACATCTCATACGGTGTGTTCTTGAACTTTATCGCTTTTGTTGGAGATCTGTTTACCAAATAAGTTGCAGTTAAGATTGCCTCACCCCAGAAGCATTTATTTAGACTCGCACTATGTAACATAGCACGCGCTTTCTCCAACAAAGTTCGATTCATTCTTTCTGCCACTCCGTTTTGTTGTGGAGTGTACGGAACCGTGAGATGATATGTTATCCCTTTTTGTTTACAGTATTCTTTCATTTCGCCAGATAAATACTCGCTTCCGTTATCACTATATAAAGTAACCAACTTTGTATCAAATTGAGCTTCACTTTTTGCAACATAATCTTTAAAATAAGTGAATACTTCTGATTTATTAGTTAATAAATACGTTACAGTATAATGAGTATATTCATCGATAAAATTCACAAAATAATTCTTTCCATCTATCGTAGATGGTGTAATCGGCCCACACACATCTGAGTGCACAATAAATAAAGGCCTTTTTATATACTCTTTATCTTTTATCCTGGCGAAAGGAAGACGTACTTGTTTTCCGCTAATACAAGATTCGCACAACGAATCAATAGGATTAATATTCTTTAAACAAATATTATCAAATGCTAACTCATTTACTTTAATTTTTGTAAATTTTTCTCTACTTATGTGGCCCAATCGCTCATGCCACATTTTATTTTTATCAATAATATTTGCCTCAGCCACGTGACTTACAGTCCGTGCTGTTTTATGCGCATTTTGTATTATTAATTCTATAATATACAGATTATTTATGCGCTTACCTTTAATGACTGTTGTACCTCCTTTTATGACCTCCACATCTCCAGCTTCCGTAAATAACACCGACATTCCAGCCTCCTGGATGCGCCTTACGGAGATGAGGTTGGTTGGTACACTTTTGCTGTAGAGGACATTCTTCAGCTCGCCATTGTAGCCAAGTGAAGTGGTGACTTGTATCCTTCCGATATGTGTCGCCTCGATTACTGTCCCTATTTTTGCCACAGTTATTCGAATTGGCTCCTCCAGCTGTTCGCATTCAGTAAAAAGACTGAAATCCTTAATAATGTGTTCTGTTGCACCGGAATCCAGAACAAAACGCCTTGATGTTTTGTTTACGTCTTCGCACTGATTTTCATTACAAATCATGAAAGCAAATGATTTATCAATCACCGCTGTTGACGCACTGGCTTCATGATTGCTTCTTTTATTACGTTTATCGTTTGATTTTAAACTTTGCTTGTAGAAATAGCAATCACGTTTAACATGATTTGTGCGTCCACAATGGAAACATTTTTGCACCTGTTTATTTTTAAACATTTGCTTATTTCTTTTGGTGAACTTCCAATTCTTCTTTTTATTTTCATATGAATTTGTGGTGCGAAAATGAAGAGCTTTCATACTTGTATCAGTAGTTTCACGTTCTAAATATTCTTCATGTTCCAGCAACATTCCTTTTACGAATGCTAATGTGAGTCTATCATCACTCATTGTTTTAATTGCAGCTTTAATTGGCGCATAACTCGATGGCAATGAGTTTAGAGTATACCATACTTTAGTCGTCTCATTTACTTCCCCGCCACAGGCAACCATATCACGCACCATTTCATCAATTTCGATCATGTGCTTCTTAAGTGACGTACCTGGTTTAAGCTTGCAATTGAACAATCGATCTTGAAGACATAGCTGGGTTGATACCTTTTTACAGGCGTAAAGACCATCAAATTTTTCCAAAATTTGTCGCGCTGTCGCACGACCTGGCGGTATTTGCGAAATTATTGTATCATCTAGGTACTCAATTAATGTTCCCCTGGCAAATCGTTCCCATTTAATCCACTCATCAGTAATTGGTGTTGGCAGATCTTCATTTAGCACTTTACTAGCACCTTCTTGCTCAATAATTTCTAATAGTCTAAATTTCCACATAAAATAATTTTCACCATCAAATAGTTTCATATTGCGTTTTAATGCACTCAACACGCCACTAGCCATAGTTAATTTCACTGTATTTTTCTCACTATTTCAAATCACAAAAATACAATACACTCACTCGCGGTCACTCGCGGTGTCTGGGCCCATAACCTAAAGGAAGGTATGGTTTAAATTAATTAAAACGCAGTGAGTGTAAATAAGTTCTTTAATATTTATTGTAAATTAAGATCCTTTCAATATGAGAACTTTCATCTAACTGACTATCTCAAAGAGTCGAGGGGCTGTTGTGTGTGGTTACAAAAATATACACAGAATTAAAATGATTTGTATGCATAGTAAAAACGTCATCAGAAAGAAAGACGTGACCTGATATTGAGACATTATAATATTTGTTTAGTCTAGAGCATCTTGAAGTGAATACAGTTTTTGTAATTAAATTAACACCCAAAACCAACAATTCACGAGTTAATCTAACGCTTCTGTGCATAGTTTATGGAAATGTGTTGGAATAATGACGTTCCATACATCTTTGAAGGATTAAACTGAGTTATCACTCATCAAAATATGAAATGAAAGCGTTATTCCCCATGAAGAAAACAATTTATCAGGGTTTGGAATATAATGGACAAAATAGTGCAGATTCTATATATTTGATCTGTTAAACTGCTTAGACATCTAGTTACTGAAAAAATAAAAGTTATTAATGCTTTCGCCTACCCTATTATCCATCTTCTGATGGTATCAAATTATTGTACTGTCGAATGAATTGTGGAGTAAAAGATAATTTGCCATTTTGAGATGTCCACCATAGTGGGCTTAGAATCACGTCACATAGTTTATCGTATTTTACATGTTAAACTTTTTGATTTGATACCCATGTCGAATGAGTTGCGCAGTAAAAGAAACTTCCGCTGTATTGGGTTTAGAAGCACATTAGATATATTGTTTTGTATTGTCACCCGAATTATAAACACTTGCATGGTTTTAAATCGATACGGCTATTAGAAGCTGGTTAAAAATCGACTTCCTAGTTGTTCACATAATTTGTTAGTTATAAGTTGGGTTTCTTGAAAAAGAATGATGTTGGAACTAACAAAAAACTGAATGACATCTGGATTGAAATAATTGAAGGAAACATAAGATATATGAATAGAAATATTGATACTACCATAAAAAAGATGCTGGTATTTTATACATTAGGAAATATTGTACACAGCTACTTTTGCTTTTACCTGCAGAACAAAACTGTTAAGTTGGTAGCGTTCCAAAGACACCAGCTTAAAGGAGATATAGGTGTGATATTCAAAACAGTTTGTTCAATTTTCAGGTTTACTATTGACTTTTAAGGCAAACCAATTATTTTCACTAATATTATTCGAAATGTAGAATGATAATAAGTGTTGAAATATGACTTTCTTAATATATATTTGTTTGGAGAAGAATCAAAAGATATTAACGAATTGATCCATACAAGCACACTCATAAAGTAGGAAAAATATAATTCTCCGCAAGTCTTCTTGTATATGCAAAAGTCTATCGAATTTATCTACAAATGAATGAACATTTGGAATATGTCACATTTATTATGCTATTTTGAATATCAATAAAACGACATCATTTGATTGAACTAATATTATTTCAAGCTATTTCGAACGAAAAAAAAATAAACATAGACCAAATGAAAATTGAATACATCCCGAACTGTTCGTTAGAGCAGAACAAAGCATTTTGTTTTCAGGTTGTATTTACAAAATACGTCCGCCGTTGCGTATTGATTTTCTGTCACATTTTAAAATAAAAACTAGATAAAAATAAACTGTATAATAATCTTCTTTTCTAGAGCCTTGTTAAACTCAAAGAACAACACCCGGTAAAATCACACAGTGGAGTTATACTCACGATTTCCCAGGGGTGCTGCAAGAGTATTCGCTCTAAAATTATAAAAATTCAAGTTTTTCATTTGTTGAGCAAACCGAAAATCAATTTTTCCTTTCAGTTGGCAATTGTGAATGAATTTACCTAGCAGGAATTATTTCTTTGATCTTGGTTTTCATTTAGGAACTCATATGCAAAATTGGTATGAAGATTTCAATTCCCAATATTGATTCATTATAATCAATAATATCCATCGCAAAGGTTCAATAGTTATTTGTTCCACTATCAGTATCATGAAAGATCATCAATTCCACTTTTTGAGACTTGAGAACAAATATTAATGATGGTGGATTGTTTACAACAGCGACCTAACCATGAAAAAAGAGAGCATTCTTTGTCGTATTCTACGATGACAGACAAGATAAGTAATTGAATTAAATTTGAGAAAGTATCATTGTCTCGGGGATTTGTAACTAGTAAACTTCCTTTCTTCTTCGATTTGTCTCGTTAATGATGACGCAATACGCAATATAACACCATCAGTTAGATTCGAGATGGTTACACCTCATCAGTGTCGTGCAAGAAAGAGGAAGCTTGAAATCGCGATAATGAGAGAACCAGTACCACAGAATATCTAGGAATTACTCAAAAAAACAAAGAGCACTGAACCCATTTTTGAATTTACATAGACTAACATGGATATCTCGTCGAATGGAAGCTGCACCAATTTATTGATATCTGCATATTTCTTAGAATTCATCTCAAAATTTTTGTTAGGATACCACAACTTCTAAAAGAATATCGGAGGAAACTCGACTGACCATAATCAATGGTTTTAGTGTCTGTTTTGGATGACAACTAGTTACGACAGATCTACCAAATAATTGTTGTTAACTCTTCTTCATGCGCCCTCTGATTACAATCATCTTAAAGAACAGCCAAAAAAAATATGTCGTCTTCCTTTGTTCCAACTTTTAGAGTGCTGCTTTTGCGATATGAACAAGATAATTTGTCAACAAAATCATTCTTATTTCTGATCCTCCGCCGCTGGTGTCAGTGCTTTCCACGATCGTATTTCTCGCGTCTGGATCGTATTGTCAAATTCGCACTTTGCATTGTGTTGAATCCGGTACAATTAGAATAATGACGACAATTTTATCTTTGTAAGTATACAAAATAAATCCGCAAGGAAGACCCATCTAAGACGCCGTGGAGAACGGCATTGAATGAAAAGTTTTGTTAGGAGGATAATATACCAAACACAAAGGAAACAAGAAATCGTCTTATTGAAATATATACTACAGTTGTGTGGACAAGACTTGAATAAATATTTCCATTTCATAACCCCCAAATGATATTTTCCATTTCTATAATGATCGCAGACATGAAGCTTGATTGCAGGAAAAAAGATTCGTTCTTTTTCTGGGCTATATTTTGAGATACGAGTACAAGATTGAATACTCTTATTGATAAATAGTTTTAATTAGGTTCTTGGGGACTATGAGTTCTATAATTCCATCGTTTATCGTTCTCGTAGTTCAGATTTGAATAATAGTCCAACTGTATTAGATATCTGTTTCTGTAATCTGAGGAAATTACAGATAAACGCAATTAATTGGAAGTGAATCCATTTTAGAAATTGAGGATGAAGCAGTCAATATTTGATAGAGTTGTAGCTGTCATATCAGTTGAAATTAATTTGTTCCAGAACTTACAGCGAAGAGATACATTCTAGTATATTTGATTAGGATTACGAAGTTCGTCATCATTTGAACTTAAGAGAAGATGAAAGTAGACAGTTAACGGCTTCTGGGATAGATGTTCGTGAAGAATCTAATGATTCAATTGCGAAATGACATTTGGGTCGATGTAGTCAAAAAGAGGAAATATGGACGTATTTGACCTATTGCACTAGGACAGGTTCTGAAACCGAATATGTTTATTATGCTGTGCGATTGGAGTCAGTCAGCAATGACATTAGTCAATTTTGGTAGACGAATCACCGAATTCTCGACTAGAATTTGTTCCTAATTAATTTGAAGTATTATGAGGATCTTATCAGGCTAGGATAAGGTTTCTATTCGTAAGGTGAATTTGGTGATTTCCATATCAAGTAGAATCAGGATAACTTGATGCAATAAGAAATTTATTGAGATTCTTTTGAGGACAGCTATATTATAAAGTTTTTCTCAAGATGTTATGATAAGAAAAATTATTTGATTTGAATTTGTTCATCGTCAGAATTCTGCTGAAAATCATTCAAGGTTCTTCTTGGAATAACCTCATGAAAAATTTATTCAATTTTGATTTGGTCACCCTTCCCAGGACCAACTGAGTTCATCCTTAGGATAAAATTGGATAAAATTATTCGTTTTTATCTGATCATCCTGTCCAGGATCAGCTAAAATATTTCTCGAAATAACCTCATAATAAAGTTATTAGTTTTTTTATCTGCTCATTCTGACATGAGCAGAAAAATGTGATTTGTTTGTCATGGTGGCATATTTAGAACCAAACGGGGTACTTTTTGGAGTACTCCTTTAAGATGATTGTCACTTTTTTATTTGGTTATTTCACTCAGAACTGCTAACATTCATCTCCGTTAGAAAAAAAGAAATCTTCCAAAATTTAAAAATTATCAGGGAAGTCTTTACCAGATTCTAATCAGGACCACAATAGATCTGATAGCTTCTTTGCGTCACATCCTGGTCAGATCTTCATCCGTTATTCCTGATCCCGACATTATTTGTTCGAAAGAATGACCTATTAGTTCCATGTCAGGTGTCTATGATAATGTCTACTTAGGTTGCAACGGATTAATTTTCGCTTTATACTTGTCAATATAGAAATCATAAATTGGGTCATAAGTGATCCAAATCTGGAGTAAGTAAGGACGTTTCGGGAATAACGTAACCATCATCAGTTCACAATAGTGTGACGGATTTCCTTGATTGAAGTGTGGAAATTTTCTCGAAAGGCGGTAGAATTGTTTCAGACCAACGCAGGTTGACAAATTTTTCTTTGCCTATATGAAGGACCTTGTCATTTACTTGAAAGGTCACAAAATAAATTGGATGGTCGCAGAGTATATAAAACTACAGAGCAAGTCAATATGAATTTTAGTGATAAATATTCCAGGAAATAAATAAGAGTTGCACTATTATGATTGAGTGTAGAGTGATAAATAGTTGTAATGTATTGATAGTTCTTTTCTTTATTTAATAAACTTAAATTCTTATTTATTGTTTGATAATAGTGTTCTGTTTTCATTTCGTTAAAAGCAATTGAAATAGTTACCTTTAAAGTTACTTTCTATGGAATAAATTCTGTAAACACAATTTCAATGAGACAAATGTGTACATATTGTGGATTGGCGACAACCCAACATGTGAAAAACTCGGTCCAATTTAAAATAAAAAAATTATTCAATATTTGGAATCCCCTATGGCCTACTTTATTATCCTCAGCTATGAAAATTTATTTTTCGTTCATATTAGTGAACAAATTAGTATGAATAATTTGTTATTGAAGAAATATTCATCCAGCATTTTTATGTAGTATAATATGTAAAAATTTGCATCAAAATGACGGAGTTAGAATTAATTAATGTAAATACCTATTTGAATTTGAAATGAGACAAATTTTCAGACATTATTGCTATTTATTAGACATAAATATACCATAACACCACGCTCTTACATTTCTAAAATATGTTTTTGAAAGTGGAAAACAAATTTGCAATTTTAAGTGATTCTTGTTAACACGTAAATGCTTCTAAAGAGGAAAATATGAATTCATTTGTTTGGAACATGAAATATCTATTGTGATATATTATTCATTGAATTTTGGTTATAATTTTTGTTTGTTTATTGACGATTGAATCGAAGTGACTAACCAATGCAATCTCGACGAATGGCGTATAGAAATTAAGACAAATTTAATAAAATGGTAGAACTCATCGCCTCAATAAACATGAACACAGAGCAAAGGAAATTGAAATCAAATTCTAATAATTCATGAATTCTCATATTTGTTTTCCAAAAATAGTAGGTACATCCAACGTTTCATTTATTTCAATGATTTTTGTTATTATACGCCTCGTTTACATAAAATTAATTTATGAGCTGAAATTTTGATCAAATCGGTGATGAGTTTGGGCATCAAATATTTCGTAATATACTTTGAGGGTATCATATATGCTAATGTATTGTAAAATGATGAGAGGAACCAACAAATTAAACATTTAGACATTGGCAATGAGTGAGCTACAGTGCGTTTTTCGATTCGCCACCCTGTATATCTTTTCTGGCTAAGAATGAATGCGGAATATGAATGGATCCATGAGTCCCTCTTTAAATTGATTCATTTGACCCACCGAAATGATTCACATAGGTATGAAACCTATAAACAGAATGGATTTAATATTCAGGGTGCTTTGATGCCTTGAATGACACAAGAAATGTTAACTAAGGTTTCCAAAATAAATCAATATAAAATTGTGAGAAAACATCTAGCGTTAATATTTCTGGCATTTCACCCGGAAAATATCTGACATATTTATCCAAATAACTTCACAAGTTCATGTTATACACATCTAGAATGCCTGGCCTTTTTCCCTGTTTTCCAGTGACTGAATTTGTGTGGAAAACGAGCAATATTCACTACGGTTTGCTTCCAAAGAAATTCTTCCTACTGCTACTGGCTAGAAAGTTTTTATTTACCTCTTGCAGAGGGAAAAATAATGCTAATCATGTTTATGAATAGACCACTAATGTTGGCACCCTGAGTTGAAGTTTTAATTTGATGTATTCAGTTTTTTCCATGTGTAACATAATTCATGAAAAGTCGTCTCCAGTAATTATGTTGGTTTATTTTGCTAGTAAGGAAACTGTTGAAAGCATTGAAACTGGAAATGAAGGCAAGGTGATCGTATCACACATGAAATACAACTTAAGAAGAATATATAGGGCGAACATTACAATCTCAGGAATATTCAGAAAACTGACATTATGAAAACGAAAAGGATATCGAAAAAAGATACCATCTTGAAATATTTGAGCAAAAAGGATTGTAAAAATTTCTTATATTTGGTAAGAGTAAAAATCTTCAGCTTGTATGTCAATTAACAACTAGCTTAATTGAATTGTTATTACGTTTAAGTTTATATACTGTCTCATATCATAGCTATTCGAGAAAATTCCAAAGATAGCACTTTTTCAACAACCAAACATGTAACAAGCTACATAGCAGTATATCTGACGATGATACCCATAGTTATAATCAAGGCTAAAAATAAATCAGGAATGTAATTGTATACTTCTGTCAAGATAATAATTCATTCTTGCCGTGATTATTAAAAAAATGTGATATTCGCGAGGTAGCCTGTATTCAGTAACTGAATATAACGTACCATGAATTATGAGATTCATTATGAATTGTACCTATTTTGAAACTGTGCTGCTAATATAAACTTCTTCAGCTTCATCCTGAAATAATACAATGACGCGCTTGAATACACACAGAGGGTACTTTGAGAAATATGAGGTAGCGACCGCGATGTTCTTGAAAAACAAATCAAATAGATATTAATTGATAATAAATAACTTATTCCTGCTCTTTACAGCTGAGCGACAATTTCAGTCCGTGATTCTAAATTTCATGTATATTTATTCTGTTAGAACTTTGTACTTTTGTATCTAATATAACTCGTCCTCACTATATATCTCTGGATGTACTTGTCAGAAGATTCGCTGGGGATGCCACATAGGAGGGGAATAAGTAATAAGCAAGTGAAATAAGAAGTAAATATCTAGCGATGGAATGCAATATAATTGTCAGCTCTTTCAGCATTTTTGAATTATGGGTGCGTGATGTAGTTCATGATATACAACCAAATAATTAAACTTGACGTTTTGATAAATATACATAGAATGAAACTGAATCTGAGCAAATACCATGAACAGAATGTTATTATTCTCAATCACTTGAATTGCTAGAGTTAATACATACGTTATTTGAAACTGGAATCGATAAAAATGGAAATTTTATTGCTGGAGGTTCAACAAACTTCTCCCAATTTTATTGTCCATTCAGAAGAATTACATTTATAAGAGTTTTCTAGTAGAATCTATTTCATTGCTAAATTGGACGTCCAAGCCAATTTCTGGTTGAGGTAATGTATCCGGGGGTTCTTTTTTAAATGTATCCAATCAAACTGTTCTTCACAAGAATAGTATTCATTCATGACAGAATAATATTAGGTGATATCAAGATTTCAAACTAAAGCACAGGGTGTAATGAATTTGCAACTTTAAGTGAATAACATTTTGGTAATTTATTTCGCAATTGACGTCGTCTTCTGGCCTCATCCGCTTTTGGGCTTTGAATCACACAAAACGTAAGTTAAGCTACAATAGAAATCAAAAATTGTAAGTCTGTCTGTGAAACTACCTTTCTTAATTTCCAGTATCAGCTATATTTAAGGCCTAACAGCAAGCGAGGCCATAGCAAGCAAATTATCGCCACTGACTATCTTCTCGTTTTCTTGAACCTTAAGTTACCGCGAGGCCAATGGAGACTAAGCAGATAGAAGGTGATGCTTTACCACACTAGACTAATTCAATTTTGGATCTCGTGATCAGGTTTGGCCTTACATAGTCACCTGAAACTGCCATATTCACCATCATGTTTATTCGCTTCTTTCACTATGTCAACGCTTGTTGCGCTTCAATAAAAGTGCGTTTGCAAAATGTTTCTACCTCAATTATAATTTTTACCTCAAATATCTTCAAATAAAATCAAATTTGAGTAATCGGCTAACGCCACAACCTTGAGTTGTCGATACATGCAAAAAAGGTGATTACATAGATCTAGCGTTAGCAACATAATCAAATTTGCGTGAATGGTAAGGAAGCTGCGATCGATGCGCTTCAATTATATCATAATTCGAGATACTGGCAGATAATCATATTTTGGATTATTCAGTGGGTGCCAACTAATTATATTACATACTGATACTTCATTTTGAAGTATCCGGCCGATATTTCGGTTCTGGCTGTGGCCATCTTTGATCGTACATCCGACCTCAGTGAAGAAAAGGCCGAAGGTTTGACTGAAGTTGAAATCAAATCGGACGATTCATAAGAACGAACTGTTCTTTAGTTGGACATTGGTATCCAATTTTGACCATAATACATGAGAAAAAGAAGGATAGGAATGAGCCAGTTGGATTGGAATTTATATCGAATAAGAGGCTTTTGGAGAGAATATGTAGGATTCTTCCTTCAAATTGCATTTATCCGCATACAGTTTATAAGTTCAAAGAGGCTGGGAGAGGTCAGTCATTTTTAGTACAAAGCTCGCTAATTAACAAGCAGGCACATTAGTGAGGTGAAAGAACTATGTGCTGTGATCCCCATGAATATATGCATTTTAAACAAGACGGTAATGTTCTAGAAATTTGATTATTTTTTGAACATACCTCAAATTGGAATTGTGTGGACATCCAATGTGTTAGAAGCATTAAAAGAGCTCGTATGATTAGAATAAAGAATGTAGATGTAAGGTGAGAATTGATTACTGGTTAAATGTTGAGTAGGGTTTGTCTCAAATTTATTGGCGAAGATAGTGAAATGGTCCATAAAATAATACCGTTCTATTTTATGCTGTTTAATCCTAACAGCTGACGTAGGCATTTCTGGCTGTGTACATTTCAGACAATCGAGCATAGAATAATGTTCATCTAAAATCCACCAAGAAGATGCAATTCCAAATGACTAAATCTGAATTTAAAATTTAATGTTACAACTGTAAAATGTAGCAATGTTTACTTCTTTTGCTGATGTTTCCGTTTCTAGCAGTTTGAAGTTCGTATTCGTCACGTATTGCATCTAGAAAAACATTTGTCTAATTTGACTACTCTATTTTACATTCCAGTTATGTTCTTTTACTGGAAGGGTGAAGCTGAATTAATTGCACAAAACATCATGTAATAATGATGTAAAGTTTGTTAAGTGTGCATTTGTTCCTGTGTTTTATGGAGCTAGTGAAAACATCATAAAAATGAATTGAGAAACGTACACTCCCAGGATGTAGTAAACATAACTCCTGGTATATTAGTTGCAGTATAGCATGTACTTTCGCAAGTACACAATACGTCGTGTGATCTATTTTTTGAGCTTTGAACGAGCTCAACGAAATCGTACATACATCAAGTAACATAATTGTCTTTATTAAATTAATCTTTCAATACCTAGCGTTGTTGAGCTCAACATAGGTTGATTGCGTTGGTCTTAAATTAACTGTTAGATCAGACCCAAATAAGGCTCTTCTTGGAATAACCACATGAGAAATTAATTTGTTCCTGTCTGTTCATTCTGTCCACGATTAACTGAGCTTTTTTTAGGATAACTTTGATCTGAGTTCGATCATCCTGCTTAGAATCAATTGAAGTTTTCTCAGGATAACGTCGTGAAGAGGTTATTTGATTATAATGTGATCATCTTGTTCAAAATCAATGAATCTTCAAAGGATACCTGCAAATCCTGTTTGAGACCAGCTGATGATGTTCTCAGGACAAACTTTAAAAAAATTATCAGTTTTTTATGTGGTTATCTTAATAGACAAACTAAAGTTCTACTTAGAATAACCTCATGAAAAAAAATTCATAATAATCTTCTAAAGAAAGTTATTTGCGAGTTTTTCCAGGAATGATTGTTTCCAAGTTTATGTCCGGTATATTTCAGGAATTATCAAAGAAATCCTAATTGGAGTTACAAAGAGTCATATGAGGTAATCGTGATTGGAACCACATAAGACAGTCCTGATAAGGTCCTGATAGCTTTTTTCCGTTACATATTTATCAGGTCAACATTGCTGATCTGTATTTGTACGGTGAATGACCTGATTTGATCTGTCAGATTCATATGATAAATTCTGGTCAGGGCAATGTACACCATAATGAAACTTTACACTAGCCACATCTTAAGGGTCACTTCCCAAATTTTTCATAAAGTGTCTAGCGCATGTCATATGCTATTACAGGTTTTGAAGATGCCACAAAAAAGCTCTTTCGAGGATTCTTCTCACTGATTTACTCAAGAAATGTCACGGTTTTAATGTGCATTCTATTCAATTAAAGAAGATATCAGAAAATAATGTTGTCAAGTATTTTATATTTGATGTTATTATAGCAGTAAAGGCTAAATTTCAAAGCCACTGTATTTGTGAACGTGTAGAAGTCCATATGTAGCAGAATATTAACATGGCCATAACGTCTTGTGCATTTACTTGAACAAGCTATAAAATGTGGCTCGACCTTACTTCTCAGACACAGTGTTTAGCAACACCGTCGTCGTCATCAAGAAGACTGTTTTATGAAGACGTAAACCTTTTTAATGTTGGACTCTTCGTCTCACAAAGTGAATTGTTCAGGTTGGCTTGAGAGGCTTGGTCTACACGAATCTCATGCAGCCCTCATTTAACGTTAAATTACTTTGTCTGCAATTTTTATGATTTTTATCATTAGTTAAACAATTGGTATCAGATTGAGACCAAAGATGATCATTGGGCATCAAATTCAAAGAGGATACTGTATAGAATATGTAATTTGACTTGAAAGACAGAGTTGTTATTTCAAAAATGGTAATGATTGATTCTAGGAGGCAGTTCGAGAAAAAAATATTTTGCAATGTTGTTCAATAGACAAACAGTTGCTTACCCAGTTTATTTGGTTATTTTATGATCAGTTTCGAACAAGCTATGTTATTTATTTTGTGTGAGCTACCCTAGCATTTATCATGTGTATTTAAATAGTTGACACTTGAATAATTAGGTGCAGACTGGGGAGTTTGCATTGTTCACTAGATCAAAAGAGGCAAGAGGCTATGAGGCTCTCCGAGGCAATTGTTGAGCTGACCGCAGACGAAATGCTTGTGTTGTACGTTTGCTTTATGGATGGAGGTGCGGGTGCGTTCAATACTGCAAGATTTGTTTTGCGCTAATTGGGAAATGGGAATGACGACTCATTTCTCTTCACGGGAGAATTCAGATTGTTTGTTGCTAACTAGTTTTAATTACTTTTGGTGAAGTATCTATTATACAGCGTTGTTTTTCTATTTGAAATGTTCTCTGACATCTAATTTTGTTCTATATATACGAGCTCCATTCCAGACCAGTTGACCCAGCCAACAAGAATCTTTTTCAATTACGAAGAAAATCTCTTATCTATTTATGTAGCAAAGATATTTTCAAAATGCAGAAAATGAACGTTCAGATACCTTGTTGATTGAAACCTTGTGGTATCAGCTCAAATCTGAAGTCGTTGATGCCCTGCAAAGCTAACAACGACTTGTCTTTCAAAAACTTCACTTGATAAAATTTTCCACTCACTGTTTTGCCCTGTAATGAACAGTCTATAAGATATATCTCATTTTTATTAAAATAAAGGGCAGCAAGAACCTTTTCTGCTGATTTCCATGCAAGTCTTTTTGGGTTGGAGTGTGCCAGCATGTTTCTTTGTCTCTTGATCATAAGGATAAATCAAGTTTTACTATAAGTAATTATTTTAGTCAAAATGATTACAAACCAACTTGTTCTTAATTGGCATTCAGATATTCAAAAGTCCATTCAGGTGGTGATGTCTCCATACCTAAATTGGATCCGACTAGACTTTGTTCCTGATTTGCTTAAAGTACCATAAGGACTTCTTCAGGTCAGAATAAGGTTTTCTTCAGTGAGAATCTGAATCTCATACAATGGAAATCGGATTGCGATAAGTTTATTTTGATCAGGTCTCAAGCAAACCATGAGAAAAAATAATATTTTGGGACAAAAAGGCTTTTCTTAGGACAAAGCTAAGAGAAAGTTATTTGTTTTCAATTTGATCATCTAGTTCAATATACGTTAAGATTATTCTTGGGCCAATTTTATGCATGAATTATCAAAGGATGACATAATTATGTCCATGTCAGGTCCCTATGATAAATTCTAGTAGGGAAACGCATTATTTTGAATTAATGATATTTGTATAAAACATCACGAGTCTCGGCTAAAGTATGTTGATGCTTATGGTAAGTATGTTGGTATATTTATGACAAGTGCGGCTTGTTGGACTCACTGCAATATTCATGCCAGACAATATTTTTTTTCCATTTTATTATCAAAAAATCTTTCGATCAGTGTAAAGATCAATATGATGGTAATATTTTTTCAATTAATTAGCCCTCGCTGAAAAACACCCCCAAATCTAGAATTTTGCCAAATGAAAAAGTTGTCGGACTAATCACAATGAAGCCACTCACAAAGTTTCAAGTGAGCGGTAATCAACGAAAAATGTATGCCCTGTCTCACGGACTAATAGTTTTTGAGGTTCACGTGGAAACAGACTTCTTATCAACGATATCGGCTCTTCTCTTTTAAAATTTGCAATCCAATTGTTGTTATATTATATGGGGGATATTGTTTGCTAAATGAATCATCAAGAAGAAGTGGAATTAAAAACAGTGATCATTCATATTTTGTTCAAATATCCACAAAAAAGAAATGTGGACTACCAAACTGTACGAGTACCTAATGATTAAATGCAAAAATACCATCCACAACAATCGCAATTTTTTTGTCAATGGAAAGTGATCTAGGCTAGTTATTTATCAATATGCCCTCATGTATCTCTATATCATATAGCACTGCTAATTCGATATATCAACTAAGGTTCGAATAACTCACGTCCTGCTTGTTGGATGTATAACCGACGTACATCAAGAAATCACTTGTGACAAAGCGATGTAATTCCTAGACAAATCAGTACCAGGAGAAACTTTTGCAAAATGTAAGATGAGATTTTGAGCCTTTAAAGTAGGAGCCCGCTTTCCAACAATGATAAATAGGAATTAAAAGTTTTGTAGCGACAAAGTATCGTGATATCTAACAGTGAAACTAGTGACAACAACATTTTGTGTGGGTTGAGACAATACAGAAGTTACAGTTCTGTATTTCGCAACTCTTATATTGTTTTCTGCACAAGTTAAGATATTGTTCAAGAAACACGTTGCTTGGAGTTCCATATCTTATATTGTTATATAGTTATAAAAACAAACGAGTTCAATGACTAACGATTATAGTTTTTCTAAAAGTCACTGAACCTATTAAACTTGTTAATTATTATTAGAAATAAACGTAGCAAAACACGTTTTTATGTCTTCATATTAGTATTTCCTCAACCACAGAATGGGAACGTCCTATTTGACATTCTCGCGAATAATTATACTAGATCATCAAATCCTTATTTCTTCTAATAATTTTGGTACCGTTATAGTCTTCCTCTGAAATAGAGACGTACATAATTAATATTATTGATTTTTTAGTCTTTGTACTTCTGATATAACGGAGAAGTAATTTGATACTCTCAAGAAAGGATAAAAAAAATTGAATATTTTGCTATCCTTAGAATGGGTTCATAAAGTAAATTCTGATGTTCCAATGCAGGGTTTAATACTCCTTAAAATCAATTTACAATGACCTATTTACTCTTTCTTTTGCCTGAAGTAACCTAAACTAACCAATAAAAGTGATAGCCGCAAGCGAATGTAATCGGCAATACAGATCGGTAGTTGGTGAACCAACAAGGGAATTGATCTGGACTGAACTTCAGTTCATACGCGAAGTACTCTATCTAGATTATAGAATATATACGCTGTATATGTTGTAGAGCTGTATGGGTCACTTAACGGTTCAAAATCGTGCAACGTTTTCAATATCGTGAGTTAAACCTGAATTTCACTAAGAAAATGAGTGTTTTTCAAATAGTTATTTCATCGAAAGAACTGATAATGTAGACTAGACACGGCTAAAATGTTTCTGTTGGTATCATAATAGCCACATTACAAACTTTAAGAATATAGATTGGAATTTCATGTGAATATTGTTTGTATATAGCAATTGGTCCTTCTAGATAGGGGAAACAAGAAAGCTATGTATTTCTATCCATTTTTGACACAATTTTATGTTGTAACTAATAAGCAAATTTTGTTGATGTGCCGATAGACGACTAGTAAATCATGAAGAGCTCTACAGTGTGACCAGTAGTTCAGAAAAAATAGATGTAGGAAGGAAATTCTGGAAATTGTGAACATTAAAATTATTTTTCCAAATCCTAATTTTGATTTTAGTATAAGTCATTTTTGAGGATGGCAATTTTTTGCTTGGATTGTGACATGGATTTGAAAGTTAGTATTGCTACAAAAAAAGACGATACGAGATTTAGGGCTGCTCTTGTAAGCTATTAAGTATTGTAGTCCTTGCTTATTTTGATCTTGGAAAAAGTCTTGACAAGACTATGTCTTTGAACTATTGAATACTGACCATTTCTGTTATTTTTGCGTCTAGGAGTGCTTCGGCATTCAAAAGTAAGAATGGCTCCAAAATTGAGAAAATACCTCAAGAGTGTGAGAAATTGCACGACATCTACACCAGGAATAGTTTTTTAAATATCTATAAATTATTCATATCAACAAACTAAACGAGTTTTCGTCTTTGTATCAATAAATATGTACTGTTATTCAGTGGAGTTGATAAATTTTGGATACTATTAACGGTGCAAGCAAGATCGAGTTTTTAGCTGCATCCCTGTGTCAAAATAGATATTTGATTCATCAAAAGATGGAGAGAAAAGAAAAAATGTTTTCTCCTCCCCCTCGCTTCTTAGAAACTTGAGATTCTATTTTTAAGGGCAATCCAGCGATTCAGTGACTTCAATGCTATCTGAAGTTTGTAGTCTCACATGCAACTGATAATATTACAGTCCTTGATCTTATTGTTGCATATAAAATGCTACCATTTATTTGTACAGCAATTTTATTCAACCTAGTATCTCTTGATCAGCTTCTATTAAGGAATACGTTTTCTTATTCATAGTCTTCTTTAACTCTTTGTTTTACTGTTTTGTTTTGTGTGACATACACTGACAGCTCAATCAATTATTATTGTGAATTCTATTTTATTGAAATTTATGCATGATACCTCATTTTGAATGTTTCTATTTTCGGTTGTGCAGTAGGCGTAATATTCATCTCCACAGCACTAATTTACCCAGTCTTCATTTCATTTTGTCTACCGTGTCGGTGTTGGACCATAGCATAACAAACAAGTACACAACAAACGGAAATTATATGGTTCAGTGCCGCCGTTCAAAGGTTCTTTTTTTGATTGTTTGTAACAATTTAATTTGTGTGAGCACGAGAACGGATTGAACCAAAAAGGCCACATTGGCTGCGCTATTCACTCATTATTTATCATTTTTTGTCGATTTTCTTCTCAAATGTTTGAGCAGTTATAATTTCATACGATTTTGCTTTGGGGTTAGAAATGATGTACCCTTATGTGACAGCAAGATTGCTCCAGAACATATCGATCTATTATCTTTTAATCTAGCAAATTCATGTATTTAGCTCATATTTCTAAGCCTAGAACAAGAAACAGTATGAGGTAGTGTACCAAAATTTTGACCTGATTGCATATACCTACAGTAACCTCATTGGGAAAAGTGTAAGTTCTAACATTTGTCGTTCTATATCATTTTCGGAAGTTCAAGGAATATTTTGCGGTGAACCACTTGACACTCATTCCATTTCTTAAAGAAAACTGGAAATGTTTTCTTCAAATCAAGTCCCAAAATCAATGATTTGTCAGTTTTTCGGCATTGTAGTCTTAACAAAAAGTATTTACTCAATGTCGATGTTTCCCATTCTTTCAAGATAAGAGTTCAAAACTTTTTAGAGGTACGAAGTGCTCATTTCTCATTAACTATAACCACGAACCACAGCCTGAACCACGCACGTATTCCAACCTATAACAACTAACTACTCGGTCAAGTCAGCTTGAACTGGAGGCTCGCAACAAGAGCAAAACGAAAACCATGAACTTCTACATACTGTGCTGAGCACCTACACCAGACAATCGTGCTACGATACTTACGTATAATATTAAGTATGCGGAATCTCACTTTATTTGGTTCGACTCCGTACTTTCAAGAGAAAGTCAGACTGGAGCTCTGAAAATCAGTAGCATCCAACTGATTTTGTGGACGCATTTCAAAATGATCACCTAAATGGTTTTATTGCGATAATGGCGATTGTGTTCCATTTCTCAATAAAAAAATGAAAATGTTGAGTTTCAGAATATGAAAAGAATGTGAGACAATTACAAAGCTTATCTGATTGTTCTTAAGTAAGGGTGATGAAAGTGCCTTTCTTTTTGATGATCGAAACAAAATCAAATAAAGAGGAGACGCGTGTACAAAATACAGTATGTAGCTCTAGTTTAGTTGAACGAATAGGATCATAGCTGGAGGCTCTTGCTCTGCTTTCATCCATCATTTCTGATGTTAGAAATGCAAGTAAAACAATAAGTACTAAGCAACGGATTAATAAAAATCCATCTTTCCCACATTGGCTTAAGAGGCTGATGACCACATTAATTTATGATATTTCTCTATATTATGATCGTCAACAATTGATCGAATCACTTATTTCTGTTGAATGCAAAATTGTTTTGACTCAAAGAAAAAGCATTTGCTTGTCTGCTATTTCGTTCCAATATCTGAAATAAGCTCAGAAAGATATTGGTTTTGCCTGGAGAATTCAGATTTATTTGATTTGTCAACGCAGTGGGAAGTATCTTTGCGAAGTTTATCAGAAAAATTTGTTATTATAAACTAAGTTAATGGTATTTCATCATACTACTGTTTTGCATCAACCACAAATTGGAAAACAGGATTAATTCCATTACGGTAATTTCAAGTTGCTGTATTAGCTTAGAGGCAGATATGCCCTTTGCCTTGTTGACGGGCGCCATTGACTCTAACATAGAAATCAGCACCGAAGGCTAGTTTTATGGTTCAATTAAATTGTCAGTTGTAAAATCATATGATTAACTATGTACAAGTTATCAAACATATATGTTTATGTAAGGAAGAACATGGATACTATTATGTAAAATTCAAAAGCTAGAAAATGGCATGACCACAATCGATACATCGATTTAAAAATAACATGGATTATAGATTGCAGACTCCAAATGAAACTTGTTTATTTTTTTGTCTGAATCTTCAACAATAATCAGATTTTTTAAGGTTCTATATGATTCGGAAGATATGGCACATGATTCAACAGTGCCCGTATATCAAAGCAATTTTTATCCACAGCTAATTGAGCTATCAAAATGAAAATTTTAGGGTCCACCTGAGGACGACTGAAAGAACGAAACGCGTCGTGACCAACAATGTGTTGAAAATTGTGTCAAACTTTGTCTCAAACCATATATTATACATAATTCCAATCAGATTACTCATATAACGTAGTGTATATGTCGACATTTGATCATTTATTGGGCCAGATCATGAAATTCCTCGACATGTCATAAAACGTCATTATTTCATGATTTGCACCTGCCATATCGTTCAACACTCATCGTTTGACGATTTTATCAGTGGCCCTAAGATAGTAGTTTTTGTGCTCAACCAGCGGTGCTTCGCACCCAATCAACGGGCGGGCTTTGCCCGCACCTAGCTCTCAATAATAGCTGACTAATGTAGCTCTTAGAAATATCTATTACTTATACTCAGAACACTACACAAAGTACATCTGAGTTGAATTTCGGAAGCCTTCGAGTCTTCCAATTTGAAAATATGTTTTGTACCAATTGAAGGGTGAGCTTATTACAAAAAAGTAATACTGATCTCGAAATCTCAATAAACAATTGTCACTCGTTAGGTAAAATGCAAAGCTATTAAGTTCCAGAATTTCCTGTGAAACATGAATATGATGTGAGCAATTATTTTATTGTTAGAAAGATTATGGAAAACTCATAATGAATTTATACAACAAAAAAATTGCTCTTCAGATATGTGAATATGTAGCGTCAACTTGAAATACAATTACATAATCGTTCATTCCTGCAATAATAATACGGTTCCGTGAAATATTATTTGATAATTTGAAATATGTAGAATATGTACAGTTATTTTGAAGGATTAGAATATATGCCTTGAAATTCAGTTCATTGAACCAAAATTTTCAGGAAGTTTAAAATATGGGGCATTTGAAGAGGGATGGTGAACGTTGAGCTATGTGGAAGTATACAAATTATCTGGTATTTAAATTGATTTATTCATAATTCTCCAAACCACAGTTGTTAATAACTGTTGCAAAAGATACATGAGGAATTGGAATCTTTAATTGCCTGTATGTAGTTTGCGGTATTGTTATGTTGATGAAAGACAATATTTTTTCTTCTTACATGTTTGTCTATTTTCTTACAACTCAAAAGGAAATTATTTAAACATAATGACACCAGAAATGTATAATTATATTGACTGGAACAACTAGAGCATTATCAACGATGGGAAGAAGACAATTTTGTACACCTTTCCCTCAACAACATAAGTGAACAAAAGTATAAAACAACTGATTTTGCAATATAGATTCCAAAGCTTTACGATGACCATTGCCGAAAAAGTTGAATAAATTTCACGGTTCTATCTAAAACTTTTGCGAATAAATGAAACTTCAAATCTGCATTATCGCATATGCAATCAGCTTTCTCATTATTGATTACATACATGACCAGTTGATTTGTGAATACGTCAAACGTTTGCAAACACATGATCACATATTCACATTCGCATCAACATTCGTGGTTCATCTCATCGGCCAATTATGCACTTAACTTCTACTAAATCTTTAATCATAGGTAACTATTCCAATCATTTTGTTCAAGTCTCTTTTGAAGAACAAAAAATTATGTGGTGATTCCCAGTGATTACGCACAGGTCGTGTATATCAGGTTGTTAAGATCATTTGATAATGTTTTGACTCCAGGGTACTACAAAAATGGAAAACATGAACATACCAGCTGAATTTCTTATACATTACATTACAGAATAATTCATTTGTCGTATGAGGAAATACCGGGATTGAATCTAATGGAATAACTTTTGGATACCAGATACGTTTAGTTTCCTTTTACAAACTGTGTAATTTTCAACATCCTGTTATACCTCACCGTCATTTCCTCATATTCCAACCACAGAATCAACAAAGCCTCCATCATAAAGCTTGTACTACAGGCGTTAACAATTTAACGAGTTAACGAACGTGAACATAGTTCTAGTGTCTTATCTAGCAACAGAACCGTGAAGATCTCAAGTAGTCGGTCGATATTCTCGTCAGACACTTCTCGACTTCGTCAAGTCGACATCATGGTTAACTTCGAGCTGAGGAAGACTGGCCAGTGGAGGGAAGCAATAGATTAAATTGATAAAGTTCATTTCAACCTGCCTAAGGTTTTGAGATTTTCTCAGGAAATTCATTGAAAACTGCTGTTATTGTTAAATCGTCATGATGATCACATCACAAGATACTTCTCAAAAAGTTGAGTATGACAATGATACCATAGATTTTACCATACTCAAATGGTTTCTGTAAAATCTCACATCAAAAAACCTTTCGCAATAATTTTTGGAAGTAAGAACGACGATTCTCCACCTCAAAATGAAGATATGAAGATCTTGTTGATAGGAGTGAATATATGACCATTCATTGTTAGTTTCCTCCAAAGATTTCAGCAGAATGCTCGCTTTCTACTAAGTTTGTCATATTGATAGCTGTAGTCCAACATTTAGGTGTAGTTTTATGGAATCTTTCATTTTAATGTAAATGTAAGAGTTTCCAGACCATATCCTTTAGTTATTTTCTGAAATGGTCTTCTTGGCCATGTATAAAATGATTCAATTCTTTCCCAGAAGACCTCAAATGAGAATACCTGCTACTTTCTGGAAGTCCAGGCGGATTCATGCAGCCATTTACATCTACATTTAATTTAAATTTAATTTCATTTAAAAGATAAATGTGTGTAACTGAATGGAACCATGCATGCACCATTCTAATTTACATTTTCATTTATCTATCATTTTCATTTAATTTATAAGATGACCAACTTTTATCTTTTTAAATTAAATGAGAATGAGAAATACACTGCGCATGTGCAGTGAAGAGTGTTCAAGGTTGTAGCTGTCAAACGTCGCATCTTTTAAAATTTCATCGTATTGCTATTGTTCAAAATTAATAGAGACAGAGGAATATGAACTTTGACGAACACACACCTTCTACTATTTGACGCTTCAGAAATACAGAAATATTTTAGGTGACAAGAAATCGATATGCGCATGCGTTCATTTCTCATTTAATTTATATTTGTGCGTCTGCCTGAATGCTACATTTAAAAATAGATAAATGAGAATTAAATGAAGATGAAAATTAAATGTAAACGTAAATGTAAATGGCTGCATGAATCCGCCTTCAGAACGAAGATTTTTCATTTTGAGAATGACCGAAACGTCAAACGACGATCCTGATGGTAGGAGTGAACAAATTGATAAGTAGTCATCTGTTTTCATATAATATTGTCAAAAGCTGTCACAGTGGCAGAAGATTCAGATTGAACCGTGAAAAAATATGGATAATATATTCAAAAAATAATAGAATCACTTTGAAGATGTTAATACTTTATGGTCAAATTTCTAATCCTCTGAACAGTATATTAAATGACATTTTCACACGGATTCAGGAACTCAAAATGTCAATATAGATTTATCTGGCATGTATATTCGTGCTTATTTCCCTCTTATAATTTGATTTTTGTTGAATTTTCATTTCAATTTCCACAAAATCATTCCACCATTATGGTAATAGTAGTATTTAATAATATTAATCCGCTCAAAATAACGAGCAGAATATTATGTATTAAATGAATATTTCATTTCCAATTCCTGTTCTACGCAGAGATAGGAATGAATAAATGTTTACTCTTTCACGTATCGCTTAGCTGATTTCAAATGTTTGATTTTTGATGTGATTATTAATAATTAAAAGTAGATGAAATATAAATTCATCAGCGATCATAGAGAGCCGTACATCAATAATTTGAATTGAAACACAAATTGAACATATTTTTTCTACAACCGTTATTAAAATGGAATTTAATGAATTAGTTTTCATGGCGACAAAAATTATTTTAAACAGGTCTTTTTGAGCCTGATGTGAAGTTGGCACAGGCCTATTGTGCACGGAATGAAGCTAGCTTGAATCATTTCTGACATTTCTTGTCTTGAAATATTTTGTTTTATTTGAGTTTACGATATTGGGGCTAGTGTTGAAGGACGAATCAGAATTTCTTCTGTATGATAAAGTAGATTTGAAATGAAGATTTGAAGGTATGGAAAGTCGTATTTCGTGTGCCAGTGCCTCACGGTTGATTTGAGGGCATTAGCATTTGAAAATCCAAAGAAGAGCTTTCGTAATCATTGTATCTTAAGTCAGACCTAAGTCAACAAGAAAAGGAAACGAAAATCGAGATGAATCGATAGGAAAGCCGACCGACTTCCGCAGCCGTTGCCAAGTCTCTTTGGTCTCCGTATCCAATCACAAAGTGCCTAAAGCAGTCTTTATCACAACGTTGTAATATCACTAATTAAAGATCAACGGTACTGCTAATAACAGCAATGTTAAAATACTAGCTTCCTGTTTTGACTACGGTCATTATCCTGATGTAATGATGCATTGCGTCCACTGATTGCTGATTAAATAGAAATCAATGTATTTGTGATGGACAAATAATTAGGCAGAGCATTAACGGAGTTCAAATTCAAAAAATTTGGCGAGGAATGAAGACGTTATTGACCATATGATATTGGAGATGAAATGATGTTTGATTCATTTATTTACTCTAAGGCCCTAATAGGCAAATGCCAACTAAATTTCTAGTGTTATCTTATGCTGGATGCTGAGTGCTCGGCTTGTGAAGTAACTCTGTGTAAGGATAAGATATCTTTCGTTCTTTTCCAAGTAATTTCTAAATTATGGAATATAAGTACATCCACGTTTCGATTTTATGGATCGACACACTTCGCAGGAAAAATATGAAAAAGCTGTATCTTATTTATTAAAGATAAACTAGACTATCCAAAGAATCAATTTAACTCCAGATAAATGTGTAGTTTGACTTCAAAAAAGACAGAGCGATCTTCTAAGTGAGTAGATAAACTCATCGCTAGATACACAGGGAACAAAAAGCAAATACTAAACTTGCAAACCCGAATTTGCATGTAAATTGCAACATCTAGACGTTCTCCTAGCAGTTTGCTTGTAATTTGAAGCTGGAGGAGTTAAACCAACTTATCATCATAGTTTTATCATCATTAGATTCTAATTAAACTTTATTATATCGATACTAAAATTTCATACGAGGGTTTTTACAACGAGAGCTATGAACTTCATTAGTTAATATAGTAATACTTAAGAGCTTCATACTGAATATAATAGCTATAATTATGTGATACTTCCACTCAGAGGTTCTTATGGAGCTTTAAGCTTGAGGGGGCAATATTACAAATGGCTGCTGTTCAAAATGTTTCATAGCTCATACCGGCTAGAAATACGTAACAGAATTTCATTACACAGAAGTAGAGAAAACAAGAACTCTAAGAGTCAGTGCGCCTTAGCAATTCATGTCCAGGACACTGGACAGCTATAGAAATAGATTATTCTTGGGAATGGAGATATGGTCACATCTGAGAAATAGAAATTTCTGCACACTCAAAGTCTATATTGTTACCATAAACTTGGTGACGTAAACAATGCGTACACACATTTTAGCTTCACCCCCATGACCATGTTTTGAACAAAAACTTTTTGAATATTTCAAATCTGGAATGTCACGTTCATGTTCTACGCATACTCTCAGTGCATTTAGGTCAAATGTATGGAAACAGTTTGTCTCGAGAAACAATTAAACTGTTCGATTATTGCTCCATCTATTTGAAATCGTAACGAATTCAAGCTTATAAATTAGTCATACTAGCATTGTTGGCTCTCAAATTATTGTAGAAAAATTCTACATTAAGTTGTATTCCGGAAGTTTTTGGAAATTTACAAGTAAAATTCTCGATTATTTCTTGATTTTTTCGAGCCATCAGCCAGAAAGTTCCAGAAAGTCTACAGAGTATGAAACAGGCAGCCCAAGAGTCACGGGAGCAGTCTTGGTTGAACGCGAAAGTTACAATGTGAAAATAAATTATCCAAGTTGTTGAAGAGTGGTATAAGTATTGCCAGTGCAATAAATAGAGTTGAGTTATAGTGTAGTATGTTAGTTGTATTCTAGTAATTAACTATTCGAATGAATATTCGTGTTCAGTAACTTTTTCACACTTCACCAAAATAAATAAACGTTACAATATGGTAAAAATATGATTAATTGTGGATTAGATTCTACGCATTACAAACGCATACCTAAATTCACTTCTTCTGTATATTCATGTTGGTAGTACAAGGCCAAGTAAGGACATTTATAGTGAACTTATAAATTGTAAGAGTAGGTTGTTCGATATTCATAATTATTGTACCATAATATTTGCGACACTTCAAATAATTTATAGAAGTGAAGTAATTAAGATTGATTAAATGTTTTCCCATTTATTTGTTATCATTTATCTTTGTTATCTACTATTCAATATATTAAGTTGTTAGACAAATTTAGCAATTTTAATGTGTACAGCAAACTTCATCCTCCATCTAGGAAGTGCCGATTAATTCTTTGTAATATCCGTTCCAGGGTGTGACGGGCAACGGTAGAACTTGTCATTTATATATTTACTATGTTATTGTATGAAATAAATGTCAACTTGTACCCAGTGCTTATTTGCTGTGTACTTAAAAATAATTGTCATAATATGGGATTTGAAGGCTGTAAATAACCAACACGTGTGTACGCAAAACATTGTGAGTTTTGGACAAGTTTACTTACATTGAGTAATAAAATCAGTTTAAATTAATTACACTGGAGTTTTTCAATATTTTGAGACAGTGGAAAAATTATCCTTTGAGTTTTTGCGTTGAAACTAAATGGACAGCATTAAACAAAGCAAAAATATGTCAGGGAAGTAGACAGATGGCACTACCAGCAGCTCCAGAAGCTGCTTAGAAAAACAGTCCGGAAAGTGACAAATAGAAGCTCGTTACTTATAATAGAAATGTCCGTTTTCCTTCCAGAATTCCGGCAAAGTCCGGGCAAAGTGGCTATTATCATGGAGACAGACCCTCAGTTTTCTTGCTTTGTAGATACCTGTTAACAAGGAAACGCGGCAATCGTGGGCACTGTATCCAATTGCTGGGAAAATGAGCTCCACGAACTATTGATGACTGCTATTTCCCAGAATATTCTCTAATAATATTAGAGCAAAAACATCAAATACATAACTACAGATTCTGGAAAGAAAATCTAGATCCATTCTACTATATACTATTCCTATTACGTTGAACACAATATCTATTCGTCTTTCAGTTTGTCAGTCCGTAATAGCTTGTATGTTTCATGATATATCTACAACAGTAAATTCTCCACTTGCTTCCAGGGTAGTAGATACTTATTTGATCCTGGACGCGTTAAATGCCAAGTGCAAAGCGTGAAACAGTACTGTGGAGCGGGATATTGAGGGACAGTACAAAAGAGAGAGAGTGATTCGCGCATGGGCATGTCATTCAAGGTAACGCGGAGCAAGGTTTTCCATCATAATATTCTTGTGCATCATCTATATCGAGTCTGATGTATTCACAAATATGTGGACATATCTATAAATTAATACGTGAAGAGAGAGCTTTGTACCCCTTCTTACGCATACTGTGCGCACGAAGGAATGTGAGATTTGCCATACTTAAAGTTTATATGGAGAAGGAGTGCAGGAATTCATAATTATATACAGTGTTTCGTTCAAATTAACCGCTGAAAACGTTATTATTTTTCACTGGAATATCTTAAAAATATACACGGAATGGGAAAAAGTCTTTTAAATTGTGTTATAATACTGAAACAATAAACTTTTTTCAGTTAGAAACAACCTATACCTATTCTGATTCCTAAAATTATCGAATGGATGAAATTGTTGTAATATCTGATAGTTCCTTATTTACATCGACGTATTTGACTTCAATCAGCTAAAATGAAGAAATCAGCAATACCATTCCGCTTCGGGCAGATATGATGAATATGTTTTGATCAAAATGATAATAATACCTTTGATTTGCGTATTGTACAGTGAATATTGATTATTAACATTTATATCTCAGTATTTATAGTTAGTTATTATTACCTTTGTGGTTCATTTTCCGAGCATAAATTTTCATTTGCTGAACATCAGAGTAATAGTAATTTTTAATTACAAACAAAAATTATTTTACCAAAAGCCTACTATATATGTAGCTGGATCAAAATTGGTTTTTGAAATGATAATATTATCGGTAAGTGAACACAAAATTATCGTTATGTAATTCAAATAATTTATATTCACAGATAAAATAATGTGCAGGTCATCGGAAATGGTGCATGCGATTTGAATTGAACATAGATTGGACACTAACAAACCAATAAGCTCAATTTCAGTAAAAAACTGCTTGAGAGCGCTGAAAGCTTGATTTAAGTGCAGGACATGATAAAATGACTTTTTGGTTGATTCGTGGAACAGAAGAGATGAGAAATTGAAAAAAAAAACATGTATGTCTTACAGAAATACAAATTTGACAATTCGTTTCTACACAATTATCTTGAATCTGGTTACAACTCCAAGTACTAATTTCGACCTTATTGAGGCTCATCAGTACAGTTCAATCAAGACTTAGATAATCGAACTTCTATCAACAGTCTTTTATATGTAATGAAATTTCATGTCTTACCGGAACATATATATGATGGTAGATGCTGCAGTGAATATCAAGAGTCACGAAAACACGTTCCAATAGAGTATGTAGTAGTCGCTAATATGAGGTTAAACTTTGTTGATAATAATAATTGGAGTCAGTCATTATAAAAGATCTTCCCAAAATTCTTCCATTAACTGGAAAAATATCATTGATTTCAAGTCTCTATTGTTCAAGCTCGAATACAATTTTGAACTGTCCAATGGTAATGCAACAGTGTTGCCACTTCGAGCGGTGTGGTATTGTCGGTTTGATGCCTTCCCTATCGACCTATTATTGTTGTGGTGTAAAAAGCTATACAATGTTGATATTGTACCCATAAATAACAATTCAAATAAAAGTTTTAATGTCCGTATCGCTCTCGAGGTCGACCTATTGTTTTCGCAAGGGGCAATTTGAAAACAGTGTGAAGTGCTGTAAATATAGCAGCGATACGCGTTTGTATATTAGATTTTTATTAGCTGTGAACATTGTTTATCAGATGAAAAGTTGATACTCATCTGTTCCAGGTATAATAGGGAGTCTTCCAGATTGTAGGAAATTGTGTAGGATAATGAACATTCCACAGAGAAGGTCTATCATTTCATGATGATTTATTAAAGGCCAAAAAATGAGTTTGCAGTTAGTTAATCATTGTTTTAATCTTAAATTAATCACGAATACTATATAAACATAATCAACAGTCAATTTGACATCGATCTCAGATGAAACATAATATAAACGATGCGTGGTGGCATTTGTTGTGAAGCAGAGACAGCACCCGCTTCTGTAATGCGGGCTGCATGAAATGTTATGATTTGTCCGAAGCCAGAAGCTATAATTTTGAAATAATTATGAAAGTT
This sequence comes from Dromius quadrimaculatus, assembly GCA_963989225.1. Classification (NCBI taxonomy): domain Eukaryota; kingdom Metazoa; phylum Arthropoda; class Insecta; order Coleoptera; family Carabidae; genus Dromius; species Dromius quadrimaculatus. The sequence continues at coordinate 5,998,710 of OZ022336.1, read as the reverse complement.
ACGCGGAAAAAATTCAAATTATTGTTGAAAAAGGCTCTGAAATATGTCATCACTACATGTAATACAGTATAATTATCAAGAATAATAGTGATCAATCATATACTCATTAAATTTCATGTGTGAACATTAATAATGAATTAAGTTCTTTCGGAATGGAATGACCGAATTAGTCGATTCTAAAATTGTTGACAAAATTTAAAAGTATTACAAATAGCAGCACTCAAAATTTACATTTTTGTTACAACCGACAGGTACATTCATTTTTATTCATTTGATGTTTTGACCACGGGTGTTAATATCCGCATATAATGTGTCACATAATGCATACATTACTACATCACACGTATTAAACGTAAATGTCGTTATAGCGAGAATAAATTGTACGCAATTAAACTTTTTTATGCGGACAAATTATCAATGTGGTTTTAATTACATTCCATGAAGATATGATGTTGAGAGAATCTATTTTCCAATGTCATATGGCGATATATTATTTTTGCGGTACTGTACTCGAATACCCAATCAAAGTGCGACTTTGTGAAGTATTTTGATGAAATTTTGGAAGTTTCGTGAATTCAGACGGTCAAAAGCAAATAAGCAAATAAGATTCCACATAAAATTATATCTGTGTTGAAATTTGTCATTCTGGAAACCCAGAAACAATTTTTTCTTTTTGTTAATCCATCCCTCTTGCAATCATACGTGGATTCAAAAGAAACTTTTAATTTCCAACTTTGCATTCATTTCCTGAGGCTATGAAATCTCGCATTAGCGAGCTACAAAGAATGTCGGCATGGCCGCACCCTTATAGCAGGGGCCCTTCGATATGGGAGGGCACCCACCCTCTCTCAACCTACAAACCCTGCAGTAGTTTTGATGTCACATGCTAACGCCGTGCAATGGCATGCGTCGAAATCAAAGGATGAAATTTATTTCAGAGCCCAAATTTTGTTTGAAGTCATCGGTGATGACTTTAATCTATGCATATTTTGAATTATTGGGACTTTGAAGTGAAAATAGAATTATGAATAAGCTATCGATTTTACAAATTCCAAGGAATTTTTGATAAAGAAAAATATTGAAGTTGAAGAGAAAATATTATATTATATTATCGAATCTCGAGTGGATAAGTAATTACAGGAGCTCAATTCTAATTCATAGAGACAGTCTCTGTCATTTTAGAGACTCCCAACACATGTATCACCTAAAGGACAATTACAAAAGTGATTCAATGATGTCATCGTTAAAGACAGTCTCCCAATAATAAGAGACAGGATTAAGTTAGTCTTTTGAGCTCGATGTCAATTTTTGACCTTTTTGTGTTATCAAATAATAACAACAGAACAAAATTCAACTACTATGATTGATAATGGAGTAGAAAAATGAATAATCATGTTATGCATTCAATTTCATACATCGTCCTTATTCGTTACCAACATAGATTCAGTAGATCATATAGTTTGCACCAACATACAATATTCAAGTCCTTACAAATGTAACTATGTCATGACGTAATTGACATGAAGACATGTCTCTACAAAGTAGAATAGACCTTCAGATCAGTCAGATCTAGCAGAAATCTGGGCGGAGTCTGTCATAGTTGAAGATGGTAGCCTCAGTTTTAGTATTTTCAGATAGACAGACAGCCGATAAACGCCAATGTTCAACTATAAAGGTTTTCCTCATGTACCTCATCGGAGCTCTAAAAATTCGAACTCCCGGTACATCCGAATATCACTCCAGGTCTCGTGAATAAATTAGTCTTTTATGTGTCCATTGAATGTTACAGAATAGGTTTTTTTTGTCTCTTGTGCTAGACGGGCAAAACATCAGCATTCAAAAGTACTTGTTTTGAATACGCATAAATTTATTCGTTATCTTTAAACGTGACAGGTTATTTCAAAATTATCTCTTGAATTAAGTGTATCATAAATTAATATCACATCCTGTGAAGATTTCTTGTAACGGTACAACTCGATGAGAAAGGAAGTAGTGATATTATTCGAACGAGGTATTGATTATGGATGTTTCCTATCAAGGACCGATAAATTAAAATGCAAATAAAAACCAGTTTATTAGTGACTATACGTTTTTAATGTGCTAACGATCATATTCATATAATATATAAGCTTCGTCAGGTTTTTTGTGTTCCTCACGCCAGAGCAGTGCATGGGAACCTCTTAAAGAAGATTTATTAACCATAATAAGGTCAATAACTTTGTTATTAGGGACAAATATGAGACTCGAGCCTCATAAGTCTAATATCATGATCACTATAAAATCTTTTAGCTGTTGTAGGAAATATGTCATCATATATATCTCAAGCATTCTTCATTCGCTGGGAGAGGTGTAAAAGAAGACTCGTAGATCCCACATTCGACGCACACTGTAACGTTTGTTTTTTCATCATTGAGTTTTATGGAATTTAAAGCTCCATATTCAATATCAAATACGAAGGTAAATAGAAGAATTCATTCTTGTGTGAGTATAGAGACCATAAACTCAAATAATTTTCTCATTCATAAAATTGCCAGTTTTTGACCCTGCATCAATAATGAGTTAACATTGAGTTAATCGTTGAATAAGGATTGAGCTCATCTGCGATTCTCGAATTTCCGATAACTCTTTATTGAGACAATGTTCTAAAGAATAATGCAAATAATGAATCGGTCAAGCTGTTCGAAAAGGGGCATCATTGTTCATGTACGGATTCTGTTAGATGGAAATAGAACAGCTTAAAAACATGAAGTTTCTGAGAGTTGGCATTTCATACATTCTATGTGATCGATTAAAATTGCCAAAACAAAATGTAGTCCGAACGATGAGTACCACGAGAATTAGGATTAAATATTCACTGATTAGATATTGATCGTCTTCAAATTCGAAATGAATTAAAGTGCTCTAAATTTGAGTTTTGTTGGTCAGGCTGGTCTTAACCTCTTGTATGACTACATGTAATCAGTCCACTAAAAATCAATCGTTAAATATCAAATCTATTGTATGGTATACGATCATACAATTACTATTGAATAACAAAAGATACACGCACTTATTATTTTCAATCATTGGATCGATTCACTGAGCCGTGCTATTCTCACTAATTGGGTATATCCTTTCCACTCCACAGTTTCACGTCGTTAACAGATAAAGGGCACACAAAAACGTCGGAAATAGAATAAAAGAGATTCCTCATAACAAAACTGCAGTTAATATCGAGCAGCTAACAAAATGTCAATATTCGATGTGCTCTTCCCGCGGCAAAAACTGCTTCCTCTGCCACTAGAGGGAGCGATAAGCCACCCTTTGAACAGTTTTTGATGTTAGTGCCCTTGGTCATATGTCTGGCTTTTAGTTGATATAAAACATTGCTCGCGGTTATACAAGACTCACCAAAAGTGAACGAAAAAAATATATAAGAGTATTGAAGGGATTTTGTCCTTTGATACGAAATATTCTTTGTGAATTACGTTATATCATGGTATATTTCATAATGAGAGTTACGAATTTCGAAATCATTGATGTCAAGCCAATTAGCGCACTGACAAAGCACATCCAAGTGCTCCAGAAAAGATAATCCAAATCTAACAAAATAAATTTGCAAATTCAAATTGGCTTGCCAACCCGCGTGATAATAGAATATACATCACTCCGTTCGACTTTCGAAGACAACCCTTTAACCAATTTGTGACTTAATTTCCGTGAAAAAAGACACGAAATTAGAAGAAGACGTTAGGAGGTAAAAAGTTAAATAAATTTACTTGTTCTTTATTCATCCTTTCGCAGCGGATACCAAACGGAAACGGAACTTTAACCCTTTTCTTGTAATTGCATAAATCCCAGAGAAGTGATAAATGTCGACAAATGTTCAGAATAAAACAAATTTAATTTAAAACGTACTTCTGTCTGCCCTTTCCTTGCCGAAGCAAAATTGCATCAATAGGTAGCAAAATGTTGAATTAATGAGTGAGTTCAATTAATCACAGGAAGAAAAAATTGTAGGTTCTTCTTGTGGTGATCCTTTTAGACACAGGATAGATCAACGACACTCTTTTTCTTCGAGGGGTCAACAGTTTTGTTCTGGAAGATTTATTTTAGAAATGTGCATTCTTCGACCTTCTCTTGTAACTTATATTTATTCCATAGCAGCTTCAATGCTTCATCTCTTGTTATCATATACTGTTTATTCATATCATTTGAGAGAGATAATACTTCATTATGGTTTAGATATATATGTGGTATTGTTAATGGTGTGACTCATCTATTACAGTCCATTCTATTCAAAACGAATGAAGCGGTCAAACTGAAATTTAGAGTATTGCGGTAACAGTGTTGTTCTAAGAGTGGGTGAATCAACCAACCTGCGTGTGTCGCAGGCATTACGATATTGATAACCGTCCGTAGGTGTTGTCCAACGTGAGATAAACAGTGCTAGTGACTTGGGCATCTGGGAGCTAGTACCACCGGTGCTACATCATTCTCGGTGTTGTGCGGGAATATGTGTATGTCAACTACATGTACTGTGTTCTTGCGGAAATCGAGGTTGTACCAAGAGTGGGTGAATCAACCAACTCGTATGTATTGTATGTACATACTGTACTGTCATCAAGATTGGAATCTCTTCTCTCTGCTCTTCGTTTGTTGTGATGGTTCATCTTGCTTGTGTCACTACCAAATTATCGTGATTTTCTTATAGATTGAAATACCTTCCTCATCTAGTTAAAAATAAATAACAAACTTATTCGGAATCAAGTAGTCAAAACCGTTGGGAAAGGGTACATTGAAGATGTTTGCAGGAGTGTTAATTACAGTGCCAACTCAGCAGAAATATCAGTAGCTGGTGGATATTCTCGGGCTTTCATCCCCAAAGAAGCGCTCTATTCAGGGGTCACGAGTGTGAATAATTACCGCAATAAATTGTAGATAATATATAACAAGATTTCTATTTATGAAACTTGGAACGATGTTGACGTAGTGAAAGCATGTAAATAATTACTTGTTTCCCACGTATAAAAATATTGACAAAAAAATTCAATTGGGATCTGGACGACAAATATTACAAATACATGCATATTATTATTGGGAGCCAAAATCGGGAAACAGCCCTAACGAATACTCTGTAGCCTTGGTAAATAAGAACCCTTCAAAAGGACATTGTTGGAGTATCAATTTCATTCTTGTTAGTCGATATAATAATGAATGGATGTATAGGTCGAATGTGACATGAATTTTTGTGAGAAAAATGTAATATTAGGGACAATGTAGCTATTGATTTAGGTTCAAATCATCTAAAATTTGCCTTGTGTAACATTTCACATAATCAAGTCCTCAATTATAAATCAAAATCGCAATGGAACTGTGCTATAATTTATATCTAGGAACATTTTAATCGAGGTCATTGCCTACGAGCAAACATCAATATTATGACTGATCGCTGTATCATTTCGAGTTTTGGCTGTCTGTTCTTTGTTGTTAGTTGTCGAATGATAACAGACTTTCCAACTCATGCGGTCTTAAAAAAGTCGATTGGCTCACCGCTCCAAAACCTCACATGCCTGAGGAGAGTTTGAGTAGGTACTTCATGATTTCGACATACATTTTTTAGATAGAACTCCTGGTATCTGATAGAACTATGCAGAATATGAAATACTCATTCGTATTTGTCATCATAAGCAATATAAAATAAAAAATTTGAGATAGCATTTTTCAAAATGGAATATTTTTATCTATGAGAACATCATGATAAAAGAACAGAAAGATGATATTTGAATCCGATCTAGTTTTTTGTGCTGATTCAATCATTTTCTGATATTGAATTGATTACTGATTTGATTGTTTCATTGTCGTAATCAAACAAACTGTACATGATTTTATTCAGTTTTAATAAATTTTGTGCATTGAGTTGATAGACAGCAGGGAAATAACATTGTAAATTGATGATTGTTCCATTATTGTAATCAACCAACCTATATTTGATTTGATTGAGCTGTGGTCATCATACATACATGCATACGTCATAATTTTATCACCAATTATTTAGAGTGTCAATTATTTTAGTTGTGAATGAAGATCGATAGATCATTCTAGTTCTTGACTAAAGATGGACATTTTTCCGAATTGAAATATTAGCAATTTCGATATCATATTCTGGAGCATGTGTACTGTTACAAATCACGTACCGGTAAGCATTGTCTGAGGTAAATATATATTGACATTCAACTCTGGCGTATTGTTTACCGATAAAGGACTACTGTAAACACCTGTTTCCAAAGACTATTCACCGTTCATTGAACACAACTAATCACATTCGCTTCAATCCAGAATTCAATGTCCAATCCAACACAATTTTGAGTACTGCAAGTCTCACAACGAGCGAAATCCATTAATTGATGAAGCAATAATCGAGTGGCGACTTTTCACGTGCTGTAATCCACTTAACAGCGACAGTCGCGAAAAATTCAAATTCAGAACATTGGTTCGATGTTCACTGTCATAAGTAAATTAATTTTCATGGGGTAAATAATCACAGGTTGTGATGTTTTGGTCCACAGTTCGTGTATTTAGAAGATGAGTGATGTGATAATTTGGTCACTGGGGATTTAACAATGATGTTGCAATTAGAGGAGCATTGGTCACAGTTTTTAACATTCAAGGAACCATAGATTTGAAAACAAAATTACTTAAAAATTCGAATTTTAAGAAAATTGGAGTTCAAATTAACTTCTTTTATTGACAACTGGAACAGTGTTTGTGCATCTTCAGTCAAGAACTGAAATAATTTATTGATTAGTGATAAAATTAAAATTCAACCAACTCTTGTTTCACTGTGGTCTCTTCCCATTTTGATAACCGCAGCACAACCAGATCAAATATAGGATTGATTACGACAATGGAACAGTCAATTCACAATATTCCTCTGCTATCTTATCAATGCACAAAATTCCAAAAAACTGAATCGAATCAAGTATAGTTGTATTGATTACAACAATGGAGCAATCAATTTGAAATCAGATGATGATCAAATCAATACACAAAACTAGATAAACGGAGCCAAATCAAAAATTAGAATTAAACAAACTCTTTCGAAATCTCATTTCATCACCACAACACAACCAAATCAGATATAATTCGGTTGATTACAAAATTGGAACAGTCAATCATCAATTTACAATGTCATTGCTCCACTGCCTATAGAATCGATGCAGAAAATTTAATAAAACTAAATCAAATCAAGTACAGTTTGGTTGATCACGACAATGGAACAATCAATACTTTATTTAAAATCTAAGAACGATCAAAGCAGCACATAAGAAAAACTTAACACAACCAAATCAAAAAATATAGTGATAAAACTAGAGCTCCACAAACTCTTATTTTACTGCGACCTCTTTTCATTCTGATTATCACAGCACAACCTAATCAGATATTATTAGGTTGATTACGACAATAGAACAGTCAATCATCAGTTAACAATGTCATTGCCCTGCTGCCTATCGAATCAATGCAAAAAATTCGATAAAACTGAATAAAATAAACTACAGTTTGATTACGGCTGGAACAATCAATACCACAATCAAATCAGATAGAGATTTGTTGATCACAACAATGTAATCAATGCACAGAAAAAAACACATCAATCAAAGTTTGATTAATTACGACAATCGAGCAAAATGATAAAATTACGGGAAATGTATGCTACCTGATTTTACTTTATGAGGTCTCTTAATCCATGAGAGGCTTGACACCGATAAATAGGTTTTTTGTTCGACAATTGGTTCAAAATAAATAGGTTACGTTAATGTTCAATTATTTATCGTGAAAAGTCAGTTCTCAGTTTCTACTATAGGGAAATAATAGAGATTTAAGGATATGTTTACAATTATCTCTCATTTTCGGTAAAAACTTTGGAAGGGACTTATTAGGTTCTGTATGTTTTTTCCGGCTCAGTCGATAGCGATCATAATGCAAGGTGTACAACTAGATATTATAAAAGTGCCTAATACAGAATTTAAATATTCTACGACTGATTGGTTAGAATTTATGCAAAAAATTCAAAAAGCCTGTCATATAAAGTGCACTTCTGGTTCAGCCGATTGGTATAAAAATATGAGATGACAATTAAGATGCCACAGCAATTCCAAATGCTTAATTCCAGTATCTTACGGCTGATCATTCTGGATTTATGCGGAAAATTAGAATAAGTTTCAAGTAAAGTGCACTTCCGGCTTAGCCGATCGCAATCATAATGCAAGATGTACAATAAGATATTATAGAAGTGCTTAATACGAAATTTCAATATGCTATGGATGATCATTCCAGGTTTATGCAAAAAATTCAAAAAAAGTTTCAAGTAAAGTGCACTTTTGGCTTGGTCGATTCATATAAAAATAGCAGATAACCATTCTGATATTAGATCAAGTTCAAATACTGAATTTCAGTGTCTTGCGGCTGATCATTCTGGATTTATGCGGAAAATTTAAAAAAAGTTTTAAGTAAAGTGCACTTCCGGTACAGGCGATCGCAACTATAATGCGAGGTGCAGATCGACACCTTATACCAGTCTTAAATATGAAATTTCAGCATAATACGTTCAACCAGTTTTGAGATTTGCGAGTTACGCATGCACGTACAAATGCACGAACATACCTACCGACATCAAGCCAAAAATAGTCAAAATGGATTCAGGGATGCTCAAAACGGATATTTCCATCAAAATCTCGATAGGTGAATTTTGTCGGTTTCACAATACTTGTTACTTTGTACAAGTAAGTAAAAATGTATAAAAACCATCTAATAATTCTTTATACCAAGAACTGATTTCCTAAGTTGATATTTGTAGTTTGTAGAATTTATATGGGAAGCTAGCTTCTAGGACTATGTTTGGTTTATTTGAGAGGAAGACATATCGGGTACAATCTCCATCAAAAACTCCGATTTCTAGTTTCAACCAGAAGTCGACATTTTTGAGGACAGAGATTGCGTCCGAAATATGTCTTGCACTGTTGTCCTAAACGCTAGGTATACTTTGAAATGATACTGGATTTACAGACGCAGAAGCAATAGGTGAATATTGATTTTAATCGAATATTTGGACACATTATGTCAATAATAATAAAAAATTGAATGTTAGTTAGTTGAACTACACAATCACTTAGATTTGAAATTATTGTACACGAATGTTTTTAATTATGCAGTAGTAATGAGTATTGGAATATTGGAGTCTATTTTTAGGATCACCATCTGTGCTCCACTATAACAACTATTACGAAGCTCCCTCAAGATGGCGGCGTATTTGACGTAAACGTCAATATATATGCTGTAGATTGCACATTTTTCTTTTCAATTTTTGAGGTTGGGGTGATTAATTTAATGAGTATAATTATGGATTTGGATAAATAGGATGATAATTTGATTCCTACTTGCATATAAAAAAAATATATATTTTTATATAGAAGTCTCCAAATAATGAATTATTTACTTGAATCCCGAATGAATTTCTTTGCACGACTCCTTTTTCTATTCCTGGAAGGAATCGTGATGAAAGTTTCGAGGAATCGATCACTGAGCAATTAACGGAATATGAAACTAGTTATACCTCACTTAATGAATTATTATAGCTTCTGAGATAAATGGGAGCGACAGATAGATCCATCAACCCATCAAATTTTATTTACATGTAGAATTTAGCTAAAATAGTTTCTGGTATGAACCTTGACAACAGGCAGGCTAAATATTTCCTTAAGGATTCGTTTATTCCTTTCGAGACGATGATCACAGGACTCCAATTCATCAAAGTTAACCGTTAAGTTTATTCTGTTGATTGCTTTGAAAATTGGCAAATATATGTGATTTCATTTGAAGGTAGGTTGGCCATCAATGCTTCAACAAATAATCACATTCATTCTTACACGCCATTTGACAAATTAAATTCTCACATGAAACGTAATGAAATTCGTAATTGATGTAAACGTGATTAAAATTCGATGACCTCTACTTGACAACAGTCACAAGTAAATTCTCAACCGTTCCAGTTTGGAATTCTCGCTTCGTTTCATTTATTGACGAGCACACACCCACACACGAAGCTTTGGAAATTACCTCTGTTTCGGAAAAATCAAACGTAATGTGAATATTAGTGCCCGATGCAAAGCAGACGGCGGAACGGTAAACTGAGAGGATATAGAAAAGGCGTGGTTCGGATATCGTTAGTTTCTATTTTGAATGGGGATTTCACATGGGGTTATCCTTTAATCGTTTAATAGGACGAAGGATTAGTATATCTGATATTCGTAAAGATTTAGTGGATAATAAGTCCTCATCTATTTTTATTTTATTTGGAATCGGGTCTCTAACTCTGATGTCTAGCAGCGTACAAAATTTGTACTTAATCTGAAACGGTTGAAAGCAATATGAATTGCCGCGTTGTGCGGGGGAAAATTATCTTTGTATTAAAGTAGGAAGTATCCCATAGTCAATAAACGAAATCCAGTTTAATATTATTTAAGTGGTTGTCAAAATCGTTTTCATCGAGGAAGAGTCGAGTCATGGACTCAAATTTGGGATGGATACTGATACTAGCCTTGAATCTTTATTCTCATTTGCTTAACTCAGCAAGCTGAAAACCATTTTAAGTTTTGCAATATCTGTTTCAAGCAATGTCCTTTCAATTACGAATATAAACAAATAAAGAAATTGTCAGGAGGAACTTCTTGGTAAAAAAAACCTAAAGGCTGTAGGTAAGTGTATCGACGAAGATATCGACCTGAAAAAATTGTCTCTATTCGAAATATAATTCTACTTGATACGGGTATGGCAGACATTTATAGTGCACTTAGTATACTAGCTGATGTAACAGCGAAACGAGCTACCTCGAATAACTTCTATGTTATTGAAGATACAATAAAATACTATGGGTCAATCTTATGCAGGACCAAAAAAGATACCGAATTATAGGAGGAAATATTTTTTTGAACCAGTGGCTCTCAAGCTACAACACAAAGTAACGTTTTTTCAAATGAGATGCTGTATATTTTTTAAGCCCATTCGATGAAACTTTTTCTTAATTTAACTATGTATTCAGTTCATACCATTACATCATGAAAATATTGAGAAAAATGCGATTGAAATTTGAATAAACGCTATTTTCATAGCTATTTTTCAGTAGGCTTAACTTTGTGTTGTAGCTTGAGAACCACTGATTGAGGAATATATTTTTCTCCCTAATTGGATGTCCTCTTTTGTTCTGCATAAAATCGTTTCATAGTATTTTATTGTATCTTCCATTACATAGAAGTTATTCGAGGTAGCTCGTTTCGCTGCCTGTTCACGATAATTAGGGGGGACTGCTTTGAAATTTGGATTTGCACTATCCAAAGTAGCTTTTCTTTCTTCAAGCTAATCTTGCAGTTGGAGTAACTGACCATGATCGTTGCTAAACTAACGATTATGGTTACAAATTGCAGGTTTCAATATCTAGTATAATAATTTAGTTGAATGAATATCGTGGCCAGTATAGGTGGAAGAAATAAAATATAGCTTTTGATTTTCTTGTTTTCAAGACTGATATTCATATCTTCTTAATTTGAAGGTCATTGAATTACGCAAAGATGTGACCTCCACATGGAAATTGTTCTCAGAAAACTAAGATTCTTTCTGGAGAATTATCACACATGCCTTGTGAGAACAAGACCAAGAATTATGTGTTGGTCTTTTATGGAAATAATTACTAACGCTGTTTGTAGACAAACATTCTTCTACCAAATCTAAGATACTTGGATTCTTCGGTTATTTTATGATTCATTATCCAATAGCACCAACATAGAATGAGATCTACAAATAATTGAACATTGAAAAATATGATGCCGTCAATAATAATAGAACTTTAAATATTGATTCAGATATGAAATAACTACTGTATTTTTTGAGTATGTAGTCTCAACGATATGTCGATGTAGTTATATGACGAACTTGATCTTGGATTATTCACTTTCTATCAAGCAATGTATTCCAATTAAAATACTTAATAGTAGCTTCAAACTGATTCTATCAATGTGACGAGTCGTTTTGTTGTTCCGGATATCAGTAATACAGAACAAAAACAAAACAAGTAGGCAACAAATTGGAAAGACATGATTTGAGACATCTGCCTATTCATTGTCAAATAAGTTGAGAGCAATTTGGTCACTGTGATTCACTTCCCACAGAAGAGCCCCATTATTTTTATCACGTTAAATATTATAAGCACATGTAAAACGACCATTAAAACAGCCACTCTTGATGCGTAGGTCTTTCATTGTCTCCATAATTCATAAAGAAAAACTTGACATTCACACACTACTTTAACACGACAACGTACAAGATCAGTCCAAGACATTAAAGAGATTTTTTCCTTTTCTAATGTTGAGTTTTTGAGGACATGAATAATGACTTCTTTTTCATGAGTTAATTGTTGCTCTAAGTTTGACATTAGGGACTTAATAATAGATATTCACGATATACGTATCAAAAGATAACCTTCACTGCATCATAAAACCCTTATTAAAATAACTTTTTTCCAATATTATCTATATCATATTATATCTCCAATTTATAAGAGAATATGAGTTATCCGGAAAATGATGATGGTCAACTAAACAAAAATTTTAGTGAAAATAAATATTAGTTTCATTATTATTTTTAGGCTTGGAGTGATAATTAGTTATAGTGTACTGTTAGTGCTTTGCTCCATGTAATAGACTTTAATTTTCATCCATTCTCCAGTAAAAGTGTTTTTTTTTTATTTTGAACCCTGGAAACATGACAATATTTTATCTGGAACTGTGAATATACAACAGGTTGAGGTAATAGACTGTATTCAGAAATGAAGCGAATTCAGTAATTATTCCTGCAAACTTTGAGTTTAAGTTTAGTTTCTGGTATTAATCCCACATCAAAGCTCAAAGTAAGTTCGGAATTTAGCACATAATAATATAATTCCTTGGTAATAATTTCCTTTAATAATCATAGTAGAGCAGCAGAACAGAAGTTTTGCCAGGATAATTTACAGAACTGCTGAGTTATTCAATATAGGAAAGTGCAGTCTGCATTTCACAATGTCTTACTGGAGTCGTAACTTGCAGTCGTAAGCAGTAATATAAGACAAAGATTGCACACAATGAAAAATAAGTCAGCTGGAAGAAATTTAGCGGAAATATTCAAATTTGAAGTTAGGACAAACTTTGGAAAGTTATTTAACGGAGATGAATAGCATCTAAAATCAACTCAATCCTAAAAAATACATAATCTTGAATCTAGCAAAATATCATAGATGTACAGTTTTTTCCTCATGGATAAGGATACTTGAGTCTCGTTTCATGCATCTGGATATGAATTATAATTATTAAATTAATGGAAAGATCTTGAACCTATTGAATTCTCCACACCAGGCTGAATTCTTATTTTTGTATGAAGTAACTGATGATTATTTGAAATTTATGTTCAATTTTGTGAAAACGTTATTGCGCAAGCAATATTTGAAATATCTTGAATGAAACTTCAAAAGATAATTTGATGCGCCTGGAAAAATTTTCTTTGAATTTTAATGCAGTCGACTGAAAGAACAGTAAAGCAATGCGAAAATGAACTCTTCGGCGGCTTCAAAGACTTTCATCAGTGACAATATAACATTTGCATGAATTAAAGTCCGAAAAGTTGCTGGAAAGTCTGCATATAATGTGAATATTTTTTTCATCAGTACAGTATCGCGCATCAAATGACCATTTCATCTAAAAGTATCCCCCGATATAACCGTTTAGAAATTTGGAACAAATTTTATTTGAACATTGTCAATTCCGTATATCTCTTAGGAAGTCCATTCAGCAAAACTTACAAAATGACTACGTCGTTTTCGCCGATAAGTTACGACCAAGATTCTGTAAATTTATTGCGATTATTCCAGCGTCATCTGTTGCACTTTCAGTGTATCTTGATTTCAGGTCCAAGGTATTTGACTCTGTCTGAATTGCGCAAATATTTAAATTACGAGTCTGTACACCTAGTATCTAAGGTTATGAATTATGAAAACAAGATCTATAAAATATGAACTACGTACTTGTTTGTTTTAACTTAAATTGCACCGTTGCCGTCTAGATTCCAGATAATATTTAGATTTGCTAGGGGTAACGTAACTAATAGAGATCAATTGAGAGGAGCTTAGAACGTAATAACATCACGCCCAATCTAGGAACACATTCTAGCGATTTTTTTCTGGAATTAAAATGGCACGAGATATATTCGACATAATCGTCAGGTCAGTGAAGTGAAGCTCTTCTTAGATGAGCTATCCAAAAAAAAAAAGATATAATAACAGGACTTATGCATTATGCAATGAACAAACAGCTACATACAATTTTGACTGAATCAGAAACCACTATGAAGAGGTGGAGAAGAGGATAAAACGCTTGAACACCTGTCACTGCTAGGTCTTCAAAGGAGTTAAACCTTCAGAAAGCCAAACAGACAGAACTCACATCAAAAGAGTGAGAACAAAGAGGATAATAGACCAAGAAGTCAAAGCATAGGAATTTTTAATGAGTATACCTCCTGCTAAATTCCATCTCATCTTGGAATATATTCTTGTGATTTTGTTTCGAAATATTATTATTGTGATGACACTCAGTACATTGGACATAATCACTAGATCAGGAACAACCATAAAAAATAGGCCCTGAATCTGACTCTATCTGAGCGGAGCCTTTCATCTTTTTGTGTCGTGCCCCTCTACCCAATCAGACATTCGAGCAACTTGCTAGAATGACGTAGAAATTTCTAGACGTAAGGACATCCGAATATATAGGGGCGAACAACCTGACTGAGAGGAGTGAATATCAAGAACATGATCCGCTGAAAGCGAAGTGTAATAAATAAATAATTTGTTGTAAGTGAATATTAGTGGCTTTGTAGTTAAAGTTTAATAGTAGTGAGTAGGAAATAAATTGTACAGTTTTTTTTTAGTGTTGCACCAAAGAATAAAACTTTCATGTTCTTTCATTCATCAAATAGTGACTATTATTTTGATAATAACCAATTCCTTTAAGAGCAATAAATATTACAATACAATATGACTGTGATGATGATGATGGAACTCCTGAACTAGTAATGTCCTGCAAGCAGACATAGACTCCTAGACACAAAACTGCAAGCAATGAATCATCTAAAAAAAGGACAGATAGGCAGTTTAATAACAGGACTCATATATAGCGCATACAGTAAGAAGGAATCAGCAACCACGATTTTATTGAACAGGCAGAACTCCTCTAAATGTTGGGTATGAGACTATATTCATGGTAGAATGGGAATGTTTAGTCCACATTTTGATTCTTTAATATCTAAACATTCCCATTCTGAGCTGCATTGAAATTTATGATTTATTGGACACAAATATTCCATGTTGAAATTCATATACAATTTTATTTGATACATGCAAATAGATATCTCTCACAATGAAAGTTTTTGCTATTCACAAAATCTCTATTCAGACATCGCTGAAAAAGCAAGCGAGCTTTGAATGAAATATGCTTATGTTGCATTTATAACTTTTTTATGATCATAAAAACTAACTGGGGAATTCTTTCATTATGCAATTTTACCTTCTGCTTGGGAACGTGGAAATTTTTATATTGCTTTTTGAAGTGCCCAACAGCCGACTTCAAGGATACTCTCATAAAACCAAAATCTTATAACATAAAAAAAATTGACGAATAGATTAACAATATTGTCGTACGAGATAACATACTCGAGCATAGATATACGGAAGCTCTAGAACTTCACTACATGAACAATTATTCATCTTTTGTTTATATATGAATATTATTTCGAAAAAATCACACAAGATTTCAACTGTCAAAATCTCTGCTTTATCTGATTTTCAAATAGATTTTCAAATTTCACGTCTCACATCAAGTATTATTGAAAAATAGTATATTATGCTTTGATTCTTTGTTTTCAATAATTTTATTCACATGACAGTAAATTTATAAATACTAGAAACTTGCAAGGCGCCTGAAGCGCCCGTTGAAAAGTGATGAGTCGTCAGTCAAATAAAAGATAAAATATCTAGCATAATCTCAAATGTGAGTGATGATCCTTCAAGTAAGTTATATTGATAAAATAGTTATCTATATGAAAGAAAAAAAAGAAGAAAATTAAACCGGAGTGCGATTCTAATTTGATACTTGTCGAACCATAGACCAACGCTCCACCTCTGAGCCATTTTTGTACATATATTCTATTTACAAAATATTATGCACAATTTTTTGCGCTCAAATCGAATGAAATGTAGTATTGGAGTATGGTAACATTTTTGAGTTTATTTATAATAGTAGAGTGTTCGAATATGTAATTTTTTAATTAAATTTGTGAAAAGAAGGGAGTAACTCAAGAAAATATTTATGTTTATAGTTAGAATGATGCTGTACTAATGATGCAAGTGTAATCGGACCGAAGAGAGAATACTTAAAATAGATTTCTCTTAATTTTTTGTTTGTTGAGCAGTTTAAATGCAGTTTTTCCGTGATTTTCAGATAACATCATATAATTATCATTGATTTAGTTGAAATTTGTTGCATTAGTTCAAAAAATTAGCTAAAAAAATGGCGTTTTAAATTTGTCTGTACGACAACGTATAAGTATATAACAAAATTTCTCGTGGATTTGATATATTCATTCAATATTATTGGAAATGCTTGTCGAATGACGGCTAGTTTGATCTCAACTCAATTATCCAGAATCTGGGTGTATTACACCCACTTATAGGTAGAAAACATGAATGATTTTATTTATTTTGAATTTACAATAATGCTATAGAATATATAACAATTTTAAAGCTCGTACCTCCTAGAATTATAATCGCAGAATAATGAACTGAACACTTATAGGAAGCTTGTACAATTCACTTCATATTGAAATCATTTTAACCTTCAACCATTCAACCCATCTGTATGAAATTGCAAATAATGCAACAAAATACGATGAATCTGTTACACTTTGAAAGCTTATATCTTCCAAAATAATAATCGTAGAGTAATCTGTCAATCCTTCGGCCCGAAGGACTTCCTGAAATTGAAGTTTTTGCCTTGCTTTATACCAATTTAATTCAAAAATTGCTTTCTGGTCATTATAGACATTTTATTTTAAATTTTAAAGAGTCTAATATCTTTCGCTAAGCATGCTGTATATAAACAGAGATTTGCTGATATTCCGAAAGTCAGTGAAGAAGTGATTTATTATATAACTTCAAGAGTAAATCCTCTAACAATAGAAAAGGGTTTACTGCGTTGCTGTCAAAGATACGATCCTGAATAAAAATGAAAGATATCAAAAGGTTTCAGCGATTCTTTTACAATTTATGAATTCTTGCAAGGTTTTAGATTGATATTCAATCGAAATTGTCTGTGAAGGGTGTAGGAATTAAACGGAGTAGAGTTATATTTCACTTACATTCAGAAAATTTCGGATGTGGGGGATGAAGCTCACCTGTAACAGAAAAATTACATATTAATTTTCTGAACCTTCACAAACGAATGATTTATTTTGTGTTGAAATGTAGCATAAATGTGAACGACAAACTTGATTAGAATGTATATTTGCAAGCCATCTGGTTATTAAATCCGCAGTGCAATTTTCAATGCATGTTTAGCTTTAGCTCAGTGATTGCCAAGGGCCTAAAGTCACATCAATGAATCACAAATCGAAATAGAACTTTATGGATACGAATACTATTGATATGGAAATAGACTCAACAGATTTCTGCACTGTTATGCAGAAATAATAATAATAATAATAATAATACTTCTTTATTGACATATTAGTCAAAAGCAAAGTTTAGCCGAGGTTGTTCTGTCACCTAACCATACATAATTAAGAACAAAAAAATATATTCAAAAATTACCGAGTTACAAAAAATATATATATACTTATATAAAATGAAGAAAGCGCACAAAACGAGATTATTGGATTATTTGTGCTTTTTCTAAATAAAAATTTTCTTGAAAGCTTTTTTGAATGTATTAAAAAACAAGGATAACAAAGACGACGGTATGTTGCTATAGAGTGTCGGTTCCACAAAAAAACATTCTTTAAAATTTGCATTCGAACAATATATAATTCTTGAATGCGCAAGGAATAGTTATATCGCCTTGAAAGATAAACGTCCTAAAAGTCTCGATAAAACTATGCACCATCAAATTTTCAAATATTAGCTGATAGCTTTCATAGAAGAAAAAATTTAAATACATGCTGTTAATTCAATAGGATTACTCGTACATATAATTATAGAAGATTAATACCTTACATATTCTATTAACATCTTTACTTATTAAAGAGAGACCTACATATGCCTCAGATTAGAAAAACTAGTTTATGAGTCTAACCTCGATTAGCTGATTGCGCTTTTATTTTCCGAACTCGTAAATTAATTGTTGGAATGTGAAAATTGTCTTTTCATTTACTAGTTGTCCCATTAGAATGATTGCAACCGTGTAGAGCATTTTTCCAATCTTGATGGTGCAACTATAAGATAAATAAAAATGCAAGCTACGTAATCATTTATAACTCCATTGTTTTATTTATCTGACAGATATAGATTGGTGAAGCAAGAGTGGTCTCCTGGCGCTAGACAACGAGTGGAGTAGCAGTAGTTGTTCAGTGTATCCGAAATGTATGTGTTGGGGTATACCAAATTAAAAATATACTGTCGGCCTCTTTGCCTTCCATATTTATACACAAAATAATCAACCTCTTGTTATATACATGTGTAAGAGTGTCCAAAAAGTATTATTCTATGAAAAAAATTCTTGCTGTGTATTTAGTTCACGATTAAGAAGATCGAACAGCTCATTTTCCTATACATTCCACCATATGAATTAAGTAGTATGAACTTAAATGAGGAAATTGGTAATAGTAAGGTGTTGGTTTTCTTATTTAGGTGCGAATATCCATCTAATTGTTTTCGATTTCATTATCCAAGTTTGGGTGTCGCTTGGTCACCGGTGCCACTACCAACAATGGATATTTGGTACCGGACCCATCCAACTACTCGGGTGCAGGATATCGAAGTACTTGGTTCCTATCTCTCCTGGTTCTTGATAGCATCAGTAACTCACATATTCTGTATTCGATTTTTCTGAGGGAAAACTAACTAAAGACAGTCTACCATTGTAGTGAGTCTAGTAAGACTCACTGCTTTTTTTTCATACAAAGCTCCGAAAAGTTCTGGAGATGTGTGATTTCAATGTTGAGTGATACAATATAAAAATTCTGTTTGATTATTTTTCATATGATTCAAATATCTTTAGATTTCAGGTGGATTTCGAAGGGTTTCAGGACCCTTCGAATACAGAATTTTGTGCAGTTCTCAAGGGATTCCTGGATTTTGTGTTATTCAAACATTGGTACAATAAGAATCAATTCTGTATAAAAGAACAAGTCGCAAAATTCAATCTTATTTTACGTGTTTGAATACTGTGAGAAGTTTAGTTGTATACTACTTTTTATAGGTCGACAAATTGAAGCTTCAAATTGTCAAATATTGTGACAGAAAAGGGAACTTGAATAAATTGCCGTGACAGGTTACACATGATTAGGAAAATATTTTGCATTGCATATAGGTAGGTTTGAATCGAATCGCGAATAAAACTAGCATAATACACTTCCTGGTGAAAATTGTTGTCTAGTAATTTATTGTTTTTCAAGATATTTTTCTTGTCACCACAAATCTACATATAATAACAATGAGAATAACACTATGCAACGCAATTAAGAATGAATCATTGCAAATGTAGTATTGTTATTTATGCACGTCTGTCACTTTTAAATGGTGATAATTGATGTATTTATTTATTTATAGTAAGAATAACAGAAGCTAATGTAATATCTAACAGTTAAGTAACATTAACATTCTGCACAAGTCATTCATTGCAAGTAATGAGAAAACATACCTTAAGAAACAGTTTTTATGTATGTGACATTGTGGGACACCAGTTTAATATCGTATTTTGTATTCTATTCATTATATCAAGGATTATTGATGATTTTTAATTGAAATCAATAATTTTTCTGATACTATAGGCTAATTTGGGATGAAATCAAAATGATGGATATGTTGATGTATTTTGAGCATTCTGTCACTTTAAGAATCCATAACTTCACATATTTATGTTTAGAGGCAATACATTTGGAAAAAAAGACCATACATATTCAGTGAGTATTTTACCTTGTGGTTACTTCGAAATATGAATATGGAGTAAAGTTGATTACGAAAGATTGAATAATAATAAGGAAGCCTCTTCTCAGTATTAGTCTTATTATACGTTCTATATTCTAATGATGTGTCACGTAAAAAATATATCACATATCGCAATCAAATATGGATGTATTTTATGTTAAATACCGGACGTTATGATTTGACAGTAATTTAGTATGCGAACTTCGGAATAAACATAAATCAAAATGACAGACTAGTGTTGCCAACACAATGATAAATTATAAAACACAAAGGAATATTTTACGCTGTTTGGTATTCCCATTGCCAATTCAAAACCAGAACCAGTATCGAGATTAAAATCCTGACCCTTCATGAATTTCATCATAACCCTTCTACTAAATTTATTCTGCATCTAAATTATTCGTGAAATTCATTCAGTAAATATTTATTCCACATGAAATGACTGCAACCTGCATTTAGGCTTTATGTTAAATAATGTGCATAATAAACACAACTAGAATTTGTGTGAATGTACGGGATGGTACGGAAATGGATGATCAAGCTCAACAAATACACGTCAGTTCATTTTCTTAAGGTCACAGGATTTCTCAATCAAATTCGAGTGAAAATCAAGAGATGAATTTACAGAGCTCCAACCTACTTTACATTCCATAAGAGTGTATTAGGTATAATTGTAACGTATGAAACGTGAAAATACAGGATGAAGTGCAAATACTTTTATTAGAGAACATAAGATGTCACTCGTTGATTTTTTTAACCCAGAAACTTCCTCTCATGCAACAATCGAGCAATCATAAATCAGTTAAACACAAGAGTATGTACTGAAATGAATAATAACGTTCAAGTATTCTCAAAACAGGATGTTTCATTATAAGCAACAACATATTTTTAAGTCTGGTTAAAATTATCCTATTCAGATATAATCTCAATTCAAGATGGCCGCTTGGCTGTTATTATGCACGCATGCGCCAACCATTGTATTACCTAAATAACTAAATACAGTAAATAACATAGTATACACTTGAACATCCTTACGTTCTTCGTTCTTTGCTGGTTGTCGTTTTCGTGCGGCGCTAAAGAATTCGTATTACATAAAATTACGTATAATTAGCACAAACGCTCGACGTAAACGAGAAACGATGAAGTTTGACGAAGCGAGGATCAGGTTACTGAAACTCGAAGGTAATACTCGGAGTTTGAATTTCGTAAGTAATGTGAGTATCCCGTCTTCAAAAGAGGAATGTTTCCACGTGCAAGAGACTTTTAGAAAATAAAATGACTGTTTTAATTAAAAGAACGTGCTGTGGCCAATAGAACTTCCTTTTGAAGATCAAATAGAATGTATATACAGGAGGATTCAAAGGAACTGCAACAGACTTTAAAAAATCATTGGAGATAATTTTTATTGAAATAATATTGAAATATGTTGTGTTTCACAAGCAGTAACGCTGGAGAAGAAAAATTGAGGATCATTCTGAACTTTTTAATTTAATTTTCTTTGTAGTGTACTCTTCCAGCATTCTTTTGAGCAATACTTCTAGAAGATTTGGTGAAGGAAAAGCAAGTTCATTGAAATTGGTAGTCATACTATTCTACACTTAATAACAACAATGCAACTGATATTTATTTCTAGACATATTTATATAAATCCGATTCAAATTCACCTGCCCTGTCGTTTTATTCACTCTCCGATCGTTTGATTAATTATGTGACCTCCAAATATCCGACGTGAACCTTTATATAGACAGAGGGCGGAGTTTTTCTTGCTTACAGTTCCCAGAGGCTGTTAGAATTATCTTGAAATATTCCAGACGTTATTTAAGGAAATATCTGATGAATCTTGAAAGACAGGAATAGCCTCGTCAACTGGTGCAGACTCCCGGACTCTTTAGTGACGTGTAGTGATGACGATTATAACGATGATACTCTTCTATTTTATGCATTTGTTATTCTCCTTTATCCTTCTTTTTCGAGTCATTCGATATCTTCGGCTCGAATGAACGAAAAATGCAGAGATAACCATGATGTCCATTTTTACAAGAGATGTTTGGTGATAGCCTATTTTTCGCATTATTTCTTGGCGTATAGTGTACTACAATGGCGAAGAAACATTTCTATTACATTGGACTCGTTATTTTTCTTAATTCATCCTATTGATATTACTGGAAATTTTCGATTCAAATGTAATAGAACTATTTTTGGAAGTTTTAGCTTCATGCATGCCAAAATGTATTGAAAATATGTTTTTAGAATGTCGAAGTGAGGGAGCTTTGGATAAATGCCTACTTTATTGTAACGTGCGAGAGTGTGGAGGCTCGAAACAGTGACCTTGTTTGGGCAGGGCCTTTCGTGCTCGTTGTTTCTCGCCGTACCGCACCACATCACCTCGCCCGATGGAATCCTCTAGCAATATTCCAGTAATGTGGTGGAACATTCGCAAAATTGATATTTCTATATATAAACGCAAGCAATCGATTTGAAGAGTAGTGTAATGGTGAATATAGAACAGTGAAGTAAACAGTGTATATAAATATTTAAATATAAATATCTGCGGTTTTGTTCAAGATAGTAGTAAGTGATAAATAAATAATGTAGTGTTAATATTAAATAGCGATTTTTATTCAATTATAAACTATTTCTTCAAGCAATAAACATTACAATATGAATTTTTGATAAAGAATTTTGTAAAATGGACGAAGAGCATATAAAACAGAAGCTTAGTTTATGGTTGTCTTGTCAATATTGGGATATTATATATTATAAATGTATTCACATCGAAGATAGCTTTCCTTCTTAAAAATAATATTCTATAACTATCTCGCAAATCATCTGTATTATCAAAGCTCGTTTTTTCCACCTTGTTAACTTATCAAATCCATATCGAGAATTGTATTCGCAGCATTCGATGAGAAATAATTGGCGAGATATGATTATTATCCACATCCATACAGATAGATAGGGGTGAAAGAGAACACAATATAAAGGAAGATAATAATGACTACCGGCAAAATATACCCGATACACATTGTAGAGGTGGAAGCGGATGTCGAGAACAGAATCAGTGTAATTATACATGATTTGAGATAGGAGAATTTCTATGTGGATTTTGTCGTGTTAAGGATGCTAAGCCACCGTTTGAAAACTTGAAACGAAAATGAGCTGTGCCTCCTTCTCACATCTTTTAATTAGATGAATTAGAGATTTCTGCTCAAGCAAAGAAAAACGGCTCATCTCTACTTCTATGGTTTAGGTCATATTTCGATTAGGCCTTGACAATTATGGAAAAGCATATTAATATATCCGAAACAGTGACAAACGGCACGATAATTCGAGATCAGGTATGAAAAATAATGTAAGCAAAGGATGACCAAAGGTATACGTAGTCAGATTATCGATCATCCCAAAAGTTTTTAAATAATTAGAACATAATATTCAAACTTATAACTATTTCAGACAGATGAAAATGAATCCGTTATTGAAAGAGTGATGACTTTCTAAAATAGGACGTTTTTGTTTTCTTCTTGCCGCAAATTACACAGAAAACCCATAAAGACATGATTACTATCCGCAACAAAAATTGGTAATGTGCTTTTTGTCCAACTGCACGTTTAGGTAGAAACGTTCACGTGAAATCTGAGAGATTGAGGAGTGAATCTGAATAATGAATGGGTTGTGAGTGGAATGAGAGTTTCCACGAAATATTCACAAAGTAGGATACAACACGAAAGTTTACAATAAGAAACACCAGTACAGTTAATACAAAGTAGCACATCACGCAAAATCATGGAATACTTAGTAGATGAATCGTTAGATCAAACGATTTTGAATTGAACTGAAAATAATGAATAATAAACAGTTAATCTGTCAAAAACGGGAGCCTATATGTAAAACATTCAAGAAAGCACTGTTCTATAACTTCAAGATCTCCGTGATATGTTATTGTAACGTGCAAAAGTGTCATAATTCGTGACAATAAAATAAGCCTTGAAGCCGGATCTGTCTGGCCAGAGCCTTTCGTCTCTTTGTATCGCGCCGCTTCACCCCGCACGGTCAAAAATTCTAGTAACTTACTCTCGAATGACGTGGAACATTTCCAGAAATGAACATCTGTATATATAAGGGCATACGACTTGACTTAGGAATAGTGGAAAATGAACAGTGAAATAAAGTGAATATTCAGTGGGTGATCAGCTAAGTTCAGAGCGTGATAGATGAATGAGTTGTGGTAAATAAATAATAGTGGCTTTGTTGTTGAAGTTAATTAGTAATTGTATAGTGCTTGTTTAGTCATACTTCGAAGAATCAAACTTTTATTTTCTCTTCATTTATCAAATAGTGGGTTTTTATTTTAACTATAAACAATTCTTTAAGAGCAATAAAAATTACATTACGAACGATCTGTATGGTATTTAACGGAGACAAAATTTTGGATTGATCAATAGTAATTCAGAAGAATAGGTATTATTATGTTTGTCCATCTGTAGAAAGAGCGTCATTCAATGACCAAAACAGTTGCTTTCTGCATAATTAAAATGCGAATGTATTGTTAATAATTGTGCAGATAAAGAATATGTGGTTGATGATCATCATTATCATCATACTTCATTCAGCTTCGAATGTCTACCTTTAATGAAATGAATACATTTCACGCTAGTAATATTATTCTATGTGTCATAGTATTGGGAGCAGCTACATCAAACCTTTCAGGAAATTAAAACCATGAATGACAACAAAATATTTCAACTATATCCAGTTCTAGCTAATATTTTTTTGAATTCCTGAACAAAGTTAGAAGAAAAGCGTGGAATGACGTATCTTTAAGTTAAATAAAATAAAATTAACTTCGTGCTACGTAATTACTTCTTTGCATGTACCAAAATAATTACTGAGTAATTAAATCTCCTACACTTAATTTCCTTCTTGGTTCACGCCTTGGAGTAGAACTTAGAAGACTGAGTTACTCTGTTAAATAGGAAATAATAAATGACAAATTAATTGAAAATTAATGACACAATTTTTGTTAGTAGAACGATTGCCCACATATTGGTAAAAATAATCGTACGATATATTGCATGGCACGTGAGCTGAATCAATGAATGATTCAAGTAGTTTCAAAACTGTTACTGGTACCTAGAAGATATTTTTCTAAGTGATCGTAAATTTCGGGTATGTGATCGATTGTTGTGGCAAACATTTTCAAAGAATAGATCTCCTTTCACAGTAAATAGTAAAAAATCAGCTGAAAGAAATTCTGATCGATTATGATCATAAAATATATGTAAATGCAGTTAAGAAATGTATTAATGTTGGTAGACTTTCATAAATATAAACGTTTTAGAACTACTGCCAGAAAAATTTGTACATATTGCAAGAAATCAGTAAACAGATGTTCCTAATTGAATTGATGTCCTAATATGTATTGCCATACCCATTAAAATTAGAACATTTCAATCTCGTGTAACACATTACAGATTTGTGTATACATTAGTTCAACAAAAATCCCAATTTATTAAGTAATTAGAGTGTGAATAATTAAAAACAAGTTTTTTGTGTCGATTGGCATTATCTGTTCTGTATGAATGATTACATGGTGACAACAGCTGTGCCAATCGAGCAATTAATGGATCATATCCAATTTTTTTGTGCAGAAGATTATAATCTATCAGAACTTTTTCTATTATGACTTCTTTCGATAGGAGAAAGATTTGAGATTACAAATAGAATTATCCCATATCTCAAAGTTGAAAATGTCATTGTGTCCAGAAATGATCATAGCCCTAGAGGCGACAAGACATCATTGAAAGTTCTTAACCAAATTAATGGACGAGCAAATCTTCAGTTCCGACTTCGGCCGCATATTCGTCTTTTGCGATAAAAGAACCGAAGGTTTGGCCAGAGCCGAAAGTGGACTCAGTCAAGTGATCCATGTACAGATAGGGGATCTTGTGAGAATCACAAAATGCAGCTCCAGAGAGCCGTAGCAACCCTACTTTAACCATAATAATTTTTTTAATTCTAAAATATGCCTTCTCAATAAGCTGTCTCACAACCAGAATCGATTTCTAGGATGAATAAAAGCATAAATATATAGGTAAGAATTGATAATTTGTTTCCTGTAGAAATAGTTGCCACTTGTAATTGGAGTCGCAGGCTATAATTCCGAGGAAGCAATAAAAATGAAAAAAAAGTCTATATTGTTAACAGTTCTCCAAGGTATATCTTCCTACGATAATTATCACGAAGCACCAGCATAATATACTCGATTAAGTTGTGCAGGAAATGGTGAATGTTTTTTTGAAATGGAACAAGTCGATCAGCTATCATGAACTTACTGTGAGTGACTGACTTCTTCGTTTTGCCTGTTAGCCACGAATGTTCAACCAACTCAATATAAATTACCTGACGTTATGATCAAGGTTATCTAGATACACTGAAGCTCTTTTTATCTGTTGTATTATAATGAGATGTTAAGAAGATTGACGTTATTTTACTAACATGATTGATCGCGGACTTACGTCAGTAGGATATACATGTACAGGTGATGCTGATATGATAAACCACCTAACACAATTGAGCAACTTATTAGAATATAACATCATTATTATCAATAGGATCTTACATACCGCAGCATTCGTTCTATTGTTGATTATTCCATCTTATTCGACATTATAAGATCACCAAAACAATTTGTATCATCATAATCATTATAATTCTTGTAGATCTCGGATATTGTATATATTATGTAATGAAATACATATCCAAGGACCAGAGCCTTCATTATTCAGTCATCAACATCACTAACATCAGCATCATATTCTTACTGTAGTAAATGTTTCATTGTCATTACTTACTTCAAAGGATAGTTGGAAGATCAAGGCTTTTAGAACTAATGGTTCTGAAAATCCTGTGGCTAAAGACAACACTTTTTCTTCCTAATCTGGAGCTGTGTATTCGAATCTCATGTTGGTACACAGTTGATGTTTACCTTTTCATTTATTATGGACCCTTGGTCGTCGAAGGATCATATTTGCTAACTAATAATCCTCAAATAGGAATTCTAAAGTATTCGCTGATCTCTACTGATAGTCATACGACTATTTGATAGGACTGGGATGGATTGTACGTACCATCCAATTATTATTGTCACAAGACAATCATCAAAAGATCAAAGCTGATATCATCAAAAATTATGGTCTTCAATGGTTGCAATTCGTCCAGCTCATGAGATGAGGATTAACGATGAAGGTCGATACTCACCATGTAGTTAAAACGGTTGACTAATTTAAATTTCCATAATTGGTTTCTTTTCGAAGCAGTAAAAAAGAACAATGTGAGAGATCTTGGTCGCGTGTTTAAAATCAAGTGATAATCATGTGTATGGTCTGGTGGACTATGTGCTCTTCAGTAGTAGAGCTCGTGGGATCTGAGATTACCTGTTCAAGTTGAGCGGTTCAGTTCACATCAGCAGCACCAAGGAACCAGAGCTGCTCACCCAAGTAGAAAATTAGCGACCGCGCCAAGCTGCACTAACACAATACGAAGATACGCTAAAGAAAACTTACAACCAGGGCAAAAAGGCAATCCTAGTTACTGAAATATTGACACAGTGCGTATTGAAAGATCGAGCACAAGGCAAAAAATCGTTTAGGGCTACAAACAGCAAAAAACATTAATGTTTAAAATTGGCAACTAAGAAAAGAAATCCTGGGAACATTGGAGAAAGTCTTCTCAAGAACAGATAAAAATAATAATATATATGAAATTTAAGGTTAAATTCGATTCGGACAATGAGCATCATTATAAAACTTTCCAAAACTGTACAAGAATTGAATAATAGTGATCCATGTAACAAATAAATTAACTTGAACATTGGATATGGATATGGGGCTGAGTATTTTGAAACAAGGCTTCAAGTATCACAATTACGCACAAGATTTTCCTCTAAGTTTTCTAAATTCCATATTTTGACAGTTGCTGAACGTACAGCAAGGAAATATAGTGTATAAGTCTATATTTAGCCAGCAGGGATAATTCAATAAAATGGTCAGTAATAAGTGTTGTGTACAGTGTTACCACCATAGACTTATTGGACATATACTGCTGATACTTGCCGGAGAAAGCGTGCAACATAATATAAGACCATCGCAATAGGGTACTGTGCTGTTGTGCGCATGATTGAGATTTTAAAAATTCAATAGACTAACAGTGACAGAGCATCGGCGAGAAGATCAAGATTTCTTATCAACTTAAGCTCTTGAAGATCCAGAGCATGCGCACAAAAGCACAGTACCCTATGGCCTCGAAGGTAGAGGTATGTTATATCACAGTATATGTCTAATAAATATAAAGGTATCAGCATGAGTTCACAGGGAAACTCAATTAAGGTTACGGGACGCAATGACCATACGTTTATTTGGTGGATTTGATTTATAAAGCACCAAGTTAAATGGTAGCTGTAGCAAGCGATCTATTTCAAAAATGAAGCTTTTATTGCTTTTCAAAAATCCTGATATACTGCAGGATGCAGTGTTAAATTCACAGTCCTTATATCAATTTCATCCGATTATGTCAGTAAGATTACTCCTGCGTTCATGCAACAAAATCGCATAAAGTGTATAAATTAATCAAAAAAAGTGTAACAATTGAATTCATTCAAGTAATTATCACCACCACCATTAACATGTTTTTGTAATAAATAATATTAAGTACGTAATTTGCAATTTAACTCCAGTTTTTTTTTCAAAAACCCAACAGTTTAATTAATTTTTATGACAGTTCCTTCATTTGTATTCTACAAAAGTACCATAAAATTGTATCCGTGAAATGTGAGAAATTGCAGCTTATGCTTGTAAAATGTTATGTTCAGATGGTGAAAAGAAATAATAGATCAATGAAAAGAGTATATTTAACAAGTAAATTGGCTTAGGGAAGCTATCCGTGAGGTGGGTGACTCGATCGTTCTTAGTTGGCCAAAGCAAATTGTGAGAAGTGTTGCTGGTTGCAGCTATTTCAGCGGAATTCTGAATTCACAGGATTTGAAACGGAACATGGATATATAATTCTACATCTGAGACCAAAGAACAGTCCAACAATGGGTTGCCACTTGTACAGTTCTCCACGAAATTTTTGGTTGACTCTTGAATCTTGAAAATCAACTATTTCTATTATTATGAATACAATGTTTGTGTCATAAAATCATCACCAATAGAACCATGAAAAAAGAGTAAAGATAAAATGAAACACACATCTCTATGTGAATAATTTAATCAAACGCTTTCCCGTCGTGTGCCTCTTGTCCCTGCGGGTTCTCCGCCCCTGTACAAAGTTCTACGGACAACTCTCCTTTCAAAGCACGTACAGCTTCAAAGAAACGAATTAATTTCTTTTCTTCGTTTGAATATTTCATTCCATTCAACAAGTTACTATGCTCTTAAGAGTTATGATACAAATTTTATTAATTAGGTTATTGATAACTTAACGTTTAAAACATAAATTGAGTCTTCCAAATTCAATGGCCAGTATCAAACCCAGAATAATAATTTGTATGTTTTCGAATAGATTGTTCGTATTCACAATACTTGTAGAGTATTAGAATACATATTTGTTACAACATGAGTTGGTGGTGATCATGAATAATTCAGCATTATTTATATTGTCCAGTCAATGTGATGAGCATTTCACATCATTGATACAAAAACAAAAATTAAAAAAAGACTACAACAGATAAAAACTAGTACTGGGAACAAAACACTGTTCTATACCGATCCAAAATCATCTTGAAGTCCAATTATTCGAAATTAACCATATCCGATATTCGATTTCAAGTTCTAAACTATTCCTTACTCAATTAGAACTAAAACTACCAGTATTCAATTAGAACTGTAACTAGCCGATATTCGATTAGAATCGGAGCTAAACGGTATTCGGTATTAATGTTTCATCCGTTAAATTAGGGATATCAGTTGCAATATACGGGGATGATGGATTCTACTACCCGAAATTGATATTCGGAACCAGTTACGTTCGACTATATGAGTTTCGAATATTCGAGTACTCGGATGAAGAACAAATCGAATACTTAGTTTATGACTATACTACACTGACAGGCAGCACATGTCTGTCGAAATGTTATAGAATAATAATTTCTTGACGAAGGCAGCACATTTCGGTCGAAACGTTATGTAACGATAATTTTCAGCCGAAAGCAGCACACATCTTTCAAAATGATACATAATAATGCTTCAATGACGAATCTAGCACAATACAGGATAATGACTTCCTGACGAAGGCAGCACATTTCGTCGAAACGGTACAAAATGAAAAAATTCTGCCTAAAGCAGCACATAGCTGCTGGGATACGAAATGATGATTTCATGTAGAAGACAAAATATTTCCGCCGAAACGTTACAAAATGATGGTTTGCTGTCGAAGGCAGCGTATTACTGTTGAAACGTTATAAAACGATAATTTTCGTCCGAAATCAAAACACATCTTTCAAAATGATACATAATAATGATTCAATGACAAATCTAGCACAATACAAGATAATGACTTTCTGACGAAGGCAGCACATTTCGTCGAAACGGTACAAAATAAAAAAATTTGCCGAAAGCAGCACATAGCTGCCGGGTACAAAATAATGATTTGATGTGGAAGACAAAATATTTCCGCCGAAACTTTACAAAATAATGGTTCGCTGTCGAAGGCAGCATATTTCTGTTGAAACGTTATAAAACGATAATTTTCGTCCGAAATCAAAACACATCTTTCAAAATGATACATAATAATGATTCAATGACAAATCTAGCACAATACAAGATAATGACCTCCTGACGAAGGCAGCACATTCCGTCGAAACGGTACAAAATAATAATTTTTTATCTAAAGCAGCACACAGTTGTCAGGATACGAAATAATGATTTTATGTCGAGGACAAAACATTTCTGCCGAAATGTTACAAAACAATGATTTTCTGTCGAAGGTAGCACATTTCTGTCAAAACGTTAAGAACGGTAATTTTCTGCTGAAAGTAGCACATATTTTTCAAATGTTATAAAATAATGATCAAATGACGAAGGCAGCACATGCTTGTCGAAACGTCACAATATAATGATTTCCTGACGAACAGAGCACATGTAAATAATAATTTTTGTCGAAGGCAGCTCATATCTGTCAGAATAATACAAAATAATTATTTAATGACGAAGGTAGCACATGTACGTCGAAATGCCATGAAATAATAATTTTTTTGACAAAGGCAGTATGTCGAAGCGGTAAAAAATGATAATTTATTGCCTAAAGCAGCGAAGAGCTGTCAAGATACGAAATGATGATTTTATATCAAAGACAAAACATTTCCGCCGGAATGTTACAAAATAATGGTTTGCAGTCGAAGGCAGCATATTTCTGTTGAAACGTTATAAAACGATAATTTTCGTCCGAAATCAGAACACATCTTTCAAAATAATACATAATAATGATTTAATGATGTATCTAGCACAATACAAAATAATGACTTCCTGACGGAGGCAGCACATTTCGTCGAAACGGTATGAATTAATAATTTTCTGTTTAAAGCAGCACATAGTTTTCAGGATACGAGATAATGATTTTATGTCGAGGACAAAACATTTCCACCAAAACGTTACAAAATAATGACTTTTTGTCGAAGGCAGCACATTTCTGTCGAAACGGTAATTTTCAGCTGAAAGTAGCTTATATTTTTCCAATGTCAAAAAATAATGATTTAATGCCGAAGGCAGAACATACTTCTCGAAACTTTACTAGATGATGATTTCATGTCTAACAAAGCACATGTGAATAATAATTTTTGTCGAAGGCAGTTCATGTCTGTCAGAATAATACGAAATAATTATTTAATGACGAAGGCAGCACATGTACGTCGAAGTGTTAAAGAATAATAAATTGCCTGACGAAGGCAGTACATATGTCGAAACGGAACAAAATGATAATTTTCTGTCTAAAGCGTGCTGCACATATCTGTCAGAAGTATACGAAATAATGAATTTAGGACGTAAAATGATATGTCAATGGAAACGTTGAAAAATATTGATTTCTTGATGAAGGCAGCACATTTCTGTCGGAACGTAATGAAACGATAATTTTGTGGCGAAATCAGCATCACATCTTTCAAAATGATTCATAGTAATGATTTCATGGTGAATCTAGCACAGTACAAAATGATGACTCCCTGTCAAAGGCAGCCCATTTCGTCGAAACGATACAAAATAATAATTTTCTGCCTAAAGCAGCACATAGTTGTCAGGATACGAAATAATGATTTTTTGTCGAAGACAAAACAAGTCTGCCGAAACGTTACAAAATAATGATTTTCTGTCGAAGATAGCACATTTCTGTCAAAACGTTAAAAACGATAATTTTCTGCCGAAAGTAGCACATATATTCAAAATGATATAAAATAATGAATAAATGACGAAGGCAGCACATGCTCGTCGAAACGTTACAAGATAATGATTTCCTGACGAATAAAGCACATGTCTGTCGAAATGTTACAAGATAAAGATTTTTGTCGAAGGCAGCTCATATCTGTCAGAATAATACAGAATAATTATTTAATGACAAAGGCAGCACATGTTGTCACCTTCGATCAGAGCTTTGTTAGGATACTTTTTGTGAGTAGCATCATGAATTTATCGTTATTTTCACAATGTCGCGCGCGGCGCTCTGCTTCTTACGTGCCAGTCTACTTTTTCGACGCGCATGCTTAGTTTGTGCTATTTCGTTTGTTTACGTGATTCGTTCGAATTCGGTCAAGATTTAATCTGCGTTCGAAGGTGCTTCTTTCGGCCAAAAATGGGCGAAGGCGAAGCCGAAACTGTAGTCGAAATGCTTTAGACTAAATATCAGTAATGCCGAGATCGTTATAATCAAAGTTATCAATACATTCAAAAGTGAGATGGTTAATAGTCAATTAAATAAACTATTTCATTTATCAATATGCCAAGATTGAAATCTGATCAGGAGGTCTCATACTAACACAATAGATCTTTTATTTGTTCAAATAAGAAGAAATTAAGCTAGCAGGAATTTAAGTGTTGCAACTTATAGACTAGAAATAGAGAAATCCAAAGATCATTAATTATAATAAACAATCTCGAAAAGATATGCGGAGCGATCGGTAAATGGTATCAGATAATAAATTAATGATTTATTATTGATATTTGGATAAGATTATGTACATATTGGATTATTTGTATAAGCTGTTCTCAGTAATTTTTTATATTGTTGTTTATTTAAAATTGAGTGGTAACATAAATTCCGATATTAGCTGTAGGGCAAAAATCCATATTTTCAAGAAACTCTATTTCCCTCCGGAAATAAAAAATCAGATTGCCTTGTGTACAATGGATAATATATAAGAAAAAAATATGCTCCACTCGAAATATTCCAACAAAAACTATTAAAAGTATATATAAGTTTGACGCTATGGTCATGTTCGACAAATTTCCGAATTCCTGCTTTCGTAAGATTTTGGGATGTGTTTGGGAGCCCATGGGACTTCAATTCGTACATCAGAAAGCATTTCTGGTCCCTTCCAGCATTGTGGATTCAGATGAAAAAACAGAAAGTGGAATTCAATAACAGAAAGAATATATATGTGATAAAAAACAGATTTGAGGACAGAAGATTTTTATTCCTATTGTGTTTTTTTCCAACAAATAAAAATATTCTTTTAAAAGTACTTCAGAGTCCCTTCATCTTATCACTGCTAGAAGAATTATAATTTTTGAGTAGGTGACATTTTAATCTTACCTGTAAGATGTGTTTTGATGGTACCTAAGCTTAACAAAGAATTATTCAGTCAGCATTAAAAATCTAGTCACCAACAATAAAAAAACATCTTATAGGTTGTCCGGGAATGATCTTAGAGTAAAAAAGAATTTACGTAACCTAGATATCATAGTGAGCATCAATGATAAAGAAGTTAACATAATGTTGTGCATATGAATCCATGGAAAGATGTCAGGGATGTTTGGAGAAGATTAATTAGAAGTTGTGTGTGATGAATGATGATGATGATTTGATAATAGTTGCTAGCTCCACTTGCAACAAACCGTTCATTCAATCATTACAAGCATGGCTAACACTACAAGCAAACATGTTTGAACTACAATGCAATACATGTTAGGCTTGTATTTTCAGATCTCAAAAACCATGAGGTAAAATAGATTAGTTTGAAGAGATAATCGATATCATGAATTTGATAATAATGGTATAAGTATTTATTTTTAGACGTAGCACCTCATAAGTTCTCAAATTCTGGTACAAATAATATGAAAGGTTAGTAAAAATAAGAAGGAACGTTTCTGGCTTCCTACCTAATAAAATAAGCAAGTAAAGTTTGTGATGAACAAATGATATTTTAGCTTGAAAATGTCAAAAAATCAGAGACTATAGTCTAACGATAAAGAATTATATTTGTCATAACTGCATTCTTCAAAGCAATACTTCCATGAACAATATTCAATATGCTTATCAGCACACCTACGAAAACAATAACACCGTAATGATATGCAACAGTGACACAAGACAATGAAAGAAGACAGTGTAAAAAGACAGTGAAAGAAACTTCTAGGCATATTCCAAGCAAGTGCTGGTGATGTCTGTTGGATTGGAATGCTTGGTGTTCATCGGAACACGTGAGCGGATTCCAAACGTCGCATTTTGATAGTTGCTTAGCTAATGTCCTCAAAAAAGTCTTCTTGTGAGCCTCTGAACTTACAACTTCAATTGTGCTGAGCATGCGAACAGAGAATGAATCAGGAGGAATCAGTATCATCTATATAATCTTCTAATGGAAACAGACTAGACATTAAATGCTCAGCCCAAATTTTTGATCACTACAGTTTGTTTGTAATCATTTGAACTTTAATATTCATTGAAGAATAGAAGAAAAAGGAAGATGGATTTTGGAGATATTACGAAATCAAATTTGCACTCATTGTTTCTTGCTAGGTACTTCGCATATATATATTGGACGTGCTTCAGCCATCAACGAGGACTATTCTGGGTCTTCTGGAAACTTGCTGATTTTTTTCATTCTCTGTTGTCGTATATAGAACAGCGTAATATAAGCGTTTTCTTCAAAACCAAGTTTTCTAATACCAGGGAAAAATTGTTGTTAATTTAGTTGTTTGTGAGTTCATTTTGAACAAATGAACTTCCACGAAAACAATTATGGGGATGTTATTGACATAATTAGAAAGTAATTGTGTCTTCTTACTCCTGGTATTCAGGATTAGCACTATCATCAATAAACCTCGTACTTGGTCACTTCTGAGGTAAAAAGTGATTATTGTTCGTATTATGATTTTAAGAAGTAACCGAAAATTCATTCGTTTTGTTCACTATTTTTCAACAGAATAATTTCTGCTTACGGGAAGGACAAACATTTAATCTCTACAAATTTAGGTGGAATAGATATTAAGTGGACAACTTTGGTATTACATGAAAACATTTATTCCAAAGTACTGAAAAAATATATGTAAAAATCTACACAGATAAAATATTCCTGAAATGGGTTATTCAAGATGAATAAACCGGAAATGGTACATGAAGATAAGAATATTGTCGTAAAATATTTAATATAATGAATATTTATGTTGAGTTTACGAGAAGTAGCATTATTTTTATGTTATCATATTTCTCCTTAGATTGAAAGATCTGTTTTGATTGTATTATTTGAATATTTTATTCATGAGTATTCTAATATTTTTGTTGAGAAGCCATCATACTAGATCTTAAATATTATTCCAATTTAAAACCATTTGGAGCTCTTGAAGTAGCAATAGCTATAAGCCAAAAGTAACCATCCTAGATTCCTTATTCCATTGAAAAAAGAAGAAAAAAGCCTCAATAGATCTGGACGTTGTGGAAAAATATATTCATACTCCATGATTATCACAAAATAGGACGTTTCGGGTTACACAACTGATCCCATCATCAGCTAGACAAACGAACAATAAGAAATAATTTAACAATACAGAACAAATCATTAGACATCTTTTCAAAACTCTAATTTTTGTTGTAACGTTGATAATAATGAATAATTACAATTAACATTTTGTCTCAGTATGTTGAAACAATACAATCCATAATTAAAGTAGCAGAAAATCCATCGAACAGGAACAGGACCTCAATCAAAAACCAAGTTCACAACAAGGTGAGCTGCGAACTTGGTTTGCTTTGTATTGTTAAATAATTTTTCATTGTTTGTTTGTCTAGCTGATGATGGGATCAGTTGTGTATTCCGGAACGTCCTATTTTGTGATAACCAGGAAGATTAAATATATTTCCCACAAGGTCTGGATCTCTTAAGGCCTTTTCCCTTTTTTCAAATATTAAAAATCGGATCCTCCAGTTCCTATAAGCTCATTCTATTCACACTAACGTTCAATTTTATTCTGTTTCTAGCAACGAAAAAGAGGATCTCTCATTCAGAGACCAAAAATGATTTTTCGCTAGAAATGAGTGACGTCGAGCAAAAGCTCCTATATATAAGTACGATTCCAGATAAAGTATCCAAAAGTTCATAAATGTCATTACCAGAATCGTGTTTTCAAGAAATGTGACTCCATCTGAAAAAGCTTCTAGAAGAAAAATTAAAGCGACAATGTCTTATAGTGATGATAGCTCTGAGACATCATGAAATATTCCGATACAGTCCTGCTTTTTGCCTACTCCGTTTTTGTGTCCTCCAGTTCGAATTCAGGCCATTCCTCACTGGTCCAGATCCTATACTCCAAGCAGGTTTTATTTGAAAACCGCGCCGTGGAGTCGTTTATTCTTCTCTATTCTCTTCGCTGTATGCCTCGTTCATCGTTTCGTTCGGCTGTTCGGCTTTGTGTTTGACAAATTGTCCTCTTCCGTAAATGTTTTTGCGCCCATTTTTATTCGCCGTTCGCATCCCTATGAATTTCAAAGTCGGTTGCAAGAGCCTTCCATGGGCGGGCGACGAATTTTTCACGATTATTTCAGAAAAATATGTCACTTCTGTCGGCACTTTCATATTAAATTGAGAGAAGTCTTATTTATTATGCCTATCTATCTCAACACGCCTAATTTGATATAGGACACCCTTGAAAGCTTCGAGCTGATTATTTTAAATACTTTTTTTGTGTTCTTGAACATGTCGAAGAATTCTTTACTCTATCAAATATTTACATAGATATAAAATAGACTAGGCTTGAGTTTTTATTGTACTTCAAGAGTATTCGGCTATACTTACACATTTTTTCAATAGTGCTTGGAAAATCATCAAAGTCTTGATAACAAATTGAAAATTTGCTGAAATATCTGAACAATACATATTAAAAAAAAATGTGTGTGGATTTACATTTTGTCAAGTGTGATTGCTGTATCTTCTGACTATCACATCAAAATAGGGCTATCCTAACTCCAGTGAATGTTTTTATAGCTCTTGTAAATGGTTCGCTAGATAGCACATCCATTGAAAATCACATAAGCACGTGCATGACATTCCTCGTATTCTTTTAAGAGTTCATGTAAAAACTTCTTTTTAGCACCTATGTCACTTGCAGAAGGCGTAGCTCATACGAATGCATGGCACAGTTGCTGACGTCATCAACAAAATACCAGTACATGACTATATAGTCGACTGGAGATACAATGATACAATAATAGTCTTTTAGCGGAATTCTAAAATGGGAGAAAATCCCGGATGGATGAAATTGCAAATGCTGCATGTGCTATGCATTTGGAAGGAGTCAAATGTCACTAAGAAATTGTAAAGAGGTATTTGGAAGGAAAAGCCCCTAGATAAGATTCTCATCAGTTCTGCTGATATTGGCTGGAATACATTTAAAAATAAACTTATTCTCTAATAGTGTGAGCTATGTGTATATTCATCCAGAAACAAGTTTAAAACATTGTATTTATTACATTTGGACGATTTGGACCATGATTTTGAAGTTCATCAACAACGACTCGTTGCTGGTGATTGAGTCGAAATTAGAGGCCCATTTCTTGGTGTTATTGATTATAGTGAAATGCTGCAAGTGATGAAAGACTGATTTTATATCTTGGCGTCTAATTATAGAGATGGGCGTGGCACAAAAATTATAATTCAGTTATTGGAAAAGAAATAGATTATTGCTGTAATTATTATTGAGCGTATGTAACATTAATTATTGATATTTTAATTAAGAATACGATAATCCGACTTAACACATAAAATGCATATACTTACAACAATACATTTACAATTTTCTTGGATGTATATGTAAGTATGCATATTTTATAGTTAATTATGGCATTTGCTCCATCATAATAATTATTGAGAATGATCATAATCACTGCAATTCAAGATTTTGTTGTTGTAATTTAGAGTTTTATTGGTGTCCTTCGTCGTTTCGCATTTGTCATATTTAACATGTTTTATATCAATAATATTTTAATCTATTTATTATTTATAAAACCTTGGGTGTCGCCGCAGAACATAAATTATATTTGGACAGACTGAAAGAGTACGCAGAACAGAAGAATAAAGACTTGTAATGATATATGTTTGAGTCAAGGTGGAATACTTATTGAAGAATAAGAAAAAGAACTGGACTATAATGCAATGAAATCACTCTGCGGGGTTATCCAAGTAAATCATCCAACACATTAAAGAGATGTCAGTTTAAATCGGAAGTCTTTTGAGAATCCTGGAGTCTAGTAATTAAGACTTTACTATTTCAATCTTTCAACTATCAGCAATAATAGATTATTTTTATTAGCTATAAAAGAAATTTCCAATGGAGTTTTTGTAATAAGATATTCATTAGCTGTATTGAATATGATCACTATTTTGAGATATGTTTATTGTATATGACATAATTTTGGTTTTCAATAGCATCTCTTTCTCCTGGGCACAAATTTACTTGATATTGTGCTATGAATTTCATTTTGTGATCTTTCTTCAATCAATGATCAATTCAACCAGAAATAATCCTCACAAGCTCATTATCATATTGTAAAAATTAAGTACATCTATTCATAGCTCAGTGCAAACAGGCTGGCTTGGATTTCATCCCAGTTTTGGACAAGATGTCAATATTTTGTTTACCTAATTAAAGTAAACTCCACAAAAGCTAAAAAAATACCTTATGGCTCAGAAAACAGTAGTCAATCCACCAATGAGCACTAAAAATAGTGCTACATTTGTATCTATTATTCTTATATTTTCATATAATATTACGTGCATCCTCGTAAAAGATTTAATGGCAATTTTTCACAAATAATGATTTCTTGAGATGAAAGGAGTACAGAAACTAGCAAATAGTCTTTACGCATTGAATATTCCTCTTCGTTCCAAGCATCTAAAGGATCTAGACTAGAGGATGAACCTATGAAATAAATATTGCAAAACTCACATCAACTTTTTCGTTTCATGTTTCATGTGAATAACAGTTACTTTAATATTAAACAACTGTGAGCTTTCCGTATCTGTTAGATTCGTAGCGGAATATTCAAAAGACGTACACATCCTGATATTCGTTCGAATAAGAATGAAAATCGACAGTCGAATGAGGCTGAAGTTCAACCAACCAAGAAGCAATATCATGAGATACTTGAACATTGAACCAAGCCAGAACGAGGTTTCTGATTTAGCAGAAGATCTATGTAACGAGCTTCAAGCACAGTTTAGAGTTTTACATATCCTACAGTTTCCGCTTGATACTTTATCATAAATATCCAAGAAAGATTAGGTAGATAATGTTCAAAGTAGAGTTCTGAATACTGATTACATTTCATTCAATCTCGCATACAAACTTTATTGAAGTTGATACTTTATTTCAATCATATTACCATTACCTCCTGATTGATACGACTGATCAATTCATTACAAAATTCAGAGTACCCAATTTTCTTTAGTCACCCTATATAATATTATATAACCAATGCCTTGTTGAATACAAATACGGATACCAATAAACAAACAATAAATTCTATGTGAGAATTCACTTTAATATATTTATACCAGTCACCCGAATTTCAGTTTGAGGATTTAAAGTCGTATTCCTGAAAATATATCTAATCTTCATTAAAAGATGGATTTCAAGTTTCCATTGTCTTTATTCATCATGAATCACAGAACATTTCGTATAGTAAGAATCTGCAATCAAGTGTTAACTACGATTAATACTATCCGAAACGTCGTGTAATTTATAACAAAAAAAGAAGATGGAAGCTCGGAACTCATCTTTCAATATCATCAAACAAAATCTATAACTTTCAAAGAGATCTCATCTTCTTGCAGTTATTATTGAAACTTTTGTTCTACATGTACTGAATATCAGATTTATAGTCGTGTTATTGATTATTTTATATTATAGATTATTAACAATACAAGCTAGAGCTTATTGTTCCATAAATAGTTGATCAGCAGGGTTACATACCCGGAGAGTGCCATTTTCAGCCATGTAAATTCATCGTTCACAATATCACATCGTTAGATTAAAATTTCCGGCGTTTACAATATCATATTTAACTACCTCAAAATATTCTTCGATATTAAAACGATTATTTATTCTTTTTAATACTAGTCATGAAGCAATTGAAGTAATGATATTATATTGATCAAAGCGAAAACTTAAAACTTGGAGGAATACAGGACATAAGTTCTAATTACGCTTACCATCTTCTCGACCATAAATATTCAGCGGATAAAATTAAAGTCATAATGTCAATATGTAAAAGAAGTGATAGTAACACATTAAACATAACAGTAAACCAAAAGGTTTTTAAGCAATGAATAAATAAGCCGATCATAAACCTTCAAATCAATAGTCAATTCGACATAATCTTTAGATCGTTAAAACTTCTTCACGATCCACCACTCCATCGGAATATAAGCTGTCCATATCTGATGATGTTCAAGAGAAAGAAACGCGTCGTGACCAACATCATGTCGAGTAATGTTACTGCATTAGAGTTGTGTATGGTTTGCTACAATGAATTTTACTTTGTATTAATCTTTGTCTCAAACCCTACGAGCATTATCTCATCTCTGTTAATCTCTGAAGTGTTTGTAGAAGGTAATATATTGTAAATAAGTAAAGTTTTAATGAATTTCGTACATGATATGATGCCACAAATACTTATTTATGTCTGAGTTGACATATAATAAATATTGTTTGGCGGTCGCTCATAAATTCCAATTTGCTCCATCTCAAACTGATCTTCTCATCTCCCCTTAAATACGAATATTTAAATGATCAATTCATAAATACAGCTATGGTGGCGAAAAGTCATTGACGAGACGGCAAAAATATTCAAATCGTTTCGGATCCAGCATGACAGGCTGTTCTATACCCGATAAGGGTCACAATTTCTCAATTCTGAAGCAGGCCGAAGGAAACGCATTCAAGGGTGAAGCGAATGAAGTTTGAAGTTCAAGTGGGAGGGAAGTCCGGTGGAACGAACAGGATGAGAAAAGACAAAAGCTATCCAAATGCTTTTTTAATAACTTCAAAGAATATGGAAATGCTAGTACTGAACTGAGAGACATGATTACTAAGTTAAATCTACTTACAGTATTTTCATTCATAATCAATGACGCTAGTTTTATTACAGATTTTCATCAAAATTCAGGAATCACGAGAATATCGTTCTGTTTTTCAGATTTCTGCATCGAATAGTTGCCCAAACTAAACTTCGGATTTACTATTCAAAGGCATAAGGATTAACAACATATTTTCATCACAAGCTCTATAAAAGTGATTCTTGTAACTATTAGAGAAATAATAGCTCGAAAGTTCAAACTAATATTTGGAATCTAACAGCTCTAATAACTGATACAATTATGTACTTATTTCGGGAATATATTTTAGAGGTTTCCGTCCCTGACAGAAGGTTACGTTTCTCTTTTCCGTTAGATGTTTCTAAAAGTATCAAAATTTGATACTCACAAACATTAGGTGTCAAATTTAATATGCTACATGCCCCGTACGTGAATTTCAGAAGGGAACACTTATTTTGCTGTATCAAGAAATTGATGAAATTGGTACTCACGTTACTTTTTTAGGAAGTATACATTCGTAGTTTCAACATACCTGAAACAAAAGAGATATTTATTATTTGGACAATTCTTTAGCATAGGTATACGGATTTCAATAAAAAAAAAAAAACATATAGAACAATCCGAGATAATGAAAACTATTTCTGCTGCTTACCAATTTTTTTTTCAATCGCACAAAGCTTTTGGTTCATGTTACAACCCAGAGGCGGATTTCGGCCTAGGCCTGCGAGGCCCGGGCCTCGGGCGCCAGAATTTTGGGGGCGCCATATTTTAAAACAAAATACATGCTCGATTTATTTTGATTCCATACGAATTAGAAGAAAAATTGAATTATCTCCCTATACTATTCAAACATGATCAATTTTAACTTCGATCCAAGTTATAAGAAGGAATATTTTTATGTATACCATCAAAAAACAACAGGGGCGTCAGATCAATATGGGCCTGAGGGGCGTCATTGGTCTAAATCCGCCTCTGTTACAAACTTCATCAGGAAGCTAGAACAACGGATTATACAAAACTTCTATTAATACAGAGAAACAATAGAATTTTGAATATTTGTTGTAATTCCGACCTACATATTGAAGGAGATATTACCTATATACCATTAAATTTGTAAGTTTTGCCTATTTTGATTCGGAACACACTCACGTTCGTCACACAGATCATATACTTTGTTGAGAAATTAATTTGAGGAAAAATGTATCACTTTAATGTGAGATTTTTTTTAATGAATTTAAGATTTTAAAGCGAGGAAAGTGATTCTTCATTGCGTTTCAGAATGGCGTTTAGTATTAAACTTGTTAAAATCAAAAATGGTTTGTAGTGATCTGCTGTTCTAGTGTCCTGATGAAGGTTGTAAAATAAACCGAAAGCCTGATATTAAATATATAC
Source organism: Dromius quadrimaculatus (assembly GCA_963989225.1). Taxonomy (NCBI): domain Eukaryota; kingdom Metazoa; phylum Arthropoda; class Insecta; order Coleoptera; family Carabidae; genus Dromius; species Dromius quadrimaculatus. Next base: position 5,955,493 of record OZ022336.1, on the reverse strand, counting down.
TTATTTATAGAAGACTAATTTTATATCCCTACTTCGTGTAACTAAAGTAAGGATCAAGAATCATGTAGTATAATCTGTAAATGGTCTGATTCCGATGAAATTTCTTGGTAAAGGAAATAAATTCGAAGAAAAATATAATACAGAGTATTATTCTGTTCCTATGAGTTTTCAACGTGTAATCCTATATTTATTACCAGTATTCCGTGGAAATGCGAGATGGTAAAATCAAAAATTTATATTTACTCAAGTTTCCGAGCTTATTTTCCTCTACCGGAGACTTAAATAAAATCAATAACTCCGGAAGTCATTGTTGCTGAAGATCTTTGCAACGTATGATTTCTATTCATGGAGAAGGGAATACCAGGTGGAATATAAATCTGACAATTATTTGTTTTAGGGATTCAAGTTCATGTCGTTTAAATTGTTGAAAAACTATTCATTATAAGATATAAATATTTTGAAGTCATGAAAGTTTATAAAATTTATTTTATAAGAATCACACCTACCAGCGCATGAAGTGCAAGTTTTCTGAAGTAAAATACTTCTTTTCTCTCTATTTCTTACGTAACTACAAAAAAGTTTTATACTTGTTACAATCTTCAGACATTCTGTACATTGATAAACTGAACAGATTCAAATTAGTTCGACATCTAATTAACTTCTTCAGTAATGAATATTCCTATGATTGAAGCATTCTCTATTAAGAAAATAGTTACAGAAAACTTCTGAAGCATTTAATCTAACTAAACAATATATCAAAATTATTTGGGCACTCAGCTGTCATCATTTATTCAAGAGATAAATAGAAAATATTCCACTCTACTTTGGGATGGATTCCTAACTCATAAGCGCGAACTTCATCAATTGTTTTTAGCGTTCTAGTTGGGAATAGCTACCTGCGACCACTATTAATGAGTGCGGACTTATTCGAATTGTCTAGATCTTTTTGAAAATTGGCTTTTCTTGGCAGTTTCACAATAAAATTCAAAAAGAATCATATGAACGTCATCGAAGGGTCATCTTGATTTGTTATTCCACCGAATATATTTTCTAATCCGCTTCTTCAGAAAATTTGTTGAAGTTGGATAATCCGTGAAAAACTAATATTAGTGATTCAGACTGAAAAGATTCTGCAGTTTGGTTTAGTAATCAGTCAATTTCTAAAATATAAGAAAATTTCCGTGCTGTTTTTGCCAATTCTAAATATTCGCGAAGGGATCAAGTTAAATTTTTTTACATTTTTGTTTGTTATATAGAAAAATATCATTTTCAAGAGTATATACATCATAGAGAAAGTCTTGTAACTTCACGAAGTAATCCAATAGAACTCTTATATCTCTTTTGCTTTCTGTTTTATACGTTATTCTAAAAGACTTGCATATCCATGTATTCATTTAATAATTGGCGACAAGAAAGTGATGCTATAATTCACTTTCAAGAATGTCAAAGATATTTGTAGTAATTTAATTAATTTCATATTCGCGAACAGACCAATAACAAATCTTGATCTTAAAAAGGGAATCTGATGACGTATCACAAAAACTGAGCTCTAATTAATAAAGATGAGGGGTGCGTCAGTAAAGTCTCATTTAACAAACTTCTGAACATTTTGACAAGGTTGATATTAATCCCAAATTAGTAATAATTTCTATGTTGTATCCGGCAGAACCTCTCTTACCTCATTCATAATATTTCTATCCGAGGACTTCAATACTGAACAAAAAGTTATTGGAGAATCAAATTGAAATTCAGTAATGCTTCAAAGTTACAAAAAGTGTGATATTTCCAGTATAACTGATAGAAACTGTCGCGTATAAATATGATACATGAAGATGCAACTGAAACTTTGGAATGTATGAATCACCATTACTCCCCCCGAGCTCTAATGAAAAATAGTGGTGAAAAAATAGAATTTGGGGTGAACATGAAGTAATAATAAACATGAAAAAATATGGTCTTTTCTATACATATATCTGCACGGACGAATGTTTTGTTCATGACGAATGGTATTCACTCATATATTTATGAGCATGTTCGCAAATAGTATATGCGTGATATTAGCTGAAAAAAAGAAACAGCAAATGCTGTATGACAATAAATTTAGATTTTGTTGAACGGAGTGCCATCGTATATCTCTCTATTTGCATTTTTATGTACGTTGGATGGGGAGAAAACGCAGTCCTATTTGGCTGCCAAGCCAAACTCATATATGCATTTATGGAGACGGATATAAATTTTTATAAGTATCATTTATTTGAGAAGCTGAATCTAGGGAGCTGACTTCACCCAGATTTCAAAAATAGAAGCCGGAATTAACGAATTCTTGTCCTTTAACACACTCAATAATTTTTACAAGGTATCTTACTGTTCTGATAACGAAAATGATTAGAAAACATATGTCGAATAGTTGACATCAATATTAAAATGACCTTCAGGAGATTCATGTGAGCAAACTTGGGTATTATGACATGGGGCCACGTATTTCAATACGAGGCTTGCCGAATGTCATATTGCTTGTGTTGCTTGCATACAAGACTCTATGGCCTCAACTTTCATATTTAACATTTATGAAGCACATAACAGTTGATATTTCGACTATATAGATAACTTGGTGATAATAGAAACAGCAAAGGACTCGATTTGTAGGATTCCAGACATAGCAATGAACGGAGACGATTGGTGACCAATAAATTGGATAAACAATGATAAATATATGAAGTGATCAACAAAATAAGTAGAGGCGACAAAAAATAGACATGTGATTTGCTGCCTAAAATATTATAATCGATTATATCGAATGCTATCTTAAAGTCCGTGTGAATATGATCCATTTGACCCTCGGCTTCCCAAATAGGAGAAATGACGTGAGTGAAAAAGTGAGATTGATAGCCGTAGTTCGCTTTCCTATTAAGCATGTTAGGGAGAAGATATTTCGTTGTCTATTCAAGTGTAAATGTTGGAGTGCATAGTTTTCTTGAATGCTTTGCTAAATATCATCACAAGAGATCCTACAACATCCTATACCGATAAAGTTGATAATTATTCAGCAGAATTTCATTCGAATCATTTTTCATTTTCGTAGCGTGCTATGTTGGTGACAGAATAACAGAGCTGCACAAAAACTGTAATTAAAGTGTACAAAATGAACCAATCTAAAAGAGAAACACGGCTGCTATATTTTCATGTTGTAGACTCTATAACATTTTGAAAACATTTTTCTTGAGGAAAATATTCAAAATGCTATATCACCTCGGAATCTTTGATTTTCGAGGCAACAATTTTCACCAACATTTCTTAATTGGGATTGAGGATGAATGAGATAGAAGTGGAATCACACACGAAAAGGTCAGAACAATCATGGGCATATTCGAGGAAACATAGAACAGAGCACAAAAGAATTATACAACAAATGAAGATATGCAAATAGTGGAAATGACAATACATGCCTCACCTCTCTTACTTACATCTTGATGATGCGATAAGTTCATTCTAGGTAATTATTGATTATTTATAAGATAGTTTGATGATCGATATAAAATAAATTCACCAAAGCACGGGTATGCATGTGATTTTCCAATTGCTTAAGATCATAATAAATATCTAAAGATATCAAGACATGGTTCCGGTTTTTTGAAGAAAGACCTCTTCAATCCAAAAAACTACATTAATAGTTGATTATAGTATAATCATTCCTATCGTCAAAAATAGAGGTTCGCGTGCTAATCGATAATATAACGCACAACATCCTACAATGTAATATAATAACTACAAAATAAAATATTAAAAACTTATAGATGGATAAAATTCATACAACAAAAATATTCTAGAAGAATAATGCATTCAGGATCAAACCTAGTCAGTGCCTTTGCCCGCTGGTCACGCTATCACTGACAGTAGTACATAGCTTGTTGTTGTATTTTTTCGCAGGCACCAAACACGAAACAACTAAGATTTTGTCTAAAATTACTCATGAAGATCATAAACAAAATCCATAGGGTTCTTTTCTGATAACTATTCAATCGGTATTGTCTTCTCATACAGACAGATTTAGGAACGGAGATCATAATTAATATTCAAAAGCTATAATGAAAGTGTATTAGTTGAAAAATTATTCAAGATATGATTACTTCTACTTCTATCGTCAAAATTCGAGGCTGGCGTGCTAGTCGATAATAGAATACACACCAATACAATGAAGGCGCAACGACTATAGATAAAACATCAAGAATGAGCTTATAGGTACTGTCTAGCCATAGCTTCAGCTCCAGCTTCGCCTAAAAAACACCTCTGCGAAAGAAGATTATCTGCCTTACGGTTTATCAACCTATTTGCAATAAGTATTCTTAATCAGTTTCGGTTTCGGCTGATGAACTAATTTCTAGCCGGATACTGCAGCCTGTTGTTTGATGTTATCCTTCATCAAACTATAAGCGAGGCAGTCCAGCTTCTGTCTGAAAGGCAGGGATATTTATAAAAAAGTATTGCCGATATCGATAACGATACCGCTACGGACAGTGAAGGTTACAAAATGTGTGCAAAGCTGTGGGTTTGGATAAGAAACACTTATGATTACGAAGCTACTATATACTTACTTCGTCGAAGAAATATCACAACCATAAGTCGTACCACAAACAAATTGATTATTTATTTTATGGCGCGCCGACAGCAACAACTAAAAACAAGTAACTAGCTGAAGGAAATTAATTTATACAATGCGGGATTCCCTGTGCTTGGATGAATTATGCCGTGATTACATAAACGAACCTGGCACGAGAATCGAGCATTCACACATTGATTATCTATGTATCGATGTATCAGCGAATTAATATGGTCGATATATTGGTACCGGTATTAGTATCGAATGCATCTCTAATTTATATATATATATATATATATATATATATATATATATATATATATATATATATATATATATATATATATATATATATATATATATATGTTTTTGGGTTTCATAAAGCTTTAGCTAATTATGCATATGAATGAATTCATGGTAAGCAAAGACCTGCCGCTGTAAAGTTCACGTTTGTTTACATTAATCAATCAATTTTTTATCATGCGTCGTTCCACATGATTTATACTTTGTTCCAAGTAATTAATTTTCATAAAGTTCATATAAATTATATGTTCTCCGTATTTTACTAATATACGAATGATTCAGACTGATATCTATATGGATATAACGTGGGTTTATAGATATATAAATAATGAGTTATACGTTTTGTAATTATTATTGTTATTCTTAAATATTTGCATATTCAGAATAATAATGACATATTTTCTTCATTATTATTATAACTTTGATGAAGTAGCTGACATTTCGTTCATTATTTATCCTAGTCACATATGGAACTGGATAATAAAAAATAATTTTCAAAACAGATGACTTATTCACAATTTATTCTACAATGTCATTGGTCGCAGAAAAAATTGTGAGTTCATATCGGTCATCCATTAAAACTCAAATACAAGAGTTTATACTGTCTACTATACAGAAACAAAAAAATCAGTACGATCAATAAAAGCCATTTTTTTTCATATTGTGGCATCAAACCAATATCAATTTGGGGTGAGAAGTTAGCTGCTTATTTTTTTGTTTAGGTTATTGTATCACCTATACAATGATGAAAATTGTACCAGTTATAAGGAAACCACTAAATGAAGCAACGGTGACTGGCCCATGTTGTCTGCGATTGATAGTTTATTGTGTTGTTTCCTCCACATTTGTCCGAGCAAAATATCTCAGGAAGACTGTACATCTCCTGCTTAAACAGAAATTTCAATTCAATACGCTTGAAGAAACAAAAACCTATAATAGTAAATTTTTCAGCCTCGGCTGAGCCCTCGATCTCAAGAGTCAAACTCACCACAAAATGACCCTGCTATAATTATCGAGAATTAGGAGCCAAATCATCAGTACCATAAAAGCTGTTACCGAAAAAACTACTGCTGCTGCTGAGAAGATAATCGAACAGGACAATAAAACAATTAATCATTGCGTGTGGTAAAAATGATCAGTTGAATTGTACCACATTAGCTCTCTGATTCGCAGAAAGCAAAGCGAGTAAAGCCTTTGTATGAGATGTTAAACCTTTTTAACATCAATTTTCCATCACGCATCAAATTCCGAAAAAGGAGTGGTCGGAAGCTTTTAAGAAGTGGAAGAAAGAAATGATCAAATGAATTATTGTTCATGGGAACTACTTTGAACACACGCACGATAGAATCCTGAAAAATACTCCCTTGTACAGTCAATATTGCAGTTAGACTACCAAGCCCCAATTACTTGCAGGTTTTCAAGAACGTGTATCTCCACACATTACGGGATAATAATCTCAAATAAAATTGATACAATTTTTATACAGTTCTGGATTGAAAAGACTTCCTTCCCGTGTGTTAAAGTGATAACCGCGTATCATATGCATGTATTCAACAGGGCTAAAGCGTTTAGTTCTCATAGCAACACCCTATAGCAACCGTCTCTGTAGAAGAAAGACACGAATAACAGACAGCGCTCTGATCCTAAATCTTGCCACTTATACCTGTTAATAAATTCACTCAGTTTATTCTTTGTCTCAGGATAACTTTGTGAGATACATTTCTCCACAAAATAATTTGAGATTGCTCTGGATATATTTCTGGAATAAAAAACATCTATGAATTCACTGGGAAAATTGATTTTAGAATTTTTTTGAAGAAGTACCACACAATTTTCAATAAAAAAGGCACAGTAAGCAATAAGTACCATAACAACCATGCCATGGCTACTCTCTAACTTCTATGGTCGATTAATAGCATTCGAATGTCTTATCGATAGAAAATAAACCAAAATGAAAAGAAAGGTGTGATAAAACGTTGCATTGCACTCGAGTGAAATGTGGTAAGTCACTCCTTCAGGCGTTTCTGATGTCGTTGTATTCATGATGGTATATATATCACAAGTAATTTTTTTTTCTATTGGAATATAGTTACAAGTGATTAAAATAAATGTTAATATGATTTATCTGTAGTGAATAGCTTCGATTTTATTTGGAGGTGCGTAGCTCCTAAGACTCCTACGAAATTCCGCCTCTGCTCAGAACCAATTTCGGGAGCATGCATTCAGTTTTGAGAGCATAACTCAGCAAATGATCTGCTGGCTCGAATAAAACATATGTTGATACAAGGGAAAATATGAAGTGAACATAGCTCTGATTTGTCTATGCAGAAGTGTGATTTCTGGATGATATCCAATCGAATCCACAATTCAGTCACTCAAATCAACCAAAATGTGTCGAAGGAATAATACCGTGAGAATATTCTTGTACTTTGAGATTCGAAGAGAAAAACACTTATTATTGTTTATTCTCCCAACAAATAGGCTTCCATTATCATATCGTCATATTTCCAGTTGTTGCACACGTGTATCAGGATTCCTCTTAGTACATAACCATCAGTGTAAGAAACTGCTCCCTCTGTCTATGGTAGCATTAATGAATCATCGCCGATATCAGCAACAGCCATACTGGGCGACTACAAACATCGCATAAGCGATTCAGGAGTTGCAAAATTCCGGCACTATCTGCAAGCTCAATTCTCAGTGCTCAGTGTACAGAGCTTCGCAAATACGCAATTGTGAAGACAGCATGACGCCCGCTCACGAAGCGCAAATAGGAAAAGAGATCTGAGATATATCCTTATGGCAGGAAATTTTGTCTTGTGATGTTTGGGGCAAATATTGATAGCTTACATCATCTTGATAGCTTGGGATGAGAATATTATTGTTAAAACTCTGATAATAATTATATTTTGCAGCTCATGGGTGCTCTAGCGATTGCAGCGAAATTTGACGGTCTCTTGAAACTTTTTCATGGTGGTTGGACTGCAGGGTGATTGTTCAATTAAATACATATTTTGTTATAGCTGTACATGGATTGGGCTATTCAACAAGTTCAATATCTAAAATGAGTAGAACATTTCATGTAATTGTGGCTTCTAGCGATAGATCCTCACATGATCCATCTTCAATGGTTCATATGATTGGATGAGTCTGCTTGAAATCTAATTTTGCTGAGTGTACCTGCATTGCAGCATCAACTGTTAGATAAAAGAGATATTTTCAGCTTCCAGTAAATCAATTTGACAATTTTCTGATCTATTTGCTTGAGGAAAACTATGAAGAGGATGGTGTATGGGAATCTGAAGTACTTTACTTGTGAGATTAACATTTATCAGCTATCAGTTTATCCACTGATTATTCTTCATATGAATCATTCTATCTATTTTGCAACACTTTTTCAGCTGACAGTACTTCCAAAAATCGATCGCCAAGTTGATATCAAATTTTTTTTTATCTACTTTATCAAAACTGCGAGGAAGATGATATCTAAAAGCTCCAGCATTGTTGAAAAATGCTGACTTTGAGCGTCCATCTTTTCTGGTTAACTAGTCAAGCCTTACATGTCCATATTTAATGTTCTACGAATTCTACCAAAATCGTTTGGCTCATCATTTCACGGTAGAAATCAGATAAGTTTCAAGGTACATATATATAATTCAAGCACAATTGGATCGCTTTGTGATTAAGAATTTTTTGAGGACCTCAATTATAGTTCAAAACTGGAATGACTCACTCAGAGCTACTGACATGCGCAATTGATAAAAGTCTATTATTTTATGGCAGAAATTGAGAAGAAGTTCGAATGCATAATCGAAAGTGATCCAATCGCATTAGAAATTCGACGATTGAGACAAAAATCAATGAATCGCTTGAAAATGGAACCGCCATTAGGCGAATAAAGCATTTTGTTCCTATTACGACTTATACAGTATTCCTGAAACGCCAGTGAATTTTGTTGGAAAATTATTATGAAGATGTTCATGGTGATTGGCTAGCATCGTAACGTTTCCATATTCGATTAAATTTCCCAGTTTCTCCTCCAGCATATCCTGGATATGACGGAATTCAATTAAAAATTCATTTTTCCTTGCGAACTTCACATATAGTTCCAAGTTTTTCTTTGATCTTAGAAAATATAATATTAACTAACGGAACGTTATTTACTCGAATAAAGCTCACTTCAAGAATAAATTTCTTCCACGGCAAAGCACAAAATATACGTGAAGAACTTGACGTTATAAAATGTCTCAAAAATTTTCTTATTAGGATTTCTGACTTTTTCAAATGCTACTAGCTTTAAATAGTACCACATTATTCATAGATACTCTGTATAGATAGAATTTTATGTTTTCATGACGAAATTAAAGAGATACCAATTTTTATGTTATTCAACCGGCAATTCTCCTGTTTTTTGAAATACTTTTGAAGCATCACAACGTATTATGTTAAATTATGGAGCAAAACTGCTCTCAAAGAGATTTAAAAAAATAATATCATAACAACAGCGGTGGAAATAAACAATATAAAACAGAAGTTCTGTATTTGGTTTGAGTATTTCAGACTATCAGAACATTAGAAAAATGTATGCTACAAACCACAATTTCATTACTAAATTCAACCAAAAAAATATTCCACGTGGAATTCGGTTCTCGTGGTAATTTCACAAGCATTAGGATGTTTATAATCAAAATTAAATACAAATAAAGCATGATAACATATTCAAGTCCAGTAAATATTTTCAAGTGGACCCGTTAAACGCTCAGTGCAAACGGTATCATAGAAAGGGAAAACATTATAAGTGAAAAAACCTTGAAAATGGTGACAATGTATACTTAACATAACATTTTACCATGATAACACCATTTTTCACAGTTTTCGTGTGTACCAATTATTCTTCTAACATCATTTTCGAATTCAACGATGTCAAAATATTGAAAACTAACAGTATCATACCTTGTTATACCCTCAAGTTACTAGAACCCATGTTAAGTTTGGGAGTGAAAAAGTTAGATTTTTTCTATATATGTAGTTTCCATTTCAACTTGATACTAGGTAATCACTGGAAAAAACTGATTTTATAGAAAAAAGTTTCGGTAAAAAAACATCACCATTTCAGGGAGACAATCGATGGTACCAATAGCGTTTTTATCAAAGGTCATCTGGGATCAATTTGCTCATTTAAATGGACAGCCAATTTTTTTGTCTTCTGTTTTCTTAAATTTAGGGTACATTCGTTTTTTGTTGCGAATAACCTTCAATAATAAAAATACTCAACCAATTTGTTACAAAAAATATCCAACGAACAAAATATACTTTTCAAGCCAGTGTATCATAGAACATAAACTATGTCCATTCAAAATATAATTCAAGACCAAAATGAATATTCAAAAAATATATTCCATTCTTTTTGATTCTTATCTTTACATACACGTTCATGTTATTTTCATTGTTCTTCTATACCACACAACAAAAGTACATTTATAATCTAAGACACGTAGACGCGAAGAGTTCCGCTGAAGATATAAGGCGATGGTACCGCGGAGTTTGGTAAGAGCACTATGAAATAAAAACTGACTTAATGTAATGACTAGATTGGTACATTTGCTTAAGTAACGGCTGAGACGTTTGACCTATGCAGTATTTTTGGCAAAGAGCGAATTTAGCCGCATACACGACTTGTTGTTTTTGCGGTAAGAATATGGGCGATTGGTGTTTATGTTATTATTATACGCGATCTTGATGTTAGAGTCTTCAATCAACTTAGCTTTAATTGGAAATCAATATGTGATCCACATCAGCCGGAAAAATCAATTCAGAATGTGATAATGTAACCATTTCAATAATTCTTTTTCTTTTTTTTTCTATATCTTTCATGATCCTATAACTTAAAATTCCTATTTATATTGTTCATATATTATTCATGAAATTCCGCGTTCCAAGTCAATGTCATCACCATATATCTATCAGAAATCAATAAAATTCTCGCAACATCGCATTCAAATGTGACACCAGCAAGAACACCGTGCAAATATAAACGGAGATATTGAAAAGTTCGTAGACTTTGCAGTGAACTAACATATGTGTCAATGGCTCTCTTACGATAGTATGTGTTGGTGTGTTTGTATAAGAATGTATGTGTAACACGAGTTTACGCGGCGCTTGATTTCTGACGTTATTTGTCTGGATGTATATCTGTTTGCCTCAATGTTTGAAGGTGCTATGAATGTCTTAAAGTCAACTTCTGAAAAGATTTGAGATGAACTAAGCTGGAGGAGTATTTTTAGGGCTCCGCAATACTGCCATTTCTCTACTCTTCCTCTATTGCTCCTCTACTCTTCATCTTCCCTCTTTCTTCACTCTCCCTCAATTTCTTCTCTACTTCCCTACTCTTCCTACATTCCTCTTCTACTTCGCTAGTTCTCTACACTTCCTTAAATCCTCCTTTATTCCTCCTCTTCTATTCAAGAGACATAATTGCACATATCAAAATAGTATGATCAGTATTTGGTTATATTACGCGTACAGCAGAATAAATGCTGGCGAATGAGAGTGAAAGGATCTGATACAGTGTTTAACGTGAAGTCCAATCTACTTTTTCATGATGATGTTAGAGAATCTTTTGTTGAAAAGTTGGATGAATCTTTGCCAGAATGTGAGTCTGATTTTGATTGTAATATCAATTACGTTTGGATGAGATTTAAGAACATTATTCTTGAATGTGCAAAAGATGTTTGTGATGAATGTAGACTACGTTACCGACGAAAGAATGCATGATCAAACGAGAAAGAAAGAAAAGCAAGTACAGAGAAAAAAAAGAATACCTGAGATTTTTGAGTATTGGAAATTTGGTAGTGTACGTAATAAATGGTTGAATATATATCTTTGGGGAGTGGTAAGAGAGTGAGATGCTTTTTAATGAATCAGTGAGTGAGAAGTTGACAAATGATTTCTGTGCGAGCAGCAGATTGAAATTTAGTTCATAAATAGTATGTAAGAGTAAAGATCTTGCTTGAATCAGCAGAATTATTATGTCTGATCTGAAGGCATTGTCCAAATTTGAGTAATTCCCATGGGTGCATGGCAGCCTCATCGAATGCTTTCAACCGGAATAGCTGCAAAAATCATATAAGTCTAGCAAAAAATCATTGTATAATTATTGAGGCTTCCATCCAGCAAATAATAATGAAAAAGTCTGAAATAAGACCATCTAATGCAACCATTTATTCATTAAATATTTTGCCCACTTGGTCACCAGTAGTAGGAAAACTATATATCGGAAAATAAAATAAAATGCACCAATTCTTATTTTGGAAGAACAAAACAACTCTCTCCTTCTCTTATTTTGTCGGAGATGGCGGTCGTCTGATTTTCTGCTCAGTTAAAAACGTTATAGGGCCTGAAATTTCCGAATAGCCAAAGGCTTACGCTACGACATTACCTTCCAGGTACATGAAAATAACAAATGATGCAAAAATCTATCTCAACATTTTTGTATTTCTTTTAGTTCAGTGTCTTTGACGTTTCGCTTATAACAGCTTAATGGTACGATGGTTTACAGCGAATGGTTACGATCCGATCGCTGAAGGCTAGCCAATAAAGTTGAGTTGACCACGAGATGTTGTTAGTGTTTTATTGTTCTACCTTATGCGCTTTCAGATTCCCAATAAATAACTAAATACGTCACAGGAAATACAGGACATTAATAAAACAAAAATAGAACGATGCAGTTTAATAGAAATTTCAGAGGTGTGCGGATATATATGACAGTTATTTTTCACTTGGAGTGGAGCGAAGACATATCACATAATTCTTCATTTCCACTTGTTTCTATTTTATCGCAACATAAATAAAACAGAAATCAATATCTCCAGAAAAGTGATGAAATAATGGTTGCTAGCACCTACAGGAGTCTCAGAACATTGTATACTCAAATCAACTAATTACTAATAAGATAAAACCTTCATTTAGAAATGATAATAGTGATTAATACAGAGTCAAGCATTTAGACATGAGGAAAAAATGTCATAATATGCCTCTTCCTCTACGTGTTGCATACAAGACATTTTCTACGGCCCTCGACCTTTATATTTTGACAAACATTAAGCATACAGCAAGGGAGAGTATTTAGATGTTATAAATGACCAAACATATAGATTGTTGAGGAATATACAGCGTTACCAGCATGGATTCATTTAAAAAATCTGCCACTCGTTTATTTGGAAATGAATTTTGCGATATATAAGCCAGTAAGTTCAAAAATAGCTGTAGAAAAATAGAAGCAGGAAGGTGACTGATGTTTAAGTGATATCAAGAGCCTCGAAAAGTTATTTGCACTATTTGGTTCATATAGTCTTTTCCTAAAATGAAAGATTTTTCATTTAAGACATGGTAAATGAATAAATCTGCTGTATTATCGATATAATAAAGCATATTGCAGACTGAATCGATTACATATTAATTAGTGCAGTCTTAATTAATCATTAAAACTTTATAGCAAAAAAACTAGACTAGGAAACTTTAACAACAGATTATCTACAGGTATTGTCTGGAGCTAGATTAATTTTAATTACAGAAAGGTATATTCTTAACATTCAAATCAATGATCAAAAGAATTATATGTACATGCATCGTATCCCAAATTAATGTATCACCTCTCTAATTTTCTGATAGAATTGGATCAAAATCGAGGACAGACAAAAGCTATCAGTTATTTACAAGTTTTTTTATAGTTGTCTCCACTTTTTTCCATAAAATATGATATCTTTCATATCCAGCCGAAGTGGCAAGTTTGAAAAAATACAAGGCGCTGTGAAGTAATTTGATTTTATACTGAGTACAATTTTTAATTAGAATAATTATATGCAATCACATATTTTCTAAAGCTCCACGTATAATCATATATAAACGATTCACAATTATGCTTAGAAATTTTTAAGTAAACTGTACAGAGATATCAAAGAAGCTAGTAATTTCTTTGAACATTTTTCTTGAGCAAAACCTGTCACCTAACAAAAATATTTCATAATCAACTAAGAATACAAAAAGATTGACAATTATTCTAGTTTCCATGATGTTATGCAGATAGCTTAGTTGTGTTGTGTACCATGTATAAGCTGGAGAAATTACTCTAATCTGCAGGAAAATATGAAAATTGTAATAAAATTCTTGGAGTGGAACTAAGTTTCGTAATCATGCATGTAATTAAATAGAACATTCAGATCCACTCCAGATAATGAAATCGTGCTATTCAAAATTAAATTCACTGGATGGAAATTGCTACCATATAAAGATTAAGGGTGCTTGAGAATTGAATGTAATTGACATCACCACAGAACTGAAAAGGTACATGGGGATTTTATTAAGGAATAAGGAATTTTATAGCGAAACTAAAATCGTAACTAATTATAAAATGATAGGAAAGATAGGATCCAAATTGCGTTTCTTATTCCCGATAAATTATAGCGTGACATGGCAACACCAACATTATATTGATTAGATTTTAAAAAAAATTAAAATTAGGTAATTTAAAAGTGAAAACTTTGATAGCGTTCTTAATTCTGTTTTTGTTGGTATTTGAAAGTTTTTTAATCACGGGTTTAAATGGATTACTTTTCACATTGTTATACGTAACACTTTTCGCTCGAAGAGTAATTTCAAACTATGACTTCATACATATCTCGAAGTGTATTTTTCGCGATTTTTTCTTATCTCTTCGATGTTTCAAACAGTGAAATATTATGTTGTATGTATCAGTGGGGTAAAATGACATTTATGAATCCACACTTGTCACAATCTTTTTATTTGTTTTTGTATCGTTTCCAGTTATCTTTAATTTTGACATCCTCAATACGGTTGAACTATTTATATTAGAGAATGGATTTTGCTGCTTATTTTGTGCCTCGCTATTTTTACATGAGCAACTACTGTGAGGGATCTAAACATGTATCGGTGGTAAGCCGATTTTTTCTGCGATCATATTTAAGTTAGTGGTTGCAAATATCAAAAATGCATAAACTAAATATTTACGCATTCCTGCTTGACCACTATATGCCATTTAAATTTTGTAATCTCGTTAAAATTCTCTGTTTATTCATATTGAAAGCGTTGTGCACAACACCCTTCTTCCATCTTTTTGTGAGTTTTTTTTTTTAAAGTCCACATGTCAACATGCTCCCTTTATAATCTCAACGTTAATAATTGCCCAAAATACTGTTCTTAATAGGGTTGTCATGATTTAAATCAGTTGATTTAAATCAATTGATTCAAATCATGATTTAAATCAAGTAAAAAAACCACGATTCAAATCAATCAGAATTTCTTACTCAAATATCCATCAGATTCACATAAAATAAAATGGAATAAATATAACTATCATCAAGTTATAACCTCATTCCTTTTATAGGAAATTCAGTTTGGCTGCTGTCTCTGTCCCCAACTGATTTCTCAGTTTCAAGTTGATTAGACCAAACTCGGAGAATAATTTATATACAAGTGATTAAATATTACATACTAGTTATTGAAATTGGGTTATAATAATCAAAAATAAAATGAAACAACAATAACGTAAAAATTGGGTGAAATAAATGAAGAAAATAGTGATTTTGATCAAAAAAATTCGATTTAAAACAAAAAAATTTTTCTTTTTTTCAACCCTAGTTCTTGATAAAGATGAATTTAGAAATTTTGGGTCTTCTTTCAATCTGATGATAATCACACTTCGTCCTACAGGAACCAAAAATTTTATCACGAAACTGTATGATTTATGAATGAAATCATTTCTCCAGAATAACTCTTGAAGTTGTCTATCATATTGGTCGTCAATGTCATTAAAATCCATATAGCCTACGTTGTTTGGAAATGAAATACTTGATGATTATACAGTAATGATCTTCAAAATCATGTTTCAAATATGATCATTATACATCAATAATATAAAATATTGTAATGTAAGGCTTTCATCATAAATTCACCAACACAAGCTTAGAAAATATCGTCTGTGAATGAACCAGATGTACATGACAAATTTGAAGGCTAAAATCATAATGTTCAAAATGTCAGGAGTGAAAAAAAGTTATTTATAATACTTTTTGATTCTTATAGACATATCTATGTAAAATCAGTGTTGAATTCATTATAATAAGGTCATTTGATGACAGTGACAATGAAATATTTGTAATGTTATCAATAAAATGACGAATAATATGAATAAATACGCATTTATAAATTCATTGATACAAAAAAATCAATTTGCTTGAGAAATGTGAGTGAAGATGCTCAGTCTGTCTGTCACAGTCACTAGAGAAGAAAGGGTAGATTTCACAGGTATGATAAAGGATATTCAAGAGGAAATTTGGCATGTTGGCTAAATCAAGTGAATAAGCGACCTACAAAATGGCTTGAAATCTCATTGAAACCAATTCTTATAGACATCACGTGACAATAAAATTTTCTGAAAAAAAGGACCTCTGATAATCAGAATGATATTGTACAACAATGTGGTCAAAATGTGAATACAGCTCATAAAATTATATTCTGAAATATTAAACAATAATAATAAATTAAAAATCAAGATGTAGTGCACAGGTTCCCCACAATAAATTGGAGCCCGATATTATCTGAGTATGATTGAATAATTTAGTAATTTTTCAACTCCTTTTTAAAAAAGTGGGTATCGTATTTGAAGGTAACATAATTTCACACACTTATAATTATCCGAAAATGGCGCACTTCGTTCTCAAGTTTTTGTTGAATAAAACTAGTTACCCAATAATTATTTTTGACCCTGATATTCTGACACAAATTTACTTATTCATCTGCATTTAGATTGAAATACTATTTTGAGACTAGGTCTAGTTGTACAGTCGATCAAAGTTGAGAAAAATATAGAAAATAGGTTTAGCAATAAATAATGAGAGTAGAACTATAATCAGTTATCTAAACAAGCTAATTCAGTGGGCGTGACAATATTTTAGGAATTTTAATCAAATTTCAATATGGAAAGTGGTACACAAGCTTCACTGATCGAATATTGCAGGGTTTACGTACATGGTATGAAACTATCACAAAATTGATTATTTATTGGAGAATGCCTTTAAATATGAGTTCATGGACTTTTACTGAAGTGAATAGTGAAGGTGGGTGACATTGCACCAACATTTGAACATGAAAAAGCTGTTCGCAAAAGAAAAGGGGTTCGTCGATTACTTCAAGAATAATGAAAGCTGTTTCAGCGCACTTCACCGGAATTTTACCTATTCCCAATTTGAAAAAATGGCGGAAAGGGATAAGACTTGAATAAATAAGGAATAAATGCTATTTTACCGTATTAGAAAAGGGATATAAGCCCATGAGGGAACTATGTTCCTATTTTTACACGGACTTTCCAAATCACCAAGAAATAATTAATCAGCAATTATTAACGCTTGAACGATCAAATTCAATATAAAATTTACTTCCAGATATACCATCATTTCACTTAATAAAAAAGAAATCAATATTTATATAATCCATTGAAAGCAGTCTCACAAAATTGTTTCCAATACCGGACGTTTAAAAAAATTATCCTCATAAATTATTTGTAACAAATTATCATTTTATGCTACACAATCACGATATGGGATCACAGACAAATCGAAGCAGAGTTTAGTTCTTTGATATTATACCTACAGGTCGCATGCAACCACAAAACCATCAGGTAAAGGTACACACACCCGGTATCAGGTGTCACAGGTTATAGGAGGACTACAATAGTAAGTGAAGTCATATTTTCACAAGAATGAAGTTTTTTTTTATTAGTTCACCAATTCTTTGTTTTAAAAAAGAGAGTTTTTAAGTGAAGACTGCTAAAGATTCATATTTCTGTCTCTCTTGCATTCCGCTGCCTCAAGACAAAATAAAAAACAACGTGTACGTGTGCTCAGGAAATCTAGCTTGTTTTCAAAACATTCGCTAACGTTTTTAGCCAATCATATCATACAGAAATTACAGATTTTATTCAATAGAAAAGTAAGGCCTTCACTTCATCCAAAAAATCGTAATATAGAAGCTCAAATATTGATAAATCTGAGATTCATTGGGAAAATATAAGCGAAGAAGGAAAAAGCTGGAATTCATTATTTAAAAGCAAAAATTGTTCTCACTTCAGTTACCATTTTTTTTAATTTGCTCGACTGCAGTTTGGCATCTACATGATAGGGAATTTCAAGACCCACAAGTGAAAGTTGAGATCCACCATCAACTAGAACTTTACAGTAACAATAATTTATTTAGATTTCTTTGTATTTTGTGATCATCTCTCAATGAACCCCAAAAGCTAGTTATATAATGTAAACAAAATATTACTTATATAGTGATAAATTTTTTTATGGTGAATGTTGCAGGTACCTATTTCCTTGTCATTTCCTTGTAGTGTGAAACACATTTTACAGAGAATTTCTTCCTTTTCTTTTTTCAGGTAAGCCAAGTTTTCGATTTCTACCTCTAGTGGCCAGTGCCCATTCTATTATAGAAGGAATATGATTAATGAGGCTGACTGGAACTCCATACTAATTTGGTGAATACGTTATTTCGCTGTACTCGCTTTTGTTTTAAAATTACTTGAAATTTCACAATGGATTAGCATTTTTATCGCGAAAATTATTTATTGGAATTTTTTACATTTCCAGGAACTAAATTTTTTGCTAGCTGTATTTTGATGAGGAATATATTCGTCCAAAAATAAATATTTGTTTATTTTGACAATCTCATCATCCTCGAGTTTTGACGACCGTTTCTAATAATATAATCTGGTCCATGTCAGATCACTATGATAAATTTTAATCTGGTAAATATTAGAAGCGAGACGTGCACTTTTTATTTTACCAATAATCTGGAAATTTTAATGCCAGGAACAGGAACAAAAACCCTAGACTCAGTTATTCCAACAAGAATTCGAAAAATGAATCAATTCTAAAGACGTATCAAAAATTTGTTTGATAATAATTTTCAAATACAATCGAGTGTGAAATATTCTTATAAACCCATACTACTTGACTGTAACCAATTATAAATTTAAATTTTGATAAAACATTAGAAAAACCCATATCTGTTTCTTTAAGAACGACCTCAGAAATCATAGCCCCATTATTAACCTGTCAGTTTTAAATACCAGTCTACTAAATGTTTTTTTGTAGTATGATACAATAATAATACTTAATTTGAGTAAAATTATGAGTCTCTTACGGTTGTTCTTGAAACAATAGGTGATGAACTGTTATTTGCTGAATTGTATTCTTATTTTCCAAAGTCACGTTTTTCAAGGGAAACGTCGATTCAGGGTTTGTACTACTAACTCCCTCCAACATATTTTTAGTAATAGAGGTTTTTTATTACAGGAGTACAAATTCGTCTACATCATTAAAACAACTGTATTACTGACGATGTTCTATTCGAATATGCTAATTCGTCTACCTGTCACGTTCATCAAGTTTGTTCAAAGTACCTGTTGTTGAACATCAAAGTTGATTTGTTAATGTAAATGTAAAAGAATCCAACCAATCCCACCTACATTTTTAATTGAAAATAAATTTTAAACAAACAGTTAAACAACTTCGCGAAATAAATACCGAAATTTGGAAAGAGTTCAGACTACTATTATCAGAGGAATTAGTTTTTAGCTTATAGCTTCGGCTCAGGGAGACAACTAGGTTCTAATCAGCACGTAATACATTTCATCCCTTCAAAATGCCGATTCTCTTGATGGCCTCATGAACAATCAATGCGATCTAAGGGTGCCCAGTGATTAAAATAAAGATATTTGATACTCAACAACTGATTGAGAATCATGTTTGTGCAAACAATGAAACCTATTGGATTCAAAGTAGTGTAACAGTAGATTTGATGATTTTTTAACAATTAGAGTATAGTCAAAAAAATTATACCCCTATAACTCGATTCAATATTACATTGTATTCATCTCAGATCTTCATCTTCCATCT
This sequence comes from Dromius quadrimaculatus, assembly GCA_963989225.1. Taxonomy (NCBI): domain Eukaryota; kingdom Metazoa; phylum Arthropoda; class Insecta; order Coleoptera; family Carabidae; genus Dromius; species Dromius quadrimaculatus. The sequence goes on along the minus strand of OZ022336.1, from coordinate 5,935,618 downwards.
CACGTCATTTCAGGGGGAGTTTTCGAGTTGGGCACACGCTTTTCAGCCTTATTAATTCCACTGTTGAGTTAAGCATAAACCTTTCAAGTACCGTTGAAGCTTAATGTTGAATTGAGTGCATTTATCTACCTGCGTTAACAGAGGATTATTCTATAATTTGAAAACCAACTTCAGACAAGTTATTTTGGATCTATTTCACATTTTGGTTTCCTTCATGGTTGTGAATTAAGTTAGCCTTGTTATTGATGTTGTCTATCCTAAAAATGCTCCTTTTTTGAATTTATCACTGTACATGAACTTGACATTATTTGAGTTTTCATGGCACAAAAACTAACGAGCTTTTAAATTATCGGATGAATAGAATGAAAATATGAATTAAACTACGAAAATATTCATTTATATTGGTTTTCTCGATCAGTACTTTTACCCGCATCAATTTTCCATACTTGGGCTCCTCAGAGTTCATTATTTTTAAGGAAACTTCAAATCAATTCATTTTACATTTTACAGAACAGGTACATAAGCACGATTCAAGCTTAAAATGTCCCAATTCGACAATAACGTCCATCTCAAGAAGAGACAATCACAACCAATCTTCAAATATTTAAGTGAAAGAAAAATTGAGGTCGCGGCTGTTTTAGGCGTAACAGCGTTTACCCGTGACGAAAGATATGAAACCTTATTTATAATTAGTAGATTCATTGCTACATAGCGATTCATCATCGTGGCGTTCAGTAAAGACCTTAAATTACCTATCAACATTGAAAAATCACCTATGAACTGTCAGAAATAGCCTAAGATAAACAACATGTAGGACATCAACCACATCCAAAAGCAAAATCGAAAATGATCATATGGCTCGGATTGGCAATATTCTAATTAAGTAATCTATTTATGCTCCTTGTTTGTTAACATATTTGTGAATTAGAGTCAGATAATGATTGAAAAAATGGGTGATATTTGTTAACTGACCTGTATTTCATGCACCAACTCTTGTTCGTCTAGGAGGATGATCTTACAGTGGATGGATCGAGGTGATGAACAGAAGCAGTCCAACATCTTGGCGAAAACCTACAACAAAATTTACATTAGACATTTGAACAAGATTAAATGATTGGTAAAACACTTTTATATACATGGAAAAAAAAAGAAAAAGGCCGCTGTATTATTTGTTTTATTTACATCATGATCTTCACCGACTTAACTCATATAATTTTTTTTTTGAACGCGAATATCATTTGATATAATACTAATTGCATTAATGAATAACATATAAGGCTCATAATTGCAAATATAATAGCAGTGATAAGCGAATTTATAAATAAGTTTCCGTTCAATTTACTGTTGCGTCTAGCTTTGCGTAAATGCCAATTAATATGCTAGTTACACGATAAATAATATATGTATGAAATGAATGTTTGACACCTTTTGCAAAACAGTTAAGCAGCGACGTAACTGAAAGTATGAAAAAAGACTTCATTGAGTACCGTTCGGTAGAGCATCTGTGAGATCTTTTTATATTCGATAGAGTACAATGAAAGTATTATCTCTAATTAATGCAGAAGCAATTCAGAGCGATAAATCACACAGATACAGGTTTATCAACCATCTTATATAATTTAGGAGACGAGATCCAAAATTATCTGGAAGTTTATTCAACTTGAGATGATTAAATACTGTTTTAATGGCAAATTTGTGCTATCTTCCGGAATTAATACAATTGGACTATTTTTAGTGTTCACTGAAAAGTAAACAGAGATACTCATAAATAAAAGATGTGAACACTGAAGATCCAATCTATTTGATTATTGTACGAGAAAATCTTTGGAGTAATAGCCACCAAATTGCCCGTAAATATTTTCTTAAGGAAAGCAACTATTGATATTCCAGAGATTGAACTCTCAAATGTCTGATTTCCAAAGCTGCTTGAAAAATATCGAATAACCAAGTGCTCGATAATTTTCTTATATATTTAGATCAATTCGTAAGGAGTTGATTCGTCTTTACTAGATTGTAATGATATTTTCAATTCAGGCTTAGAAACCTTCATATAGACATCATTTTTACTACTTCCAAGACAGATCTAAAGATCTTGTATACACCAGACTTAGCTAATCCAAGAACTTCTTTCCAAAATGTCTTTTTCATTGGATTGTAACGACACATATACAATTTGATTTTCAACTCGAACCGGGGATTATCTGAAGAACTTGTTTCTTCGTCCTGATGAGCTTAGAACTCTTTTCAAGAATATTATTTCCACTAGTCTTACATCACAGTACGTATCATTTCTTCCAGCCTTTAAATTAAGAGTAGTAGTATATCGTTCCCGGACACTATGAGTCCTACAGAAAGTTCTCTCAGGTAAATCTTGTAGGACATTAAAACTATATAAGATTTATTTGAAACATTTGTTATTAAACTCTCTAGCTCTCGAGATAATCGCTTGTTAATCCCTTGACTACACTGTTTCAATTTCTGTTATCCTGATGATATACTTGTCACATCACAAAGCAATGAATTCCAAGAATAGTATCAGGATAATAGAAACCGAAAGAAGAAATTGTACCAGGTCATAACGAACTAACTTTTCTCGAAAATATTGTCATTTGGTTGCAACTACACTTGTAACTCAGACTGAGTGATGCTTCTACAAATATGTTTGATATCAAGCTCAGAGAATCCTTGCAATACAGACTAAACATTTTACATGAAGATCTCGTGTTAAGCAAGTCGTGATGTTTATTTCATTAGGATGCAATGACACTTGTGATTCAAATTGAGAAATTATTTTGGGGATATCATTCTCGGTCATGATGAGCAGAGAATTCTTCTCGAAAGATTTTTCTTCCTCGAAATATTGAGACACTTGGAATTGGACTGGAAGTTCAGATAGGTACAACCAAAAAATATAAATGTTCTTCAACAACCTTAACTTCCCCGATATCTTTGTCTTAGACACATTATATGACCGAATGAGATGATTTTTAGGAAAATGACTCTCTTCAACCACCTTCTTCCTTTTGATAGTCCCTTACAATATTTCTCTGAACGTCACTGGCAAAAACCAATCTCAGATCGATTTAAAGCAGAATGACATCATCAATATACTGATTCCAAGTCCAAACAGCAAAAGCGAATCGTTTATATGTATGAGTAGGTACCAAGTTGTAAATAAGTGATTTTCCATAGGTTATACGGTCATCTAAACCTACATAAGGGCGGGAACGTATCTAGGATTCTGTGAATTTAGATTGATGTACATCAAATAATGCAAGTAAGCTCAGAGACTCAGAGATGCACAGTGTAAAAAATTCATTTTCTCCACACTACTTCAAATAATCTCTTCTCTATGCATACAACTATATTCTGAAACATTTTCTTTAATATCAGCAAATATTGAGAACAAAAGTCATCAATGTGGTATTTAAAACAGTGTTACAGTATTCACAAACAATATTTGGATAAATATTTTATCTCGGAAAAATGAATTGACAATGGAAATATTACATTACTTAATTTTCAACTGATGTTTTCTCTTCTCATATTTGTTTTGGTAATTTGAATTATTTGACTTATTTGGAATAATAGATACAGGAAAATACTATATGGGAAAACGTAGCTTTTCGTTACAGTAACTGACAGGCGCTCTTTCTCTTTTGTACGTTCTCCCTACCATTTAACGTTTTATATTTTCCATAAGAAGTATTCACTTGAAAACAAACATTTTTGCCACATTTTAAGCGGCAATTCTCGCCTATATGTGAAGTGAATAAATTAACACGACAACTGTTCATTTGTCCATAGAATATGAATTGAAAACATTGTCACAAAATCTGTTATTTTAGTATCGAATTCTAATAACTGTTTCGAGATTAGATGAGCATTCCAAAACATTTAAACAGACGCAAATAATTCAGTTTCGATATTCATGGGGGCTCTAATTGATAGATATTTATCCACGGAGGGGTTGGAAGCACTGTGCATTCTAGATAGTATAGTACCTAACAGTTAAATTGCAAACAAATGAAAACTTAATTCGCAGGAAATTGATCGATTAATTTTCATTGGAAATTAATTATTAGAAAAAAGGTCTAGACTAGAGTAATTAATTTTCTGGTGTAGTTATAATTTTATAAAAACATGTATAATTATATATCCACTCACTAATATTATACAAGGTTGCCAAAAAAGTATCTTAACAAAACATTGAATAAATTCAAAATAATCAAGAAAATATGAACAAGTAGACGAAATTATGGATATTTATATCAAAATCAAAAGTAAATATCTATATTTTGAGCATGAATCAATTTCCGATATATTTGAGGTACATTTACACGGTAATCTAAGCTACATATCACATAAAATATTACGTTTGTGCACCTGTTTACTGTACGGCATGCGAATGTAGTCTATTCTCTAACAAAACGCATGTGCGCATTTCGCATCAGCACGTTTATAATGCAGACTACGAGAGTATAGGTATACGAGGCCTACAAATAGAATAATCAATTATTGTCTAATAACTAAATCACTCATTTTTTTGACTTTAAATTTTGGATAAAAATGAGATTCGTAATAATAATAATTTCGGAATAATCCCCATTTTTATTGTTCGAGATTTGTATAATCATTCATATTAATTTATTCATTCAATAAAAATAGAATAGAATCACGATAAACTTTATTATCATTACTTGGAAGCATAAAAGTGTTTATTATCAATAATTAAATTATTAAAATTAAGAGCGGTCGCCCACTGATAAATTTTTACTACCTCACTCACGAAAACAACTTAAGTAATTCGAATATTCGTAGGAGCATATTCTTAATATATAAAAAATTATCATCGTAAAATATCTCATTGGAAAATGAGCTGATTAATTAGCATTCAGATTCCAATTTTTTCATAAAAAATCTGTCCCAGCAAAATTTTCATTAGGTTGTAGGCGTAAGTTGAGAAATTTCGAAGTTGATTTATTTCTAATGTGAATTTCAATTTATTCAATGTTACTTTTGTTCATCTGATATAAATCTTGAGTAGTGCTAGTGAATAATAAAAAACTAATAAGTTTTACTCTAAATAATAATTAGAAGATAATCAAACAGAACAGAGCGACTCATGCACAAGATTGAATCCTCAGTTATTAAAAAAATCATGTACAAACCCTTGTATTCAAAAAAAGTTGTCAGTTGAGTACTACCATTTTTTGAAAAACCAGAGCTCCGAATAGCGGCGAACACAATTTTTTTTTAAATGGTGATAGGTGGATAATACTCATATACCCTTCAAATGCCAGGAGAGTTGTGTGTGGTTCTATGAAGATAAGTAAACTTTAACGATAACCAAGAACTGGCGAATCATTAAAAAGGATGCAGTACCTTGCTGAAGTCCGGGCCTGGTAAATACGAGTGAGCTGCATGGATAAAAGACAGTTACTGCAAGGTGGTACCCTGAAAAATGTTTGCCTGATGTGCATAGTATGTCTTTGCATATGGCTGTACAAGCACTCTAGTTTTTTAGTTAGAAGAAAAATATAAAATCATGAAATATTTGTAATCTGGACTTGATGAATGAAGTTGGAATTGACGATGGAATTCATCATTCTTTCGAATCTATTGTAAAAGGGGAGCTTTCAAGGGGTAAGAAAAAATGACCAAGTGTATAACTGTATAAAATAGTTTTTAAGACCCTACTGTATGAGAATTATATAAATCAAATAGTTCGAAGAAATATGATATGCTGTATTAATATCTCCTGCCCATGTTTCTTATTTCTTTGATACAGAATTGCAGGAAGACAATCCTTATTTTTTGCAAATCTTTTGTTGTGCCAAATCGATACTCAATTAATTCTATCATTGTTTTTGATCTCCGTTTTTATGTTTTTTGTTTGCATGTCGGTTTTCAGTTTTCTTTTGTAATTAATCTCATATCTCTTTTCTTTTTCCAAATTATGCCTTTGTTTGGCCTGTACTAATTCATCCCAGGATTATTCAGGATTCATTTAATTAACACTGCTAATGAATATAGTAGGAAAAAATCCAGATGAGATAACAAGAACATCTAAAGCAGAGATAAGAATTGTTTTCAGGCCCCAGATGTATACAGAGAATTAGAGGATAGTAGTCACACTGGAAAATGATTTATTGGCATTCATAATCCGGCAAAAAAATTGAGGATAACTTGAACCAACAAAAATAACAGTCACTTAAAAAATATAATCGGAATAACTTTGAAGTGCGACTCGTATCCATAAGTCTATCAGAGCCTTGATCCAGAGCAAGTAAGAACCTCGAAAATCAATCAATCTTGTACAGTGCTCAAATTTTTCAGGCTTCACTACCTCAAAAGAAATGAACGAAATCAATTTTTATGCAAACTCACTTTCAATAGGAATTTCAATTTCATTGAGGCTTCGGGATTAGAAAACAGCAAAGAAAAACTGAATATCACAAGAAGAAAGTGACGTCAAAACGCATACTTATACTCTCATAAGCTGAGGTATAAACACGTTGATACGAATGCGCACATGCGCTCTACATGCCGTACAGTAATGAATCATGCATCTATTCACACAAGTTTTGTGTTAATGATGTTAGTGACTCGAAAATTAGGCAATTTTGTTACATGTTCAATATTTTTAGGGTTGTTATTTCAAGAGTTATAGCGGATACTTTCACAGTGTGATTCAAAATCAAAATGAGTCAAAATTGTACTTTTTATAGCTTCGAAGATTTTTGTGAATCAGGTTTCTATCTTGTACAAATATAATTTATCATTACAAACCAGTTATGATTCTCAACACATATATTTAATTGAAATTTTGGTTGAATGAACAATTCGGTTTAAATTATTATCTACTGATTTTGCTAATCATAGCAAAATAATTTCAATTATGTATTTTGAGTTTTTGTTCTATATTGTGATAAATTAATTTCAATATCTTGATATGAATGCCACTAATTAAAATAAAAAAGTTATAATTACATTTGTAAATTAATTATTTTCAACGCATTCAAATTTAAATATTTATCGAGTGAGAATAATTAATTGTTGCTTGTTATTAATCAAATCATTGATTTCGCAAATAATAACAAATTTTGCCTGTTTATTGTGAAGGGAAGTAAATATTTTGGCGTATATGACAAACTGATTTTAACTTCCGGGTTATTCGAATTTATTCCATCAATGTGATTTTACTGACAATTTTTTTTTTCTTGTGTATTCAATTACAACATGGAGAGAATAATGATTTCAGCAAAATATAAAAAGAATTTGTTATATTTAGGTACAACATTAGGCCCCGCAGGGTTCATATAATCTGAATTATTAGGTGTAATATATTTACGGTTTTGCATGCGAAGTATTCAAAATTATTATTCCAATGAACTTTGATCAGTTAATTAGAAATAAATATACTTTGTTTGTTTTTGAATAAAACATGCCATATTTATAAATCCAGCCTTTGTGCTTCAAACAAATTTTATTAAATAATACATAGTTTCTCATTATTTACGTCTGGTATAAAAAAAAACAGTGTAGCATTGGCGGATTATCAAATCAAATTATTATTCCAAAAAAGCATTGAGCAAACAGGGAATTCTTCTCCCAACTCAATTATTTTTTTTGGAGTCACGTGTATATTTATACACATATTTTCGAATCCTTCTTATGATTTTATCATATTTTTACATATCAAAGAGATAAACGAATGAAATGGGTTACTCCTTTCAGCTCACTGCTTTCTACGTTAATTATACAATATTTTCTTTGAACGTTTTTTGATAAAGTAGCTTCATTACACACTGTACTTCTGACTTTGTGTGCCTTTTCTCTTCTTGAAAGAGATATTCGGTGGTGATTAAATTAGCCATTGCGATTTTGGAAGCCAGCAAATTGGGTCTTTATTATTTTTGCCTTTGTGGATCTTCTTAATTTACGACGAGAGGAAGATATAGATAATATATTCTTTTTTCTGTAAGCCGATAAAAGAAAAGAATAAACTTTTCATATTCATCAAAAGAATTATACAGGTTGTTTCATTAAAATGGAAATTAAAGAATAACTGCCGTATTATTGAAGGTGTCAGAAGCATACAAGATTGGAGAGTAATTCAAATTTATACAATAAGTGTGTAAAGCAGTATGACGTGAGGTTACTTTGCCTTGCGAGTGGAGTCACTAACTCTTCGGATTTGATCCGGCGCCTATAACTTTGGAGGTGCAGGTTCAGGCTATGGGTTCACATGAACACAAAAATTATTGTCCGAATGTAATTTTTCCACCCTTCCCCACTTCTATATTTTGATAATTATTAATCACATCACAGGTAAGCTCGAAGCACTAATTTACGTTCGAAATATGAAAAATCAACAGTTGGATTCATGTTACCACCATGAATTGTCACGCCTTTTAATAATGCATGAATGCGTAACGTATTTCACGGATAGTTACCGATCTGTTAATCATCAAGTATTTAAACTATGATAAATATATTTCAGGCAGTTTTTCACAATCAGTCATGAAATAATATCATGTTTTATTGTAGCACTATAACTTATTGGTCCACTGAAATGTGTATACAAATAATATTATATGCACAAATACTTGAAGTGGGAGTCCAATTATTAATGAGTATTTTTGTGTGTTGTATGTTGAAGAACAACATTAGAGTATTCCTTGTTTTGGACAGTTAAACGTCAATTTAAGATGTGGAATGCTGTTGGTGATATGCAGAAATCTTTAGCTGTACCATCACAGATAAGTGAACTGACAAGTTGATTTATATTACACGTTCCAGTCTGCCTGGATCATTACCATTTCAGCCCTATACAATCCAGTTATAAAATAATTACTCAAAGATTATTTCTCGATATTATTATCTTATAATAATTATGTTTCTTACATAAAACTTGTGTTGAAAATACTGAACACCAAATTTCTTTTAGATCGTAAAAAAATAAATAAACTCCAGGGTACCATCAAATTGGGTATATCTTCCACGAGGGCAGTTCTACAATAAAATCTACGCCCAAGAGGACATAAAACGGCCAAAAGAACGAATTCATGAAGCACATAGAGGCAATTTATCCTTATACCAGTACCTCCTAATTTTTATTCCTTATGTTGATAGCTTCGTTTTTATGTCTTTAATCTATTTCATTACTGTTTTTATATTGTTTGAGAGTCAATTTCATTTCTATAATGTTAATTTGGTCCGTTTTCAAGGCTAGAAGGCATAAGGTTTCAAGCAGAATATCTCAAATTGATAGTATAACAGGAATACAAGTATCTCACAGAAAAATAGATATTCCAGAAGAATACAGTTATTCCATAAGAATACATTTATTTCAGAGGGATACAGGTAGTCGGAAAGATAAAAGTGTTCCAGAATAATACAGGTACTCTAGCTAGAGAGATACAGGTATACTGTAGAAATACATGTATGCCAAAAGAAAACAGATATTTCAGTAGAATACAGATATTCCAGAGAAATACAGGCATTCCAGAGAAACATAATATTTTAATTGGAATACAGGTATTGCACAGGAAATAGAAGTATTCCGTGGGTATTCCGAAGAAAGTAAGGACATATAATTCAGGAGTATCCTCTAAGAAGTATAGATATTCCGTAGGGAGTACCAAAATTTTGGAGAACTGTTACCCTCTTGAAACTGCGGGAAAGTATTTTTGTCATTAGCCAGAATATTCTTGAGATGTTTCTGAATGAACTGCTACCTTTATCAAACTATAACTGTCACTTCCGTCTCGTGTGACAAATTTGCATCCTCTATTCCAAAATTATTATATCTGAATGTTCACATTTATAATTTCATGTAATTTCGTTCCTAATGAAGCTCTGCACTTTATAAATAGTTGCATTACACTGATTTTAGCCCGTAGTACAAATTTTCCCGAGTCCATCTCTTGTCAAAAAAAGTGGAGCACTTTGCGGACGTGTGGAGCGCAACAAATGCTATATAATCCACAAATTTGCGCAATTTGTCGCCGAAAAGGTTCACTGAAGATAAGGTAGAAGATACAGACCTAAAGTGTCTCTTGCACTTGCTACAGTTTTAAATTAATGAAGTTTACATGCGCACGCATTTAAAATGTCAGATTAACAAATTGGGAACATGATGTAGGTATCACTGTACAAATTTGGAGCGCATGGAGTTCAGACGGGGCAATTTGATCCAGGCAGATATGAACAGTGACCATAAACACCTCTAACCTCAACATACAGCGACAGTCTTGGCCAAATTTTGGACATGAAACAAAATTATGATCATTTATGTTTCTAGGCTAGCATTTTTTAGGTATATTCTTCGCCATATATTGAAGTGACATTGACCATATAACAATTTAAACGGGATCTGGTACACATCCAAATGAATAAATATGTTTTTTCTTTTAAAGTAAGTTTTAGTTAACATACACAATTAATATACAGGATGTACCATAGATTCTAGAACAATTGCTAATCGAACCTTAATTTCATCAGAAAGTGAAAATATCATAAAGTTCTCATCTTTCTATTGAAACTAAATAACTTTCTCAAGGATTGAGTCAAATTACTTGTGTTTGATTCCGAAATCGCACAGAACGAATGATCTTGCCTCAAAATACTACCGAATTTTGTCTCACGTTTAATTGAAAGCATCAATCTTCACAGCGATAAGATGGAAGATTCTTCCACAATCGTAGATACGTTTCCTTATCATTTTTTTTGTTCAGTGTTGTGATTTTCAGCAATTCATTACCTCTGGAACTTCTGTATATCTGAATTTATCGCTGATCATTAAAGGTTTAATAGGGGCTTTGTTAAGCGACCGATTAGATTCGACACTGGACCAATGAAAACTTTGTTATCCAGTGAAGTAACGGAGCTTGTGGAACCAACAGTGTTGATCTAAAAGAGTTGATCTAAAATATGAGAATGAATTTTGTTTATAAATTTATTCATTCGGTGATGTAAACTAGACTACCCAGCACTAATAATAACGAGCTCTAGGATTTTTTTAGCATTAATGCAAATATGATCCAAGATCTTATTCGCTTGAACTGTTGTTTCAACAGAACTGGTTTCAAATGATTAATTAGCTGAACTGATCTGATCTTTCATTTATTCCATAATAGGAACTACGATCTTCAGGATAATTTCCTACATTGGTGCAAATTTGAGCCAGGATCTCATTCTCTCAGAATGTTTTTTGCTCAACTGATTCATAATAAATAGTAAAGTTAAACTGATCTGATTTATTTATTAATGCCATAATAGGAGCAACGATCTGCAGGATATCTCTAGCGTTAGTACAAATTTGAATCAGGGTCCTATTTTATCACTAACGCTCAAGAACTATTCCATGGTTAAGGATTCATTGTACTTCTCTATTCATAATAAGAACTACACTCCTCAGGAATTTCCCAGCTGATGATATCCCAGCCAATATCATGATAAATTATGAAGGTTCAGCCGTATATCAACTGCTTTATGATGAAGTATATAAGGAATGATGTATCCAATTAATTTGTTTATAATAAATACTACACTCTTCAGGATATTTCCAACAAAAGTAAGAATTTGCATTCTTCACAATATTTATTCTGTCAGTAGTTCAATTTGTTCATGGTAGATAGCGAAGCGACAGTGGTCTGATTTATTCATTTATCCAATAACAGTATCGATGATTCTCAGGATTCAGTTCAGTTAAGGATAAATAGTAACGCGAAACTGGTCAAATTAATTATTTCATCTCACAATGACAATATTGCCTAGCATTTTCAGCATTGGTTCTATGATCTTTCAGTCAGGATACATTTTTTTCTAATTTTCCATCTTGAATAATTATTCATAAGTCTACTGGTTTATAAAAATTAGTAACGTGGAACTGGCCTAATTTATCTCACTCAATAAGAGCCAGGATCCAATTTTTATGACGAATGATTAGACATGATTATTCAATTTTGGTTTTCAAGTTAATGCGATAGATAGTACACTCTTCAGCATATCTGATGCAGTACTAGTAATAATAAGGAATTATTCTTTCGAAATAGAAACTATCTATGGTCCAACTGGTTTATAATTAATAATAACGCAGAATTGGTCCAATTCATCACTTCATCTTACAATAGGAGTTTAACCATCGTAAAACTCTTTAACACTGGTTCAATGATCTAAGAGAGAATTTATTCAAATATCAGGTCCAAATCAACTGGTTTATGGTGAATAGTAAGGCAAAACTGGTCTAACTTATTTGTTTATTCCAGAATGGCATCTTAATTCTCAGTTATCTTCCAATAAAAATAGAACTAATTCATTCATAAATCCAGAGGAGACTAACTCATCCAAGAAATAAACAGCTAGTTTCATATGTCTATTCTACAATGATAACCAACAACGTTCTCCAAGATTGCATTCATTTACGAATTATTGAAATACGTCACTGTAATTTCTTCTGCACCCATGTACCAACATTTTCATATGCTCGGTTTTCAATTTTCCCGTTCCAGTGTAATTATAATGCTAAATTTGAAATACCTGTATACGAGGTCTTGTGAAAGAAATCTTATTTTCGGAATATTAAAATAGAATTTTCTACTTCAAATATTTTCCGTGGATGGATAAGAAGTTAAGCTGTTCCGAGCAAAAATTGAATATCTTAACAGAATCCGATTTTCAACAAGTATTCCTGAAATTTAGACGTGGATTATATTTTTGCTGGATCTTAGTAGATTATTGATTTGATGTATAGGATTCTAGGCTTGACTTTTGTCGAAACTGACGAGTATTAAGAAATGTGGTCGGTTGTTATTATCGCTTGTAACAACTTTTAATGTGGTACTGATATCGTAGACCCTTTAGAATCATAACAAGGTTACTTGAAATTTTTTTAACATATCTGATTTTAAGTGTTATGCGTGTTGTTCTTCTCACGATGGATTATTTAAGTTCTGGTGTCCATAATTCAACAACAGATTTTTCAAAACGTTGAGCTTCAGTTCTATTTTTTATGTGATTAGAAGAGCTTTGAGCTAATTCATTACACGGTATCTTTTGTCAAGTTCACCACTTCAGGTTATTTTGCTAACAATTTGACAACAGTAAGATGATACAATATAGATGTATTTTTAAAGCTTTGAAATATGCTGAGGCTTCCCAAACTTATATAGTCCATAAAGGAGTCACAGAAAATTATATTAATTGGATGAAAGTAGAGATCATTTCAGATCAAATCTAAAGTGCACTTAATTGATATATGAATATAACAGTACAATTCGATGTCTTGTAGTGCATTCGACAAAATATTAAAATGATTACGGTGTGAAATAAGCACGTATAACACTTCCAAGCCTAAAGTAAGTTCTTAATTTCCAGCCTGGTGTCCTCACCGGGTAGTTGATGTAATGTCACACCAATACAGGTGTCATGCTTCAATTGAAGTCACATTTGAATAAAACACTTCACAACACAACTATCAAACTCTTCATTCCGTAGCATACCTTTGGTGAATACTCGAAGATGAATTAAACTTCCTGTAGGCTCCACAAGAAGCTAACGTGGAATAACGGAGATCCAGAAGTACAAGAAGTTCATTGTCTTCACTGCCGCGAAACACAAACAATCCAAACACAAGACGAAACGCCGGGAACAACAATCAGCACGATTGAATGAATGCTAATGTTAGTGATGAGGAAAAACGCGGACGTTGATCTGCGATGTTCGTCGAGTTCGCGAGAGGATGAGGACGATCTTGGCAGCTCGTGTTTTCTGAACGACTGCCGAAGAACGACTGACTCCACACTCTAGGCCGCAGTTGAAGTACGGCTCTCGCGAGCTGACACTGAACTCGGTGCCGGTTCAACGGCGGCGGCACCGCGGCGGCTGGCCAAAGGTGCACCACTCGGCAACCACCTGTCATGCAGACAGATGCAACGGAAGATCCGCGGAGAGCTACGGGGATGGTGTGCACCGACATCATTTTTACCGCAAATTCGGAAAAACTTGTCACATGCCACATCACTTCTTACTTTATTAACTGCAAAAAACAGCCGTGAACTTGAGAATCAATCACCACTGACACTAAGAAATTCCCAGCAAGAAACTACTCATTATTACAGAGATTCAGACGTTGAAAAATGTTGAAATAATTATCTTTGCTGAAGAATTTTGGATTAATTTCAAGAGATGCCTGTAGCCCCATGATTTTCCTCATTTAAATTATTTAGAGTTTCAAAGTACGAATCCTGAAAAAAGGTTGTCAATAACCTTCTCCGAAATAAAACTATAATAGATAATGCTTAAGCATTCTGGTCACAATACAATCCTCATAATATTAGAATAGAGGACACAATATCGTCAGGCGTAAATGTATGAGCAAGAATTTTGGATGATAAAATCATCGACCTATTCTTCAGCCAACGAACAAATTAAGAATTATGTTTGAATCCATTAATTAATGTTGCTGGAACAGAAATTAGAGAAACAAAGAAGATAGCACTGGAAAAATTTTTCAGTATCTAAGCCATGTATTTGCTGAATAATAGCACGGTGCGATTTTTTTTATGAGTTCATTCGAATTTTATTGTTTATCACAAAAATATTATAAATTGCAGCTTAAAAACGTCATGCCATAAAGTAAATGATCGGCAAATAAGTAATTTTCAACGTTGTTTCTACAACAGATTGGGTTATTGTTTATTGTTATTATTTAACAATTTCAGAATATTTAGTGTATTGATGTATTCACCCTGTCATGTTTTGGTCGAAATAGGTAATTATTTCTTCTATAGCAAAATCTGTATATCTATAGGAAGTTTTGATGTTTATCTTAATTGATTTAGTCACCATGGTAACAATAACTGATGATTTCCAAACACACTAGCCATTGATTCGTGTTGTACAATTACATCCCCGTGGCATACAATTCACATTAAATGCTCTTTCAATGGAATTCAATTGCAATATTTTCACTAAATGCTGTATAAAAATACTGCCCTACGATACTCCATTAGAAAAATTGTAAACTGTTTTGTGATAATAAGTGGAATCTACCTTTCCGAAGATGCTTCTATCGACAAAAGAGCATTGCAAATATTTGAATCTTCTATTTTTAATAACTTCCAAGACTTGAACAGGTAACAAGCGTACTCGCATTCCCCAAACAACGAGATTATCAAAATGAGAAATGCTGTAAAGGTTGATTTATTGTCTGACATCTGAAGACATTAGTTATGAGCAAATATCGTATTTGATTAAAGCAGAAGAATATCACACGGAATAATTGTTTCGTCAGGAATATCAGATGAAAACACTTTGTCAATTGCAGCACAATCTCACTCTAGAAGCCTATGGAATGGAATTTTCATAATATAAATAACTACTTACTGTTTTAGAATGATTTATCTTTGGAGATATACCTTTTCTCTGTTTGGAATTTTCTTAACGTAACAAAATCAATAAGAAAATCTCCACTAAATGATGATGTATTTACTGATTCTGATTCTGAACATGTGACTATAGAATAATGTTTCAAATCAAGCTCACAGATTCAAAAAATTGGCTCCGATATAAATGATTTCATCTGCAATTATACTAAAATACTTTAGAAGGTTTGCATAATAGAGAATTGCCCAGAATCCTGAGAGAATGTGAAAATTTGAGAGAGAATGAATATCGCTTCTGTTCTTATCGGATTGTCTTGTTTTCTGTTCTCAGAACAATACTTGAGCCAATTATATTGACCCATTAATAGTTTATCAATGATTTGCTCTTCGATAATGAGCCATCCTGATGAAATCTCAAAAAGCTCGAGAACTCTATGATGTTTCACTCCAACCCATTAAACTTCAATTGACAAATACAGATTCATTTGTAGATGCGATTGAGTGAGATATATCATTATCTCTTTATATTCTCAGTGCGTGAACCTTGATCTATAATATGAAAATATACATTTCATTTCTTAGAATTCCCAATTAAAATGTTGAATGATGAATGAACTTATAAATATATCTTGAAATTAGCCTAAAAACGACATATAGAATGCGAATTATGCCAGAATTTGGACCCCTATTTGAATTTGTATTGCAGATTTGGATTCTGGAGGGTCATATTAAGGGGATGACATGCATAGCATAAATTTTCAAATTTCTATTATTTCTTTCCAAATCGTGCTGGGTATTTTTACGAGCAAAAAGAATACTTTCTCTCTGATTTTGTTCAAATTTTATATATAGGCTCTCTGAGGATCTATTCTATGATAAATAGAATCAAATCAATTTTTCTTGAATATTTAAGGGATGGAACATCTCCTTAAATTATTAAGGGGCACATATTTTGGAAACTATTGAGCAATTTGAATTTATTCCTCCATATTATGATTGTATGAACCTTGATTCATACGAAAATATACTTAAAATTTCCAATTAGGATGTTTAAGGAACTGGAAAATAGGTCTTAAAATTGGCCTGAAAACGACATATAAAATGCGAATTATGCGAGAATTTGAGCCCCTACTTGAATTTAGATTGCAGATTCGGATTCTGGAGGGTCGAATTAAGGGGATGACATGCATATCACAACTTTTCGATTCTTTTCCATTTTTTTAAAAATCGTGGGCTACAGGCTTGCTGGTTTTTCAAGCAAAAAAAGACTTTCTCTCTGATTTTGTTCAAATTTCATATATAGGCTCTCTGAGGATCTATTCTATGATAAATTGAATCAAATCAATTTTTAAAAAATATTTAAGAGGTGAAACATCCCCTTAAATTATTAAGGGGCACATATTTTGTAAACTATTAAGAAATTTGAGTTTATTTCTCTATATTCTGATTGTATGAACCTTTACTCATACAACAATATACTTTTTATCCCTCAAAATTCCCAATTAGGATGTTTAAGGAACTAAAAAATATGTCTTGAAATTGGCCTAAAAACGACATATAAAATGCGAATTATGCAAGAATTTGAGCCCCTATTTGAATTTGGATCGCAAATTCGGATTCTGGAAGGTCGAATTAAGGGGATGACATGCATACCACACCTTTTCAAATTTTTTTCTTTTTTTTCAAAATCGTGGGCTACAGGCTTGCTGGTTTTTCGAGCAAAAAAAAACTTTCTCTCTGATTCAGTTCAAATTCCATATATGGGCTCTCTAAGGATCTATTCTACGATAAATAGAGTCAAATGATTTTTTTTTAAATATTTGAGGGATGAAACACCCCCTTAAATTATTAAGGGGCACATATTTTGAAAACTATTGAGAAATTTGTGTTTATTTGTTCATATCCTGATTGTATGAACTTTAATTCATACGAAAATATACTTTTAATACCTACAAATTCCCAATTAGGATATTCAAGGAACTAAAAAATATGTCTTGAAATTGGACCTTAATTCATACGAAAATATACTTTTCATCCCTTAAAATACCCAATTATAATGTTAAATGAACTACTGAATATGTATTGGAACTGGCCTAAAAACGACAAATAAAATGCGAATTATGCGAGAACTAGAGCTCCGATTTGAATTTGGATTGCAGATTTGGATTCTAGAGGGTCGAGTTGCGGGGATGACATGCATAGCACATTTTTTCAAATTTTTATAATTTCTTTCAAAATTGTGGGCTATAGGCTTGGTATTTTTCCAAGCAAAAAGAGACTTTTTCTCTGATTTTGTTCAAATTTTATATATAGACTCTCTAAGAATCTATTCTATGATAAAAAGAATCAAATCAATTTTTAAAGAATATTTAAGGGATGAAACATCCCCTCAAATTACTAAAGGGCACATATTTTGAAAACAATTGAAAAATTTGAATTTATCTTTTCATATTCCGATTGTATGGACCTTGATCTATACGAAAATATACTTTTCATCCCTTAAAGTACCCAATTATAATTTCAGATGAACTAATAAATATGTCTTGGAATTGGCCTAAGAACGACAAATAAAATGCGAATTATGCGAGAACTAGAGCTTCGATTTGAATTTGGGTTGCAGATTCGGATTCTAGAGGGTCGAATTAAGGGGATGACATGCATAGCACATTTTTTCAAATTTTTATAATTTCTTTCAAAATCGTGGGTTATAGGCTTGGTATTTTTTCAAGCAAAAAGAGACTTTTTCTCTGATTTCATTCAAATTTTATATATAGACTCTCTAAGAATCTATTCTATGATAAATAGAATCAAATCAATTTTTAAAGAATATTTAAGGGATGAAACATCCCCTCAAATTATTAAAGGGTACATATTTTGAAAACAATTGAAAAATTTGAATTTATCTCTTCATATTCTGATTGCATGGACCTTGATCTATGCGAAAATATACTTTTCATCCCTTAAAATACCCAATTATAATGTTAAATGAACTAATAAATATGTCTTGGAATTGGCCTGAAAACGGCAAATAAAATGCGAATTATGCGAGAACTAGAGCTCCGATTTGAATTTGGATCTCAGATTCGAATTCTAGAGGACCGAATTAAGGGGATGACATGCATAGCACATTTTTTCAAATTTTTATAATTTCTCTCAAAATCGTGGGCTATAGGCTTGGTTTTTTTTTCAAGCAAAAAGAGACTTTTTCTCTGATTTTGTTCAAATTTTATATATAGACTCTCTAAAAATTAAGAATCTATTCTATGATAAATAGAATCAAATCAATTTTTAAAGAATATTTAAGGGATGAAACATCCCCTCAAATTATTAAAAAGCACATATTTTGAAAACAATTGAAAAATTTGAATTTATCTCTTCATATTCTGATTGCATGGACCTTGATCTAAACTAAAATATACTTTTCATCCCTTAAAATACCCAATTATAATGTTAAATGAACTGATAAATATGTCTTGGAATTGGCCTGAAAACGACAAATAAAATGCGAATTATGCGAGAACTAGAGCTCCGATTTGAATTTGGATTTCAGATTCGGATTCTAGAGGACCGTATTAAGGGGACGACATGCATAGCACAATTTTTCAAATTTTTATAATTTCTTTCAAAATCGTGGGCTATAGGCTTGGTTGTTTTTCAAGCAAAAAGAGACTTTTTCTCTGATTTTGTTCAAATTTTATATATAGACTCTCTGAGAATTTATTCTATGATAAATAGAATCAAATCAATTTTTAAAGAATATTTAAGGGATGAAACATCCCCTCAAGGTATTAAAGGGCACATATTTTGAAAACAATTGAAAAATTTGAATTTATCTCTTCATATTCTGATTGCATGGACCTTGATCGATACTAAAATATACTTTTCATCCCTCAAAATACCCAATTTTAATGTTAAATTAACTAATAAATATGTCTTGGAATTGGCCTAAAAACGACAAATAGAATGCGAATTATGCGAGAACTAGAGCTCCGATTTGAATTTGGACTGCAGATTCGGATTCTAGAGGATCGAATTAAAGGGATGACATGCATAGCACATTTTTTCAAATTTTTATAATTTCTTTCAAAATCGTGGGCTATAGGCTTGGTTTTTTTTCAAGCAAAAAGAGACTTTTTCTCTGATTTTGTTCAAATTGTATATATAGACTCTCTAAGAATCTATTCTATGATAAATAGAATCAAATCAATTCTTAAAGAATATCTAAGGGATGAAACATCTCCTCAAATTATTAAAGGGCACATATTTTGAAAACAATTGAAAAATTTGAATTTATCTTTTCATATTCTGATCGTATGGACCTTGATCTATACGAAAATGTACTTTTATTTCTTAAAATTTCCAATAAGAATGTTCTTATCGGATTGTCTTTCTTCTTGTTCTCAGAACAGTACTTGAGCCAATTCTATTGACCTATTAATAGTTTATCAAAGATTTGCTCTCTGATAATAAGCCATTCAGATAAAATTTTAAAGAGCTCGAGGACTTTATGATGTTCCATTCTAACGTGGAGGAAGAAAAACCCAATAAACTTCAATTGAAAAACACAGATTCATTTCTAGATGCGATTGAATGAGATATCTCATTGGGAAAGCAATTGTATTTTTTAATCTCTATAATCCAGTGCGTATTCCTTATGAGCGAACGGAATTTGATAAGTGATATCTAAATCTATAAGTTATCGTTCAAATTTCGAACTGCTAGTTTGGTAATAAACCTAAATTCTGTGTAATGGGACCATAACCCATTTTCAATATCCATAGTGATTATTGGATTTTCAGTTCATCACTCTTGGACGCAGATTGACTGGTTATCCTTTCCAGAATCTATGTAGAAGATGAACAGTTTTTGATCACTTGATCAGTAATAAGCTACTACTTTATCTTGAAGGAACACATTTGATTTTAAAATCTAGTGTTATTATCAGTTTTTCTATTTGTAACTCATAAACAGTGACAGATTTGTTTTTGTTATCTATTCCCTCTCTAATACCAATGAGAAATTTGTAGTTTTTGAATTGTCAGCTCAACGATAAATTGATAATTTGCCTCTATTGCAGCCAAAAGCCATTGTTTACTTTTTCTAATCGAATATACAGCCTCATTTTATCCTCAAGATCTAGTTCTGCACCTACTAGAGTTTAATACGGCTCTTGTTGAATCGTAAAGTTTTTACTTCTAATGTAATTTCAACTTCGTTTTTGCGTTCAATTTATTTTAAAGTACTGCACATTTAAAGTAGAAAAACATGTAAAACAACATATACATAGCAAAAATCAAGTTTTAAAGTTTTATCTTCGAGGAAAATAGCAGGATAAAAGTGAATAATGCAGAATGTGTAACAAATGAACATATATCATTGATCGAAAAAATGTCTTTGATAAATTAATGTTGTATAGGTAAAGCCCAAAATGCTGAATTTTTAATCTCCTCCAGTTCGAGCATGAGTCATTTGATTTTTCAGCTCTATTATTCAGAGGAAATTTACATTTCATTACAAAGTTGTTCGCAGATGTGCTTTTATTTCATTAACTCCACTAAAAATATTTCAATATTGGACTTTGCGGAAAATGAAGGGGAAAACACAAAAAGAATGAATAAAGATTGAAAATTAAGACGTTCAAGGGAAAATTCTGCATTTTTTTTAAGATCCCAATCGTTGGGAATTATTTCCGCAAAATGTGTATCTTGAAGAAAGCGATGAAGTTGAGTACTGAAATTCAAACAGACAAGCTCTGTTTCTAGGAGACTCCGAGCAGAACCTTATGAGTTTATTTATTTCTCAAAGAAATAGATCTTAGTGAAATCGAATAAAACTTTATTAAATTGAACGATTTTTTCATTCCCTTCAGCTCCGTACTTGTAGTGCATCACGCGGAGCCTTATTAGTACAGAAGAAGACTTTTGAATTAGTACATATTTCAGGAATAAGGTTTTATATATTTACTAGATTATTATTATTATTATTATTAATTTGAAAAAAATGTGAAAATAGCTTTAAATATAACTTCAGCTTGGTATAAGCGCGACTGATGGCAACCATATTGATATTTCAAGTAATTCATTCGAAATCGGAGGTGTATATAATTTGCAACAGTGATTTTTCTTCAAAAGTTTCATCAGTCGCTTGGGAATTCCGAAATCGTATTCCTGAAGTAATTGGAACACTATTCATGGTATCTGAAGAATAAAGCGCCATGCTTAATCAAATAGGGGAAACCATTTACTGAAACAACGATATTTTATTCAAAACTACGACATAACTTATTCTGCACATCAACTAGAAAACCTACTTGTAATTCTTTTCTACGCACAGAAAGTCTCCTTAATAAAAGGCTCATTTTTCCCCCGAATTTTAATAAATCAAATGCCATATCATATTTCCTACATTTTTCCTGAGGTCTCAAGCCCTTAAAGTCATTCCTCACCGACGAAGAAGACACAGAAGTAAGGAAGAGTAAAACATCATTTGGCGTTTACTCAAGAGCAGAAATAGCCCAGTGCTATCTCGCTTTTTAAATTCAAAACAACATACTGTTACTGGAGGATTATTTAACTGATTCAAATAATTGTGAAAACATTACAAAATTTTCGATCATGCAGAGCTAGTTTTCAGAGCTCTTATACTGAACTATAGAACTTTCAGGTCAATGGTTATTTCACGGTCTATTCCATGGTTAGAAGGTTGTACAATAAAAGCATTCTTTCACCTTAACTCCAAATCTAGTAATGTGAATTGATATCCACAAGTAATCATGCATTTTAATAATAATTACTCAAGAAAAAGTTGATAATTTCAAAGGTAGTCCATTTCCGGAGCCTTCCATCATGAAAGTTCCTAATGTCCTCTTGAACGCAACCAACTACCCATTTAATTCCAACAAGGGCGGTTTTTTGTTCCGGATGTTAGAAGAACATAATTCTTATTCGCTTTGGATGAAACAGCACTCCACAAAATAAAAAGACGAAAAAGTTTCTTTGTAGGTAAGTATCCCACTATTACAACGAATATGTCACTGCGGAACAGAATTAAGGTATACTCTAAGAAAAAATTGAAAATCTTTGCAAATCTACTTCTGCTTTCCGTTGACAACCAATGAGATTTATAGCATCAACTCATCTTCAATACGTTAAAAAAAAAAATTATTGGCGCTTTATTATATGTCCGAAACTTTACATTACAGAAGTAATGTATTGCTAACAGTTTTCTTCAAAATATGTCAGGGATATATTCTGATTTATTCAATAAACACATCATGAATTAAGTTTTATGTATTTTCGGCTTACTCTTCCAAAACAGTTAGTTCTCTTTTTTCATTGTAATTTATTTGCCTCTCATTATCTACTTCCAATAGCTATGAAAGCCAAAAGAAATAAAAGCAATTTAAATGGTAAAGTGCGTGCCTTTTAACAAATCAAATGCAACTCAGCATTTATTCGTGTGTTTTTAGAGCTACCCCAGCAAAAACTGCCCAGCAACAAACAAAAAGAACGAGTGATACCTAACTCACCCGAGGGACGTGAAAAAAAGGCCGATCAGCCCTACCCTGACTCCCTACTGCGGTTATTTGTTATTTGCTCTTTATCTTACAATCAAATGCTCAAATGCGCACTGCGTTCCAACACAATGAAAAGAAAGAAGAAAAATAAATTTCTTGAAATGTGTCAATAACTCAGGATCAGACCTACAACAGTTGATCAATGAATTCCAATTGGATCCTAATAAAATGTCATTCAAAATAGTTTTTTGCCAATAAAATCAGGTTTACTTTAATTCTCACTTGATGGAAAGCATATTTTATCACACATTTTAAATTGAAAAAAAAACTTGACCTGGGCGAAACGCTTTTCATAGACTCGTCAGGCACTAGCACACACCCAGACTTATAAACAAAGAGAATCTAGTATATTCTACCCCAAATTACATTCAAATAGTGGAAATCCAGTATATTTCACCACAAACAATCTTCAAATAGGAAGAATCTATTATAGTCTACTCAAAATTACCTTCAAATAGAGATAATTCAGTATATTACCCCTAATGACTTTTAAACACAAATAATCTAGTATATTTCCCCATAAATGATTTTCAAACAAATGTCTTTCAAACAGAGAGAATTCAGTTTATTGCACCCTATATGAAATCAAATAGTGAGAAGCCAGTATACTTCACTTCAAATAAGCTTTAAACAGTGATAATGACCTTTAAATAGGGAGAATATATTCAACTTATTAAGATCAATGATTGTATGCTGGGGGAATCTAGAATGGGATCAAGCCATCTACTTCTATAAAAATTTTCAGGAAGAGGGAATGTTAATAAATTGCATTTGTGGAACTATCGTCTCCAGGTCTCAATTCCGCTCCTTATATGAGTTTGTCATCAAAATTCAAAAGTTTGTTAATGGTAGCCCATTTTGTTGGGAACGTTCTGTATGTGAGTTGAAATGATAACAAATTTCCATCATCTCTAGTGTCAATTCCTTGCAAACAATTGCTTCTTGAATGTAAATAAAACCATTAAGTTTTTCTGAATCACTAAAACGTGGAAGTTTAAAATGATCATCAGTTTTATCTTCGAGTTTACAGTTCTTTTATGCAATGCAGGCTCCAATAAAACCACGTTGAGTGTTGGAAGTAGTTGTTTTACTTAGAAAGTCTTTACTTTTGTCTGGTTTCTGTCTTGAAGCACATAATCTGATGTTGGGGATTGTATTTCGGCCGTTGTCGTTGTGTTAGCAGTAGAAACATAGTTTCTTCTCGTTTAGAATGTTCATAATGGCACTCGCCAACTTCTAAATCGTATACTCTCCTAAACTTAAGTGAAGCAGAATACATCGGATTGTTTTGCTCCAAATACTCCAATTATTCCAAACGACCCTTCTTATTAATTCAAATCCAGCTATTGCCATCATTGTGTGAGTCTCAAATCGTATTAAAATCCAATTTGAATTTAGAAAACATTGATAATTGAATAAGGAGAATCATATGAGGGATTTCCTGGAACAATCTGACTGAATAATCCAAAGTATATCTTTCATTTTAAGTTAAATATGAGTTTATATAGTTCTATAGTCGTAGATCACGGATATCAAATAAAAAATTGTGCCTGAAGTGTATTTTCCGAAATATCAACAATTTAATCATCTTAAAATTTTTCAAAATAGTCAAAATCGAGAATAATATCATTTAATTATCTCTCAATATTACTTATCTCAAATATTCAAACAATTTTTGGATAGCTTCCCAAATTTTCGCGATAAATGCGTTTGAACAAAAATATATGGTTTTTCATTTCTCTCCGATTATCCAAAAAAAAATTGGAGATATCAAATTTTCAATAGCACTGATCGATCGTCCAAAAAATGTACCATAAGATTATCAAATTTAGAACAAATTGAACAAATACGAATTCTATGAGGAAGAATTTGGAAATAGCTGAAATCTGAAAGAATAGCAAAGGGAACCCCTTGTTCTTTTAATTTTTGAACCCCAATATTTCGAGTTAGGCATGGGGTTATATAGTTTTGTAGCCGTAAATCACGAGTATCAAATAAAAATTGATGATTGAAGTGTATTTTCCGAGATATCAACAATTTTATGGTGATTATTTCACTCATGTCAATTATACTGATAAATTTTGCATAGGTACAGGGTACAGTGACAATTATAGTAAATATAAATTTTCCTTCCAAACATTGTTCACTTTTAAGCAATATCCTTTGAGTCATCTGCTCAGATTGAACCTTCGAGCTACGCTCTCGTGATTCAATCGAATAGATGACTTACACGATGTTGCTAGGTAAACAATGTTCAAGAAAAATTTATTGTTAATATTACAGTCTCTTGTGATATTATATAAAATATTTGATTATCTCTTAATATTACTGATCCTAAATATTAAACTATTTTTTGATAGCTCTCCTAATTTCCGAGAAAGAATCTTTAAAAAACCTCTGATTCTCAATTTTGCCCATTATCTCAGAACCTAATTTCCAATAACACCGGTCGATCAACCATTAAAATTTCCAGTAGCTATTTAAAAACAATCAAACAAAAAATACAAATTTAATGGAGGAAAGACTGGAAAATGAAATTTTCGAACTCGATTATCTTGAATTAAGTAAAAGTAAATAACAACTATGAATTATCTCAGAAAATATTGAAGATACCAAATCATCAAATAATCGATCAACCGTAAAATGTACCATAAGTGTACAAAATTTTAAAATAATTGAACAACAAATACGAATTTCATGGGCGAAAAACTGAAAATAGTCGAGCATTGAAGAAATTTGCAAGAGGTTGGAAATTTTCGAACCCAACGATTTTGAGTTAGGTATGAGGTTATAATCTAATATATTGTGATATTTTTAGGGTCTGACATTTTGATTTATTTTCAGAAATATTTTTATCATTCTGATTTGTATTGATCAGTTCCGTAATTCTATTTATACTCTAACTTTTTTTAGTAGATGACGCGATTCTTTATATTGACAACAGTTCTACGTCATTCAAGAGGCTGCTAGAATTATCTCGAAGTATTCCAGACATTATTAAAGGAAATCCGCTACACTATTATAGACAGATTGACTGTAATAGACGGATGTGTGGACAGATGCACGAGGCATACTTTGTCACTAACCTATTGAGGTAGCAGATCACTAAATGATAGCCAAAGAAATTGACATTTCACTATATGGACTTATTGTTCAAATTATGTATTTCATGTGCATTTCTGTTAGCATTGTGATTCTTCAGAACATTCATACAAATCGTTTGGACAAATCAGATAAGCATTGAATGAGCGGAAGTCCTTTCCGTGGACTTAAGTCACACTGGAGTGTAGCATGACCTCGGCAAAGGCAACACGAAGCAAAGAGATTCTTATCGGTCGCAATGTACGCTCGTTTTTTTCTTCAATGTAACGTACAGCCTATAGACAATGATGCACATTAATAATAATAAGATATAATGCGTTCTGTATTTCTGAACCACCTTTCCATGCGTATTTTTGCAGAAGGTAACAAATGAAGCATTATTAAATAATCTACAACCATCTGAAATGTCGTCTGAATAGGAGTTTTTCCATCTATTAATATCCAATTGAAGAATTATATATCAAGCATCCACTCAATAAGATCTGGCACGAAATTTTGAAATTGTCATTTAGCTTCTTGATACTTAAGAAGTCAGAATATTTTATGATCATGTGAGGCCATGATGTATCCAAAGAAACGCTTGGTTCATATTGCCGCTTCCAATGACGTACGTAGTTCTAGACCAATCATCGCCAAAT
The DNA here is from genome assembly GCA_963989225.1 of Dromius quadrimaculatus. Taxonomy (NCBI): domain Eukaryota; kingdom Metazoa; phylum Arthropoda; class Insecta; order Coleoptera; family Carabidae; genus Dromius; species Dromius quadrimaculatus. The sequence goes on along the minus strand of OZ022336.1, from coordinate 5,908,910 downwards.
ACATCATATGTCTCCTATTCTAGCGTAGAATAAAATAAATGCACTGCGATATCAATGCTTTTAAACTCAGTACGACATGTGAGTGGAAGTGAGCTATATTGAAGCTAGTCAATTTGATTGAGATGTGATTAACCACAATGTAAAGAATAATAACTTATTATTTCTCAATTACTCGGATTCATTTTTGTTTCCGGAACATCTTTTTCTCAAGTAAATGAATACCTTATGTTGGACATCCGGTATATATAATACTCTTCTTGCACACCTTTGTTTTATATGAATACATATATATTTATGGGTATATAAAACTGTGTCCCCTTCATAATCGGACCTAGCAACGAGTTATCCTAGCGACCAACGGAAAAATGGAAGCGGAATTCAAGAGGATACAAGCTACAGGATCAATATACCAAATAAAGTCTTCCTCAAAACATTTATTCAGCTATTTTACACCCTTTTCATCCGTTTCTTTATAGTTTTTCTCTTTACTGTGTATCTTATTTCATTTATGAAAGACTTTTCAATAAAGTAAGCAAAATAATTGTATATTGCAGGCTTTATTATGGAAGAAATATATCTGAATATTTCATTTGATGTTCACGAGAATGTTTTTCATATAATGCAGGAGTGCCTTCTAGAATAACATTTAAACATTACTGGAGAAAATTTATCAACAAAATGTATCATTAATCAATAGTCAATAATAAAGATGTAAAATCATATATTTGCCTGTATAAGTTTCAATACATGTTCTACAAAAGATTTAGACAGATCAATATCAACTCAAATCACCATATTTTATATCATTATTAATGATAAACCTTATTTACTGATGATGAAAAACATAAGGTCAAAATAATTCTTTTAGCTTTGAATATTGTAAATTTCATTGAAAGTTTCGTAAGCAAGCTATAAGTAGCAAATCTCAACTGATTTCCAAATTTTTTTATGATTAATACACTATCAGAATAAATCTTTAATTATTTTCATGATGATCTGCTTGATAATTTGATTTTTATTATTAATAATAATTGCATGATCGCGGGCTATGCACTTTTGATTTTACCAACGATTTGTGAGGTCTAGTCAACTTGTGTTCTGTAATAAAATATTAGGGGTCGTGAAAAAAAGTCTGATATGGATAGTATGATTATGTTTCATTGGCCATACTTTCGCTTATATTTTGTTCGGGGAACTGTGATATTATTTTCATTACAGTTTATATAGATGCCGTTATCCGCTTGTTTACAGTTATCCGTCTGTCTCTGATTCTGTTTGTGCATTGATAAAAAAATTGTGCATCGTGCTAATTTTTGCTTTTATTTTCGGAGATAAGAATCATTTTTGTCCGTTTAATATTTCCTGAAGTCCAACTGATTTGAAATGAACAATCATTCAACAATGTGAAAAATCTATAAAGACATCATAGTGAAACTATATATTTGAAAACAACAAAATTTTGCTATAGTTTTTTTTTTGAAATTCAAGAAACTATCGGTAATTACAGATATACATTCGGGAAAAGCAATCACGAGTAGCCGTCTTGTGGGATAATACATTTTATTCAGCGCTATCTTAGTTTGTAAACCTCTTGCTAATATTGAGATTGATTCTACTTCAATCAATAGGAATTCGTTTCCACAATCACATCCTTGTTCCTCCGGCCAATCATTTTTTACTTTCCTGACCTATATAATAGGGGAAATGTTGTAATCGTAGTTTTTTTAAAAGTTCGAGATTTTGATGAATTTCTACGTTTTAGACCCTACTGAACCCGAAAAACATAATTTAAAAAAAAGTCGGTCTGTCGGTCTGCCTGAAAGCACAATAACTTGAACGCGTACGAATTTTCGACTGAAATTTTATATTTAGGTTTCTCATCAAAAAGCTAGTTTCGAGGTTTTTAGATGGGCTTTCATCAATCAGTGGTACCAAAACTTTATTGATACAACTTTTCAGTTTTTTGCATTTATTTTATAAACGGTAGGATTCATCATAAGAATAAAATGACTAAAACTAATCCTCAAATGATTAGGCACAAAATTATCAGCAGTTCATCTATTATTATCAAAATTTAAATTATTATAGAATTCGTTATATTTTTCTGAACCAAAGAAACAATGAGAATCATAATGTTGAGTTAGAATTATTATCACTCCTATTTTGACATCACATACAAACGTTCGACAATTGTTTATTTAGAATAAGTAATTTGGCTCTATGTGAGTGCGGCCGAGCGTGTTTGTTCACCTACACATGCTGTGACGTCACTCGACCAAGAGCTCGCAGGTTTGAATTCACTCAAAGACAATGTGTGATTTGTCGTAAAATAAAAAAAAATGCAGCTACTTGCATCATCACACTCGGATGCTACAGGTTGCCTACCTATACACCTTGAATATGTAGCAATGGCACGAAATTCTGATCGGCAGTACGGCGGTGTCATACCGCGGCTCGGTGATACCGATTAGGAACGCCTAAGCCCAACAAGGGTGCCAGTGAGGATGAATTTGGCTCTATCGTGTTTGGTATCAAATTAAATCTCTTGCAAAGATAATTTTAGCAGAAGTGTCAAAGAGGATATCTGAACGAGTGTCAACTGTCTCTTTCACAAATCATTTAAATGATGTCTAGTTTGGTATCAATTTTAAGCTCTTGGAGAGATAAGCTTAGTGAATATCAAAAATAAATAATCAAGTAGTGGAATCCACGTCTTTTATGATATCATTTTCTGTATAAATATAGAATAATAAACAATATGGCTGGGATTTGGTGTGACTTTTGATGTGACTATATCCAAGAGATTCCATCAATTAAAAACAACTTTGATACGATATCAATAGTGCCACCTCTTTAACTTCCCATGTATTTTCTTTATCCACCCTGATATGTTTATAAATATAATAATTTCAAATAATTTCTCATCAACCTTTTCAAGTATTGAATTTTCTCTAAATTGCGATGACAGATAAATTGTAAACTGAAATTAGAGAGGCGAAGCCCTAAAAATTAATAAATAATTTCTTAAAACATCAATTCCTAAGTTAAACTCGCAGAATTCAATATTCACTGATACAGAATTTGATGTCCTGTGGTCTAGCCCATGTAGAATTCTTAAATAAGTCATTTATCCATTTTATTTTTTTAAATTAATCGATTCATCATCTTTCTGATTGTAGTAGTGCTGCCATCTATGACTGTAGCATTCTATGTCTAAACAACGTAGCATCGAGCTCTCCATGGCACGCTATGATTTCCTTTGCACGTGACCTTGAAACAAATGACTACTTTCAGAGTAGTTCATTGACATGCCCTCCGGCTCTCAACTCTTTACACGGAAATTTCAAATAATCGACTTACAATTGGATAAATCGTTTCATAATTTTCAACGATTACTGCAGATTTAATTGACCATATTCAACACTTTTCTTGGGCGCGAAATTTTTTCCAGGGGCTGATCCGATCGAACTAGAATATTATATGAAATGTGGCCAGATCCTTCCATTTTCAATTCATAATTGAATTTAGTATTTAATATAGTTCATACGTCGAAATATAATTCACCCCACTTGTGTTAGTCCGTCGTTAGAGCTACCTAACTCGTAGGTAGGTACATTAAACAAGTTTCAGTAAAACAATGAATTGCCAAATGTCCCATACTGCAGAATCAGGTGATCTTCTATTATTTTTACATTTTTTTCAGTCAAAATTCTATGATCACTGCAGGCAAACCTTGGATATTGTTGTAGTTTCCCCATTTTCATGAATCCATACACGATTCTCTTGATGTGTAGGTATGTCAAAAAAGGGTGCATAAGTTTGACGGATTCTTACATGCTTTGCTTCTTGAAAATCGGTGAGTTGATGTGACACATTTCGACTGACGACCTTTTTGCAGGGTTGGCATGATTTAAATCAGTTGATTTAAATCAATTGATATAAATCAATTGATTCAAATCATGATCTAATTGATTGCTACGGTAACGCAATAATTAAAATGAATACTCTAATTAATATAATACAGTGATTAGTAACAAATCTAATCTTTTTATATATCTGTGTTAATATCTCTTTTAGGTGAGTATCTTTTATTGTCGGGGGAGAATCCAATCTACAGGATATCAGTAATAAAAAAGGGATACTCGAATGATAATTGTAAATTTGTATTTCAACGGAAATAGATAATTGTATACGTGATTCCTATTGGACAGGAAGTGGATAATTAGTTTTTATTTGTTGTGCGATTATAATAAACAATAATTATTAAGAAAGGAATATATACTAAACCAATAATTATGCAAAACTTTCAAAAGAAAATTTCTCTTGTAAGAGCTCTGTTTAGATAATTTCTTTTAAATATTGCAATTATGTTAAGAATAATTATTTTGCGTACTGAGGAATAGAGCTAATCTACTAGTTTGTTTTGCTCGTTTCAGAAAGCATTAATTACATAATACTTAATTTATGATATATCGATTCGGCTTCATAATAAAGGAAATAGTAATCTCAAGAGTAAATCAAGTGCGACATTATCCGATTTTCAAAATGTTACAGTAATTTCTGCAAGTTCATTTTCACATGCATTGGTCTAGTTGGGAACTTTTTCACATGGTCACTCTAAGCAAACCTAATTTTTTTTTAATATCATTACTTAAGCGATTCTTTTGAAAACATATGCCAAACACTAAAAACGTATCAAGTGCGATATGACCTCAATTTTCACTGTTGCAGTGGTTCGATTATAATAAAAATTCTATGAGTTCATCCAACTTAATCACTCATAAACATGATGAAAGAAATAATCATCATATGAAGAGGACGCAACCACGAATCAAGTGTGACATCATTTTAATTTTCACTGTTTTGCAGTTACGTGATTTCATTTTACCAAGTCATCAATCCTATATAGTTCTATTCCAGAGTGTACCTAGCTTGGTTACTCCGAAAGAACTGTAACATCGAAACGAGCTACTTCGAATAATTTTTATGCTATTGAAGATACAATAAAATACTATGAAACAATCTAATGGAGGATCAAAGAGGACACTCAAAGTGTACTTATTTTCTTACACATTAAATGGACATGTTCAAAACATATAATCAAGATGAAAATAATTAGAGGTACTCACCATTTCACAATTCACAAATTGTTATTAGATAGTACAATGTTTTTCACATCCAGCTACGACCATATCACTTTTTTATCGAACTAATTCAATTCAAACCGAATGGTATCATCACAGAGATCGAATATGATCCATTATCCATTCAATTGATTACATTTGGAGATTTCACAGTTTTTTAAATAATTTTATACACGCAAACTAACCATTAAATACTGTATCTGCTATGTGTCTGATGCCAATCTAGACAAATAAGCGTATATGAAGCGACATCAATAACAAGAAATATCTTGAATAGCGCTCCTACAAAATAAAATAAATCAATTATTCACTGAAATATTCCACAAAAATCTGATTTTAATTTTTATTAGGAATATTTTAAAGGTTTAATTTGGGTTGTCGTTGCGTTGAGGATGTATATTAAACAAAAAACAAAAAAAAATAAATATTGAGAATGATCAACCAAATATCCCGTTCATTGGATCCGTATTAGGAATCAATACGCAATGTTCAAGCTACAGTATTCATGGTGAAAGATCAAGGCCTGAATTCGATTTCATGATAAATTGGCCTTATAAGTTTTCTATTAGCGTTTGGTACTATAATCTACGCTTATTATTTTAAGAGATATGAGCTATCAAACTGTGACAGATTCTTGTTGGATTATTCAACCCTCTACCCCAACGGCGTCAAGAGATAAAGAAATGAAATTGTATTTGTAACTAATGATTACTGAATAAGCGTATCAGCGTTTGATTTATTATTGTGCGATTATATTTTTAGGATATATGAGCTTTCAAAATGGGACAGATTTTCGTAGCATCATTTAACTACATATTCTACTATTAATGTAAGATGAAGGATTTGATCTGATTCAATAAAATTTTCCTAATTTGATCCCTTGAAAGGAGTCCAAGAAAAAAAATGGAGAACTTTATGTGCCCATTTTCAAATATTATTAGTAAAGTGATTGATTTAGGAGATATTATTTTTTTTGGTTGCAGGAGTCTCATTTGTTTGAGTTTCAATATACATACTTAGCTATATTTAAGAATTTTTTCATCACAGTAAATTTGATGAAATCATAAAGAAACAATTTGAGTTTTCATCGCTCTATCAATATTTTTATTGACAACACTCAGAAGCGGCGTTAGGCATGGGCGACGTGGGCCACCGCCTACGGTCTCGCGCCTCAAGCCTCCAGCCGATATAAGTCAAATTTTTTCAACACAATGATTGATTCTATCATAAGCAATATGGATTTGAGATTTATGTCATTAAATGAAAATTTTGGTGCCCTATATGATTTGAGAGAGTTAAAATATAAACCAAAAGAGCAAATAATAAAAAACTTCACAATTTACACACAGTCCTGCGAGTGGGTGAAAGTAGTGACTTCCAACCTTACGAATTGTATGAAGAATAACAAACTATGATTCTAAATGTACCAGACTTTATTAAAGATGTGAAAGAACTGCTTCAATACATAATAGATAATAACTTTAATGAAAATCCAAAAATTTATATTTTCTATCGAGTTTTGTGTTATTGTTGCTAATCTTTTATACTCATTTTAAAACAGAAATATCTAGTCAGTTCAGTTTCCAATACATTTTCATTGATTTTGTTAAATGTATTGGACAACATGCTCCTTTCAAATTCCAATTATCTTGTTTCGTTTAGAAGATACAGCAACAAACATTGTGCTACTACAATAGTCGAATTAGAAATATTATTGAGTATTGAATTTCAATCGATTATATCTTTATTTCTGGAAATATTCAGATGAAACACTCCATCGCGTTACATCTAAGTATGTAGATCACAATACTTTACATACATTCTGATTATCTCAACTGAGACGAAAGGTACAGCTACAAACTCTAAATGTTATTTATCAGGTAATGGTATTTGTATTCTTTGAGATATTCCGATAATAATTCTTATTACATTAGAATGATTCGTGCAGAATACGATCTTTTTTACGGACTTCAATTATCTCAATTCGTTCAGGAGATACAGAGTCAAACAGTGTGTGCTTCTGATTCGGCTATTCTCTCCTCCGTCCGTTACTAAAGTAATACAGCGTACGATCGTAGCATCCTTATGATGTTAATAACAACAAAAATTATCAGAATCGCTTCTTCTTGATATAGTCTAAATAGAATATACAAATTTCAGGATATGTAGGTCTCATATTTTACAAGTTAAGCAATATTTGTGGTTTACGAAAGAGCAAATAATAAAAAACTTTTAAAAATTTACACATAGTCCTGCGAATGGGTGAAAGTAGCAACTTCTAAACTTACGAATTGTATGAAGAATTACAAACTATGGTCCTAAATGTACCAGACTTCATTAAAGATGTGAATGAACTGTTTCAGTATATAATGGAAAATAATTTGGAAGAAATTTATCCAAATATTCTCGAAATTAAAACTAATAAGAAATTATTTGAGAAGTACGACGGGTCAGGAAAGACTTTCAGCTTTGACAGTTTTATCTATTGAAGTAGATATAGTATCTAAGCTGAATTGCGGTACAATCATTAATAAGTTTGTTGAAGCAAAAAGCCAGAAATTTCTGTTTCTTCTATTTTAATCTAAGAATATAGTTCAGTTTGCATTGTCTATACTATAATAAAGTTAGTAGCAAAAAGCTATGTTTCAACTGTTGCTTCTTGCGTCACCAGAGGACCTTGCCCCCATCAAATTTTGGTCTTGCCCCGCCACTGGCAATACTTTTGGAACAATATGCCATGTATAATTTATTTTTTATTTAAAATTATCCTCGATAAATGCTGAACTCGTCCTTAGGCTGAATATTGAAAAAAAAAATATATACATAGAAAGTGAGATCGATAAATAATAAATAAATGAGGGATTATAATTTTTGAATTAAGTGAAAGTCTGAATCGCACCACTTTCAAAATTATTATGTATGTAAGAATTATCGGATGAATCTATATTAAGAGTTTAATTATGAAAACATAAAATTAATGGTTATGATGTATGATCTCGATTGTTCTTACATAGAAAAAACATTGAGTATGTTCGCTATTATTTCACTTATTTGCAGAAAACTTGTACATCAATCAGTTGATATTTTTCTTTTTGAATTCAGTGAAATATAGTGGTGGCTGCTACCATCTATGATCGTAAATGTGTAGCAAGTTGAAGGAAGTTCCGCAAGCGGCAGCACTTCCCGGATTATATAACGTTATATAATATCTAGCGTAGGAATCTGTGTAGAATTCAATAATTTTCAAGATTTTAGTTCTATTTCCTTCCAGGTTTTCCGACTGACTTTGACTATTTGTTTTTTCAAAGTTTCTCTAATAAAAATCAATAGTCAACCTCATTATTACTGAGAAAAAAAATGCAATAAAACTCCAGTTTTTGAGGAAGGAGGCTTCGATAATTCCAAAATGGGAAATTTCAACAATCTTATCAGGTTACTTGACTTTTTACTGATTTTTACTTACTTGTACAAAATAACAAGTATTGTGAAACCGACAAAAATCACCTATTGAGATTTCAATGGAAATACTTGTTTTGAGCATCCCTGAATACATTTTGACTATTTTTGGCTTGATGTCGGTACGTATGTTCGTGCGTTCGTGCGTGCGTTCGTGCGTAACTCGCAAATCTCAAAACTGGTTGAACGTATAATGTTGAAATTTTGTATTTAAGACTGGTATAGGGTCTAGTTGTGCACCTCGCATTATGGTTCCAATCGTCTATACTGGGAGTGAACTTTACTTGAAACTTCTTTCGAATTTCTCTAATAAATCCAGTATGATCAACCGTAGGATGTTGAAATTCAGTATTTGAACTTGATGTTGTATCAGAATAGTTATCTGCTATTTTTGTAAGAATCGGCACTTTACTTGGAACTTTTTTTGAATTTTTTGCATAAATATAGAATGATTCGCCATAGCATATTTAAATTTCGTATAAAGAACTTCTATAACATCTTATTGTACATCTTGCATTATGATTGCGATCGGCTGATCCGGAAGTGCACTTTACTCAAGACTTTTTTTTAATTTTCCGCATAAATCCAAAATGATCAGCCGTAGGATACCGGAATTTAGCATTTGAAATTGATGTAGCATCTCAATGATCATTTTCTATTTTTGTAACAATCGGCTGAGCCGGAAGTGCACTTTATATGATAGACTTTTCGAATTTTCCGCATAAATTCTAAAAAATCAGTCGTAGAATATTCAAATTTTGTATTAGGCACTTTTATAATATCTAGTTGTACACCCTACATTATGATTGCTATCGACTAAACCGGAAAAGTACTTTATTTGTAACATTTTTTTTATTTTCCGCATAAATCCGAAACGATTGAACGTAGATTGTTAGAATTCAGTATTTAGGACGATTATACTGTCTAGATGCTCAAATCCTATTTTAAATGAGATCCACCGAGCCGGAAGTGCACTTTACTTGACATTCTTTTGGAATTTTTCGCATAAATTTGAAGCGATCAGGTGTAGAATATTGAAATTTGGTATTTCAGTCTGCTGTAGCATCTGAATGATTGCCTACTATTTTCATAACAATAGACTGAACCGGAAGTGCCCTGCAGTAGGAACTTATTTTTTAATTTTGCGCATAAATTCAGATCTGTTGGTAGTCGTAGAATTTTGGAAATCAGTATTAAGGAATCTTGTAGTATAAGAATAATGGCCTACTGTTTCCATAGCAACCGACTTGGCTGAAAGCGCATTCTACTTAACAGATTCTTAGAATCTCTTGGGTGAATCCAAAACGATTAACTGTGGAACGATGAGATTTTGTGTTTGATTATATATATCCAATGATATATATATAATCAAACACAAAATCACATCGTATTATATATATATAAATATATATATATATATATATATATATATATATATATATATATATATATATATATATATATATATATATATATATATATATATATATATATATATATATATATATATATATATATATATATATATATATATATATATATGATATATAAACACGATTTTTATTTTCTCGATGATACTATAGAAAATGGAAATATGTGTAAAACAATCGAAATGTTCAATTGTAACTGACTCAATTTTCTCCCAATTTTTGCCATTTCTCCCTCAATATCTCAGTAAAAATTAGACATACACAATTGGCATTACCATACATTAGGCTATAAATATTCCAAATTTCAGGAGAAATAAAATACGAATACGACATTTACAGGGAAAAAACTTAAAATTCATGAGTTCTGAAAATTGATGGCAAGGGATACCCCTTGTTGGAAAATTATAAACTCAAAAATTATTTTTTTTCTATTCTTATGTTTTTGGTATCAGTATCTATAGTTTCGGAAGTGTAGATTACGAAAATCACCATAAAAATGCTATTTTAAAATCCCCTTCATTTTTCTCCATTTCTTCCGCAATTACTATCGTCGATCGACCATACATTAGGCAATAATATTCCAAATTTCAAGACAAATGAACAACAAATAAAAATTTTCTAGGGGAAAAACTGAAAACTGGTGGCAAAGGATACTCCTTGATAGAAAAAATTAAATTAAGAAATATATTTTTTCTCAATTCTCATGATTTTAGTATCAAAATATATATTTCCGCCCGAGTAGCTCGAAAAAATAACCGTAAAAATACTGTCCGATAAGTAATTTTCGATTTCGAGATATCGACGTTCTAAGAAAATCCATGTTTTTCCTTTTTTTCATTTCTCCCTCATTATCTCTTGAAATATGAGAGATACGCAATTGACAATTACTGTAGTCGATCGTCCATATATTTGGCTATATATATTCCAAATTTTGAGACGATTGAATAACAAATACAAATTTTATAGATGAGAAACTGAAACTTGGTGACCACTGGAAAATGATGGCAAGGCCCCTTGATAAAAATTTGAAAACCCAAAAAAATGATAAACAATATTTTTAAATTATTCTGAGAGAATAGATAAGTCGGATATTCAACTACCGAAAAAGGAAGTGTAGCTGCTGTTTGGGTGGGAGTGACACGAATGGTTGTTCAATTTGTATTTATAACAGTTATTACGATTGAATGATTTATATAGTGAACTTATTCGTGTAGTACTTACTTTAGCATAATATTTTAGATAAAAATGAAAAAAATTCAATTCGATATTTTTAAAGTTAAAAAATGTGAAGTATTGTGTTTTACAGATTTAGAGACGTTTGTGCGGTATATGTTTGTTTTAAGGGATGCTTGAGTGTTTATAAGAGAGTACTTGTATCTTTTTATTATTGTATGCTATGCTGGAAGCAAAATATATGTGTGTTTGTTAGCTGTGTGAGCGATAAGTTTTCGGATGATAAAAATGTGTGAGCTTATCTCAGTGAAATTATGAATGTAGATGAAGCAAAAAATTATTTTATCTTGTAAACTCAATTCAAACAAATGAATGGTAATTCAAAGAAGGAATTGATAAAAGTGCACAGCTCTCCACTTGATAAATAAACTACCCTTACAAAAATTATCACGAAAACCGTACCAGACCGGGACTGAATCCGAACCGAACCCAAAATAATTTGCGAACTTTAAATCAATAGCAAATGATTGTTGTTCATGGAATAAATAATAAATCTTTTTGCTTTTAACCTTTTGGAAGAGTAAGTGTAGATAAAATTGAATTTAAAATCTGTGTATGCATACCTTTACAAAGTGAATTTTTTGGCCTAAGTACAGCCCTGCAGCAATCTAGATCACATCAAAGTCTTTTTCACTTTACACACTATAATATTACCGCACTTTGAACACTATTTCCTCATAAAGTACTGCTAAAATGTCCGTCTATCCTGAATTTCTACACAGAACTATACCAAATCCATGAAGCTGAAGCTTAACTGCTATGTCACAGTGTGCTTGTTCAGACCGAATTTATCAATTAAAAATTATTAATACGGAATAAATCTGCACGAAAACAAAGGGACTTTATGTTAAAATTGATCTATAGTTCATTTTATTGAGAAATGCACATTTTTAAATTATTAATTTTGAGGTAAAATTGAACACCACTAATTCCAAACACGATTTTAATTATTTTAGCTGCTTTTTTGATTAGTACTGAAAGATCACACTATCTAAAATATTAAATTAAAGTTAACTTACCAAATTACAATTATAATTTTGACGAAATGTTGAATACATAATATCGGAATTTCATATATACAGGGAGTTTAAAAAGTTTGTTCCGCAAGTACGTATTAAGACCACAAATTTCAGCCAAATAGGTCAATTATTACTCTGCATTTAACTACCCTAAATATTTTATAATAAAACCCAAGATTTCAGATTGCTTGAGCTATGAGCATTTCTATTGAATAACAATATTATATAAGAGAATTGTTTGCAAGATGGGTTCCTCGATCGCTCACAAAAATGTGTTTGTCACTGTATCTGTAGACTGTACAGGATTTTAGACGTCATTTCGTTACTGTTGAAATATTGATGTACCACTTTCCATTTCAGACCAAGGGACAGTCCTAACAATGGATTTTCAGCCGCACCAAAAAAGATGTGACAACTTTTTTTTGGAGTAGGGAATAATTATTTACGACTAATTGAAAAAGCTTCGATTGCGAGAAATTATGGACTTTGACCAACTAAATAGTAATTTATACAACAAGAGTATGAAGTTTAACATTATAATCGGTATTTGAGCATCAAGTATAGTACAGCAAAAAAAAAGCTCATCTGGTAGACAATTAAAAACTGAAACTAAAAGTTCCTTTGACAAAAGATCGAAACGTCAAAATCTCAAATAAATATACAGAATTTACAATCAAAAGTCGTTTTTATACAATAAAATTTTGAAAAATGTATAGATTATTAAGATCAAATAAATTACGATTTTGAATAGGCGAGATAAAAATATATATTTTTTAATAAAGCTTATTAAATTCTAGGAAAAATCAAGAACAATCTAGAATCAGTTTAGAACTAGATTTTGTATATTTTGAATAAAAATATGACTAATATTAGTTTATTTTGATTTTATAGTTCAGTAATAAGATGTACGATGGCAGCATCTAGCACGTTTCAGAGCAGTCATTCAAAAATAACGCTTTCTTAGCACTTCCGCTTAAGTTGGAATATATATTTATCTATTTTTATGTTCAACATGATAATTCGGATCATTAAAAGTGCAAAAAGTGCAAAAAGTGATTATATAAATAATATAATTTATTAAGTCTGCTATCGACAGGAGCTGACTCTAGCGGAGAATCTCAACACTTTGCGCTTGCCTTTAACATAAATTCTCTTTGTGCTAATTCACAACGTGCGTAAACATAAGGAGTGCGTAAAAATATAAACGTAAGAAATTATGCACATTCACAATGGTCGTAACGTGAAATATCAAAATAAAGTGTTTTTTTCATTTTACGTTGGTACAAATTAGGGTTATTGATATATTGTATTGGTTTCTCTGACTGTCATTTTCAAATATTCTGTTGATTTCGATTCTGTTTCGTGTTTACTATTCTTCTTTGGTTTCACTTTTAACAGTTTGAGGAGGTTAGTTACTCTTGTTTTGTTGTATGATGTCTGAAAAAGATCTTGCGATTGTTTCATTATTATTGAAACTGCGTTATAAAAGACGCCAACGAAAGAAATGTTAAGACGAGGGAGAAATTGTTGTCTTTTTTTTTAATAATTCTATGTCAATCATATTTAAAGCTTGTTTCGATCCAGGGTATTGTCAACTGTCAGATGAAAACATGTGTTTAAAGTTGACGCATGCGCTATTAGTTGTTTCGTACGTAAATATAACATTAAGTTAAATTTATCTCAACTTTACGTTTTCATTACGTAGCTCTTATGTCAAAACATAAACGTAAGAAATACGTAAAAGTATTGTGAACACGGGCATTGAAATACAGTAGTTCAACTTTAGGTTTATGTTTACGGTTACGTACTCCTTACGTTTACGCACATTGTGAATAGGCACTTTTTATTGAAAACTCCAAATAATAGAAGTATTAACAACACTGATTTATCGAGAATTCAAATTTTATCCTATAATAATATTTGCAAGCAATTTTTATGATTTTATTGTAAATTAGATATGCAAACTCTAAATATATAAATAAATATGATATAGTATACTTTTTATTTCAAGTTTCAATACATAAATTCCTCATTGTTAGTTTTATAAAATATTATTTTCTTATTTATTTATTCCTGTAAAATAAGTTCCAAAGGTTTTTTAAGAAATAAAACATGAAACAATTTTTTGGGAAAGGTTTTATTGGGAAATATAGAAGGGTATAACAACAAGGAGCATTTTTACTTACTTGTTCGAAGTAACAAGTAAGTATTGTGAAACCGACAAAATTCACCTATCGAGATTTTGATGGAAATATCCATTTTGAGCATTCCTGAATCCATTTTGACTATTTTTGGCTTGATGTCGGTACGTAGGTTCGTGCGTAACTCGCAAATCTCAAAACTGAACGTGTAATGTTGAAATTTTGTATTTAAGACTGGTATAGGGTCTAGTTGTGCATCTCGCATTATGGTTTCAATCGCCGTTACCGGAAGTGCACTTTATTTGAAAACTTTTTTCGAATTTTTCTGATAAATCCAGAATGATCAACCGTGGGATGTTGAAATTCAGTATTTGAACTTGATGTTGTATCAGAATAGTCATCTGCTATTTTTGTATGAATCGGCCAAGCCAGAAGTGCACTTTACTTGAAAGTTTTTTTGAATTTTTTGCATAAATATAGAATTATTCGCCATAGCATATTGAAATTTCGTATAGAGAACTTTTATAACATCTTATTGAACATCTTGCATTATGATTGCGATCGGCTGAACCGGCAGTGCACTTTACTTGGAGCTTTTTTTTAATTTTCCGCATAAATTCAGAATGATCAGCCAAAGGATACTGGAATTTAGCATTCTGAATTGCTGTAGCATCTAAATGGTCATCTTCTATTTCTGTAAGAATCGGCTGAGCCGGGAGTGCACTTTATATGACAGACTTTTTGAATTTTCCGCATAAATTCTAAACAATCAGTCGTAGAATATTTTAGTTTTGTATTATACACTTTTATAATATCTAGTTGTACACCCTGCATTATGATTGCTATCGACTAAACCGGAAGAGCACTTTATTCGCAACATTTTATTAATTTTCCGCATAAATCCAAAACGATCGAAAGTAGATTATTAGAATTCAGTATTTAGGACAATTATACCGTCTAGATGCTCATATCCTATTTTTATTGAAATCCACCAAGCCGGAAGTGCACTTTACTTAACAGTTTTTTGGAATTTTTCGCATAAATTCGAAACGATCTGGTGTAGAATATTGTAATTTGGTATTTCAGTCCGCTGTAGCATCCGAATGATAGCCCACTATTTTAATAACAGTAGACTGAACCGGAAGTGCACTTCAGTAGGAATTTAATTTTTTAATTTTGCGCATTATATTTCTTTCTCAATTTTAATTTTGAAAAGATTTTTGTTGTATTTGCAGTAGCTTCCCGGTTATTATTCTGATGAACAACGACAGGTTATCGTTTATATCAAATTAATATGGCCTAATCAGCAGCCCATACCCGCCCTCTTTTCATTTACTTTTACAAAGTAACAAGTAAGTATTGTGAAACGGACAAAATTCACCTATCGAGATTTTGATGGAAATATCCGTTTTGAGCATCCCTGAATCCATTTTGACTATTTTTGGCTTGATGTCGGTACGTACGTTCGTACGTGCGTGTGTGCGTGCGTAACTCGCAAATCTCAAAACTGGTAGAACGTATAATGTTGAAATTTTGTATTTGAGACTGGTATAGGGTCTAATTGTGCACCTCGCATTATGGTTCCAATCGTCTGTACCGGAAGTGAACTTTACTTGAAACTTTTTTAGAATTTTTTTAATAAATCCAGAATGATCAACCGTAGGATGCTGAAATTCAGTACTTGAACTTGACGTTGTATCAGAATGATTATCTGCTATTTTTGTAAGAATCGGCTAGGCCAGAAGTGCACTTTACTTGAAACTTTTTTTTAATTTCTTGCATAAATATAGAATGATCCGCCATAGCATATTGAAAATTCGTGTAAAGAACTTCTATAACATCTTATTGTACATCTTGCATTATGATTGCGATTGGCTGAACCGGAAGTGCACTTTACTTTAAGCTTTTTTTATTTTTTCGCATAAATTTAGAATGATCAGCCATAGGATACTGGAATTTAGCATATAAAATTGATGTAGCATCCAAATGGTCATCTTCTATTTTTGTTACAATCGGCTTAGCCGGAAGTGCACTTTATATGACAGACTTTTTGAATTTTCCGCATAAATTCTAAACAATCAGTCATAGAATATTTAAATATTGTATTAGGCACTTTTATAATATCTTGTTGTACACCTTGCATTATGAATGCTATCGACTAAGCCGGAAGAGCACTTTAATCAAAACATTTTTTTAATTCTCCCCATAAATCCAAAACGATTGAACGTAGATTGCTAGAATTCAGTATTTAGGACGATTATATCGTTTAGATGCTCATATCCTATTTATATTGAGATCCACCGAGCCGAAAGTGCACTCTACTTTACAGTCTTTTGGAATTTTTGTCATAAATTCGAAACGATCAGGTGTAGAGAATATTGAAATTTGGTATTTCAGTCTGCTGTAGCATCTGAATGATTGCCTACTATTTTCATAACAATAGACTGAGTCGGAAGTGCACTTTAGTGGGAATTTATTTTTTAATTTTGCGCATGAATTCAGATCTGTTGGCAGTCGTAAAATTTTGGAAATCAGTATTTAGGAATGTTGTAGTATATATATATATATATATATATATATATATATATATATATATATATATATATATATATATATATATATATATATATATATATATATATATATATATATATATATATATATATATATATATATATATATATATATATATATATATATATATATATATATATAGACTGTATTTAGGAATGTTGTAGTATAAGAATAATGGCCTACTGTTTCCATATTAACCGCATTTAACTTGACAGATTTTTAGAATCTCTTAGGTAAATCCAAGACGATTAACTGTGGAACGATGAGATTTTGTGTTTGATTATATATATAGACTGTCAAGTAGAGTGCACTTTCGGCTCGGTGGATCTCAATATAAATAGGATATGAGCATCTAAACGGTATAATTGTCATAAATACTGAATTCTAGCAATCTACGTTCAATCGTTTTGGATTTATGGGGAGAATAAAAAAAATGTTTTGATTAAAGTGCTCTTCCGGCTTAGTCGATAGCAATCATAATGCAAGGTGTACAACAAGATATTATAAAAGTGCCTAATACAATATTTAAATATTCTATGACTGATTGTTTAGAGTTTACGCGCAAAATTCAAAAAGTCTGTCATATAAAGTGCACTTCCGGCTCAGCCGATTGTTACAAAAATAGAAGATGACCATAAAGATGCTACATAAATTTTAAATGCTAAATTCCAGTATCCTATGGCTGATCATTTTGGATTTATGCGGAAAATTGAAAAAAACTTTCAAGTAAAGTGCACTTCTGGTTCAGCCGATCGCAATCATAATGCAAGATGTACAATAAGATGTTATAAAAGTTCTTTATACGAAATTTCAATATGCTATCGCGAATCATTCTATATTTATGCAAAAAAAAAATAAAAAAGTTTCAGATAGAGTGCACTTCTGGCCTGGCCGATTCTTACAAAAATAGCGGATAATCATTCTGATACAAAATCAAGTCCAAATACTGGATTTCAGCATCCTACGGTTGATCATTCTGGATTTATTATAAATATTCTAAAAATGTTTCAAGTAAAGTGCACTTCCGGTACAGACGATTGGAACCATAATGCGAGGTGCACAACAAGACTTTATACCAGTCTCAAATACAAAATTTCAACATTATACGTTCAACCAGTTTTGAGATTACGAACGTACGTACCGACATCAAGCCAAAAATAGTCAAAATGGATTCAGGAATGCTCAAAACGGATATTTTCATCAAAATCTCGATAGGTGGATTTTTCTCTCCACTTTGTAGTTTCTTGCGTATATTTTATAAATGCCTGAAATTTGAATTATGATTAAACTAGTTATATTTTTCTGAAACATTCGAACAAATAGAATACTGAAATGTCATAATGTTTATAATAATAATTACTCATATTCAGACATCACATGCAAATGTTGAATTGTTTTTTGAAATAAATAATTTGGTTATATCGTGTTTGGTATCAAATCAAAGCTCCTGCGAGAATAATTCTAGTAAAAGTATCAAAAATGATATTCGAGCTATTGTCATTTGTTTAAATTATGACTAATTTGGTACCAATTTAAAGCTCTCGGAGAGATAAGCGTAATAGAAATCTTGAATAAATATGATTTTTCCGATTGTTAATTGTTTTTCTACAACTCAACTTGATTATGCCAGATTGGGGATCAAGTAAAGCAACTGGACATAAAACCTATGGCCATTGTAAAATAAAATAGTAATTTTATGCAACCACCATGTGTCACTTTAAAATATGCAATCAATTGATAAGACACTCTAAATTTATGAAACAGCATTAACAGCAATGAAACTATCTAGAGAAGTACCGTGTGGTCACAGCCGATTTTTGAAGTGAAAACTTCTTTAAGCTGCACGCACACTGTGGTGACTAGAAGAGAAGAGAAGCGCGGCGAAGCGAAGCGTCGTTTTAGCAGAGTCTGCACACTAGAGCGAAGAGAAGCGAAGTGGGACAATCATGAATGCTTATACGCATGTTCATGACGTAATTCCATAACAGCAAAACTTTGTTGCATAGAATGAATAGTTGCTCATCTGAATAAGATTTATTTGTTTTTGGCCTACTTGCCAGTATAAAAGAAGAGTAGAAACCTGATAGAAAAGTCTAAGTGCAAGAAATTAACCAAAAGAAAGATATTCTTGGTGAATTCCGTCACCTATTTCCGGATTTATGGAAAGACAAGAAGATATTTTTCAAATATGAGTCTGTCGACTTCATCCGAAAGGGTCCAGAAAATGACGACGCTAGAAAATTTGGCTCTTCGCTTCTTCCACCCACCGCACACTGGCGAGGCGCGAAGGGAAGCGGCAAGAGGCGACTTCGCCTCAATGCTCTGAAGACCATTCGCGCGATGACTCCTCGCTCTTTGCTTCGCTTTTCCCCGCGTGACACCAGTGTGCGGTGTCCTATTTGATAACATGTACTTCAATCAGGCGGCAAAACTTCTCTTCTCTTCGCCACGCCTCAGTGTGCGGGCACCTTTAGGCACATTTTAGGATGGGACAAAGCACTGAGCTCGTATGACTGTCACGCTTAGATACTTATGTACAGATGTGTGTGCGAAAATTTGCGTTGATCAACGTGCCCCTTTCTTTTACTTTTATTTTTCATAATGAAATTTTTGGGGAATCTTTGAGAAATGTAGATTTTATCTAAACTGTTATATGTACGTGGATTTGAACATTAGTTGATTAATTCACAGTCACATGCATTCATAATGCTGGCAAGCTATTTTTAAGAATAGCTATTTTGTATAACAAATACAAAAAATCTGACGTGAACATCACGTGACATCATTTGATATATACACAAATTTGATTTGATATATACACAAATTCATTCATCAATAAAGACTTTTGCCACTTCAGACTATAATAATTATAATTTGAATAATATTTTGACATGTACAATGACAAACAAAATCAAAAAATTGACAACAGATTATCATGCCTACCTTATCATTTCAATTAAACTGATTGTTTTATACCGAAAATTCTGAATGTCTGTTATACATATAAACTGCACTTCCGGCTCAGCCGATTGATACAAAAATAGTAGATAACTATTTTGATGCTACAACAAGTTCAAACACTAAATTTCAATATGCTATGGCTGATCATTCTAGATTTATGCAAAAAATAAAAAAAAAGTTTCAAGTAAAGTGCACTTCTGGCTTGACCGATTCATACAAAAATAGCAGATGACTATTCTGATACAACATCAAGTTCAAATACTGAATTTCAACATCCTAAGGTTGATCATTCTGTATTTATCAGAAAAATTTGAAAAAAGTTTCAAGTAAAGTGCACTTCCGGTACAGACGATTGGAACCATAATGCGAGATGCACAACTAAACCCTATACCAGTCTTGAATACAAAATTTCAACATCATACGTTCAACCAGTTTTGAGATTTGCGAGTTAAGCACGAACGCCCGCACGAACATACGTACCGACATCAAGCCAAAAATAGTCAAAATGGATTCAGGGATGCTCAGAACGGATATTTCCATCAAAATCTCGATAGAAGAATTTTGTCAGTCTCACAATACTTGTTACTTTGTACAAGTAAGTAAAAATTAATTTAAAAAAATCAGTTTTTCACAAATAATCAAAAAACTATAATAATAAAAAAAAGAAGCTCCATACATAAGTTGTAGCTGAGGTAATTCTGCATATTTGAGTTCATTTTATGACTTCCTAGCATGAAAATTGGCTGAGATATGTCACTAAGTATATTTTCCGGATCGAAAAACAAAACTATAAATTTATTTTCACTTTATTTATTTTTGCAATAATACTTTTCTCAAACTGATTGGTTCATACTTCAATCTTTTTTAAATTGAACCATGGGTATTGCAATTCGAACCTAAAGTGTGCAGACTACAAATTTTATTTGGGAATGTTTATTGTCAAGTTCATATACTTAGCTTCGCATTTTAAGCTTGCATGAAATTGTTCCATGTTTAGATTCAGTTGTAAATGTACCTTTGTTGCATATATTACTATTTTAACTATTATGCTATGGCGAATAATTCTATATTTATGGAAAAGATTCAAAAAAAGTTTCAAGTACAGTGCACTTCTGGCTTGACCGATTCATACAAAAATAGCAGATGACTATTCTGATACAACATCAAGTTCAAATACTGAATTTCAACATCCTAAGGTTGATCATTCTGTATTTATCAGAAAAATTTGAAAAATGTTTCAAGTAAAGTGCACTTCCGGTATAGACGATTGGAACCATAATGCGAGATGCACAACTAAACCCTATACCAGTCTTGAATACAAAATTTCAACATCATACGTTCAACCAGTTTTGAGATTTGCGAGTTAAGCACGAACGCCCGCACGAACATACGTACTGACATCAAGCCAAAAATAGTCAAAATGGATTCAGGGATGCTCAAAACGGATATTTCCATCAAAATCTCGATAGAAGAATTTTGTCAGTCTCACAATACTTGTTATTTTGTACAAGTAAAAATTAATTTAAAAAAATCAGTTTTTCACAAATAATCAAAAAAATATAATAATAAAAAAAAGAAGCTCCATACATAAGTTGTAGCTGAGGTAATTCTGCATATTTGAGTTCATTTTATGACTTCCTAGCATGAAAATTGGCTGAGATATGTCACTAAGTATATTTTCCGGATCGAAAAACAAAACTATAAATTTATTTTCACTTTATTTATTTATGCAATAATACTTTTCTCAAACTGATTGGTTTATACTTCAATCTTTTTTAAATTGAACCATGGGTATTGCAATTCGAACCTAAAGTGTGCAGACTACAAATTTTATTTGGGAATGTTTATTGTCAAGTTCATATGCTTAGCTTCGCATTTTAAGCTTGCATGAAATTGTTCCATGTTTAGATTCAGTTGTAAATGTACCTTTGTTGCATATATTACTATTTTAACTATTATGCTATGGCGAATAATTCTATATTTATGGAAAAGATTCAAAAAAAGTTTCAAGTACAGTGCACTTCTGGCTTGACCGATTCATACAAAAATAGCAGATGACTATTCTGATACAACATCAAGTCCAAATACTAAATTTCAACATCCTAAGGTTGATCATTCTGTATTTATCAGAAAAATTTGAAAAAAGTTTCAAGTAAAGTGCACTTCCGGTACAGACGATTGGAACCATAATGCGAGATGCACAACTAAACCCTATACCAGTCTTGAATACAAAATTTCAACATCATACGTTCAACCAGTTTTGAGATTTGCGAGTTAAGCACGAACGCCCGCACGAACATACGTACTGACATCAAGCCAAAAATAGTCAAAATGGATTCAGGGATGCTCAAAACGGATATTTTCATCAAAATCTCGATAGGTGAATATTGTCGGTTTCACAATACTTTCTTGTACTTAGTACAAGTAAGTAAAAATGCTATATTTTGGGATAAGTGCGGAGTACAGCGATCTGACGAATCCCAAAAACGTATTTTTCACCTCCCCGCTCTTATTCATTGTTGCAACAAGAAATTTTACCAATCTTACAGCCAAAATTTTTTTTTCCAACGTTTTCTTGCTACTTCCTCCATCTGTTCTGTGGAAAATGTAAACGTAAAATCAGATTATTATTTTCTCATTAGTGTATGTAAACGCGGGAATGCATCTTATTGGTTTACGCATCCCGCGCGTATATGCCATATCTGGGCAAAGTGAGAACAAAGGGGGTAACCTAAATGTTTCTGAATTTTTGTTGCTGTCACATGTTAATTCAAAACAACCAATTCTGGATTAAACTCTGACTTCAATACAAAATCTGTACTAGTATTCATAATAAGGTCAGTACATTCTAATTATTGATATTAGTTTTTATATTTGATCAAATCTTAGCTCATGTAACCACAATTTTGATGAAAAAACAAGCAACTTACCTATAAGAAAAAAAAAACTACCTGTAACTATTTTGGCAGGAATGGAGAAAAAAGAAAACCCCAATAAACCAGGGCCGTCTGGAACATCCAAGAAGGCTACCAAAAAACCCACCTCCAAGGGAGTTCAGAAGCAAAATGTTGACATCCTCAACACAAAAGCTCGTATCAAAAAAAACAAAAATCTGCACAAAAGAATAGCGGCGTCGACCTACAAGCTCAATGAGTCTGAATCCGAGCAAAACGAAGCTACTTATTACCCTTTCTGGAAGAGTAGCTCCTCAGGATCTTTGCATTGCACCACTCCCAAAAGCAGCTTGACGAGCGGAATAAGTACCTCAGAATCCGCAATCTCACCCGAGACTCCCAAATCTACAAAAAAGATTTTACAACAACGTCTAGAACATGTTGTCAGAAATATTTTCAACACTTCTACCAAAGATAAACAAGATGCCAGTTTGGAACAGAAATCTACCTCTCCAGATAAGTCAATGTCAGGTGTACGTAATCCACTAAAAAAGTCTAGTGAACATTCTGAGGCAGATGTAGCTCCAAATCTTCATATTGTGAAGAAGAAAAGTAAATTGAGTAAAAAATCCAAAAAATAATTCTATTGTCAAATTCATTGCTTACCTGTTACTAATTTGTTATGTATTGAAATGATTCTTGTATTCCTACCAAAAAAATACTGTTGAAATATCTGATTTAAATATTGTTTCAAGTGTAAGAGAAATTATTATCGAAATAAAACATTGATATCAAATTTATGGCGATCAAATAACATGAGTTTTATGACGATTTCAATCAATCTTGAAAATCTATATTTTCTGCCCAGTAAAATCCCCCCTGTGGTGTACCCTCCTTTAGCATCTATTGGTATCTGTATTTGTGTCACAAATGATATTCATTAGATTTCTTTTTATTATTCAAAATCAATAACGTCACACAGAGTTTCCTTGATTTAATGAATATTGTACAATTTACATTTAACTAACTACTCTGCACAAAATATTAATATGATAAATACTGTTCAAAAAGCTTGCAGTTGATCTTTTTCAAAAATAAAACATGTGTTGCGTGAGGTGAATATTATTTATTTAAAATTCTTATTTCGAAGTACATGTTAATCAAAAATACAGTGCTATGGATGAACTTGCACTTGAATAAATATATAGTTTTAACGAGGTAAGTTAACAATATTAAATGATGATTATATATGCAACAACTTAGAAATAAAATAGTTTACAGTCTTTATTTATCAATAAAATAAATAAACTCTTTTTAAAGATTATAGAGATACGATTTGTACCAGATTTGCATTTCGGCTGGAAGTTTAAGGCTCCAAATCGTCTGATCAAGCCGCGCATGGCAATTCAAAGTATAACCCCTCTATTTTTTATTCAAGGTCTTAAATTTTTTTTACTCACGCTCCTGGCTCCCCTAGTACATGCAGCGTTTGTTATCCATAGGATCTTATGGAAAAATGGGTAGAAGGTTCTGTGCGAATTGTCCTCGAATCGATTCGAATTGAGTAATTTTTCGAACTATTCGATTTTTTCGAACTATTCGTTTTATTTCGAATTTACTTCATTTTCAATCACGTAGCTTATTTAGATTTATTCGAAACTAACATGGAATTGAGCGGCTCTTCAATCATTCTAAAAAATCATCAACTTTATAGTGAACATCAATTTTCGTCGGCTGGTGATATTGTTTCATCACCAGAATCAGTATCATATGAAAAATGTCTATCAAAATTTGCAAATATTAAGCTTGGAATAATTTATAATAAATAAAAATTACTGGAAAACCGTGCAATTTTATGTTCATTATTAATTATGAATTAAAAGAATGAATGAAAAAAAAATTCGTCTAAAAATAAAGTAGTTTGATGTGGACCAAATTTTTAAAATTTATTTATCGACTAAAAAATATATACTTTTAATTATTCTCTAATAAAAAATATTACATAGCCACGAGATTGGAAATTAAAAAATTTTTTGAAAAATGAAATAAGGGCGATCATTTTTTTTATGGATTAAAAAACAAAGAGTCTTTGTAATGTGAAGTTCCAGACTACGTGACTATATAATTTCGAAAGTAAATATTTACTATTTCATATTTTTTTTTTCAAATTTAATTTATTCAAAAAACTTACATTTCAAAACAAAAATTTTCATTGTAATTCCACTCATTTGTATAATTCTGTCTTATATCTAGTATATATAGCACTTAACCTAAAACTTATACAACTAAAATCCTATAAGCATGTCCAAATTCGAATAATGGTCGGCGTATGGTTCTCAGATCGATTTCTGCAACAATAAGTTTAATATTAGATTTTGCATGCATACCTACATAGTTAAATACATAATATTCTGGCTAAATCAACATTCAACTAACAATCAATCTATGACGAAGTCCGAATGAAGCATCGGCTTTGGCTCCGGCCGAAAAAGACACCATCTGTCTAGGCCTCGGCCGAAGGAGTCGGCGACAGTCGAACATCGGACAAAAGCAGAACAAATTACATACACTGATCATATAGCGAGCATAATGAAAAATAGACGAAAGATGAAAGAAATGTTACAAGAAATAATAACGGAAATAGGACTAGCAATAAACTTCAATAAAACAAAAATAATGAAATTCGGAGAAACAACGGAGGATAAAGAAATAAAGTGGGTGGATATACTTTTGAAGTGTAGACAGATTCAAATATTCAGGTGTCACAATTACAAATAAAGGGAAAAGAGAATCAGAAATATGAGAGAAAATAGTAACAACAAACAGAACAGAGCTTTCTACGCAAATAAAAAACTATTGAAAAGTAATACCCTTGTCAAAAACAACAAAAATGAGAATATATAAGACAATAATAAGGCCAATAGCACTCTATGTTGTCGAGACAATGACAGTGACAAAAACAGACGAAGCAGATTTGAGAATAATGGAAAGAAGAATCATGAGAACAATACTAGGGCCAGAAAAAGTATTGGAAAACGAATAGAGACCAAGAATGAATCACGAAATAAGATATAGTCAAGAAAATAAAACAGTAAAGAAAAAAATGGCTCGGACACGTGTAGAGAGCTGGGGAGCAAGACACAATAAAGTCAATCCTAGAATGGAACCCAGCAGCAGAGGCGGCTCTAGCCTACTTACCGCCGGGGTGCAAAGATATATAAATTGTGCCCCCTCCCCCCTCTACCCCTCTTCTCATCATACTTCTCTTTTTTATAGATCTCAATCCCAATCCACAATCTGTAATCCACAATTTGGATCTCAATTCACAAACCAAAATTTTTATCCCAATCCACAATCCAGAATCAATAATTTCAATCTCAAACCACAATTCACAATTTTAGTCTTTATCCACAATTTGAATCCCAATATACAATTTCAATCCCAACCCACAATCCACAATTTTAATTCCAATCCCAATTAAAAATCCACAGTCATAATCCCAATCCAAAATACACAATTTTAATCCCAATCCCAATTCGCAACCCACAATTTCAATCCCAATCCAAAATCCAAGATCCCAATCCCAATCAAAAATCCACAATCCCAATTCCAATCAAAAATCCTCAATCCCAATCCCAATCCCAATCCCAATCCAAAATCCAAAATCCAGAAACACAATCTCAATCTTAAATTCTACAACCCCAATCCCAATCGAAAATCCATAATCCCAATCCCAATAAAAA
Organism: Dromius quadrimaculatus; assembly: GCA_963989225.1. Lineage (NCBI taxonomy): Eukaryota > Metazoa > Arthropoda > Insecta > Coleoptera > Carabidae > Dromius > Dromius quadrimaculatus. The sequence continues at coordinate 5,882,315 of OZ022336.1, read as the reverse complement.
TCCACAATCCCAATCCAAAATCCAGAAACCCAATCGCAATCAAAAATTCACAACCCTAATCCCAATCAAAAATCCACAATCCCAATCCCAATCCCAATCCAAAATCCAAAATCCAGAAACTCAATCCCAATCCAAAATCCTAATCCCAATCCAAAATCCACAATTCCTGATCCAAAATTCACAATTTTAATTCCAATCCAAAATAGAATGGTGGATTATGGATTTTTGATTGTAGATTAGCTCTAATAAAATATGTTGTTGAAGAAACTGTTCTTATTTTTAAAGAATTATGTTCGGGGCCCAACTGCCACCATCAAGGACATGGCGCCGGGGTGCCGTGCATCCCTTGCAACCCCGCTTGAGATGCCTCTGCACAGCAGGAAGAAGAAAAAATGGTAGACCAAGAATAAAGAATAATTTTACTTCATTCCCAACATTGGGGGTTAATTCACAAATTATTGTCCAAAATATTACATTTAAATACATACCGCATCCTATTCAGGATCTTCACATTCCATGATTGGTGTTGTTACGCATGGAGTTTCTACGGTAAGGTCGATTCATTGACAAATCAAGGGGATCTGCATTGTTTTCATTTGCAGTATTGAATCCTCCGTTAGGATAGTATGCTGGTCCCATTGGAATGTTAGCATTGTTTTCAAAATTGTTGTAATTTGAATTATATTGATTTGGATGCCCATACATTTGAGAGCATAAGACTTTATGAGTTAAAATATTGTTAAGGAATCTATTATATAATGACGTATTTATGTGATCAAAGAAGCGATACATATTTGTTGAATAATAATGAGTATTGTTAACTTCGAATAAAGTTTGATATCCCAAAGGTGGATCATCATGATTAATTGGTTTTTGATATATTTCTAAGATGGAGGTGTCCATCCTATATGTGCAGTCTCTGAAATCAGAAATTTAAATCAATTATACATCAATAAAATATACCATGAAGAGAGCGACCCCCCCTCCCTCCTTGGTGAGATGTGTGCGATTTGGCTCAACCCCCTCCCCTCCCTAATCACACGTGAGATTTCTCAAAATATGTGTTTCAAGTGTAAATGCGTTGGATTTTATTTTTATTTGACTTGTTGAGACTATTATTGTATAAGATTTGGCCATATTTTAGTAAAGAAATATTTAACCCAATTTTATTGTTTCTTGCGAAAAAAAATTACGTGATATCGCCGAGACCCCCTCTCACTCCAAAGTAAGATTAGATGAGATTCGGCTCGACCCCCTCCCCCCCTTAAACACCTCACGTAATTTATGGACGCCCCCCAAGATGAGGATTAAATGATATATAAATGCTTCGAAAATAACTAAAAATATCCAATTAAACAATAAGAAAGAAAAACATTTGATTAAATCATGATTAAAATCAAAACTTTGATCAAATGATTTTTTCAAGAAAATCATTGATTTTAATCAAAAAAAATATTATCTTTTGAAGAAAAATACTACAGTAAAAAATGAAGTGAACTACTTATCATAAGAAAATTAGAAACAGGAAACATATCTCCCCCTTAAACACCTCACGTAATATATGAAAGCCCCCCCCAAGATGAGGATTAAATGATTTATAATTGCTTCGAAAATAACTAGAAATATACAATTAAAACAATAAGAAAGAAAAACATTTGATTAAATCATGATTAAAATCAAAACTTTAATCAAATGATTTTTTTTCAAGAAAATCATTGATTTTAATAAAAAAAATATTATCTTTTGAAGTATAATACTACAGTAGAAAATGAAGTGAACTACTTATCATAAGAAAATTAAAAACAGGAAACATATCCCCCCCTTAAACACCTCACGCAATATATGAAAGCCCCCCCAAGATAAGGATTAAATGATTTATAATTGCTTCGAAAATAACTAGAAATATACAATTAAAACAATAAGAAAGAAAAACATTTGATTAAATCATGATTCAAATCAAAACTTTAATCAAATGATTTTTTTTCAAGAAAATCATTGATTTTAATAAAAAAAATATTATCTTTTGAAGAAAAATACTACAGTAGAAAATGATGTGAACTACTTATCATAAGAAAATTAGAAACAGGAAACATATCCCCCCCTTAAACACCTCGTAATATATGGAAGCCCCCTAAAATGAGGATTGAATTATTCATAAATGTTTCGAAAATAACTAGAAAAATCCAATTAAAACAATAAAAAAAAAAAACATTTGATTAAATCATGATTGAAATAGAAAATTTAATCAAATGATTTTTTTTCAAAAAAACCATTGATTTCAATCAAAAAAAAAATATTTTCTCTTGAAGAAAAATACTACAGTAGAAAATGAAGTAAACTATATATCATAAGAAAATTAGAAACAGGAAACATGCATATTTTATCAAAAATAAAAAATTATACTAGAAAATGGAAAATAATTCAAATTATTGCATGAAAATTGTAACTTAAAATTGGAAATAAGCGAAAAATTATGTAAAAAGACTAACACTTGACGCATTTTCAATGTCAATTTAAAATTAAATTAGTATCTGAAGCAGTTATGCAACGAAACGGTTCAAATAATTACCAAAAGTATTGAAAATACTATCTAAATAGAACTTAAAAAGTCTAAACTGAAAAAAGAGAAAAAATCAAAAAAGTCATATTTTTTAAAATAATAATCGTGATTTTCGATTATTATTCGAATCATGATTTTTTTACATCCCGAATGATATGAATACTTTCATATCTTGTTTAGAAGCAGAAAAAGTTGAATACATACCCAAATTCGGTAGGAAAAGTAGTAATATGGATGAGTTCATGTAGAGTTTCTGTTATGAATGCATTACGATTCAATATTTTTGCCCTGGTAAACACAGATACTGGATGACCAGTCACGGTATCAATAAATTCGTAACGTTTCATATTATTTGATCTGAAAAAAATAATCAGTCTTAGATAATGTAAGACACGTGGTCTTGTTTTGTTCTCAATTGATTCTTGCATCTTATTCAAAAATATAGTATTGGATTCACATATTCAATTTAATTAAATACTGTTGGTTTCATTTGAATGAAATGAGAATTGTCCATTAAGTATCTTTTCAATGGAACAGGTAACTTGAGAGGTTGGAAAGCAAAATGTGACAAAATTTGTAAATTGAACAAATGAGAAATAAGTAATCCAATATATTATCAATGCCTATCACAATTTGATTCTTAAACACTGTATAAGTTGATAAACGAATGTTTAAAATTTGTAGTTCGCAACTAGCCACGTGCCTTTTGTCGTATGTAACCAGCCACTAACCACAAATATCGAAAGAAAAACTTTAAATGATAAAGATAATAGTTGATATTGTGCTTTTTACTTACCCAGTGTTATTCATTGTTGCAGCAAGAAGTTTCACCAATTTTACAGCCAAAAAAACTGTTCTCTAACGTTCACAAAGACTTGACCACCACTTCAGTACTTCTTCATGAAAGCTTCTTGCTATTCTGAAGCTGAACCATATTATTATTATTTCATTGGTGTATGTTAACGCGGGAATGCAATTTATTGGTTCACGCACCCGCGCAACCACTAGACCATATTTGGTCAAAGCGGGAAAAACGGAATAACCTAAATTTCTTTTGTCTTTCTCTCATAAACTAATCGATATTTCCATTTGAATGTCAGTTTGAATACATCATTGAATATAAATATAAAACCATATTAAATTTAGAAATGAATATTATAATTTGACTCTGACTTCAATACAAAATTTTTACTTGTATTTGTAATAGTTGTATTCTAATTATTGTTATTAGCTTCTAGGGTGTAATAATTCTATATTTGATTAAATCTCAGCTCTCGCAAAAACAATTTAAATGAAAAAACAACCACCTAGTCTATATTATTTTTTTATTTTTTGCAATTATTTTTAAAACATATAGACCCAAAGGCCCACCTAAAAATCCATCTATCCAAAATATTGATATGATGAAATCTGTTCAGAGAGCTTGCAATTGACCTTTTCCAGAAATAAAGCATCTGTTGCGTGAGATAGGATATAATATTTATTTGAAATACTTATTCTAAAATACATGTTTATCAAAAATGAACTTAAAAGATTACACTTGAATAAATATTACAGGATACAAAGCTTTACAGTCTATGAATTTAAAGTGAAAAATATTAAATAATAATCATATGAGTAATAGTTTCTTAAAAATAAAATAGTTTACAGTCTTTATTTATCAATAGAATGGATGAAATTTTTTGTAAAATCCTCACGATTAGTAGCATATTTGCATTTTGGCTGAAAATTTAAGGCTCAAAATCGTTTGATCAAGCCGCGCATGGCACCGTGCGGCTGATTCAAACGATTTTGAGTCTTGAATTTCAGCCTTTACACTGAAATCAAAGTTTTATCCCTATATTGCTTATTCAAGGTCTTGAAAGTTTTTTACTCATGTTCCGTAGTACATGCAGCGTTCGTTATTCATAAGATCAAATGGAAAAACTGTGTAGTATCAGGTTCTGTGCGGATAGTCCTCGAATTGAATCGAATAGAAAAAATGAATTATTCGAGTGCATCGAATAGAACGAAAAATAAAAAGTCATTCGATAATTATTAAAAAAACAAAAAAACTATTCGAGATTCAGATGAAATGTCTATTCGATTCAGTTGGAGGAAGACTTGAATTTCAGCCTTTACACTAAAATCAAAGTTTTATCCCTATATTGCTTATACAATATCTTGAAATTTTTTTACTCATGGTCCGTAGTATATGCAGCGTTCGTTATTCATAGGATCAAATGGAAAAACTGTGTAGTATCTGGTTCTGTGCGGATAGTCTTCAAATTGAATCGAATAGAAAAAACGAATTATTCGAGTAAATCGAATAGAACGAAAAATAAAAAATCATTCGATAATTATTAAAAAAACAAAAAATCTATCCGAGATTCAAACGAAATGTCTATTCGATTCGGTTGGAGGAATGCACATAGCCCCACTATGTAGATTACTTCTTGGAATATAGAGTACCAATTTTGGAGGTATCTGCAACATTCATTCTGTTGATCCTTTCCTGATCTGGGCAATATCTGAAAATATTTCAGGAGGTTATGTAAAATAATAATGAGAGTACATCTATGAAGAAGAATGGGATATGTAACCATTGATTTTTATTAATCTCCATAACATAGAGAAGTAAACATGACCAATCTACGCCAAATATTTTTGGGAATTCTATTTCCATAAAAAAAAAAAGTGGTGATTAAATATGTTTAGACATTTTCTTTCAATTAATCAGGATATATAATTATATATTTATGAAATTTATAATTTTTTTAATTCTAATATGGTCTCATACCCCACTGAAAATAGAGATTGCAAAGTTGCAACCAGTAATTCTGCATATTTTGTTTTTTTTTTTTTGTACGTTTTTCTAGCCAACAAATTGACTGAGATATATCACTTGACTACACAGGCACTTTTTCCATCTTCCGATTGAAAAAAAAACGAACTTTAAAATACACGAAAAACTTTTCAAAACTCATTTTATAAATAAATATGTTTTATTGGGATATCAGTTCTGTAAATTAATTAAAAACACAACGTTTCAACAGCAAAGTGCTGCCTTTTTTAAGTGTAAAGAAATATAAAAATAAATGAACAAAATTGTCAAGACAACAAAAAAAAAAGTACAAATTGTAACTAGATTAGTTTAAAATATATTAAATCTCAGGATCATAGAGCTCTGCCTGTGGTTGATGATTCAATATCCACAGGTCTTCAGGAGATAATAATGAAGGTTTAAATATGGAAAATTGTCAACTCCTTGTGGTTCTAGGTCAATCTGGCTCTATTTTTTTTGGTTTGGCGCATAGCTGAACCATCCACAGATCTTCAGGAGGTGGTGATGAAGTAAATCTTGCAAGTAGATTCGTAGATAAAAATAACTTGGAATCATGAACAGATGATTGGTAGCCATGATCGATTAAGCTCATAACCAGTATTCAAATTCAAATTATTCGTTGATTTTTTTATTCCAATTGCTTCTCTTATAAGCCTCTTGAACCAATTGTTCTCTTCAGCCAGAAGCTTCGTTTTCTTGGAGTCAATGCCATTTAATTCTTGAATAGCATGCTCAGCCACTGCAGATTTTTCTGGATGGTTCAATCTTATATGACGAGAATGCTCTTTCAATCTTGTTTCTAGAGTCCTCTTAGTTTGTCCAATATATTCTTTGCCACATTGACAAGGAGTCTTGTATATACCTGGATACTGTAGAAGAAATTTGTCTTTAACATTGCCAATAAGATTTCAAATTTTTAAACTGGAAGTGTGTGTGTATGAATTTGACAAGAACTTCCAGTTTAAAAATTCGAAATCTTATTGGTAATGTTGAAAACAAATTTCCTCTACAGTATCCAGGTATATACAAGATTCCTTGACATCTGGCAAAGTATATATTGGACAAACCAAGAGGACTGTAGAAACAAGATTGAAAGAGCATTCTCGTCATATAAGATTGAACCATCCAGAAAAAACTGTAGTGGCTGAGCATGCTATTCAAGAATTAGATGGCATTAACTTCAAGAATACGAAGCTTCTGGCTAAAGAGAACAATTGGTTCAAGAGGTTTATAAGAGAAGCAATTGAAATTGAAAAATCACCGAATAATTTGAATTTGAATACCGGCTATGAACTTAATCGATCATGGCTACCAATCATTTGTTCATAATTTCAAGGTATTTTTATCTACGAATCTACTTGCAAGAGTTACTTCATCACCACCTCCTGAAGACCTGTGGATGGTTCAGTTATGCGCCAAACCAAAAAAAGTAGAGCCAGATTGACCTAGAACCACAAGGAGTTGACAATTTTCCATATTTAAACCTTCATTATTATCTCCTGAAGACCTGTGGATATTGAATCATCGACCACAGGCAGAACTCTACGTTCCTAGGAGTTCATATTTTAAACTAATCTAGTTACTATTTGTACTCTTATTTTTGTTGTCTTGACAATTTTGTTCATTGTGTTTCAAATTAATTAATACAGAACTGATTACCCAATAGAACATATTTATTAATAAAATGAGTTCTGAAAAGTTTCTTCCTTCATTAAGGAAATATTCATTTGAGAACTATCAACTATATAATAACAGAGTTCAAATCTTCACCTTCAAAACGCTTTTTGGTTTTTTCAATTTGTTGGGAAATACAGAATTTATCACCGTTTCAATATAAAGTTGATTTAAAATTTGGGATTTAGTGCTTTTTGAAAAATTAAATAGCGGAGATAATTTCATCATTTTTCGACGGTTAAAAAAAACAAATCATTTCGAGAGTGAAGTTTTAGACTTTGTGATTATATAGTTTTGAAAGTCAATATTTTCTTATTTATATTAAAAGAAAATGGTTTTTTTAAATTTCAAATTTATTTATTTATGTGTGATCAAAAAAAATAAAGAATTTATACTTGAAGTGGTATATCTCAACCAATTATTATGCTAAAAGTTTGTACAAAAAACCCAAAATGAGCAGAGTTACGTTATTAATAATAATTAATAAGAAATTTCATACTTGAGCATCGGATTTTTAGAAATTGGTACGTGGGTACGGAAGATTGTGGATCCCTGGCAGTGTTGGAAAATTGATGTTATAATCAGCTGATGTATTAGAAGCTCCACGTGCATTATCAGCTTGTGGAAAATATCTGCCACCAAAAGAGTTTGCAGTACCTTGTTGTCCATTTGGCAGGAAGCTCCAGTCAAATTGACGGTTGATCACAGTGTTGTTATATACAATATTTTGACTATGAGCAAAATAAGTTGATTCACGATAATAGCCGCGTTCCGAGTTAAAAACTCCATGTGCATTATTAGCTTGTGGAAAATATCTGGCCCCAGAAGAGTTTGCAGTGCCTTGTACTCCATTTTGCTGGAAGCTCCTGTCAAATTGATTGTTGTTGATATATACATTATTTTGGCCATGAGCCGGATGAGATGATTCACGATGATGACTGCGTCCCGGTTCGAAATTTTGATATCCATATTGATTTTGCGTCTTCGGATAACGTTTAGAATAGATGCGACTTGTCATCTGATGGTAATACGTTCTCCCTTCTGGTGGATCATGCCAACGTGTGAATTCATCATCGAAAAACATGTAGCATCTATTTTCGTTCGGCAAGATTACTGATTTGTGCACCACAGTGTCCAAATGGATTTCATGAACCCTGAAAATATCCAATATTAGTTCTAAAACTCACATTATATATATATATATATATATATATATATATATATATATATATATATATATATATATATATATATATATATATATATATATATATATATATATATTTATATATATATATGTTGAACTTATATATCATTTAGGATAGATTTTAGTATCGATCAGTAAGGCATGTTGTCAAAGTACCATTGGATTCAGCTTTCATTTTGAGAACGTTTCGATTGAAAAGTCATCATCTATCAGTAATCAATACGTTGATAATTTTAATTTCATGATACGAATTTCATGCCATACATAGGCGAATGTTCAAATTTAAACTGAATCATATTTTTAAAAACCAGCACACACTATATGAGGTTGAAGAATAGCCCATTATTATTAATATTATTCCTCAATCTCAGTGGGCTTCTGAAAATATAAATCTGTTTAATTTTGAATAATTGTCAATGACAATCAAATTTGGGACGATTGCCAACTGCACCAGATCAGGTATAAATTTCTTATCACATTGGACATTTGCGCCAACGCTCAAAACCAGGTAAAAATGGAAAAGACTAACTGCACCAAAGTATTAACTCCCAGTAAATGCAGAACATGTACTGTAAGAGTGTTCCCTTTATCAAAATTCTAATCTAAACCTCCATGAAGTGATAGGTATGATTATTCTATTTTTGTGAAACATATAATCAGTTGGTTCTTTTCAAATAAATATACTATAGAGAAACTCCTATGACACATGAGTGAGTATATATTAAATGAAATCTAAATATTTTCAAGATTTAATACCTAGAGCCCTTTGTATTAGCTTTAGTTGTTCCTAGAATAGTGGTCAAACGCAGGAGCTTTCATTTGGCGCAAATGTCCATATTTTTGGGTAGAATTAAATTAAGAGCTTTTCATTGGCGCAGACGGCATACGATTTAAGTTATCAAATAAAAAAAAATATACCACCGTCTTATTCGCTGATGATAATCTCTCATACGAAGCGTTCTTTGAATAAACATATTTTATTGATTGATCCTTAGCCTATCCTACAAGAAGGATAATTTAGAGGTATTGACAAAAATGTTTGGAAAAGAAACAATGACAGTGACTTAGGACTTTTATAACCAAGTAGATTGGACGTACCATAATTTTTTCCATATTTTGTCACTTCTCTTTAAAAAGACTTTTGAATGTTACAAATTTGTAGAGCAAATATCATGTACATGTTTGACAACAATACAATAGTGCGTTCAATTCATTTTGTTTTTATTCTGCAGTGATATCAAGAAATTGAATAACCAAAACTAAATATGATTCATGCAAAAGTTAGTTTTGTATATTTATCTTTGAACGGATATAGGTACTATTACAAAATATGTAATTATTTATAAATACCAGTTTACAGTCTCGTATTCCCTTATAATTTTAATATTCAACGTATATTCTTCCATCAGCGAATTGGCACTGATTAGGTGTTCTTCAACTCTCACGCGGAGCATATTTCCACCAACTCCGTCCCTCATGTAGAAACATGACACATAGGGTCTTCTGAAATTAGATAAAATTCATAAATATGTATTGATTGTAAAATTGAATATTACTATTTCCGCGGATGAGATCACTTAGGTTTGCTGAATTAGGGATCAAAGTTATATGAACGAAATTTCAAGTACTTTATGTAAATGAATTCGTTTTTTTTTTACATCGAACTTTAAAACATTCATATATCAGATTTTGATATTTCATTTTGTTGCCATGATTTTTGGTGATTTTTTTTTGACCAATGATTTATATCTATTATCTATTACCTAGATGTATCGAGATTATCATCTCATAAAAATATCAAAGTATTTGAAATTCAATATAATTTAATTCTGCAATATTATACTCCAAGACAATACATGAGAGAATTGATATTTTTTTATTCGAAGGAATTGTTGTGCTAATTAATATTGATATTTACAACAATTATTCTCTCTATTATGAATCATTCGACGTTTCGAATGGAATAAATCTTCAGGCTTGATAACGATTATAGATTAATATCATTCGAAGCGTGTAATTTAGAAGAAATAAAGACAATACGCTAGTACATCTTTAAAAGATATGGTGATGTGGACATCTTAAATATCTGCATCTTCTCCTGGCCCTTTCTTATGAATCAAAATTATAATTAGTATTTTCTACAGACGATAAGCAACCGTTGTTCCTCATCAATGGGGTCATTCCAAAAAAAAAAAATTTTGTTTTTTCGCTAAATTACGAAAAAATATTGAATTTCAAACATATCTGTAATTATAAGTTCCCAAAATATAAAACATTTCATTCATAATTTTGATAAAAACCTTTCGCGGGCTGAATAATGACGTCACAAGTCTCCAAATCTATAGTACGACCAAAGAAAATAGATGTAACATTTTTATCACAGAAAATTCAATATCCGGCACCTATCTACATATACACCGTAATAATATATATTATGTACGAATTTTATTTCTGAAGAGAAATATATTAAATGCATTTTCATATTTTTTTGTTCGAGTCATGTTTTTCAAACGGGCTATACATTAAGGCTCAAGGTTGGATCGATAAACCAGAGCACGTGTTTTCGCTTACAGCCAATACGCACTCTCCATCTCAGCCAATAGGAACAAGAGACTTGTGACGTCATAAGATTATTTGAAAATAGATGAAAATTTAAAATATTATATTTTTAAAACTAAACATGCTACGACAGTTTTATAAACGTGAATATCAATATTTTAGTTTATTCTTTCGAAAAAAAGATTTAAAAAAAAATGTGAAAAGACCCCATTATGCCCTATATTTGGTGCATGGGTGCAAATCTTGAAAGTGGCTCAATTTTGCTTATTATATACATACATAAATACAAATTAATTTTACTTGCAGACGGTAAACGATCAGTCACAAATTTTGTCACTATCTACTAGCCGAAAATAGAGGTTCCAAGTCTATCGTTCAGTAGTTAATGATCATCTATTTCACGTATTGGTATTGGACAATTATAGACGAATATATTTGTAAAAGAAGATGATGTTATGAATTTCTGAAGGCTTTATGATTCACCTTATCCAGGGGTCGGCAACCTGCGGCCCGCGGGCCGCATGCGGCCTTTTGAAACTTTTTGTGCGGCCCGCCAAAGCACCAATATTTTTTTAAATGATATTTATTCTCGTATATGATATAAAAGAACTATTCAAGTTACATTTTACATTTCAATGTGCGGCCCGCATGAAAAAATTTATTGTGAAAATGGCCCGCCGCCTGAAAAAGGTTGCCGACCCCTGATCCTTATCAATGAAATCGGAGCCCATCATTTAAACAGCGAGCTTTGGAATCATGTTATGTTTTAATTCTGCGAAGACATAGCAATACATAATTTATAGTTTTTGAAAATATTACAATAGAAATAAATGATAATAGTAAAAAATTCATGTATGTGATATCTGAAGTGAAACGGTGAGAAACCAGCATTTTAATTTTGATTAATAATTACCGAAAATAAAATTTATTGGTTATCAATGAGATAATGATAAATCAAGATGAAATTGAAAGTTAATTGAAAACTCAATTATTCAAACAGATGATTTTATCAGTAACCTTGAAATCCCATCCCCTTCTAGTAGTACAGTATCAACCAAGTCGCCATTAAAATTATCAAATTGAATTGAATACATTGTTCTTATGAAACTTGTCGCGAAGTCACTAATTATCATTCAAATTATTAGGATAATATGATATTACATACCTGTTATTCATTATTATTGGATATAACTATTCACAAGTCGTAATTAAAACGAATTGTTCACTGATCAACTACTACTGTCCACGACGGAGACACAAGATAATAAACGCAATTAAAATTTGTTCTGCGCATGTATTTTTTCTTCTTCCTATGAAGTTCGGTAGCGGCAATTTTGAAACACGATGTTGATTTCCTGGAAAGAAATCGTTTCGACAAAATTTTCAAATACAAGTCAAGTTTGGTTCATTTCATATATTATAATGTAATCTTGATGTTGCAATAATAGAATCTATGAAATATTACGAAAAAAGCCGAAAATATGATGATAATACTTACTGGCACCCAACCTGAAACTCATAGGAATCTTGCAATTTCTAAGTACATACAGAAGCTGGACAATTGTAATTGTGGATGTTCTGATTCTATCACTAAATCAGATCCAAATAGCTTATGTTACAATGTGCAATATATTTTGCTAGGAAACAGTAATTTGTTTATTGAAGATTTTCTACAAAACCAAATTTTCAGTAAACTTCACATATTAGGATATAAAATGACACAATCAGAATAATTTTGTATTTTTATTGAGCTATGGACGGGAACAAGATCATCTGGGAAAGCTAATACTAAATTAAAAACTTCTGACAAGCTAAGACTCGAAAAGGAGCAGAAAATTTTCGATATGCTCATCAAAGTACAGCAGAAAATCATAGCAATTCAAATGGAGTTTCCAATCACATTCAAAATAGAACTGAGGTCCATCCAGAATGGTACTTTTGAAAATTCCGATTGAATTACTGTGAAAACTCAACATTACTCCATCACAAAATGAATCTGACAGCACAGGAAGCATTCCTAGCGATGTCGTATCCCTTGAATGCTTCCAAGGACCAAACTAAACCAATATCAGAGTATGAGAAGATGATCAAGTACTTGCTTGGTCTAATTTTGCAAAGTCCTTAAGACAGCCCTTCTACTGAATCAACTCCAGAGGAAGTAGACTCAACTGGAGATGACTATAAGCCTACCATTGATGCCAAATTTTCTCTTAATTTACAATTATTAAAAATAATTTATCACTTTCATCTTGGCAAAATGTATATCAAATCAAATCAGAATTTTTTTTGTCTAGGATTTGATCCAGGAGTGAGTCAGAATCATATAAATGACATGACATCAATTCTTAAAATGTAATTACAGATTTATTGATATTGAAACAATTCATTGAACAATTTTTTACTTAAGTTATTGTAATCAGTCAATAAACCTTAAAGAGCTATTTGTTGAAGATTAAATTAAAAGCGCTTGATCTAAATTAAATATGTACCAGTAGGAAATAAAATCGAGGATTGATTTTTAATATTCTCCGGAATTGTATTCTGGAAATCGTGTTCATAAAGTAGTTCTCTTCCAGTGTTGATTCTTTTTATATTTCTTCCTTTCAAGTTTCGAGCATCTTGGAATTGACCGCACCTCTGATTTAGCGTTTACATTATTTCATCTTCATCCCTCTGTTTACTGGGTGTTGCTGAACAGCAGAATTGGCACCAGGAAAGGGTATATGTATGTAGAACATGGAAACCATGCTTGCTTGAATAATCTTGCCATGCCATTAGTAATATGATCACTTCGAACGTCGCACGCCACTGGCTTCCATAGGCGAGGACAAACCTGTAAGTCAAAAAAATCCTGAGTAAATTTCAAGAACAAGAGTAAATGAGAGACTATATTTAAATTTTAACTCTATTATGATAGGAGTACAGATTCAATTTCGGAGGAAATATGACGAAATAAACTCAAATTTTCCAACATTTTTCAAAATATATTTCCATTAATAATTTGAGAGGATATTTCATACCTTAAAATTTTTTTAAAAATTGATTGAATTCTATTTATCATCGAATTGATCCTCAAAGAACCTATATATCAAATTTGAACTGAATCAGAAAGAAAGTTCCTGTTTTGCTTGAAACAAAAGCAAGCCTATAGCCCACGTTTTTCAAAAAATTAAACAAATTTGAAAAATTATGTTATGCATATCATCCCCTTAATTCGACCCTCTAGAATCTGAATCTGTGATCAGATAGGGGCTCTAATTCTCACATAATCCGCATTTTATATGTCGCTTTCAGGCCAATTTCCAGACATATTTATTAGTTTATTTAACGTTCAAATTGGGAATTTAAAAGGATGATAAGTATATCATCGTATAGATCAAGGTCCATATAATCAGAATACGAAGAGATAAATTCAAATTTTCCAATAGCTTTCTAAATATGTATCCTTTAATAAGTTGAGAGGATGTTTCATCCCTTAAATATCTTTTGGAAATTGATTTGATTCTATTTATCATAGAACAGATCCTCAGAGAGCCTATATATAAAATTTGAATCAGATCAGAAAGAAAGTATTTTTTTGCTTTAAAAAACATCAAGCCTATACACGTTTTTGAAAAAATATTTAAAATTTTAAAAATTGTGCTATACATATCGTCCCCTTAATGCGACCCACTAGATTCTGAATCTGATGTCCAAATTTGAATAGGGGCTCTGATTCTCGCATAATCCGCATTTTATTTGTCGTTCTTAGGCCAATTTCAAGACATTTATTATTTCATCCAACATTTTAATTGGAAATTTTAAGGGATGAAAAGTATATCATGTATATATCGATGTCTATACAATCAGAATATGAAGAGATGAATTCAAATTTTCCAATATTTTTCAAAATATGTGCTCTTTAATAATTTGAGGGGATGTTCCACCCTTTGAATATTTCAAATATTAATTTGACTTCATTTGTCTCCTGTAGAAGCTCTACTCTCATAAACTTGATTTGAAAAGCCCTATACGTGATTGACGAAATGTCAAAAACTGCAGTTCGCCCTTATTTTGTCATGAATATTTGATTTGCAGTGCAAAGCGAGCACTTAGTGTAATTTTGAGCTTCATTCTACAGTTTAAGTGATATTTACTCAATAATCTAATCGAACAAAATAAACAGGTAAAGAAATAGAGGCAACTAAAAGAGTGAATACCCATGAATGAGATTCTCATTGATGATGATATGTGAAATAATTACTTTGTGAGTTTCTTTCTCTGTTTGTGTAACCATATATAAATTAGATTATCAAAATCCAAATGATCAATTTTCCATTTGAATTATTGTAATCAGTCAATAAATTTTAGATAGCTATTCGTTAAAGATCAATTTAAAGGCGCTTGATCTGAATTAAATACGTACCAATGGAAAATAAAATCCAGGATTGATTTTTGATATTTTTCGGAATTGTACTCTCGAAATCGTGTTTATAAAGTAGTTCTCTTCCAGTGTTGATTCTTTTTATAAATCTTCCTTCCAAGTTCCGAGCATCTTAGAATTGACCGCACCTCTGATTTAGCATTTACATTATTTCATCTTCATCCCTCTGTTTACTGGGTGTTGCTGAACAGCAGAATTGGCACCAGGAAAAGGTATATGCATGTAGAACATGGGAACCATGCTTGCTTGAATAATCTTGCCATGCCATTAGTAATATGATCACTTCGAACGTCGCACGCCACTGGCTTCCATAGGCGCAAAGAAACCTGTAAGTCAAAGAAGTCTTGAGAAAATTTCATGGACAAGAGTAAATAGGAGATTATATTCAAATTTTAACTCCATTATAATTGGAGTACGGATTCATTTCCGAAAAAAATATGACGAGATAAATTCAAATTCTTCAATAGTTTCCAAAATATATTTCCTTCAATAATTTGAGTGGATGTTTCATACCGTAAAACTTTTTTAACAATTGATTGAATTCTATTTATCATAGAATAGATCCTCAAAAAGCCTATATATCAAATTTGAACTGACTCAGAAAGAAAGTTCCTGTTTTGCTTGAAACAAAACCAAGCCTATAGCCCACGTTTTCAAAAAAATTATAGAAATTTGAAAAAATTATGCATATCATCCCCTTAATTCAACCCTCTAGAATCTGAGTCTGTGATTCAAATTTAAATAGGGGCTCTTATTCTCGCACAATCCGCATTCTATATGTCGTTTTCAGGCCAATTTCCAGACATATTTATTAGTTCATTTAACGTTCAAATTGGGAATTTAGAAGGATGATAAGTATATCATCGTATAGATCATGGACCAAATAATCAGAATACAATGAGACAAATTCAAATTTTCCAATAGCTTTCTAAATATGTGCCCTTTAATAATTTGAGAGGATATTTCATCCCTTAAATACGAACGATTTGAAAATCATACGGAAAGGACTAGAAGCTTTACAAATTTCTTTGGTTTTTGGTTCAAGCAGAACGTTTTCTTAGATTATGTCAGAAAATAAACTACTTCTATTTCATAAATTAGATCACTAGTTGTGGAACTATTGACCTTGCTTTGGTTACATTTTTTTCAAGTATTCCTGTATTACCTGGTTCATCTGCTTTCGACTTCGAGGTTATGGGCTCTGGATCGTTCCCTGAATACTCTGTTGGATGTCTTATTTTTACTTGGTGTTGGATCTCTGGAATACCTCCATAGTTATTGTCTTCTTTCATTATTTCAATGGATGAAAGGTCTTTTCATTATACTATGTATAATGGAATATTGTCACTAGCAAGATGCTCTTTAAGATCTGAATCAATTTTTGGGTCAATATCTATTAGCTAAATTTTGACGTCATTGTTTGATGTCAATGCTTCAGCAGATGAAATTTTAATTTTTGGAATCTTCTTATTTATTTGATGGATCTTCACATCAACTTTTGGATATCGCAGTCTTTGTGATCTTTTGGTCTTCCACATGCATTTGATTTAGTTAATTTGCTTTACTGATGTCTGAGCTTATGTCATCTTCTTTATATTTCTTCTTGGAACAATCAATCAATTTACCACCGTAGATTCTTGGAGAATCAATCTGAAAAATATACAATCTATTAATTTCTACATCTCGATAGGATATTACTAGAAGATATACAAACATATTTATAGTGACAGCCAAATAATAAATCATAATAAATAATAATGAGCATTTTAATTAGTATATTTGACCTTTAAAGGCCGCACTATGGGAATTTCGGCTTGGGCGCTAATCATAGTACGACGCTGAATGCACATGTCATTTGAGACAATGCGAAAATACGTTTTTCCTGACTTTTGTGAATCGTCTATATTGAATTCTACGTATTTTTTACTGGTGTTGGTTATAGAAATTAATATGCCATTTTGGACATCTGACAAGTTTAGAAAATAATTCAGGAACAGCTTGAGAACCTTGTGTTTCCCAATCCGCAGCAGGATCAACCACTAATTGCCGATTGTACCATACAGCGATTTCCGGCATGTAACGTTCCTGTTACAGTGCTTCACCACTTCAGCTACATTTCTGATGCTCTAGGCCGACCTACTGGGCCTCTTGCTGATTCCACCTGCCCACTAAGACTTAGCCTCTAAGCACAATGCAAATGTACCACTTAAACTGCTTCACATACGCCGGAACGGAGTACAGGTAACCGATAGGTCCGGTTTCAGGGATGTCTTGAGAGATAACTGGTGAATACTATGATTTCAAATTTTATCCACTGTCATATTTTGGTCGGGCCCGTAGCAGTAAATATTCCGTCCCCATCATTAATTCATACAGCTTCAAAAAGATAAGTTTTGATAATTATTTCATTTAATGCTTCTTTTTCTTATGTCGAACATGATGTTCCGTGAGATTTTAATGCTTATCTAGTAAAATAGGCATTGATTCGACAAAAAAGTTATAATTTTCTTGTAATTCACAATTATTAATTATAATTTTCAGCTATCATCTTGGCAAAATGTATATCAAAACAAATCAGGATACTTTTTGTCTAGAATTTGATCCAGGAGTGAGTCAGAATCATTTAAATGACATGACATCAATTCTTAAAATGTAATTACAGATTTATTGATATCGAAGCAATTCATAAAACAATTTTTTACTTGTAATATTGTAATCAATCAATAAACTTTAGATAGCTGTCAGTTTAAGATCAATTTAAAGGCGCTTGATCTGAATTAAATACATACCAGTAAGAAATAAAATCGGGGATTGATTTTTGATAATTTCCGAAATTGAACTTTCGAAATCGTGTTTATAAAGTAGTTCTCTTCTAGTGTTGATTCTTTTTCTATATCTTCCTCTCAAGTTCCGAGCATCTTAGAATTGACTGCACCTCTGATTTAGTATTTACATTATTTCATCTTCATCCCTCTGTTTACTGGGTGTTGCTGGACAGCAGAATTGGCACAAGTAAAGGGTATATGTATGTAGAACATGGGAACCATGCTTGCTTGAATAATCTTGCAATGCCATTATTAATATGATCACTTCGAACGTCGCACGCCACTGGCTTCCATAGGCGGAAAAAAACCTGTAAGTCAAAGAAGTCTTGAGAAAATTTCATAGATAAGAGTAAATAGGAGACTATATTCAAATTTTAACTCCATTATATTTGGAATACAGATTCAATTCCGAAGAATATATGACGAGATAAATTCAAATTCTTCAATAGTTTTCAAAATATATTTCCTTTGATAATTTGAGGAGATGCTTCATACCTCAAATTTTTTTTTAAAATTGATTGGATTCTATTTATAATAGAAAAGATCCTGCGAGAGCCCATATTTAAAATTTGAACTGAATCAGAGGGTTCCTGTTCTGCTTGAAACAACACCAAGCCCATAGCCCACGTTCTTGAATGAAATAATAAAAATTTGAAAAATTATGTGATGCATGTCATCCCCTTAATTCGATCCTCTAGAATCTGAATCTGCTATTCAAATTCAAATAGGGGCTCTAATTCTCGCATAATCCATATTTTATATGTCGTTTTCAGGCCAATTTCCAGAAATATTTATGAGTTCATTTAACATTCTAATTGGAAATTTTAAGGGATGAAAAGTATATTTTCGTATTGACCAAGGTCCATACAATCAGAATTTGAAGAGATTGATTCAAATTTTCAAATTGTTTTGAAAATATGTGCTATTTAATAATTGAGGGGATGTTTCACCCTTTAAATATTTCAAAACATTGATTTGACTTCATTTATCTCCTGTAGAAGCTCTACTCTTATAAACTTGATTTGAAAAGCTCTATATTTGATTGACGAAATGTCAAAAAGTGCAGTTCGCCCTTATTTTGTCATAAATATTTAATTTGCAGTGCAAAGCGAACAGTTAGTGTAATTTTGAGCTCTATTCCACAGTTCTTACAATTTCTGAATGTAAATACAAGTTGGTAAATGATATTTACTCAATAATCTAATCGAACATAATAAACAGGTAAAGAAATAGAGACAACTAAAAGAGTGTATAGTCATGAATGAGATTCTCATTGATGATATGTGAAATAATTATTTAGGGAGTTTCTTTTTCTGAATGTGTAACAATATATAAGTTAAATTATCAAAATCCAAATGATCAATTTTTTACTTGAATTATTGTGATCAGTCAATAAACTTTAGATAGTTATTCGATGAACATCAAATTAAAGGCGATTGATCTGAATTAAAAACGTACCAGTGAGAAATAAAATCGGGGATTGATTTTTGATAATTTCCGAAATTGTACTTTCGAAATCGTGTTTATAAAGAAGTTCTCTTCTAGTATTGATTCTTTTTATATATCTTCCTCTCAAGTTCCGAGCATCTTAGAATTGACTGCACCTCTGATTTAGCATTTACATTATTTCATTTTCATCCCTCTGTTTACTGGGTGTTGCTGGACAGCAGAATTGGCACAAGGAAGAGGTAAATGTATGAAGAACATGGAAACCATGCTTGCTTGAATGATCTCGCCATGCCATTGTCAATATGATCACTTCGAACGACGCACGCCACTGGCTTCCATAGGCGGAAAAAAACCTGTAAGTCAAAGAAGTCTTGAAAGAATTCAATGGACAAGAGTAAAAAGAAGACTATATTCAAATTTTAACTCCATTATAATTGGAGTACGGATTCAATTCCGAAAAAAATATGACGAGATAAATTCAAATTCTTCAATAGTTTTCAAAATATATTTCCTTTGATAATTTGAGAAGATGCTTCATACTTCAAAATTTTTAGAAAAATTGATTGAATTCTATTTATCATAGAATAGAACCTTAGAGAGCCCGTATTTAAAATTTGAACTGAATCAGAGGAAAAGTTTTTGTTTTGCTCGAAACAACACCAAGCCTATAGCCCACGTTTTTGAATGAAATAATGAAAATTTGGAAAATCATGTGATGCACGTCATCCCCTTAATTCTACCCCCCTAGAATCTGGATCAGTTATTCAAATTCAAATAGGGGCTCTAATTCTCGCATAATCCGCATTTTATATGTCGTTTTCAGGCCAATTTCCAGACATATTTATTAGTTCATTTAACATTCTAATTGGAAATTCCCAGGGATGAAAAGTATATTTTCGTATAGATCAAGGTCCATACGATCAGAATTTGAAGAGATTGATTCAAATTTTCAAATTATTTTCAAAATATGTGCGCATTAATAATTTGAGACGATGTTTCATCCCTTGGATATTTTTTAAAAATTGATTTGATTCTGTTTATCATAGAATAGATCCTTAGAGAGCCTATATATAAAATTTGAACCAAATCAGAGAGAAATTTCCTTTTTGCTTGAAAAACCATTAAGCCTATAGCCTACGTTTTTGAAAATAATAATAAAAATTTGAAAAATTGTGCTCTACACGTTACTCCTTTAATAGGACCCTCTAGAGTCTGAATCTGTAATCCAAATTTGAATAGGAACTCTAATTCTTGCATAATCCGCATTTCATTTATCGTTTTTAGGCAAATTTCAAGACATTTTTATTAGTTCATTTAACATTCTAATTGGAATTTTTAAGCGATTAAAAGTATATTTTCGTATAGATCAAGGTAAATAATATCAGAATATAAAGCGATAAACTCAAATTTTCCAATAGTTCTCGAAATATGGGCTCTTAAATAATTTGAGGGGAGGTTCCATCCCCTGAATATTTAAAAAAAATTGATTTGATCATGTCTGTCATGGAATAGATCTTTAAAGAGCCTTTATATGGAATTTGAACAAAATCAGAGAGAAAAACCTTTTTTGCTTTAAAAAACACCAGCCCTACGGCCCAAGTTTTTGAAAGAAATGATAAAAATTTGAAAAATTGTGCCATGCATGTCATCCTTATAAATTAGACCCTCTAAAATCCGAATCTGCAATCCAAATTTAAATAGGGGCTGTTATTCTCGCATAATCTGCATTTTATGTCTTTTTTATTCCAATTTCAAGACATAATTATTAGTTCATTCAACATTTTAATTAACAATTTTAAGGGACGAAAAGTATATCATGTATATATCGAGGTCGATACAATCAGAATATGAAGAGATGAATTCAAATTTTCCAATATTTTTTAAAATATATGCTCTTTAATATTTTGAGGGAATGTTTCACCCTTCAAATATTTCAAAATATTGATTTGACTTCATTTGTCTCCTGTAGAAGCTCCACTCATAAACTTGATTTGAAAAGCCCTATACTTGATTGACGAAATGTCAAAAACTGCAGTTCGCCCTTATTTTGTCATGAATATTTGATTTGCAGTGCAAAGCGAACACTTAGTGTAATTTTGAGCTTCATTTTACAGTTGTTACAATCTCTAAACGTGAATATAAGTTGGTAAATGATATTTACTCAGTAATCTAATCGAACATAATAAACAGGTGAAGAAATAGAGGCAACTAAAAGAGTGTATACCCTTGAATGAGATTCTCATTGATGATGATATGTGAAATAATTACTTTGTGAGTTTCTTTTTCTGTTTGTGTAACTGTATAAATAAGTTAGACTATCAAAATCCAAATGATCAATTTTCCACTTGAATTATTGTTATCAATCAATAAATTCTAGATAGTTATTCCTTGAAAATCAATTTAAAGGCTCTTGATCTGAATTAAATACGTACCAGTAGGAAATAAAATCGAGGAATGATTTTAAATATTTTCCGGAATTGTACTCTCGAAATCGTGTTTATGAAGTAGTTCTCTTCCAATGTTGATTCTTTTTATATATCTCCCTCTCATGTTTCGAGTAGCTTAGAATTGACCGCACCTCTGATTTAGCATTTATATTATTTCATCTTCATCTCTCTGTTTACTGGGTGTTGCTGAACAGCAGAATTGGCACAAGGAGAGGGTGTATATATGTAGAACATGGAAACCATACTTGCTTGAATAATCTTGCATACCATTAGTAATATGATCACTTCGAATATCGCACGCCACTGGCTTCCATAGGCGGGAAAAAACCTGTAAGTCAAAAAAGTCTTGAGAAAATTTCTGGGACGAGAGTAAATAGGAGACTATATTTATATTAACTCCATTATAATTGGAGTAGAGATTCAATTCCGAAAAAAATATGACGAGATAAATTCAAATTTTTCAATAGTTTTCAAAATATATTTCCTTTGATATTTTGAGGATGCTTTATACTTCAAAATTTTTTTCAAAAATTGATTGTATACTATTTATTATAGAATAGATCCTTATAGAGCCTATATATCAAATTTGAATTGAATCAGAGGGAAAGTTCCTGTTTTCCTTGAAACAAAACCAAGCCTATAGCCCACGTTTTTAAAAAAATTATAGAAATTTGAAAAATTATGTTACGCATATCATCCCCTTAATTCGACGCTCTAGAATCTGAGTCTGTGATCCAAATTAAAATAGGGGCTCTAATTCTCGCACAATCAGCATTCTATATGTCGTTTTCAGGCCAATTTCCAGACATATTTATTAGTTCATTAACCGTTCAAATTGGAAATTTAGAAGGATGATAAGTATATCATCGTATAGATCAAGGTCCATATAATCATATATGTGCCCTTTAATAATTTAAGAGGATATTTCATCCCTTAAATACGAACGATTTGAAAATCACACGGACAGGACTAGAAGCTTTCAAATTTCTTTGGTTTTTGGTTCAAGCAGAACGTTGTTTTAGGTTATGTCAAAAAAAAAACTACTTCTATTCCATAAATTAGGTTACTAGTTGTGGAACTATTGACCTTGCTTTGGTTACATTTTTTTTTTCAAGTATTCCTGAATTACCTGGTGCATCTGCTTTTGACTTCGAGGTTGTGGGCTCTGGATCGTTTACTGAATACTCTGTTGGATGTCTTACTTCTACTTGGTGTTGGATCTCTGGAATACCTCCATAGTTATTGTCTTCTATTATTATTTAATGGATGAAAACTCGTTTAATTCTATTATGTTTAATGGAATATTGTCACCAGCAAAATGTTCTTTGAAATCCGAATCAATTTTGGGATCAGTCTTCTAATTCAATTTTGACATCACTGTTTGATGTCAATGCTTCAGCAGATGGCATTTTACTATTTGGAATTTTTTTATTTATCTGAAAGATTTTCACATCAACTTTTGGATATCGCAGTCTTTGTGAGTTAGGCTTCTCAGTTTCTTTTGAAATCTCCACATGCATTTATTATAGTTAATTTGCCTTCCTGATGTCTGAGCTTATGCCATTTCCTTTATATTTCTTCTTGGAACAATCGATTAAATTACCACCGTAGATTCTTGAAGAATCAATCTGAAAAATATACAATCTATTAATTTCTACATTTCGATAGAATATTACTAGAAGATATACAAAAATATTTATAGTGACAGCCAAATAATAAATCATAAAAAATAATAATGAGCATTTTAATTAGTATATTTGACCTTTGAAGGGCGCACTATGGGAATCTCGGCCTGGGCACCAATCCTAGTACGACGCTGGATGCACATGTCATTTAAGGCAATGCGAAAATACGTTTTTCCTGACTTTTGTGAATCGTTTATATTGAATTCTACGTATTTTTTACCGGTGTTGGTTAAAGAGATTGAAATGTCATTTTGGACATCTGACAAGTTTAGAAAATAATTCGGGAACAGCTTAAGCGTCTTGTGTTTCCCAATCCGCAGCAGGATCAACCCCACTAATTGCCGATTGTGCCATACAGCGATTTCCGGCATGTAGCGTTCCGGTTACAGTGCTACACCACTCCAGCTACATTTCTGATGCTCTAGGCCGACCTACTGGGGCCCCTTGCTGATTCCACCTGCCCACTAAGACTTAGCCTCTAAGCACAATGCAAATGTACCACTTAAACTGCTTAACATACGCCGAAACGGAGTAGAGGTAACCGATAGGTCCGGTTTCGGGGATGTCTTGAGAGATAACTGGTGAATACTATGATTTCAAATTTTATTCACCGTCATATCTTCGTCGTGCCCGTAGCAGTTAATATTCCGTCCCCATCATTAATTCATACAGCTTCAAAAAGATAAGTTTTGATCATTATTTCATTTATTGCTTGTTTTTCTTATGTCTAACATGATGTTCCCTCAGATTTTAATGCTTATCTAGTAAAATAAGCATTGATTCGACAAAAAAGTTAAAATTTTCTCGTAATTTACAATTATTAATTATAATTTGTAACTATCATCTTGGCAAAATGTATATCAAAACAAATCATAATATTTTTTTGTCTATAATTTGATCCAGGAGTGAGTCAGAATCATATAAATGACATGACATCAATTCTTAAAATGTAATTACAGATTTATTGATATTGAAGCCATTCATAGAACAATTTTTACTTGTAATATTGTAATCAATCAATAAACTTTAGATAGCCATCCGTTTAAGATCAATTTAAAGGCGCTTGATCTGAATTAAATACGTACCAGTGAGAAATAAAATCTAGGATTGATTTTCAATATTTTCCGGAGTTGTACTCTGGAAATCGTGTTTATAAAGTACTTCTCTTCTAGTGTTGATTCTTTTTATATATCTTCCTCTCAAGTTCCGAGCATCTTAGAATTGACTGCACCTCTGATTTAGCATTTTCATAAGTTAATCTTCATCCCTCTGTTTGCTGGGTGTTGCTGGACAGCAGAATTGGCACAAGGAAAGGGTATATGTATGTAGAGCATGGAAACCATGCTTGCTTGAATAATCTTGCCATGCCATTGTCGCACGCCACTGGCTTCCATAGGCGGAAAAAAAACCTGTAAGTCAAAATAGTATTGAGAAAATTTCAAGGACAAGAGCAAATAGGAGACTGTATTTAAATTTTAACTCCATTATATTTGGAGTACAGATTCAATTCCGAAAAATATATGACGAGATAAATTCAAATTCTTCAATAGTTTTCAAAATATATTTTCTTTGATAATTTAAGGGGATGCTTCATACCTGGAAATTTTTTCAAAAATATATTGGATTCTTTACATCATAGAATAGATCATAAGAAAGCCCATACTTGAAATTTGAACTAAATCAGAGGGAAAGTTCCTGTTTTGCTTGAAACAACACCATCCCCTTAATTCAACCCTCTGGAATTAGAATCTGCAATCCAAATTGAAATCGGAGCTCTAGTTCTCGCATAATTCGCATTTTATTTGTCGTTTTTAGGCCAATTCCAAGACATATTTATTAGTTCATTTAATATTATAATTGGGTATTTTAAGGGATTAAAAGTATATTTTCGTATAGATCAAGGTCCATACAATCAGAATATCAAGAGATAAATTCAAATTTTTCAATTGTTTTCAAAATATGTGCCCTTTAATAATTTGAGGGGATGTTGCATCCCTTAAATATTCTTTGAAAATTGATTTGATTCTATTTATCATAGAATAGATTCTTAGAGAGTCTATATATGAAATTTGAAAATGATCAGAGAAAAAGTCTCTTTTTGCTTGAAAAAATACCAAGCCTATAGCCCACGATTTTGAAAGAAATTATAGAAATTTGAACAAATGTGCTCTGCATGTCATCCCCTTAATTCGACCCTCTAGAATCCGAATCTGTAATCCAAATTCAAATCGGAGCTCTAGTTCTCGCATAATTCGCATTTTATTTGTCGTTTTTAGGCCAATTCCAAGACATATTTATTAGTTCATTTAAAATTATAATTGGGTACTTTAAGGGATGAAAAGTATATTTTCGTATAGATCAAGGTCCATACAATCAGAATATGAAGAGATAAATTCAAATTTTCCAACTGTTTTCAAAATATGTGCCCTTTAATAATTTGAGGGGATGTTTCATCCCTTTAACATTCTTTAAAAATTGATTTGATTCTATTTATCATGGAATAGATTCTTAGAGAGTCTATATATTGAATTTGAACAAAATCAGAGAAAAAGTCTCTTTTTGCTTGAAAAAATACCAAGCCTATAGCCCACGATTTTGAAAGAAATTATAAAAATTAGAAAAAATGTGCTATGCATGTCATCCCCTTAATTCGACCCTCTAGAATCCAAATCTGCAATCCAAACTGAAATCGGAGCTCTAGTTCTCGCATAATTCGCATTTTATTTGTCGTTTTTAGGCCAATTCCAAGACATATTAATTAGTTCATTTAACATTATAATTGGGTATTTCAAGGGATGAAAAGTCCATTTTCGTATAGATCAAGGTCCATACAATCAGAATATTAAGAGATAAATTCAAATTTTTCAATTGTTTTCAAAATATGTGCCCTTTAATAATTTGAGGGGATGTTTCATCCCTTAAATATTCTTTAAAAATTGATTTGATTCTATTTATCATAGAATAGATTCTTAGAGAGTCTTTTTATGAAATTTGAACAAAATCAGAGAAAAAGTCTCTTTTTGCTTGAAAAAATACCAAGCCTATAATAGCCCACGATTTTGAAAGAAATTATAAAAATTTGAAAAATTGTGCTATGCATGTCAGCCCCTTGATTCGACCCTGTAGAATCCGAATCTGCAATCCAAATTCAAATCGGAGCTCTAGTTCTCGCATAATTCGCATTTTATTTGTCGTTTTTAGGCCAATTCCAAGACATATTTATTAGTTCATTTAAAATTATAATTGGGTACTTTAAGGAATGAAAAGTATATTTTCGTATAGATCAAGGTCCATACAATCAGAATATGAAGAGATAAATTCAAATTTTCCAACTGTTTTCAAAATATGTGCCCTTTAATAATTTGAGGGGATGTTTCATCCCTTAAATATCCTTAAAAAATTGATTTGATTCTATTTATCATAGACTAGATTCTTAGAGAGTCTATATATAAAATTTGAACAAAATCAGAGAAAAAGTCTCTTTTTGCTTGAAAAAATACCAAGCCTATAGCCCACGATTTTGAAAGAAATTATAAAAATTAGAAAAAATGTGCTATGCATGTCATCCCCTTAATTTGACCCTCTAGAATCCGAATCTGCAATCCAAACTGAAATCGGAGCTCTAGTTCTCGCATAATTCGCATTTTATTTGTCGTTTTTAGGCCAATTCCAAGACATATTAATTAGTTCATTTAACATTATAATTGGGTATTTCAAGGGATGAAAAGTCTATTTTCGTATAGATCAAGGTCCATACAATCAGAATATGAAGAGATAAATTCAAATTTTTCAATTGTTTTCAAAATATGTGCCCTTTAATAATTTGAGGGGATGTTTCATCCCTTAACAATTCTTTAAAAATTGATTTGATTCTATTTATCATAGAATAGATTCTTAGAGAGTCTTTTTATGAAATTTGAACAAAATCAGAGAAAAAGTCTCTTTTTGCTTGAAAAAATACCAAGCCTATAGCCCACGATTTTGAAAGAAATTATAAAAATTTGAAAAATTGTGCTATGCATGTCAGCCCCTTGATTCGACCCTGTAGAATCCGAATCTGCAATCTAAATTCAAATCGGAGCTCTAGTTCTCGCATAATTCGCATTTTATTTGTCGTTTTTAGGCCAATTCCAAGACATATTAATTAGTTCATTTAACATTATAATTGGGTATTTCAAGGGATGAAAAGTCCATTTTCGTATAGATCAAGGTCCATACAATCAGAATATGAAGAGATAAATTCAAATTTTTCAATTGTTTTCAAAATATGTGCCCTTTAATAATTTGAGGGGATGTTTCATCCCTTAAATATCCTTAAAAAATTGATTTGATTCTATTTAACATAGAATAGATTCTTAGAGAGTCTATATTTAGAATTTGAACAAACTCAGAGAAAAAGTCTCTTTTTGCTTGAAAAAATACCAAGCCTATAGCCCACGATTTTGAAAGAAATTATAAAAATTAGAAAAAATGTGCTATGCATGTCATCCCCTTAATTCGACCCTCTAGAATCCGAATCTGTAATCTAAATTCAAATCGGAGCTCTAGTTCTCGCATAATTCGCATTTTATTTGTCGTTTTTAGGCCAATTCCAAGACATATTTATTAGTTCATTGAATATTATAATTGGGTATTTTAAGGAATGAAAAGTATATTTTCGTATAGATCAAGGTCCATACAATCAGAATATGAAGAGATAAATTCAAATTTTCCAACTGTTTTCAAAATATGTGCCCTTTAATAGTTTGAGGGGATGTTTCATCCCTTTAACATTCTTTAAAAATTGATTTGATTCTATTTATCATAGAATAGATTCTTAGAGAGTCTATAGATTAAATTTGAACAAAATCAGAGAAAAAGTCTCTTTTTGCTTGAAAAAATACCAAGCCTATAGCCCACGATTTTGAAAGAAATTATAAAAATTAGAAAAAATGTGCTATGCAGGTCATCCCCTTAATTCGACCCTCTAGAATCCGAATCTGCAATCCAAACTGAAATCGGAGCTCTAGTTCTCGCATAATTCGCATTTTATTTGTCGTTTTTAGGCCAATTCCAAGACATATTAATTAGTTCATTTAACATTATAATTGGGTATTTCAAGGGATGAAAAGTCCATTTTCGTATAGATCAAGGTCCATACAATCAGAATATGAAGAGATAAATTCAAATTTTTCAATTGTTTTCAAAATATGTGCCCTTCAATAATTTGAGGGGATGTTTCATCCCTTAACAATTCTTTAAAAATTGATTTGATTCTATTTATCATAGAATAGATTCTTAGAGAGTCTTTTTATGAAATTTGAACAAAATCAGAGAAAAAGTCTCTTTTTGCTTGAAAAAATACCAAGCCTATAGCCCACGATTTTGAAAGAAATTATAAAAATTTGAAAAATTGTGCTATGCATGTCAGCCCCTTGATTCGACCCTGTAGAATCCGAATCTGCAATCTAAATTCAAATCGGAGCTCTAGTTCTCGCATAATTCGCATTTTATTTGTCGTTTTTAGGCCAATTCCAAGACATATTTATTAGTTCATTTAAAATTATAATTGGGTACTTTAAGGAATGAAAAGTATATTTTCGTATAGATCAAGGTCCATACAATCAGAATATGAAGAGATAAATTCAAATTTTCCAACTGTTTTCAAAATATGTGCCCTTTAATAATTTGAGGGGATGTTTCATCCCTTAAATATCCTTAAAAAATTGATTAGATTCTATTTATCATAGAATAGATTCTTAGAGAGTCTATATTTAGAATTTGAACAGACTCAGAGAAAAAGTCTCTTTTTGCTTGAAAAAATATCAAGCCTATAGCCCACGATTTTGAAAGAAATTATAAAAATTTGAAAAAATGTGCTCTGCATGTCATCCCCTTAATTCGACCCTCTAGAATCCGAATCTGTAATCTAAATTCAAATCGGAGCTCTAGTTCTCGCATAATTCGCATTTTATTTGTCGTTTTTAGGCCAATTCCAAGACATATTTATTAGTTCATTGAATATTATAATTGGGTATTTTAAGAAATGAAAAGTATATTTTCCTATAGATCAAGGTCCATACAATCAGAATATGAAGAGATAAATTCAAATTTTCCAACTGTTTTCAAAATATGTGCCCTTTAATAATTTGAGGGGATGTTTCATCCCTTAAACATTCTTTAAAAATTGATTTGATTCTATTTATCATAGAATAGATTCTTAGAGAGTCTATATATAAAATTTGAACAAAAACAGAGAAAAAGTCTCTTTTTGCTTGAAAAAATACCAAGCCTATAGCCCACGATTTTGAAAGAAATTATAAAAATTAGAAAAAATGTGCTATGCATGTCATCCCCTTAATTCGACCCTGTAGAATCCGAATCTGTAATCTAAATCCAAATCGGAGCTCCAGTTCTCGCATAATTCGCATTTTATTTGTCGTTTTTAGGCCAATTCCAAGACATATTTATTAGTTCATTTAAAATTATAATTGGGTACTTTAAGGGATGAAAAGTATATTTTCGTATAGATCAAGGTCCATACAATCTGAATATGAAGAGATAAATTCAAATTTTTCAATTGTTTTCAAAATATGTGCCCTTTAATAATTTGAGGGGATGTTTCATCCCTTAAATATTCTTTAAAAATTGATTTGATTCTATTTATCATAGAATAGATTCTTAGAGAGTCTATTTATGAAATTTGAACAAAAACAGAGAAAAAGTCTCTTTTTGCTTGAAAAAATACCAAGCCTTTAGCCCACGATTTTGTAAGAAATTATAAAAATTTGAAAAATTGTGCTATGCATGTCATCCCCTTAATTCGACCCTCTAGAATCCTAATCTGCAATCCAAATTCAGATCGGAGCTCTAGTTCTCGCATAATTCGCATTTTATTTGTCGTTTTTAGGCCAATTCCAAGACATATTTATTAGTTCATTTAACATTATAATTGGGTATTTTAAGGGATGAAAAGCATATTTTCGTATAGAACAAGGTCCATAAAATCAGAATATTAAGCGATTAATCACAATTTTTCAATAGTTTTCGAAATATGTGCTCTCAAATAATTTGAGGGCATGTTCCATCCCTTAAATATCAAAAAAAAATTGATTTGATCATGTTTGTCATGAAATAGATCCTTAGAGAGCCCATATATGAAATTTGAACAAAATCAGAGGAAAAAACCTTTTTTGCTTGAAAAAGCACCAAGCCTACGGCCCACGTTTTTGAAAGAAATGATAAAAATTTGAAAAAGTGTGCTATGCATCTCATCCTTATAGTTCGACCCTCTTGAATCCGAATCTGCAATCCAAATTTAAATAGGGGCTCTTATTCTCGCATAATCTTAATTTTATATGTCGTTTTTAGGCCAATTCCAAGACCTTATTTATTAGTTCATTTAACATTTTAATTGAGAATTTCAAGAGATGAGAAGTATATCACGTATAGATCAAGGTCGATACAATCAGAATATGAAGAGATGAATTCAAATTTTCCAATATTTTTCAAAATATGTGCTATTCAATAATTTGAGGGGATGTTTCATCCCTTAAATATTTTTAAACATTGATTTGACTTTATTCATTTCCTTTAGAAGCTCTGCTCTTATAAACTAGATTTGAAAAGCCCTATACTTTATTGACGAAATGTCAAAAACAGCAGTTCGCCCTTATTTTGTTATAATACTTGATTTGCAGTGCAAAGCGAACACTTAGTGTAATTTTATCTTCATTTCACAGTTGCTACAATTTCTGAATGTAAATATAAGTTGGTAAATGATATTTACTCAATAATCTAATCGAACATAATAAACAGGTACAGAAATAGAGACAACTAAAAGAGTGTATAGTCATGAATGAGATTCTCATTGATGATATGTGAAATAATTATTTAGGGAGTTTCTTTTTCTGAATGTGTAACAATATATAAGTTAAATTATCAAAATCCAAATGATCAATATTGATGCAATAAGTCAAAAATAAAAAATGAATCTGGCAAATCTCGTGATCTGGTTGTCATTTTGCATATTCTCGACGTTTTCCATCCTTATGACAGCCTATTACATTGCAAGCAAATGGGTGTTGGTGTTCGCAGCGCGTATTGCATACTAACTTAGATTTAGGACTTTAAAATTAAGCGTTTCCTATAACAACGGTAGGACGCGAGCACCGTGCTTTTACTACCGCACACAAGAGAATGAGGTAAGCATAGACTAACACTTAATTGGTTTTAAGGGCGTAACGGGTTATGCAAATTCTTGACTCGTTATGGATGGAGAGAAATGTGTAGTATCTTCCCTTTTAGCTCTGGGAGAATTTGATTTGAGATTTTCTTCCAGGTGAGCTTCAAGTATCATTTATCAAAAGGTACGAATTCAAAAATAAATAAATTGTTTTGGGAGTGAAGACATTTCAAAAATAAAACTACTACGAGAATAGAGGTATAACAAAAGTATCAATTCTAAGGATAACTATATGGAATTTATCACGAAATACATTGAATATCTCAAAGGCAGTCTCAAAAGATAATTTTCTACCTCTATATTAACGTCGACCATCTGATGACAAACGGCTAGATCGACCTAAAGAATGGTTGGATCTACATGAGGAGCGATTTGATTGACCTCGTGAACGGTAGGATCCAGTTAATAACCGTTTGGAACGATTCGAAAATCACACGGACAGGACTAGAAGCTTCACAAATTTCTTTGGTTTTTGTTTCAAGCAGAACGTTTTCTTAGATTATTTTTTTTTAAATCTACTTTCATTCCATAAATTAGGTCACTAGTTGTGGAACTATTGACCTTGCTATGGTTACACTCTTTTTTTCAAGTATTCCCGAATTACCTGGTTCATCTGCTTTTGATTTCGAGGTTGTGGGCTCTGGATCGTTCCCTGAATATTTTGTCGGATGTCTTACTTCTATTTGGTGTTGGATCTCTGGAATACCTCCATAGTTATTGTCTTCTCTTATTATTTCAATGGATGAAAACGCTTTTGATTCTATTATGTTTAATGGAATATTGTCACCAGCAAAATGTTCTTTAATTTCCGAATCAATTTTGGAATCAATGTCTTCTAATTTAATTTTAACGTCACTGTTTGATGTCAATGCTTCAGTAGATGGAATTTTATTTTTTGGAATTATCTTATTTATCTGATGAATCTTCACATCAACTTTTAGATATCGCAGTCTTTGTGAGATAGACTTCTTAGTTTCTTTTAAAGTCTCCTCATTCATTTGATTTGCTTTACTGATGTCTGAGCTTATGCCATTTTTTGTATATTTCCTCTTGGAACAATCGATTAAATTACCACCGTAGATTCTTGGAGAATTAATCTGAAAAATATACAATCTATTAATTTCTACATTTCGATAGGATATTACTGAATAGTTAATAGTGGCAGCCAAATAATAAATCATAATAAGTAATCATGAGCATTTTAATTAGTTTATTTGGCCTTTAAAGGGCGCATTATGGCAATCTGCATGGTCGCTAATCCAAGTACGACGCTGTATGCACATGTCATTTAAGACAATGCGAAAACAAGTTTTTCCTGACTTTTGTGAATCGCCTACATCGAATTCTACGTATTTTTTACTGGTGTTGGTTATAGAGATTAATATATCATTTTGGACATCTGACAAGTTTAGAAAATAATTCAGGAACAGTTTAAGAATCTTGTGTTTCCCAATATGCAGCAGGATCAACCACTAATTGTCGATTGTGCCATACAGCGATTTCCGGCATGTAGCGTTCCTGTTACAGTGCTACACCACTCCAGCTACATTTCTGATGCTCTAGGCCGACCTACTGGGCCCCTTGCTGATTCCACCTGCCCACTAAGACTTAGCCTCTAAGCACAATGCAAATGTACCACTTAAACTGCTTAACATACGCCGGAACGGAGTACAGGTAACCGAGAGGTCCGGATTCGGGAATATCGTGAGAGATAGCTGGTAAATACTTTGATTCAAACATTTTATGCACCGTCATATTTTGGTCGTGCCCGTAGCAGTCAATATTCCATCCCTATCATTTATTCATACAGCTTCAAAAGGAGTAGTTCTTAAACAAACTAGATTTCGGTTCAACATAACAGGTTTAGTTTTGGGTTGTCTCGGGCTCAAGTTTGATCCAGTAGGCGCGCGCAGCGAAATTCGGTTCATTCTAGGAATGTTTTTTAAAGCGAGCTAACCTACAGTTAATTTATTGGAGAAGGAATAATCATGACGAATTATAATACAATAGCGATTTATAATGAATAGATGAAACTTCGTACCATGAATAAAGAGAAATGCAAAAAAATCAAAAATTTGGATAGCTCCTACTTGAGACAACTTTTCTGTGTTTTCAGGTTTCGTGATGTTGATGCATAAACTCTGGTAATCTTTCCCCAAACCGTAGGTATGGAAACACCCTGCTCTTTTGTGGATTACTACCTCCTCACGAGAATAAATCAATAATCAAACATATCAGAAGACCTTTTGAAAATCAGGTTGAGAAAGGAGTAAAGTGAGAATCTAAAGTATCATCCTTGCAGAGTCAGTGCTCTGTATCTTTGAAATATTCTCATGTGATTATAAGTTGACGTAGTGAGTAGATTTATTGCTAGATAAAGCAAGACAAGGGATAGGTACTGCAACAACAGTTCGGTATACAGTCGATGGGCTCTTCATTTTGTAGATTATGGAAATTGTGTTCTGCGTTTCGCCTACAGTACCTCTAAAGTTACTGACTCAAAATTCGCTTATTTTGGTATATCTAAATGCTATCTCAGACAGCACATTTGTGTGACCTCCACAGGGACATGAACATCATGAATGAGTTATTGAAGTTGATTATAAGGTTCAGGTAAAACAAATCTAGATATTTTTAGACTCATTCACAAATCGAAATTAGTTCTGGTTTTATTTACGAAAACGTCATTAGGGAGATGGATGGTTGAATTACAAACGTGATCGAAGGAGCATTTATAATCCAGACTTTTACTCATTCCTTAAGGTAGGATATTATTTGAGGAGACTAAAATTCTCAACAAATTAAGAGATTCAAAATGATATCAGTTTCTTAAAATTTTAAGAATTTGCTCATAATCTGGGAAAAGGCTTTGTTATGAATATAAGATATTATTGAAGATTTTCACGTCATTTACGTATCGGAATCAAAGTGAAACGTCTGGGTTTGATTCAAGAAAAATTATTGCTGTTATATATAACTTTTATACCCCTACACCGTAAAAAAGTTTTAAAAAATATGTATGTGATTCACATTAGCCCTGGTGGAGAGCATATCTTCAGTAGAACTCCTTAACCTACGTGGTAGAGAAAAACTGCAGCTTACAGTTGATGCGTTTCTCCAAATTCCCAGTATTAGATATTACGTATCTCCTAACATAAATTTTCAATTAATAAGAGGGTTTAAAATGATATCATGATGGTTAATCTCGGAAAAGTCATGTTTTGAGCGTGAAATATAATTCGTCTTACATCATACGTAAAGAAATCTGAACGTTTTGTTTTGAGGTAGAAGTTATTACTGCACGATGATATTTTTACATTATTTGTTAGGCTGCATTCTTGTAGGTATATGACTATATAATGTAATTTTTTGGTTCTAGACAACTCTAATTAAATAATTCCTGAGTTTCCATGTATTCCAAGAAAAGCAACGATTTATTCATGTAATATAATTGAATCGTCTAAATTTCACTTGAATTCTCACCATTATTAAGACCAAACATAAAACTCAGTTTATAATCCAGATTTCTACTGTGAAATATAGCAAAAATTCTTAGAGCTTGTTACTTGGGATGAAACAAGAAGAATTTCAATATGAGGGCTTGATATTCGTGGTATGAACAAAATATGTGTAATTATATTTGAGATTGTAATGATGCTTTCACTCTGAAGACTGACAACAATTCGGTAGTCATTTAAAACACTAAAATAAAAATATAAAAAAGAGAGGAGAGAAGACGCCACATGGAAAAAAATTCACCTGATTTGTATCAATTGATGACTCTTGAAATGATATAACATGCTGTGCTTTAGTAAGATTTACAAGCAAGCTCAACTTTTAACGTAACCTACGTGACCGGCTAAACTTAATTAAATATCAAAAGAATTCAGGGTGGATTTACAAAACAAATTGGTTTTTGAAAACGCTCTACGCCAGAACTAATTCATCAAATGTTCCATCACAGGAATCATTTTGAAGAATTTGAATATGTAAATGTTGGAGTTTAATTCTTTTTTAATGAAATAGAATTTTGATTGCGTTTTTAAGGAAACTGTAGATTCACGTCACATCTGCTCAAGTGCAAGAAATTAGAAAAAAATTATTCGATTTGGGATGAATATGGTATACCAAAATCAATGAGTTTAATCTTCCATCCCCAGGAGTTCCAGGTAAAATTAACATGATATTCGACGCTCCATTCGAATCCTAAATTAGGATTAGTGGTTCCCATTCAAGATTTTAAAGTAACTTTCTCCTCCCAACCGTCGAAAGAAAAAGAAATCATTCAAATTTTTCTTCAACCATTTCGGTGCATATTTCTCGATGTATTCCAGCAAAAAATAATATCATTTCAGCGGTAAATAAGAAGTGAACAGCCTGTACATAATAAAACCTTTCTGCACTCCTTCTCCAAATGAACTTCAAGTATGTCCAATCTCACTTTCCTTTATGCGCACGATACAAAGTTTTCTCTCCACGTAAAATTGAAATAGAACATCCTGTATATAAATTTAGCTCTCAGCACTTATTCTCCACTTGAACTTCAAGTATCTCACACTCCTTCGTGCGCGTTACAAAGTTTTTAGCGCATTTTCACAAGAAAAATACGCTATTATATGCACTTTGGCTGTCTGGCTGGCTGGCGTGACGCTGAGACCTCAGCAACTACAGCACGTACAGACTTGAAACAGGTACTAAATGAAAGATGCTGTTTTGTAGGTTTGCACAAACTGCTAGATTTTCTTATTCATACACCCAGTTTTGGGTAAAGATTGGAACAAAAATTGAAAAGGTAATTACTGCTGAACTATGCATAATTGAAATCTGAAAATTGCTGCACAGGATGAGCACCATGTCAGTAATTGAATTTTATACCCTAAAATTCGAACCGATATGGGTTAGTACCAATTTTAGGATAGAAACTATTTATTTCAATATCTCACGAGTTGCACAAGATATTGACATGCGGTTTCCGATGTTATTAGTATCAGAATGAGCTCGACTTTTATTTTTACGATCAATTTAGGCATGTACATGACCACCCGTTACTTATTTTCCTGAATCTGCAGCTTTGCAGGTAATTTTTAGGCAGTTTTCATATATAGGTTTGATAAAGATCAGATTATTATTATAAAGTACAGCACATGACCTCCCGTTAGTCAATAACTAAACAATAAAGATTAAAAGGAATTTTTGAGTTTGTACGTGCACAAATTATGTACCTATCAAATAGTCAACTTGAAACTGGTACTAAATGAAAGCTGTCCTTACGTAGGTTTGCCCAAATTGCTTGACTTCAAGCTTAGTGATCGTGGGAGATGGTAATTTGCGAAATCTCTGAAGTAACAAGCATTCATGAGCTGTCAAAAATGCGCTTTCATCATCAAGATGATTCTTCAATATTTTCTTCACAAAACCATAATAGGTAACCTGTATATAATTTCAGCATTCTGCACTGCTTCTCCAGATAGACTTCAAGTATGCCATATCTCACTTGCCTTCGTGTGCGCGGTAGTTTTCTCTTCACGTAAAATGGAAAAAGGACACCCTGTATATGGGTACTTTTAGCTTTCTGCACTCTTTTTCCATATAAATTTCAAGTATGTCAAATCTCATATTTCTTTATGCGCGCAGTACAAAATTAAAATGGGACACATGTATATAATTTCAGCTTTCTGCGCTTCCATCTTCATACAGATTGCAAGTATGCTAAGTTTCACATTACTTTGTGTTCGTACGCGCAGTACTAAGTTTTATCTTCACATAAAATTGAAATGGGACACCTGTATATACTTTTATCTTTCTGTACTCCTTCTCCATATAAACTTCAAGTATACCAAATCTCACATTCCATCAAGCGCGCAGTAAAAAATTTTGTCCTCACGTAAAATTAAAATAAGACACCCTGTATATAATTTTGCATAAATAATTCAACACTATTTATACGAACGTTCAGACTTCAATCAGCTGCGCAGTATTCATTCGAACGGTAAGACTATTTGCGTTTATTCGATTGAACCTGCACAAATCAGTTTAAAGTATAATATTGTTAGTCGTGACATTTGTAAATATATTTGTTTTTTAAGCTGCAGTTTTAGAGATCGCATGGCTAAACTTTTTAATTTAAATTATAAGTGATAGTTTGTAAATATGATTTGCATGTGTTAAAATTCATTTTAAGTGCCAAATACGGAAATACTAGAGGAATCAAAGCTTCAGTGACTATAAAACAAAAATGGTAAGCTATATTTCATTATTCAAAAATATCTTATATTATGATGAAAAGATTTTCCAATGTATTTATTCTATATTATTCATTTACGTATATATCATCACTATGTACACGGATAGAAACCCCAAGAAGGGAAAATCTTTATTATTAATTTTACGACCAAAAGTTGTACTTTATAAAAAGTTCTGCTTGTTAAAAAAAGAATTCACGTTATAAAATTTTTAGATCAGGTGTACAGGGTGTTAATAAATTAGGAGAACATGGAATATATTTGAAAAAACTGTTAATGACCGCAAATATATTTTCATTTCTTCCATACAGGTATTTCAGTAGGGATAGTAAATATTTTAGCAGAAATTGATAATTTTATGCACAAAGATCATGAAATACGATAAGACGAGTGTCAAGTATCTGAGCCATTATCCATTAGGCACACTAGACACATGCCTAATAGCACCCAGCGTTAGAGGCTCCTGAAGCTAAGGCCCTGTGTGTCCTATTGGTTATAAAAGCTACAATAAGGGGCAGATTTATGGCTAGAGCAATAAGAGTTCGTTTTCAGACTACAATAATAATTATTATTTTTATAGACTTATTAGGATTCCAATTTGGTTTGATTTTCTTTGGAGGATCTACCAGACGTGTATATTAGAGGAAAGTTATAAGGGCCCCATGTTAGACCCTCTTGTCATTTTTTTTTTAAATGCTCTCATTCAAATATGCGAAACTTTAAACTATGGGATATGTATTATATTCTTTAATTTGACAAACGAACAGACATGAACCATAAAAATAGATATTTCAAGATTTCAAGCATTTTTAATTTATTGGATGCTGTTATGAGCACTTAGCAACCTAGCGACTACTGTTTTTCTTAAGATCATTTAAGCAGTAACAGTATAAGATTAATCACAGTTGATTATTTGAGACAAAAATTAGATTTAAGGTTTAGAGAGAAGTTAGCAGTAATCATACACTACTCTTCAAACATTTCATATATACTCTTCAGCTCAGGAGAAACATAAATATTGTGCCTAGGGACCACAATGTGTTTCAATCCGGTTTATTAATTATGTTCACTGTTCAATGCAAATATGCTGGATTCGTAATAAGAAGGTCGTGAGGGCAAAAAGTCATACGATTTTTATTTAATTATATTATACAATGATTACACGACTGGCAAGGTAGCCGCATCTCATGGCTTAGAAGATATCGATCAATATACCAATGTTCATTAAAATTTATCTGCCACACCCGTGTCAGGTAGAAGACGCCTTTTATCCGCTACGGGTGTGGCAGACACTTATAGTGCACTCGATAGATTGATTAATATTTCATCAGCCGTAGGGTGCAGTTACCAGTTGTCAAGCTACGGGTACTCTTAGTTTTTGTTTTTTTTTTTAAATTTTAATTTTTGATAACAACATTTTCTTGTAACACCATGTATGCTAGTTATACTATCTAAGTATAGGTACTTTCGTTGTAAATCTGTGCATCTTATGAGTTATTATTTCGCTTAAAGTTTAGAACTATGTATTCACATTAGCATGACTGGAGCAATCCGCAAAAAAAGTTATTTATGAGGGTGGAAAACAAACTTGTTAGCCGTATTTTGTTTTCGGGCGCTTGCAACCCTCTCCTGTTTATAACACAGCGTAACCTCCGAATCGGAAGACTCAATTAAATTCTCCGTAATCTATCAAAAGTTTAAACGTAGATCATTATTCATAAATTTTGCGTTCTTTTTTCGTTGCTTCTCTTAACAGAATGTCCAAAACTTTTTATTTACACCTCTGCCTGAAATGAACATACAACGCTGAACAAGGGTATACCAAATTTTTTTTTGGTAGAAAATTCAGTAATTTTCTATATATATTACAGGATTTGTTATCTCAAACATTGAAGGCTCGTTGAGTGTGACTCGCATGCTTTTAATCAAATATACGATTTTCTCTATAAATATTGAGCTAGATCTATATTATTTATTTCTAGATGACGATAGCACTTGAAATTCAATTATGCCTGTAATAGAGCAAGATCTCAAGCCAGCCAGGCGTTACTTATTTTCTGAGAAACAAAATGTGTGGAATAGAGTAGTGTTAGTATGTACTTTGATCATATGTATACTTGCTAGTTTCTGCCGACGACCAATTTATAGACACGAGGTGCTAGATGTACGTTAAAACATTACTCACTTTTCTTAAAGTCTGAGTACTGATTTTTATGTATGTTCTAGAGAATATTGTTAAAAATTGATAATCAACACTGCTAGACACTTCCCGTTGGTGGTAATTTCTGCTAGACACTTTAAAGCTCGCAAAGAATAACGTAATCTTACTTATAGTATAAATCTTAATTTTTATATATGACACTAAGGGTTCAATTTCAATACATTTTGTAAACAGGCAGACCAATCGTAGGGGTTGAGCATCCCCCAGACACAATCAAAATACCGCTGTGAGTATAAGCGTGAGGTCATTATATGTACGCTTGATAGTAAGCGAAGTATCTGTGAGCATCCAACTCTTCCTTGGTCTGGCTGTTTCGAAAAGTATTGAAATTGTGTACATAAAAATTGGGACTCAGACTATAAGTGAGATTACGTTATTTTTTGCAAGCTTTAAAGCGTCTAGCAGGAATTAATGCCGGTGGAAAGTGTCTGGCAGTGTTGATTATCAATTTTTAACAATATTCTCTGACAATCAGCACTCAGATTTTGAGAAAAGTGAGTAATGTTTTAACGTACCTCTAGCATTTCGTATCTGTAAATTGGCCGTCGGCACA
The DNA here is from genome assembly GCA_963989225.1 of Dromius quadrimaculatus. Taxonomy (NCBI): domain Eukaryota; kingdom Metazoa; phylum Arthropoda; class Insecta; order Coleoptera; family Carabidae; genus Dromius; species Dromius quadrimaculatus. Next base: position 5,841,422 of record OZ022336.1, on the reverse strand, counting down.
AACTAGCAAGTATGCGTATGATCAAAGTACCTACTAACACTACTCTAATCCACACATTTTGTTCCTCAGAAAATAAGTAGCGACTATAATCTCTGCTCGATATTCTGGATCAAGAATTTTGAAGATAGAATACAAAAAAATGTTTTTTGATTCTTGGCGTCTGAAATATCCTCGAACACGTTATTAAAATTTGCACATAAACATAATTTTTAGGTGAGTTATTAAATCAATACGCAATTCTCAGCTTTGAGACAGGTCCGCTGAATTTTCAATTCTGAAATTAACTACACGTCTAACAAACTTCAGCCCCAAAAGCAATCGAAAACTCTTGAAGAATTCTTCATTGAAATGCATCTGTATCCTTACCTACTTCACCGTATCTACTTCTTGCTTTTTACATCACGTATTTTCTTCAAGTTGAATTCGTTGCATGTGTGCTATCCCCTACAGCTTGTGAAGAGCAAATCACTTCATTAAGTTCAATTTATCCTTGAAAACGTATCTTTCAAACTATTTAATATAAAAACCGTGCAAGCCTTGCTCACGTTCTTCATTTCACTAACAAAGCAACAATATCTTGTTAAATATTCGAGGTACCAAAAATTATCTGATGTTCATGTTTAGAATATATGTTACATATAATTTTTCGTAATAATTTTTATTTAAGTCAATTCAAAAATATATTTGATGTGCCTGTAAGTTTGATCAACTTTCCTTTGCTATTCATTCTTCCATCTGTGGTTTGTGTTAGGTTATAGAGTAAACTGTGACAGAACATCCCTGCAACGGGCAATTTGATCCCTTTCCTCCCTTATTTCATAGCGAAACACAGCCTGATTCTATCTAACAAATTTTTAACAATGTGCGGATTCCTTGATGTCTTTGACATGTACGGCTGCCAAAATAAACTATCATACAATCAAAATTTGATACAATTTTATGTATAATTTGTTCATTTCGATGTTCCGTCTCATTTTGTCTACAAGAAATCTGGTAAAAAATCAATTTTGAATGTCCTCAACATGCAATTAAATTGGTAATTTTCTCGCTATCTTTTTCGTTTTTGTAACAGATTGATTTGAATTGTAAAAGCCAATAACGTAAGGAGCCCTATGCGGGAAAGGAAGGCGATGTTGGACGTGGTGCTCCAGGCTATCGATTGGTAGTTCTCCCTCCGGAGTTCCGCGGTTACAAACGCATCTGATTCCTCAATTACAAGAGAATATTGACAAATTGAGTACGAAAATCCATTCAGAAACATAAAAGAGATTATGGGAAATATATTTGACATTGCAAGTTGAAATTAATAATTTTTGGGTTATTTTAGAATACCTGGTGGTTGACGGATGATAATTGCTGTATGTCACATTTTCTTGTAACATCAAGAAAAGAACTAATATTTCTACAGACTCTTCGACAATTATTCGCTATTCAATTGAGATAAATTTTGTCTTGCAGCCTTCAGATATCTTTTGAAAATAAGTGGTAAGAGCAGAAATTTAAGTGGTAGGGATAGCAATTTTATTAATATCCATGACCTCTTGAAGTGGTTAACTCTTGCAACTTGAGTGGTGAGATCCAACCACTTAAGTGGTAACTTGGTATTACTTGCAGTTCTTGAACAAATAAGACTTCAAATGTCAAAGTTACAAGGCAAGGAAATATATGGTCATCTTTTCCGAGCAAGATTTGAATACGAAAGATAATTTTTTAGACAATATATTGTATTTTGCAATAATATTTGAATCCTCAAGCTTACGCAGAGTCTAAGTTCACCTACAGTTTAGTTGAACTGTTCTGGATAAAAGCCCTAGGTATCAAGTCGTAAAGATATAAATAATTATCTGATAGATAAATGGTGTGAAAGTACTTTTCGTAAACAGACTGGATTAATAATAAGAATCCATCCCTCATTTGAGTTTCCAACAAATATTGGAGACCCCTGGCGGAGCCCTTGAAGTAAAAACAGCTACAACAAAGATTTGTCAATACACGTGTTTTTATGACATTAGCATTGTTCATTTCCTTCTTTATTCCGGCAAGGTTTGTTTGCAAAACCCATGTACTTTCAATAAAAAACCGCTAGTCCTCGGTAGGCTCACAAAAAATAAGTGTCACATTTTTTATTATATAGTAAATTCCTGTCTCGTTCACTAAATTTTCATTAGCGGTGTCCTGAAGCAGTCGTAGAGGTCTGTGCAGACAACCAGAATCGCGAAGTAAACGAAAAAAGGCGGTTCTGTACTTTCCGGCTTCCCGGACTGTAATCTATGGCGTTACGCGCTACGTACACGAACAGTCTCTTTTAATTTGGTCACTCACTGAATAGAAATATTTGTATCTATTTTAGAACCTCGTATTCCAAAAGGAATGTCCTCTGAGTAAATCCTCAACGGCAAGATCTAACATCAGATTTTCTATTACAATTTTTCTTCCAGAAAAAGGTTATTCTCCTCCAGCAACCGAGCTTAGCATTAACTAGAATTTCCTGCTCTACATTTTTCGCCACTTAAACTTTAATGGGATTATATTTATTGTTTGCAGCGTCTAGATATTTTCACGTTAGAGTAAATATTCCCGGGACTCCACAAATTACGTGACCTGAGATTTCAGTTACAAGCCAGCAAAAAACCTACCAATTCGACCTAAATGGTTGAAAGATAAACTTGAATTATGGTGACGCATTACTGAAACGACCACAAAAGGAATATTCACTTATGTAACAACTGGAATATTTGAGGGAATAAATCCCTAATAACTTTAGCTTCCATATAACTGAAATCGTTGATGAAATGCACACCTCGCGGCAATTGCTTATAAAAATTGGACTACGCAACAAATAATTATAAAAATTGATAGGGTTTCATTCTGAAGTGAAGCAAATTGACCATTTAAAATTTCAATTTATTCAGACGTCTAGAAGTGGGTGAAAATTCATTTGAAAATAAATATACAGCTGAAGCTAATAAAAGCGTATTAAAAACAAATTTCAGTACTTTGAAAGGTGTACAGATATCATAATTAACGAGCTTGCTATAGCAAATCTAGAAGCGGTCGCGAAAACGTCAAGAGCGCCACCGAATGTTCATGGCATACGCCCACATCATTTGAATCCAGAGAGCGAGTGGCGTGACAAATAAAGATAAATACAATGACATTGTTTGTGTATAAGTGATTAATATAGTAGGTTTTGTATTCATATTTCTTATTTTTATAAAAAAATCCGATTTCGATTAATTTTATAAGATAATTGATCTATTTCGGAATCAGGAAACGTTGCCTTTATTATCGAGATGAGGCTTGTTGCGAACACCACTATAAATTTCTAGAAAATATAGTTTTATTTATTTTGTTTGTTTAGAAATCTATCGCAAATTTTATAGGAAATTGGTTATGGGCGGAGTTATGTCCCCGTTTGTTCTGACTCTACAAGGTGTAACAGCGGAACGAGCTAACTCGAATAACTTCTATGTTATTGAAGATACAATAAAATACTATCGGACAATGTTATGCAGGACCAAGGGAACACCCAATTATGTCAAAAAATATTTTTTTACACCGGTGGCTCTCAAGCTACAGCACAAAGCTATATTTTTTCAAATGAGCTATATATATTTTTAGTTATCCTAGGTAGCTCGTTTCGCTGTTACACCCTGTATATCCATAGATAGCTCTCCCTGAAATACTGCTGAAAATGATTTTGCATAGTGGATCCACGAAGCTTGCTCCACTACTGCATTATTTTATCCGGTAAATTGAAATATCTAAGACAAAATAGCGCGAAACTTTCTTTATAAAACTAAAATTAAATACTAAGCTCAGGTGAAATTGATATAAGTTTGAGTAAAATATTAGTTTAAACATAAATCTGAATCTTTGAAGACTGAGAAAACTAGTGTAAAGTTAGTTATCTCTCCTGCCTACAAGCAGCAGTACTTATTGTTAAATTTTAATTTGATTTGCCTAAGACTTCGAATGAGAGCTCAAAGATTAAGAAAGTTTTGTTGTTTCGCAAAAGTTCCTGCACTAGGTACCCAACCTCTTAAGAAGATACACCAATTGCCGGCAAGATTACAAAATATGCGACTTGAAATAATGGACCATTCCCAAGAAAATAAACATTTCACTCGTTTTCTCAAGATGGACTGTTGAAAAACAGTAAAAGTTCGGTTATAAGCCACTGTAAAAAAATTAAAGAATCATCTTGATGATCAAAGCGCATTTTTTGCATTTCGTGAATGCTTGTTAGTTCAGAGATTTCGCAAATTATTATCTCCCCAATCATTAAGTTTAAAATTAAGCAGTTTGGACAAACCTGCGAAACAGCAGCTTTCATTTAGTACCAAATTCAAGCTGTGACAATTTTATACATAACTTGTGCACATAAAAACTCAAAAAAGAACCTTTTGGTCTTTATTGTTTAGTAATCGATTGACAGGAGGTCATATGCTGTACCCTAAAGTAATAATTTAATCTTTGTCAGAGTTATAAACGAAAATTATCTGAAAATTTGGTGTAATTACCTCCAAAACTACAAATTTAAGAAAATGAGTAACGGATGGTCATGTACTGGCCTAAATTGATCATTAAAACAAAATTTTGATTCATCCTGATACTAACATTGAAAACCGCATGTCAATATCTTGTGAAACTCTCGAGATATTGAGATAAATAGTTTCTACCTTAAAATGGGTACTAACCCAAATCAGTTCAAAATTTAAGGTATGAAATTCAACTACTGACATATTGCTCATTTTGTGTAGCAATTTTCAGATTTCAATTATGCATAGTTCAGTAGAAACTATCTTTCGAATTTTTATTTAATTTTTCACCCAAAACTGGGTGTATAAATAAAAAAAATCAAACAGTTTGTGCAAGCCCACGAGACAGCAGCATTTATTTAGTACCAGTTTCAAGTCTGTAAGTGCTGTAGTTGTTGAGAACTCAGCGTCACGCCAGCCAACCAGACAATCAAAGTGCACATACAGGCGTATTTTTTTTGCGAAAAAAAATTAGATACATTTCATATTTCACACCTGGAATGACACCCTTCCAAACAAAGCTAATCTTCAAAAAGATCTAGACCAGGCAATTGAGATGAGCCTGTACTCATTAATAAGGGTCGCAGGTAGCTGTCTCCAGCTAGCTGGATTAAGGCATTTGGCGAAGCCAGCACCGATAGGCGATTGTTTCATCAAGATTGCGTAAGAATTTTCAAAGCAGCGTTCAAATCGATGTTGGGTAAGACGATTTGCCAACAATAAAATACAAAATTTAACTCCAAACCCCATAAAAACCGTCTACTGCCACTTCTTAACTCGGAGAGCTAATAGAGACGTCGAACAAAAAATAAATCACAGAAATCGGACAAACAGGAAAGCGTACAGAGGAGCCTGACTACGAGCGCGCGAAATTCGGAAGTGTGCGGTATCGCCGACTGCTGAAACTGCGGGTATACGCTCAAAGCATCAAACAGCACCGTTTACTGAATACTTCAGCAAATTTGATTTGTGATAATTTTGTTCCGACTTGGGGGCAAGTCCTAAGATCTCCACATTTCAAATCCTCGTCAAATTAAACGTGACAATTTCAAATGATAACTTCGAATTGAATTATATGTTAGTATCTTGATTAACAGGTTCAATTTGCATCAAAACAACGTGCGAACGTGGAGCATTTGCTGCATTAGGAATTTTGTTGACAATATCTATTGTTTTTACTACAAACTTTGTTGTCTGAATTAACGAATCAGGTTAAAATTAGCGCGAGGAAGTTACACATATAGCATTTACAAATTAGCAAACGCGAAATAATCACGTTTGCCTGAATGTGAAACCTTTGCGAAGACTCGACTTCATTAATTTAATTTAATATTTAGTAAGCACCTATTCTGTTTTAGTGTTTTTGACGTATTACAAAATTTACATATTTATTCATGCATCTAACAAAACAAGTGCATCAGAATTTACAAAAGCCCATTTTGAAACATCTCCCAAATTATTTTTTCAGATTTCAAAAGTTATCTTTTGCAGAAAAATATTTTCTTCAAGTCTTTACTAATCAATATTTAATTTCATATTGTATCTTAATGTCTACAAAATTAGACGCAACATTTTTGACATTGTACAAAGTACTCTGATGATGATAGCATTGCAATCGAAATGTACATTATAGTCGACAAATTAAAAATACACTACCGAAATGCACAAACTCATCCACTTATTTGAATTTCACGCCATCTGCCAAAACATTGCAGTCAGTCACCGATACACCTCTTTCAAATACCAAATTTTACATTCATGAGCATTCGAAATAAGATTAATTTCCTTTCCAACTTCATGTATTCTATCAATTATTCTTATTATTTTTTCCCCTCCAATTTCACCCAAAACAACAACATCATCTGCATACGCTAACGCAAGTACTACACTTTCACCAATATGCACACCACCTGAGCCATTCAAAGATTTTGTAATACATTCATATACAGATTGATCAACCACAGAGACATACCACAATCCTGTTTCATACTAATATCAATACTAGACCATTCATTCAATCTACCATTTACTCGAACAGCAGCTGCAGTCCCTATATACAACGCACGAATCGTACGGTATAAATTACCATTCATACCGTATCGTAAATTGACTTTAGCACTGGTTATATTCAACTGATATCGTAGTTCTTATAGCCTCCAAAGTTAGCTAATGTTATTCCATCAATATTTGAATAATCTGTACATCTTTTGCAGAGAGAAAAATACACATTTGTAGTTGCATACGGCATTCCACTCTTTTTTTATATATTTTTTTAATAGGGCATGAAAAAATAAGAGAAATCATGAAAATGCGATTTAAAAAAACTTTGCAGTACTTGAAATATATATTTTTTTATTTTGAAAATTTCCGGTAACGTAGTACTGTATATTTAAGCGATGTTAGTTCTACTCACTTGCAGATCTCACTTTTAATTCAAAAGTACAAATATTCACCGCGCTCAATATCCAACACCTAACTATGCCTCTGATTAGATTTATAACCAAGTAATTTATATTAAAACTATTGTAATTTCCTTTCCAACTTCATGTATTCTATCAATTATTCTTATTATTTTTTTCCCCCCACTTTCACCCAAAACAACAACATCATCTGCATACGCTAACGCAAGTACTACACTTTCACCAATACGCACACCACCTGAGCCATTCAAATCTTTTGTAATACATTCATATACAAATTGAGCAACCACAGAGACATACCACAATCCTGTTTCATACCAATATCAATACTAGACCATTCATTCATTCTACCATTCACTCGAACAGCAGCTGCAGTCCCTACCTACAACGCACGAATCGTACAGTATAAATTACCATTCATACCGTATCGTAAATTGACTTTAGCACTTGTTATATTCAACTGATATTATCGTAGTTCTTATAACCTCCAAAGTTAGTTAATGTTATTCCATCAATATTTGAATAATCTTTACATCTTTTGCAGAGAGAAAAATACACATTTCTAGTTGCATACGGTATTCCACTGCTTTTTTATACATTTTTTTAATAGGGCATGAAAAAATAAGAGAAATCATGAAAATGCGATTTAAAAAAACTTTGCAGTACTTGAAATATATATTTTTTTATTTTGAAAATTTCCGGTAACGTAGTACTGTATATTTAAGCGATGTTAGTTCTACTCACTTGCAGATCTCACTTTTAATTCAAAAGTACAAATATTCACCGCGCTCAATATCCAACACCTAACTATGCCTCTGATTAGATTTATAACCAAGTAATTTATATTAAAACTATTGTAATTTCCTTTCCAACTTCATGTATTCTATCAATTATTCTTATTATTTTTGTCCCCCCACTTTCACCCAAAACAACAACATCATCTGCAGACGCTAACGCAGGTACTACACTTCCACCAATATGCACACCACCTGAGCCATTCAATGCTTTTGTAATACATTCATATACAAATTAAACAATCACAGAGACATACCACAATCCTATTTCATACCAATATCAATACTAGACCATTCATTCAATCTACCATTCAGTCGAACAGCATCTGCAGTCCCTACATACAACGCACAAATCCTACAGTATAAATTACCATTCATACCGTATCGTAAATTGACTTTAGCACTGGTTATATTCAACTGATATCGTAGTTCTTATAGCCTCCAAAGTTAGCTAATGTTATTCCATCAATATTTGAATAATCTGTACATCTTTTGCAGAGAAAAAAATACACATTTGTAGTTGCATACGGTATTCCACTGCTTTTTTATATATTTTTTTAATAGGGCATGAAAAAATAAGAGAAATCATGAAGATGCGATTTAAAAAAACTTTGCAGTACTTGAAATATATATTTTTTTATTTTGAAAATTTCCGGTAACGTAGTACTGTATATTTAGGCAATGTTAGTTCTACTCACTTGCAGATCTCACTTTTAATTCAAAAGTACTAATATTTACCGCGCTCAATATCCAACACCTAACTACGCCTCTGATTAGATTTATAACCAAGTAATTTATATTAAAACTATTGCTTTGCCATCACAAAAATATTTCAAACACCCCGATAATGATAACGTAATAGTGATAAATAAATTGTTCTTACTTTTGCGTCTGGAACTCCGATACATTCAATATATTTTCACTTTTCAATTTCACTGTTCTTGGAATCACTAGCACTAAACATTTAATCCACCCAATTTCCAACTCAAATTGTCTTAGAACGTAAATAATATTTCAAGATGGTCGCTGCGAGAGAGTTCTGCTAATGCGCAAAACGCCACAACAACCGCGTAATTTGAAAGTGTTCACCTGTCAAAATATATATGGTTGAATGATTTGTATTGAATATTACACAGTGCTCGCGACTTAGTTTGCGAAAAAATATATAAATTGTTGAATAATTCTTTTTGAAACCTAGACAGGGGCCGCGGCTTCGTCTGCGTGGAATAAATCGATATAAATAATCGTAAAGAATGAATGAATGAAGATATAATTATTAAAAATAAATATTTTTGAAATTATTATCAATAAACAGAGCAACTGGAATATATTAATGATAATAAGTAATGATAATAATATTCCCACATTCAATAGGAGTGAATTGTGTTTATATTTCGGCTAATAAAAAGGCTTAAATTATAGTCTCATAAGAACCCTTGGACCGTTCTTAACGGTAATAAACTATACATTTTATTTTTATTATCTATTTATTTATGGGCATATAGAGTACAAAGGAAGTATAAATTGTTTTTATATTATTGTAGTGTTATGAATTATGATACGGCGGTGAGGCGAGAGGGGCTGGGTCCGAGAGCGAGGTGAAATAGCGCGAGAGGAGAGACAAAGACAGAGCAACACAGTAGCGACTGCTGGGAAGTACAGATTCACAAACTTTTTAGGATTTTTGTCGTGAAGTGAAATAGATGGCGTAAGTGACTTGTTGTTTATCATCGTATGCATATCACGCGCATGCCTATGGGCTCCAGAGACTCTCAAAATGTTTCTTTATAATATTAGAAAAATAGAAATATCTATTTCAACTTTTTTATTAATTTATTAGTACATCAATTTATTGATAATGCAACAATATTTTCTATGAATAAGATTTAAGCCCACAGTTTAAGAGATACAACGTACGTAATCAAAACATTATCGCACATCGATAGATTGATATTTCCTACGCCGTGAAGTGCAGCTACTAGTCGTCAAGCCACAAAGATACAATATTTTTATTAATGTGTTTTATTTAGTTGTCTTCAAAATTTCAATTTTCATTATGTTGGTCACACGGTCCAGCTTTAATTTCAGCATTATTGAACTCTAAATATACATACTTATCAAACCTCTTGAAGGCATGAAAAACAGAATGAGGCACTGAAATCCACGACTATCTGATGGTCTAAAAGTACAAGGAGATATTGTGAAACCGGCAAAATTCACATTTCGAGATTTAGACGGAAATATCCGTTTTGAGCATTCCTGAATTCATTTTGACTATTTTCGGTTTGATGTCGTATGCTCGTAGCTCGTAAATCTCGAAATCCGTCAAACGCATAATGCTGAAATTTTGTATTTAAGACTGGTATAGAGTTTTGATGTGCACCTTGCATTATGGTTGCAATTGTCCGTACCGGAAGTGCACTTTACTTGAAACTTTTTTTGAATTTTCAGCATAAATCCAGAATGATCAGCCGTAGGATACTGAAATTCAGTATTTGAAATTTGCTGTAGCATCTAAATGATTATCTTAGATTATTGTACCAATCGGCTGAGCCGGAAATGCACTTTTTATAACAGGCTTTTCGAATTTTTCGCATAAAATCATTACAAACAGTCGTATAATATTTAAATTTTGTATTGGGTACTTCTGTAACATCTAGCTGTGTACCTCGCATTATGATTGCAATCTTCTGTACCGGAAGCGCACTTTACTCAGAACATTTTTTGAATTTTCCGCATAAATCTCAAACGATTGAACGTGGAATGCTAGAATTGAGTATTTAAGACGATAGTATTATCTAGATGCTCATATAACTATTTTTATTGTGATCGACTGAGCCGGAAGTGCACTTTACTTGACAGTCTTTCGGAATTTCTCGTATAAATTCGAAACAATGGGCTGCAAAGTATTGATAGTTAGTATTTCAGTCTGCTGCAGCATCTGAATAATTGCCTTTCGTTCTCATAACAATGGACTGTACCGGAAGTGCACTTTACATGATATTTTTTTTTAATTTCCCGCATAAATCCAGAATGATCAGCCGTAGGACACTGAAATTATGTATTTGAAATTTTAACAGTTAAATGATTATTTTGTATTATTGTACCAATCGGCTGAGCCGGAAGTGCACTTTATATAACAGGCTTTTCGAATTTTTCGCATAAATTCAAAACAAACAGTCGTACAGTATTAAAATTTTGTATTGAGCACTTTTGTAACATCTAGCTGTGTACCTAGCATTATCATTGCAATCGTCTGTACCGGAAGTGCAATTTACTTGGAACATTTTTTCATTTTCCGCATAAATCCAAAATGATTGAACGTAGAATGTTAGAATTCAGTATTTGAGACGATAGTACCATCTAGATGCTTACACCCGATTTTCATCGAGATCGACCGAGCCGGAAGTGCACTTTACTTGACAGTCTTTCGGAATTTTTCGCATAAATTCGAAACGATTGGCTTTCAAGTATTGATATTCAGTATTTCAGTCTATTGTAGCGTCTGGAGGATTGCCTTTTATTCTCATGGCAATAGACTGAGCCGGAAGTGCACTTCAGTTGGATTTTTTCTGATTTTTCGCATAAAGTCAAAGCAGTTAGCCGTAGAATCTTGAACATCAGTATTTAAGAATGTTGTAGCATAAGAATGATGACTTACTGTTTTCATAGCAACCGACTAGACCAAAAGCGCATTTTACTTGACAGATTTTTCGGATTTTTTGGATAAATCTAAAAAAATCAGCCGTAGAACGATGAAATTTTGTGTTTGATTATCGTATCATCATATGCAAAAAATAAATATATCCAATGATCTAATTTTACTGTACTATTCTGTAGATCCTCCGAGATCTACATCGATGATATGGTATTGGCTTAGTACCAATACAATATCATCAAATTTAGTGAAATATCATTGCAATAAATGGGTACCAAATTAATTTTGACATCATCTTTAAATTGGTTTCTATTCTTGAACTATTCCCACCATTAAAAAGATTTATGGTCAGACAAAATTGTCAAAATGTTTCCGAGAACCGAACACCTATAGCATACAAATTAATAGACGCTATATATAATCTTAAATCTATATGTCAATTGATGGTATTTCCAACGTATTATTGACAGATAGTAACTCAATAACCATCAAGCTGTTCATTTATCTCTCGTGACACATGCTGTATATGTAAATATATGATCAGGTCTATCAGTATTGAGTTTTTGTTCAAGGTCAAGACCTTCAAATGTTGCTTAAAAGTTCTTTATGAAAATCTTATTAACAGTTGGAGTGAAAGTATTTTCATTTGATTTACAAAAATTACATGTTATTTGATAACATTCACGTTCATAATTTTTATGGCCATAAACTGATTTTTTGAGTGAAATGACCCTCCCTATGGCTGTATAACCTCATTCCTCCTCCATTCGTGACAAAAAACTTCTCAATCGCCATATGGTCACACGTTTCTCTCGAAAGTACTTTAAGAGATACTTGGAGGCTATAATAAGAAGATATCTTATTTGATAATAATTAAATCACATTAATTCAAGAGTGGAAGTGAATACGATTTGTAAACTGTGAACCAAGTTCTCCTGGCAATCCTAAAATATGAAAGTTGCATGCGAATTGAGTTCAGTACAATTGCTAAGATTATTTGAAACCTCAATTTATCGACGTATCCATTCGGTATCACCTCAAAAATGCTGGAAATTTCATAAAGAAGTGTCTTCATCAATACCTCTTCCTTCCAATGAGGTTACATATGCCCAAACCACTTTCTATACCCGGGACTATTTCTAGGATAGTACTGATAATATCGACATTATTTGCTATTCAAAAAACTGCTGAATATATCATCAAAGTCAGTTCCAACTATCGCTGAGGTTACTGGAAGTGATGAGTACACGGCTGCACGACAACACGACACTCGGAGCATCCGCGTTCGTTGTGTTGTCTGTTTGTACTTCATCCTTATTCGTGTTCAGTGTTTCTTGTTCCATCATTAACATTTTCACCTTCGCAGATCCACGAATGTCTTAGAAACTTGCCTAGGGCCTAGATTTATTCCTGGTGCCTAGATTTCCTATTAAGATTACTTTAATGAATTTTGAGCTGGGCTTGGGAAGAGATTTCACATCTTAAAAAGATGTGCGAGAATATTACACTAAACACTAAACATAGTGAATATATTCGAGAATTAGATATTTTTGTTAATAAATATTGTGGTCTATTGGGTCAGGAATTTCAATATTTTATTCACATGATCGATTGTGATACATATCAGTAATCAGTATCAATAGGATGAGTTGGTTAGAGAGCTTCAATTTGATTTTTATACCAGGACCATTTCATAATTAGTAAATGAAAATTTTGGATAATTGTGGTTAGTATTTTTCTTGAATTATGAAAAACTAAAGACATTGGATAATGAGAATCACTGTTTCATTTAGGTCTTCTATCATTAGTTAAGTAAATTTTTTTAATACTTTCGACATGGGAATTTATTCTTCATGTGGACTTCTGAGGTACGATGTAATCCATCATTGTATATTAAAAAAAATATATAATTCATTTATTTGTTATCAGGGAGCTCTCCCCACTCCAATTTGCAATCTTGCAATTAGTGTGTATGTATGTCAGAGCCGGAACTAGGGCGTGGCGAAAGTGGTCCCTGCCACGGGTGCAGACTCCTAGGGGGCGCAAAATTGTAAAGAAATGTTTTATGACGGGTTTTGGGTGAGAAAGCTTATACCGTTATATTACCTGCTACCCATCTCATCTCAAGGTCAGCTATAAAATTTTACTTGGGCTTATTGGCTATTGGAGATGTACACTGCTCTATCAGCAAATAGTCTAGCTTCTACATTTAGTGCATTGTGTTAGAAATGCCTGAAATTTCTGAAACAGTGATGAAACTGGCCAGGAACTTTATGGTCAGGAGAGTACTGTATAGCCGCAGCAGTTTTTTTTTGTATTATGACATCGATTTTTGATTCATTTTTTCTTTAATTATATCTTTTTTTGCCTCATATTCATAATAATTCTCTACACAGAAATAGGGGCGCAATTTTATGATTCGCCACGGGCGCCCAATACCCTAGTTCCGGCTCTGATATATGTACCATTACAATAAGTACAAATCCCCAAATCAAAGTGATCTGTATTCCGCTATATAACTAATTAGTCAGCTATATAAAAGTAGTTCAAAGCAAAATATTACTGTGGAAGAAAAACCAAGAAAATATCAATTTTCCAATACAACCTTGTTTTTTTTTTTTAATTTCATACCTGCAAAATTTTGTGTTATTTCCTCAGTAATTGCCTGCTGTGGTGCCCGTCCCACCATCCTTCCAGTTAGCTTTATACACGCTATACCAGTGTCGACTTTTGTTTTCTACTAATAGCTTACCTGAAAGAATAGGTCGGCATTCATACCTAAAGCTCGTCGATACTGAAGCTAGAAAATTTGTGTCAGCGATTCTCATGAAAAGACCATAATATGACACATATTTTATGAACCAACGTCGTATCCCTTCACATACAAAAGTTGACAATGGTTAGTGCGATTAATGAGACAATTTGCTCTTATTTTCATTATTAAAATAATATTTTATTAGGTTGACGACAATAATATATTTCGATCAGAGCCGGAACTAGGGCGCAGTGAAAGTGGCCCCTGCCACGGGCGCAGACTTTTAGGAGGCGCAAAATTCTATGAGCCTCATTAAACAAATCATTCAAATTCAAATTTAAGAAATGTTTTATGACGAGATTTGGGTGAGAAAGCTCATACCGTTATACTACCTGCTATCCATCAATAAAATTTTACTTGGGTTTATATTGGTTATTGCTCTATCAGCAAATAGTCAAGCTTCTGCAATTCGTGCATTATGTTAGGAATGCCGAGCCAGTCGCTACGCTTGATTTGTTAAAGAAGAATATATTTTTAACATTTAGCTTTCCATCTATTGTTGAGAATCAATTAATTCTGGTTCTAGACCCACTGAACCCAGAAGATATAGTTTTAAAGAAAAGTCGGTCTGTCTGTCGGTTCATCTGTGTGGAAGCACGATAACTTGAGAACGCACTCGAATTTTCGAATGAAATTTCATATCCAAGTTTTTTATCATAAAGCTAGGTCCAAGTTCGTATATGAGCTTTTTTCAACCAGTGGTACCAAAATTTTATTGATGGATCTTTTTGGTTTTTTGCGTTTATTTTAGGAACGGTAGTATTTATCACAAAATATTAAATGACTAGAATTGATTCTTGAACAATTTGGCACAACATTTACCCTAAACATTCTTCGAAATTATCAGCGGTTCATTGGTTATTATTAAAATTTGAATTCTCATGAAATTCGTTATGTTTTTCTTAAACAAAGAAATAATGAGAATGCGGAGATATATAATTGTAGATGAAGTGTCAAAAAGGATATTTAAACGATCATCAATTGTTTCTATTACAAATTATTAAAATGATATCTAGTTTGGTATCAATTTAAAGCTCTCGGGAAGATAAAATTAGTAGATATCAAGAATGAATATTAATTAGTGGAATCCACGTTACCATCTTTAAATTACACTTTCGGCGATCAAATGTCAAAACTGTATGCTCCAATGAACTGAAGACTCCGAAAATCTAGAAAAGGACTATTTATTTTCAAGAATACTTATTTTATGTGGGACTGAAATGTAACTGCCATCTGTCACTTTAACATTGACAGTTATCCCTTTGACAATGACAGCTGTTACTTTGACAATGACAGGTGTCACTTTGTCAATGGCAGCTGCCACTTTGAAATATGCAATTAATTGATGCGACACTCTAAATTTCTGGAACAGCGATGAAACTGGCCAGGAAATTTATAGTCGAGGAAGTACTGTGTGGCCACAGCAGATTTTTTTGTATTATGACATCGATTTTTGATTCATATATAGATATTAGGATGTTAGTAATATTTAATGTACCTGATTGATTATAATTTGTTTTTTTTATGTCACAACTTGGCTTGCAGAATATATATATATATATATATTTTTGAATTATATCTTTTCTGCCTCATAAATAAATATAGGGCGCAATCTTATGATTCGCCACGGGTGGCCAATACCCTAGTTCCGGCTCTGATTTCGATTGTTAAAATTTTATGATCGATTTTTTCCTATAATCACATTTTTATAGTATTATAGCGGAAATAATGATCATGTATTATATATCAAAATTTAGTTGATAAACCTAGAAGGAGATAGCTCCACAAAATGTTAGACGAGTGAGCGAGCGACAAACAAACATACACCCATATAACTGAGCGTCATCTTTGTCATCTATGAACTATTTTTGTATGCAAAAAAAAAATGCTACAGGCTTGTCTCTCGACGAACTAGAAAGTTAAATTACCAGTGTAAGTACAGAAACTAAATATACTAAAAATAACAGAAGAACTTCAAATTACCTCTGAAGTTTCGCCGTACTTATACATTGTTTCATCTTCATCGATAAAATGTTGCTAAAAGAACTTGTGAAATAATCAGTCTAATCGGATACTCGGTGATAAATTTTCAAAGCGATGTTTGACACGAAATGAATATTAATTATTACATTCTTCCTAAATAGCAAAAGAATCGTTCCACTAAAGATTTTATGATGGGATAGAACAAAGGATGGATCAGATAGCCATTTACTTGAGGTAAAATACAGTGTATCAGTTTATATTGCTACAAACAAGGATTTTTATAGAAAATTTCAGAAATATTCAAGCTTACGAAACCCGTTTGGATGTTGTTTCTGTTAAGAATGTTTTATAAGGAATAGAGAAAAAATAATGAGCGGTATAAATCTCAAAGTCAATATGATTGGCTATTGCTCCATATAATGAAAAAATATGTTTGTAAACATTCATCAAGGTAATTTGTGGGAGATCTCTATTTTGACTAATTACTGAATATTTAAAAAAAAATAAAGAAAAAATTATATAGCAATTTATTGAAAATTAATTATGGTTGACGACACTAGTGGTGGGAACCGGTATCGGTACTATTCGATACCGGTTTTTGTAAGAACCGGGTACCCGGTTATTTGAATATGCAACTAACCGGTTCTCGGTTCCGAGTCCGGTTCCGATTCCAGAACCGGTCTTCGATTCCGATTCCAGAATCGGTTTTCGATTCCGATTCCTTCGATTCCGATTCCTTCGATTCCAGAATCGGTTTTCAGCTCCAATTCCAGAATCGGTTTCCGATTCTGTTTTCGATTCCCAGTTCACTTCGACTCGATCCCAGAACCGAGAAGAGAAATTCCGATTTTAGACAGTTATTTTCAGTATCCATTGAAAAATAATGTGTTCTGTACCTAACCGATGCACTGTTTCGAATTAGTAGATTCGAAACGAACCGAAAAAAGGCATTTTTTCTTTTTTTTTCACATATAATTAATTTGCGTCACCTATACTGGTTTTATGTTATGAAGACTAATTTTAGCCTTTCGAATCATTCATTGAACATATGAACTATCAGTATTCAGTATGTGTGAAATATTTCAACATCTTAAACAAAAATATATAGTGTATAATGTAGTTATTTAATTTTATAATCGACGACAAAGTGTGATGAAAATTTAGAGATATTATGACAATACTAATTGAGTGTATTGACAAAATCAGGTAGTTTTAGTATCAAAGACTACCCATGATGCCGCTTGCTATTTCTAGTTTTGGGTAAGATTAATTTTATGGCCGGATTATGAGCAGATGGCATACTACCATTTTTAGCCTCTTTCAGTTCATTTCAATGTAATTGTTTTGCTCAATAAACTAATAGAAAGATAGGATCTCTTAGAAAATAGTAATATTTGATATTCGGGATAATTTGCAATCCTCTTTGATGTTCAGAACTTTACGTTCATTCATGTTTCAAAGTCTGCAGTGTCACCGATAGGAGTAAAGTAGAAATAAGTAAATGTAGTTATGTGTGGCAACTATAATGTACAAAATATAATTCTTAGAAATTCTAAATGTTCTGTTTGTTCTGGGACGAGTCAGTATAATAAAATAAAACGCTCAACTAAAAGCCCAGAAGGTATTTGTAACTTAAACGCAGTAGAGAAATGATATTTGCCAAGAAAGGTTTTCGGTATTAAGAACCGGAATCGAGATTCGAATCGGAACCCAGATTCGGACCGGAATCGAGATTCGGATCAAAATCGAGATTCGAACCGAAATAGAGACTCGAACCGGAATCGAGATTCGGACCGGAATCGAGATTCGAACCGGAATCGAGATTCGAACCGGAATCGAGATTCGGACCGGAATCGAGATTCGAATCGGAATCGAATTTGGACTCGATAACCGGGTACCCGGGTACCCGGTTAGTTTTGGAACCGTGGAACCGGTTCCATTTTATTCCGGTTTTTAACAGCACTAGTTGACACACGTAAAGTGGTCTGCGGGCGGACATAGGGTTGGGAATCCCTACTCTAGAAGGACAAAGTACATATTCTACTCCTTTCATACTCTTGTAGATCGTAATTTTTAATATATTGTAACAAATTTAAGTATATACATTAGTCATTTTGGCTTTACTGGTGCTTAGAATTATTGTGGAAATATTTCACATCAAGAAATAGAAGCGAATATATTTGTTTTCTAGAAAATTTCTGGTATCTTCTAGCGCTTTCTAGAAACGCCTGGACGTTTGCGGGAAAAACGTAGTGGGGAGGGACCCACGGTATATATTCGCTGAGTCAACGAGGATTATTATTGATTTTGGCTCAGAGACCTTATAATATGAACTGCTAGTGGCTGAAATAAAATGTGTTATTTAAAATAAATCAATATTGACATAAATAATCAAAGTCATGTTATAGTGTAGTGTAATAATCATTAGTTTAAATTAGAATTATTCATTAGAAATAGTGTCAGTTATCTAATTCATTATTTTAATAAATCATAAAAATAAATAGTAGTGTTCGAAAACTTTTGCTCCCTAAATTAAAATGAATAACGTTACAATATGTTAATTGATTTCCATTAAGCAAATTTAGCCCTGTTATAAACTGCTACAAAAAAATTTATTCTTATAATAAATGTATCAAAAGTTGTTTGGGATCCGAATCAAACATTATTTTGGAAGTGGCAATAAGTTCAATAAAGTAATGTTGTATATAAATTTAGTTAGCTACGGGTAGATTTTATTCTCGTTAGGAGTTTTATGATCTTGAATCTTGTCGAAAAGGCCTTAAAATCAGATATTGGAATGCACTGTCTATGTACGACAAATTTATTACGTTATGTTAACGCCTGTAATGGTGTTACTTTAAAACTCCGACATAGGAACTTTTTCCTCACAAGAAATGAAAGGAATTTGTCGCTACTTATTTTCTTATAATTTGTCTCAAAGCAGAGAATATTATTAAGCAGAATACTTTTAAAGTATTTAGTCAAAATGTTTAATCAACAATTTTGTGCCTTTTATGTACTGTACATATGTTAAATTAATTGTGTGGGTATAGTTAAAATCTGGAGTACTGAAGATTCAATTTCAAATTTATTCGGAATAAGAATCGATCAAATAATCACAAAATCTCATTATAGAATGTTCTTGCATTTCTATTTCACCCTGTTTTGTTCAATATTGACTACAAGATATTTCTGTTCAATTTGGGTAATACGTAGGGGAGGAATTACCCTAAATCTTTATTAATTAAATGCGTCAAAATACCGAAGATTAGAGAAAATTAAATACATTTCATCATAACCCCTGTTGCAGATATTATAGGGGAGCTACATTCGAAACCGATTAGTATGTTAAAAAATTATTCTTAATAAATCAAAATTATGAGCTAAGCCGTCCCATCATTTATACGGTCGTGTTAATCTTCTCTCCGGAACATTACTGCCGGATAACATTTTCTGGATGGATAGTACTGTTTTCTCTTTTCAAACGCGGTGAGTATTGAGATCCCATATGTGAGCTAAAAAGTCTTATAAGCACTGATCTAAATATCATATGTCAAATGTATACGCACTGTTCGGTTCGTAATACGATAAAATATGTCTTTGAGGAGACTCAAGGTCCTTGAGCGCTACATTTTTCGAAAAAAAGGGATCACTACCCACTTGTGGCGTACCAGTCTTAAATTCTTTATTCAGTGTTTTCGGTTTCGTTGGTTTCTTCATCGACATACTTTCGGCCAGTGGCGGATTATCTTTAAGGCAAATTAGGCACGTGCCTAGGGGCGCTAGTTTACAAAGGGGCGCACGCGAAAATTTTTAAACGAAGAAAAAATTAATTTAAATAATAAAGTAAGAAATCAAATATTACTCCATTATTTTACTTATGCAAACCCACTTTCCCACTCACAGAACACTTTAAAATAATTTTAGAGCGCGAATTGGGCATCAATTTTACAAATATTTTGATTTTTAAATTCACTTTCAAAACACTTTCAATTATTCGTACCCGCGTTCTATTCACTCAAATTCAATTTAAAAACTTATTTCTTAGCACTCCCGATTATAATTTTATCCTTCTAGAAAATACCCAAATATTAAATGAATATTTACTTCTATCTTTTGAATATTTGCTCAAATTTCGCTCTCTGTTGCACCAATAATACAATTTGTAATTAGAACTACCGCCTTCAAATATATTCAAATAATATCTAAATATTTGCTCCTACCTTTTGAAGTCTTCCGCCTCTAAATTCTACACTTTATAGCACTAATATCACCATTTGTATATTTTTTCTTTCATATCCTAAGTTTTGAGGTCGAAAAATCGATGCCTGGGCCCAGGTTATGCCTGAAAGAGAATATAGCCCAAATACCTTACAATTTCCATAATAATAGTCATGTCCCTCCCCTTCCTCATCTTCGTCGTTGTTTCTTCATTCCTTTCAAAGGTTTTTCAACCCCAGCCGCATCTTACTAGCTAAAGACCTAAATTACGTTACATCTTACAGATTAAAACATAAATTACATGGCACCTTACAAACTAAACGTAATTCACATGTCGCCTTATGAACTAAACGTAATTTACATGTCACTTTACAAATTGAAAAATAAAATACATATCACCTTATAAACTACGTAAAATATAAGTCACCTTACACCCTAAAATGTGAAATACAAATCATCTTACTATATACAATGTAAAATACAAGTCATCTCAGTGGATAAAACGTAAATACAACATAAAATACATATCATCTTACGAACTAAATGTAATTTACATATCACCTTGCACACTAAAGAGTAAAATACATGTCATCTTAAACATTACGTAAGATACAAGATACTTTATAACTTAAAACGTAAAATACAAGCCATTTCACTAAATACAACGTGAAATAAATATAATTTTACAAGCTAGTAGGGAAATATTACCGATAATAATTAAGTTGACATCTTTCTTCCATCAATCTGCTTGTCTTCAGTTGAAACATTGATCCGTGCGAGCGGTAAACTCATGCAGGCAAGCGGCAAACTTTGTATGCGAGTGGTAGTGTCTTGCGGGCGAGCGGCGAATTATTGCGGTTGACGTATCCGGGCGGCAGCAGTCAAATCTAACAAGAACAAAATAAATAGTTTAAAACAGTAAACCTACTATCTGACAAATAACTAGAGTTCATATTACTTACCCATTTCGTCTCGGCAGTATCATAGATGTCTTCAAATTTTTTTTTGGCGTGGTTTTCCTCGAATCGAACTGTATGGTTGGTTGTTAAGTCACTTTTGGAGTGACAGGCTCTTGCGGGTGATGCGTTTGTTCAAATAGTAGTTTTGTCTCAGATTTCTCCAATTTTCTCGAGTGCCGAAAGTTATTTTTTCGATTTTTATTTTTTTTTATTTTTGTAATGCCACTATTTTCGAATGTGGCGGTTATAGACGACAATGCAGCATGAGTGACAACTCGTCCTACTGCAGATCGTACGAACTACTGCACGTTCCTCCTAAGGCTCGTGTGTACTGTCCTCTGTGTCTGCACTGCAGATGCAAACGCGGGCGACAGTAAAAACGTGGCCGAAGCAAGAGCGGGCGGCAGCAAGACCGATAAACAGCAGACGCGAGGAGCTACTAATGCAGGATTGGCATCCTAACCGCGGCAGTAAACATGAGCAGTAATAGGAGCGGGCAGCAGTAAGAACAATCGATGGGGGCATAATCATAACTTAACACAAGAATCGCTATCCAACAACACAATACGGCAGCGTTGCGGTGTTCCGCACATGGGACCACACATGAAGAACTCGAATGCTCCGCATACTTTGTAGAGTCCCGGCAGTTTGGCGGAACGACTAATCTGCATAAGCGACGAACAAATTCCTGCGGGTCATACATAATACTGCTCGTCCTACAATGCAACATTTGTCGCCGCTCCCACACTGCAGATGTAAGGGCGACGACTGCAGGCACAAGCAGTAAAGAGTACAAGCGGCAGCATAATCGAACGACTCAGATGCATTGAATGTCGAACTCACTGGCAGTAAACGCAGTCGTAGCTCGGCATTATTGGGAGCCAACACATGGGACACGCACATGAGAACTGTTGCGGTGCTACCGTTTCGTAAAAGCGTGATTTTTGAATATTGAAATTGTGTTTGCTGCGAAAATAACCCCGCAAATCGTCCATACTTGCTACTCACCCTACCAAAGATCAGATTTACTGCCAATAGCAGCTCCGGATTCATTTTACTTCAGTTTTCTTCGAATAATTCAGGGTAGTTGCAATTTTAACCAGTAGAAGACATTTCCATCTACAAAACCACAATTAATTCAGCAAAAAAAAGTAAGGTACAACATGGTTTAGCTCGGGAGTTATTACAAATACAAAAATACAAACGCACGAGCACGTTAACTGTATGAAACAATATGGCGGAGTTGACGCATGCTCAGTTTCGAAAATGTCTCATGAACGTTATTAATAAATGCAATTTTCAACATTTTTTTACGTTAAAAACATTACAAAAACACAAATCTTGCGATTGACTTTTATTGTTTTCGTTTATTAAGATGGTGGGGTTAAACAAGCGATCCCGAACTTATTAACAATTTCAGTTTTTATTATTTGTTATTCATCTACATTATGATCAAAATAACATGCAATTTATCATCTTCAATTTTTTTTCTATCAGAAAATAACGTACATACCTTGCAATTTCATGCTACACTCCTTAATATTAACAATTCTCCAACTCCAATCGAAATTTTTGATCACTTACACTATACATTCCTGAAAAACACTATTTTCAATGTTCAAACGATCACACAGAACCAACCACAATTGAGAATTTGTTAATTTATTACACAATTTCTAAATAACAATTTAATTAATAAATAGTTTTGTTCATTTTAGTGGGGATGATAAACGAGCGCGCCCGGATATAAACGATTTGAGAAAGAGGGTTTCAAATTTGATTTTGAATACATAAATAATTATCAGAGAAAATAGATAAACTCAATTATGGTTTCTAAGTATTTTTATTCCAATTTCTATAATTCACATATTAAAATTGACAGAGGAATGAAAATTATATTATTGTTCATATTTCACAAATAAATATGATCATAGCAGCTGCAGGCTCAACTTGTGAAGGAATACCTATTTACAATCGATTAAATCAAAATAATATTTTACAGCCGATCATCGACATCGGTCAACAAATTGACTTTCGATAGATATCGTCTAAGAGGTGTTTAAAAAAGGGTGTTTAAAAATCGCGGGCTTTGAGGCAGCGCCGAAATTACACATGTTGGGGCTCCTCGGCCCAGTATTCAATTGAACTTCTGAGCTAGTGAGATATGAAATAGTTTAAAGCCCCTCAAAATCGGAGAAACAATATTCAGTGGATCCCACTGCTGATTATATATATTGTAATGTTTATTGCTTGATGATTCACTCTGTAAATAAATAAAAGTCACTATTCAATAATCTAAATGAAATAAAATCTTTAATTCTTCTTATGTCACTAATAACAGTATATTTATATATTAATCACTTAATTCTAATTTAATCAAAGTCACAGATATTTATATTTCACTATTTATATACACTCTCACTTCACTGTCACTGTTTATTATTTATTTGCACTGCTACTATTATTACTGTACTGTCCCACACGTCGTTGGCTTGGCCTTATATAGAGAAACATCGTCCTTCTCGAATTTTCGATTTTCGCGACTCTTTCCATTTCCAGGAATTGCTAGGGGCTTCCATTGGGAGGGGTGATGCGCTGCGACGTAGCGCGGCGTAAGAGGCGACAAGAAGCCCCTCCCCATACTGCGTCGTATTC
Source organism: Dromius quadrimaculatus (assembly GCA_963989225.1). Taxonomy (NCBI): domain Eukaryota; kingdom Metazoa; phylum Arthropoda; class Insecta; order Coleoptera; family Carabidae; genus Dromius; species Dromius quadrimaculatus. The sequence goes on along the minus strand of OZ022336.1, from coordinate 5,817,376 downwards.
ACGAGCTCCCCTCTCACTCCCGCACGTCACAATATATATATATATAAAATATAATTGAAATTCCCAGAGTCATAGTTTGATCAATGGAGGCACGTTGCAGCAATATATAGAATATTTGATACTATGAAATTGGGAGTTCTCTAAATCTAATATTCGCTTTATTTTGATGCACTTCATACGTAGTACTGTATTTATAAATAATTTTCCACTTGAATAATCCCAGTAAGTATTGTTTACTAGAACTTGATATATAATTTCAGTTCAAATTGTAGTTGATTAGTTTTCGAAACTAGATATTTTATTTACTGTAAACAATCGTAGATTACCGTACATTTAATCATTGTATTCGATTCGATTAGGTTGTGAGCCTTGCTAAAGCTTTTATTAACTGGTAGTAGATGGCAGCAGAACCTCATTCTCTGTTGAGTTATAATATGCGAAAATTTTCTATAAATTTTCTACTGTTGGCTGTTGTAGATGAACAATAGAATAAAACGAATATAAATAAAATTGAGACCAACATTAATATCATTCTCTGTTGAAGACACTCGAAATTGTGGCATCACCATATCACCAAAGTTTCCAGATTTGTATGAAGGACTGTGGTCCGGAAGATTTGAGCATCGGCAACTCCAAATTAGTCCTAAAATTGGAGGAGATCAGTGCCACGTTAGTTCGGGTCTATAGGCACATAGTATTTAATGGGGACCCAGAGCTGGTAAGCTTATATGAAATGCTGAAAAAATCTTTGAGGTCAGTTCATTAGGCACGTGCCTAGTGTGTTTAATGGATAATTTGGCACTAAAAACAACTAGACCCTCACGTTTACCATGGAAAAATAATTGTCAAATTTGATTGGAAAACCTAATAGGAGATAGCTCTACAAAAAAGTAGACTCGAGCGAGCGACTCACGTTCACTAATATTAGTGAGACTCATTTTTGTGACCTGTGACATCTTTTTCAAAATTTATGGACAGAAAATTACAGACACATGATCGAACATTTGAGCTCGTCTACCGACGAACTAAAAACAGGTATGTTGATGAGTGGACGCACGATGGAAATAAAACTTTTTTTCTATATAAATATATATTGGTAGAAACTCTCCGTCTCTCTCTCTTTCTCTCTTTCTCTCATTCTTCCTCTTCCCTTCTCTGAATAAAACATAACATTAAATATTGTATAAAATATTGAACAAATAAGTGAAAAGATCGATATTTATTCATATTAATTTTCAAAATGGATATTTATATTTCAAATATGAACAAGTTTTTGATATATTCAGATATAATTATTATATACGTTTGTGCCACGTGTTCAGTGTACGGCTACAATGCAGTCGATTTTCTAACGCATTCCGCATCAATTCGTTTGTAAACACAACCTACCAGAGTATAGGTATATGATGCCACATCGATGTGCCTGTGCTAATATGACGTCATTACCGTCTCGTGAAGTTATTTTTCCCAGATCTTACCCTACCTCAAGTCATCGCTTAAAAAAAAAATATTTTTCTCCGTTGTAGAATTAAGGGTAGCAATTATTTTTGAATGGTAGACAAGAATTTAACAATTTGATTGTAATATCAACAATGTTTCTCAAATCAGTTTGGTGAATCCTTCGAGATGAATAATTGTTGTTTGATTGTATTTCATACTGTTTAATTGGTTCTATTGGTACTTAATATGTATCCAATTTTTCGTTGAGCTAATTAGTGACATATACAGGGATGAAATCCCTCTGATCTTCCCTACAAACATACTAATTGGCAAATTCCAATGCTTAGCTCCTTTGCAAACAAGCATGAGAAACCAGGAGCTAACATTGAATGGATTATAGTTATAGCAATCACAGAAAACGTTATATGGCTCACAGTATAAGGTATGCGACTATGTGAAATTACGTACATATATCTCGGAAATTATGTCGGATTGCGCTTATACCTGGACAGGTATGTGAAATGCATATGTTGTCGAACAAAGGTACGGTATGTACCTTTGTAAACTATTTGTAGGGAGTAAATAAATAAAGTGTGTCATGTGGGAGTTAACTCGAATATTCCAAAAATCAAAATTGCGAGGTTGGATCAATTCACATGTCATTAAGACAAATCAAATGCCAAAAGGAATGCTCTCTAGATAGCAGCAAAGTCTGTACATTACTGATCGATCATAAATGACGTAGTACTTCCACAACACTCCAACAATATTTTGGAAAAGTTCAACAACCGACAACTTTGTGTTATTCTATGCAGATTCCTGATTTAGTGTAATCAGCTTACTCTAAATGAAACTGGGAGCTTCCATCTGGTGACTTGGTAACTTATTCTAAGCTCCGAAGAGGTTAATCATTTTCAGATAAAATCTGCTGTTGAATTTATAAAGATCTCCGAATTCTAGATAGTAGAATTTAATTGAATATCCCAGAATGAGTTAGCAAGGAATATTTTAAGAGTGATTTCCACCTAAAAAGGTACAAACATGACCTTATAAATAAAATTTAAGGTTCCTCTTGTACCTAATGGGACTATGATATAAGTTTACTTCACAAAACCCTGACCTTTCGCATAAGTTTTAATTGTTTAATGGATTAGAAACAACTGTAAAACTCGTTTTCCAATTTTTCGGAATCCTGTCAGTGTGGTGTGGTTTAGAATATTTGAACATGAGAAAGTGTCCGCAAGATGGGTCTCTCAATTGCTCACAACTGAAAAACGAAATCATGTGGCATTGCAGCTGTATTAACTAGGATTATCATGATTTAAATCACTTGATTTAAATCAATCAAAATTTCTTATTCAAATACCTATCAAATTCACATAAGATAAAATAAAGTAAATATAATTATCATTGAGTTATAACCTAATTCAACTCCTTTTACATAGGCAAGATAGTTTGGTGGAGAATAATTTGTACACAATTGATTAAATATTACATACCAGTTATTGATACTAGGTTATGATATTTGAATGTATAATGAAATAACAATAACATAAAAATTTGGTGAAAATCAAATAAAAAATCTGAATTATCTGTTTGAATTGAAAAAATTGTGATTTAAATAAAAAAATCCGATTTAAATCAAAAAAATCGATTATTTAGATTTTTATTAAAAAAATCGGATTCAACGGCATTCACAGAACTTCATGCTACATTTTATTACTGTGAACGAAACAAGCTCCGAGATCAAAGAATAGCCCAAACAATGGATTGTCAGTGCTTGTACCAAAAAATATAAAGACTGTCTCTTCTGCTAGAAAGGTTACAGCAATTGTTCTTCAGGATTTGCAAGAAATAATCCTTGTCGACTATTTGGAAAAGAGTGCACACCAGGCACCAATATTGGACCGTTTACGATTGGCCCACAAAAAAATCCTCTTGTATCACATTATGGTTGCGGAATTTATGGACTCAAAGCTCCAGCTTGTTCCATATACCTTCTACTTTCCAGATTTGGCTTCCTGTGACTTCTATTTGCTTCTCAATATTGAAAAATGGCTGTTGTATTCCATAACGATTTGTAGCTGTTTCAGTGAAGTCAACGGAAATTATTTCAACATTATTTGAAATTTTAATATTACCTTAAAATGTGTAAATATGAATTTCATAAATTCAAGGATTCATATTTGTGTCACTTATTATTTCACATGAATAAAATCCTGTTTTACATTTCCGGAACATGTTCAAGTGGCATGAATTCATTTAGTCGCTTCCTTTGTAGCCTTTTTTATGTTTATTTCAACAAAAATCTGGAGAAGTAACTTACTCAATTTAAACATGTGAATTTTTTTTTTAATTACAGCAATTTGAGCTAAAAATAATAAAAATGAGTCCTGGGCTCAATACCGACTGCGCCACTTCCCAAGTGATTTCAAATAAAGCTCTCTCGTTGAAGAATGTAACGTAATATAACTCATTATTGATTCAAATATGTAATGAAATATCTATTGCTTCAAATGAAGCAATACTTTCGAAGTGGTATTATTATTAATATAATTTTTTGAGAAAGTGCACTTTCTAATCAATATACATACGATTGCATGTATGAAATAATCATTTGCTAAAATAATTGAAACGTAACTTTGCGGTTACGCACTATAATTTCCATATCAAATTTTCTATGTAACTACCGTACCTTCCTACTGATAATCGCAAACAAAAAATATGAATTAATTTGGAAATACCAATCTGAATTAGATCACTCTAACAATCTAATAGTTGAAAAAATATAAATTGCTCGCTTGAAAATTCCAATTAGATTTTTTTAATGAATTTTACATAGTCATATTCCAATTTCAAGTTTACTGTATGTACTGTGGGGAATCAATAATTTAATACTTCCAATTCAAAGTATTACAAGAGTGATTTGTTGAGTATTGCATTTTCAGGATAAATTATTTCTATTTCTCAACGTAGCCTTTAAGATTCCTCTAGTTTACTCATCCTTTCCGAATGATCGAATTAGTTCAACATAGCAAAACAGGCATTCGTCTTCGCAATTACATCCTCGTTTAAGAAGATTTTATTTCCATCAGCCATTGGTCGCATATTAAAATGTATAAGAAATAACTTCATGACCCCAGATGTATTTTTCTTCCTGAGCTCATCTGTGTTCGCATTCAGTATTCTTGTTCTACAAATTATTTCTTATGACTAAGCGAATACAAGCGAACAAATGCAAACATGCATTGTGTTTCCCTCTGTTCGCGCATTTTTGGATTTGTTCGCTTATGTTTGCTCCTGTCTGCATTTTTCGCCTATGTTTGCTCTTTTTCTCTGCTGCTCCCATCTGTTCGGGTTTTTTTCGTCTTTCGGCTGATGTTCGCTCCTGTTCATCTATCAACCATTTTTCGCATTCGTTCGTCTGTCTCCGCGTATCATAATGTATAATAGATAATTTTATAACTACAGGCGCATTTTTTCGCCGCTCTTTGCGCATGTTCGCATTTGCTTGCTGTTGTTCACTTTTGTTCGCCTCTATTTACCTATTCTCCTGCATATTTGCTTCAGTTCTATTTAAATATCCAGCAGAAATAACCAATATGCTGCTGCGTGTAATATCTCGTAAGCAAACTTGAATTTGGCCCAGCAAAAGTACGAGCGTAGCCAGTTAACCCACAAAAAAACTTTTATGTTAATTTACTTTCAAATTTTGAACAGTTCATTCATATTTCATACAACATTTGTTATTTTTTGTTTGGCAAATGCCGTGATTCACTTGAATGGATTCATATCTTTGAATCATCTATACAAAATTTCTTTTTCCATAAAATATCTCATACTTGCATGTCACATTATCAGCTTTGTTTATTCAGTTCGGACTTTGTTTCAAAATGTGAAAAATTATATTATCAACAAATACTTTTTAATTCTATGTATCACTAGTTCAAATAGCTGAGATAAACTTTGTTATTTATTTATGATGAACAATTCATTTGAAATTCATGTTTTATAGATTTCTTAGAAACACTTCCTCTACTTTATTGCGTAGTTTATCTGTAAACTTTGACGTTTTTATCATTTCGAATAAAATAAACTTTTATAATAATTTTTATGATGAAACGCGAATAAATAATTAAACTGAAAACTGTTTTAGTAGAGTTGAAAATGATGTATATAAACATTCAAGTGATAAATTTTCATTTAACCAATTTGGAATCATATTTTAATATTTATTTTGTTACCAGGAAACAAAAATATATTGTAGTAAGAGTATACATAACAAAAACTTTGATTTGTAGTTCTTGCCGTACATAGAATTTTTGGTAATGGGAGCTTCTAATGTCTTTTGATTGGTACTCGGCTTCAGCAGCACTAGATTTGACGAACTGCTTGAGTGAGCATCAAAGTAGACTTGCAAGTTAGCTGTGCACGCTAACTAACAAGGATTATAAACATTTTCCCGGTGAGTGAGTTGTTCGATATATATTTGGGAAAGAAGAAAACAACGAAAATAATAAATAAGTTTGCAAAAAATCCCCATTGTACTCAAATCGTAGCTCTTACAGATCTCGAGATCCGAGTGTCTCGTCGTAGTTGCAAAATAAAACAGCCAACATTTATTAGAGAATTTATTGATCAAAAAAATTTTGGGCATATTTTTGGTAAAGGTTCTTAATGCAGAATATGTATGGAGTCAGTATTAATGTTGGCAGATGTCCAGCTTTTGGTTCGACGACCCGTTTTTCAGCTTTTTCAGGACACGTCCCGCCAGCACCCTTAACAGAGGCCCGATATCCCGCTTTTTCATTATCAAATAGAAAATCTAGAGCTGTGGTCACCTAAAAAAAAAAATCCAGGCTCAAAATATGTGTTCTATGAAAATTATTTACATTTATATAACTTCAAATTATTTAAAATCGTTGATTCCTTACCGGGCACTCGTGACAGAAAAAAGGACAGTTTTTACATGCTGCCATTTATAGGGGAGATACTGAAGATGTTGATATATTCAAATGTTTATTGCTTTTGAAGGATTGTTTATTGTTTAAATAAAAGTCACTGTTTAATAAATGAAATATTACTAAACAAACACTATACAATTTATTTCTCACTTACTACTATTAATCTTCTACAACAAAGTCACATTTATTTATTTTTAACAACATATTTATTCATTAAGCTGATCCCTCACTGGATATTCACTATTTCACTGTTTTACTGTTCACTGTTCCTCAGTCAGATCGTTTGCTCTAGGTCATTCGAGAGCACGTTACTAGTATTTTCGATCGTGCGGGGCGGTGCAGTGCGATACAAAGAGATGAAAGGCCTCACCCAGACGGGGCCGGATTCAGGGATTATTTTAGTTTCACGAATTATGATACTTTCGCACGTAACAATATATTAGAAAATGGATTTCAATCAGCAACAAAAAATAGCTTCTCCTTATAACTTTATACAGTCTGTCATTTTTTCGAAAGTGAGGCAAGTTTGCAAAATCGACTGAAAACTTTTTGACAGACGGTCTACATGTATTCAATAGTGGAGCATATTCAGGAAAACTTGTGAATTTATTGCGTAGCTTGTGAAATATTTTTACAATAGGTCTTGGACAAATTTGCAACTTGTCTTGCGTTCTGAAAAATGGCAGACTGTAAAAAGTTGTTTGAAGAAGCTATTTTTTATTGCTAATTAAAATCCATTTTCCATTATGTATCAACTCATAGCGGAAATTTTGAAATGAAAATATCTTAAGCTTACAGCTGTAAGTAACTTTCCTATAAATGGCAGCCTATAAAGAATTGTTCTTTTTTTTCGGTCACGAGTGCTCGGTCCACGTTGCAACTTCCAATGTAAATATATTTTTGTTGAATATTATTCTTGTCAGTTAGTAGTAAGTAATAGTAATGAATCAAGAGGTTTAATTGATCTTATTACAATCTGTGATTTTGTATTACAGAATTGTGATCGTTGCTGTGAATTTTGTTCTACGTCCCGATTTTTGGAAAAACATAGTCAGTATGAAATAACAACCGTTACCAAACGGCAATGACGTCACCCCAGCGCAGGCGCATCGATGCGGCCGCATATATCTATACTCTTGTAGGCTGTAAGCGAATAATAATATATTGCTTTACGACCATGTGTAAATTTGTTACATTACGCAAAGGGTAACTATTTCCCGTTTTTTATTATCATTGCATTGAATTGGATAACTTTTTAATTTCTCTGTGAGATGATGGCTTCCATCCATTTGTTTTGAACGGCCAGATTATCATTTGAGTATTAAAATATGTAAGTCGGTGATATCGATGAGGAAAATAAATCACCGACCCATTTTTAGGTTTATTGGATGATTTTTTTTCAAGGGGTAGAAACGCGATATTTTGGTATACCTATTGTGAGCTTCAGGTAGAGAAAAGAGAGTAGATTGAATGAAGCGTTTTTAACAAGTACCAATGCCGCCGCGAATAGGAAATGAATGTTTATATATTATTCCTCGGAACAATAACAGTTAATTTTGCTGTAGCTCAGAAGAAAAACTGCTTCTATTTTCACTTAATTCGGAGATGGCTAAACTTTGGGCTGGGTATAGTATATCAGTTGTAATAAGATTACCCCATGGCAATTTATTCGTTGAAAATGCTCGCGCCCGCGAAAATGTATGCGCGCGCTCATGGATATCCGCGCCTGCGTGGCGCTTCTCACCATCTGGGTGGGGTAAAATCCGCCTCAGTTCTGTGGCGACCTTCATTCTGGTTGGAATTGTCATATGAGTAGTGAACCGATACAGTAGTAGCTCAGCAAAAGCCGGTATCAGATATACATATTATGTGCATCAAAAATACTACTATGATCTAGTGACGTCATTCAACGTATTGTCTATGAGTTATAAATGAATTTTGTGTTATTTACCGTGATTTTATCAAAAGTGAAGTGTGGTGCGCCTCTCCAAAAAATTTGTGAAAAAAAAAACTGAAAATATAGAGCAGTGTTGAAGTTAACGATCTAAAAAGTCAGTCGGGAACAGTGGATTTTATCAAGGAGTGATGCCAGTGTGATGTGATCAGTGAATAGCTAATAAAGAATAGAAATAGTCCAAAGATTCCGGGGACTCTGATGGCGTGTTGTTTTCAATATTAGATAAAAGTGTCAGAAGTTTGAGTGCGGGACAGTGATCCGAGATCAAATATTTTAGGTAACTATTCCATATGTGCTTGATACGTTAATGGTTAGTATAAGGACGCTTATTAAATGCTTTTATCGATTCTTTTGTGGTTTACTAGTAGTTGAGTGTGAGTTTGAAGAGAAAACGCGTGTTGCTTGGCTTGGTTGAGTAGTGCAGCGGTGCGCGGTTCTTAGGTTCTTGCCTTGTGAGCCGTTCCTGCCCACATTCCATTCTCTAGACCGGCCAACGTCCACAACAAACACTAGAGCCCAAATGGCTTATGTACCGACGGCGGCAAACAACGAGCAATTCGATCGCTGGACTTCACAGCGTGAAGTTTTACTTTTGCTATCGATTGCCGTTTCGCCAGGAGAAGCTAACTATTTTCAATGAAAATAGGAAAACATACGAATTCTTGGTGCCTGTGATGCAGACGGAGTTGGGTTTTTCCGGTAGCAGCATTAATTACCTATGCTTGTGATCCGTACTCAGTAGTGAAAGCCCTAAGGGGTGTGTTGTGTGTTTCTATACTTCCATGTTCATCCTACTTGTTTACGTGCAAGTGAATCCAAACCCCAATTCAATGTGTTTCATCCGGCGGGCGGCGGCATTTTTGGAAGGCCGCCAAACATGTTTTTAGTTAATTATAGGACGCCATATATCAGACTGATTTCCCTAAAACAAGTTCATTTTGTTCTGCAGAAATGTAAAACTCTATGTTATTACCATTATGAGATACGTTAGGACCCTGGTGAGATTATATGGAATATATGGGATACCCTAAAGTTGAAGACCCCCAATATGTCCAATGAATTTGAATCCATCCAATTAGTTTGTCCGACGTTTCACCGGTTATCATTTAGTTACAACTTTTATTTTGATGAAATATAATTGAATTTTCACCGTTAATCACCAATATTCAGTTGGCGTTTGTTCGATTATGAACACACGTAACTAGAATGATTCATGCGACAATTTAATTTATTTTGCGTCACATTGAAGTTCGGTTTACAATTTGAAGTCTATCCTCGTCTTATACTCACATGACTAATTGCTAGGAATATATGATGGAACATCGTAAACAGAATTAAGAATCGCGGTAGGAAACCGATGGAAGCGAGAATGAATTAGCTATGAAATTGCCTTGGGCGGGACCAACACTATTCACTTCATGAAGTTCCTAATGTAGCTGTCAGATAATTATTTGATGGACTGACAAGCTAAGCATTCCCACAATTCCTTCATTTCAACGCCCTTTTCATATTCTCCTGACATATTTTTCATCAAACGTTTCAGCAGGCACCAATGCCAGATTATTATCCATCAGGAACACTAGGTAGACATTCCTATAATTTCATATATTCTTACCCTATATTGTGCCTAGGAGCCCCAGCATATCTCAAATTCGGGGTACTTTTCAGTACCTCTTTTTGTAATTATAAACCTAAGTAAGAATCTGCAAGCTGCTTTAATAGAGGCCTACAGTATATATTGTTTGAAAACTCTGATATCAGAAATTGATTACTCGATGTTGAAGAAGTGCATTTATTCGACCATTAGATTACCGTACTAATGTACAATGGAACTTGAATTTTGTCTACAGTTCACATCCGTCAATGTCGCATATGAGTAATCACACATGTATTGTTCAAAACAATCAACGACTGCTTCATTGATGTATAGATACTTCACATACATATAAGGCTAATATTCCTTCTGATAAGGATCTCCATCGAAATTAATAATTCATCCCTCAGCATGATTTTAAATGAAGAACTTCGAAATCTTCCGTATTGAAAATGGATCATTCGTTGTTGCAGATGGAAAATAATAAAATAACTCAATTTACTTTAATCGATGTCATTAAAAATAATCACACATTGTTTGATGCCTTCAAACACCCGTATGATACATTGATACATATAAGACTGGATTTTTTATCTGATAAGGTCCTCCATCAACAAAAATCATTCATCTCTTAGCATGATATGAGATAGAGAATTTCGGAATCGTCTGTATTAAAAGTATATGTTTATATATACGAAAATATATAATACTTTCGTCGATGCCATATGAAAATGGTCTCACATTGATCAAAAGATTAACGAGAGCCTTACTGATATATCGATACTTTCCAACACCCATACGATACATATAAGGTTGGGTATTCCTTCTAATAAGGTCTTCAATCAAAGCTAATCATCCATTCCTTTGCAAGTACATCTTAGTACATTGCCTATCTAAGAGATATTCTTAACAAGTAGTGCCAAAAATAATAGTATGATCAACAGAATCACAATTGGTTGAACATATGTTTCAATATCTTGTCTTTCTTTGAAGTATTTCTTCATAATTTTGCTCCAGATGATTCAGTCTAGGAAGTTGAAGATAAAATAATGCTTATGGTCCTTGAATTCGGTCAATTATTCTAAAGAATAAAGATCTATCAAGATCTGGAAATAGTATAAGTCTTGAAAAATTCAACAAGAATTCCTGATAGAATCTGTTAGTTACTGCATTAGTATTCTGTAGCCGTCGATTAAGTGGTAGAAATTCCTGAGATGCATTCGTAAATTTTTGTGCAATAAGAAGAAGAGCCCAGTTCTAGATATTTGGAGAAAGCAGTGCTCAATTTTTCGATTTTATTCCAAAGTATGAAGTTCTCTTCTCATCTTGAGGAAGATGCTATTCCGGCGTAATATTTGCGCAATTACGTAATGAATGGAAAGTACTCCAGCAAAAGGAACGTAATAGCAAATCTCCTTCCTGTTGAGATTTGTGCATCTGTGCGGTGTTGTTTCTTTTGAACCTATCTGGCAAGTATGTGCGGCATATTTGAACATTCAGACAACCAGGTAGTCTGGCGTCTGGTATCTGCGCGCGCTTTCGCTGGGTGCACTCGAGAGAACTCGGGTGTAGTCGCCCGTATTCGGCATGGCCCGGCTATCATAACCTATGAATGTAAGTTGTGCTGAAGGCCTTTCGTCTCCCGATAGTTCGAAGGTCCAACGCGGTCAAAGCCTCCAACTTATATGTCAATAAAGACCGCATTTTTAAATGCGTACACGTAAATTCAGCTCGAGGAGCGAATTTCACAAACTGTGCTCAACTTTTGTAAGTTTGAAAATATTTGTTGCACGGATGTTTAGATTTTAAAACCGGTTTCCAGACAAAAACTTCGCGCTGAGAATGTTAAAACATACTTGTCGACAAAGAGTAACTGCATTATGAATAATCTGAGCTTATTATCCATCAGAATTGTTGCATATATCCTAGAATTAGATAACCGAGAACATGCCAGTATTATTGGAAAATTTTGCAACATGTTCATTTATATTGGAATTAAATTAGTATATGTTACATATTCAAAATACCTTCATGAGTATCACAAGGAAAACAAGTTTACAAAAAAGAAGTAATGATGCAATTGTTATTTTGTTTTCCAAATCTTTAATATGCAGCAGAATGTGAACATCAATTTATTTGAAAAAAATAAATGAATATCAATTACACCTTTTAACCGATACGGGTGTGCAGGCAATTAAGTGCATTTGGTATATTGATTAATATTTTCTTGAACTGAGCTATGAATACTCTTCTGATCTGTAGTTTTGAAGAATATAATGGAAAAGAATTCATGGAGCCTTTTTCTATTTCTGCTGTCCTGATATCTCCGCCTAATACAAGCCGACATCAAATATGAACCACTTTTCGCTCCTTTTTAATGAATGCTATTTCTAGGTGTGAGTTCTCCGAAATGTTTATAAGCGTTTAAGGAAAGAATGAAGATACTACTTTCTCAGATGCAAGATAAAATAGTTCTTTGTTTTTTATGTGTGCATATTTTAGCATTTATGCATGGTTGGTGAGCATCTGATGTAATGCGCACGTGGTAGTGTCTTTTAATCACCTGCGATCTATATTTATGTTGTGCACTACACTATGTGTATGCTGAGTGTGTTCTACTACACTTTTTTATGTAAATAAGAGCCAATTGTCTCTCTGTGAGAAAGTGGAACACTATTCAAGACTCGGTCATTGTGATTAAGTTAATTCTGTTTGTGCCTGAGGCTTTGCCAGCATACAACACTCCATAGCTTTAATAACCTTGCAAGTTTTTGGTTGATGCTCACAAACAAGTCTTAGCATCAGCTGAAAACTGAAGCTCTGTTTCAGGTCAAATTACTGAAATCTCCATGATTTCTCAATTAGTAGTTAATCTATGAATTAAGCAATATTTCAGTTATAGAGATTGTTATCTCCAACCATAAAGTTACTAGGATTGGTAGTGTCTTAGTCGTCGCTTAAAGTATCGCTTATTTCTTTATGTGCTCATGTACGGAATGGCCTTGACTCTAGACGTCTGGAGGTACTTACTAGAAGAAACAGCTGGTATAGAAATGAAGAAATCGGGTCGAACCTAGCTTCAGTATCACATTATACAACGCAACAAAAACAGTTCTTGCTCGAATACGGTTTGAGGTTCTAGAGTAGGAATGCAGTCCTGTGGCTCCAACCAACGCACACAATTTCTAGTAGATAAAGACTTCAAGTCAAATGAAATTTTGTCAGTACCATTAAGACAGTGTTTCTTTCTCGATGGAATTTAGAATTGTTCAGCGCATGCAGACGTCTGTGGCACCCAACTTGAAACTAGGAATTATTGAGAAAAGATGTTGGACTGGCAAGAACAACATAAGCCATAAGAGCCACAATACTACAATCAATCTCTTCTAGCTTAATATAATATTACATATAGTCAGGTGGGCATCGTAACAGTAAAACAAATAATTCCTCGATTTTTCAGGAGCTCCTAATGATAAGACTTTCATGTCTGTAAGTCTTTACATTATAATATAAAAATTGGTTGAAAAATATTGAGAGGAGGCGACTTGGAATGAGCACATCGAGCATCAAAATAGCAAGGAGTCTGGGATTTCCCGAAAAAATTGGGCAAAAATAGTTGAAAAACTTCTACGCCACTGTCTTTTCAAATGAAAGTGAAATCCCAATGAGTTCTTCATACATGAAGATATTTTTATCGCAATGCGTCTGCGGCGTACTTCTCTCACATTTTACTTTTTATAAAAACCTGAAAGAAATGAATTTCATCGGGCTTTGTGGTCGCGTAAATATTTTTATTTGTACAGTGGCCACATCTGTAGATTAACCATCAAAAGAAGTGAGTCGGTTTTACACCGGCGAAATAACATTAAAATAAACGTGTATTCATTTATAATCTGTGATAAGCAGCCAAGTATTCAACACTTTTTCAAATTTTCTGGTTTCAAAGAATTGTTATCTACTGATAAAGAATTGGGTTGACGTTTTATGGTGAACTGAAAACAATATTCATTATTTATTTGGAGTATGATTCATTCGATAAGCGGTCATTATTTATTGGAATAATGATAAGTTCAGAATAATAATGCGACAAACTTTTCTCACGATTGTGAATTTTGATGTAAAATAGGTTTGCCAAATCACATGTGATTCAAACACGATTATTTGGAACTAATTTTGATAGTCATAACCGTTGTATATTAAACAGGATATAATCGAATCTGATTCTCCGAATTTAAGCGAATTGTGTGTCACACATTCCAGTAAATTTTATTTGAATAACGAGAAATGGAATTACAGAATCATATGATTTTATGACGGAAAATAATAATAGAATAACAGTTGTATTGAAGGACAACTGTAGGATATTCCGGAAAAAGAGTGGTAACTCTATTGAAAAAGTTCATCGCCTCCTGAAGACTTGGATTGATTTTTTCATAACTTGTGCTTCTAAACTGTTTGACCATGCATAAAGATAACTGAACATTTTTATAAATGGTTCTAGTAGGAAAAAAAGGGTGTTATTGAATGGACGCATGACACAAGCAAAACTTTTCTTCTTTCACTTGCCTTCCTCAAATGAAACAATATTGAAAAAATTATATAAAAATAAAAATCCATATCTGTATTAAATAGAAATATTTTACTATAAAATAAACATGATAATATAACCTCCAAATCGAAGAATACATTACGTTTGTGCACGTGTTTACTGTACGGGATATTCTCTAATTCTATATCAACACGTTTATAAACGCAGTCTACGAAAGTATTGGTATATGTGGTCGCTTTGATGGTGTCTAAGGTCAGCGCGAGCTTCCAAACGGAACTTTTCTAAGGTTTATGGTGGAATACTGACCAGATTTTGCAGACTAGTATCTATTTATTGGTATAGGTATCAGACTTTTTGTGGACCATTCTATATTTTTAGTACTTGACTGAATCTGAGAGAACGATTATTCTTGCACAATAGTGTTTCCTATGAGAAACTTGTATTTTCACTGGGGTACCAGTATTTCCCTAGAATATCTTTATTGCCTGTGGAATATCTGTACTTCCTATGAAATATCGATACTTTCCATTGACTACCTGTTCTTAAGGAGTATCCGTGGATTACATCAACGTTCTTCCTGAGTACATTTGGAATATCCTGATATACCTATATTTTCTGTAAAATATATGATTCCTGTAGAATACCTGCTCTCTCTGAAATACCTGGACTACTCTGGAGTTCTGTATAAATTAATTAGAAACACAACGTTTCGACAGCAAAGTGCTGCCTTTTTCAAGTGTAAAGAAATATGAAAATAAATAAACAAAATTGTCAAGACAACAGAAATAAAAGTACAAATAGTAACTAGATTAGTTTAAAATATATTATCTCCTAGAATCGTAGAGCTCTGCCTGTGGTTGATGATTCTATATCCACAGGTCTTCAGGAGATAATAATGAAGGTCTAAATAGGGAAATTGTCAACTCCTTGTGGTTCTAGGTCAATCTGGCTCTACTCTTTTTGGTTTAGCGCATAACTGAATCATCCACAGATCTTCAGGAGGTGGTGATGAAATAACTCTTGCAAGTATAACTTGAAATTATGAACAAATGATTGGTAGCCATGATCGATCAAGGTCATATCCGGTATTCAAATTCAAATTATTCGGTGATTTTTTTTATATCAATTGCTTCTCTTATAAGCCTCTTGAACCAATTGTTCTCTTTAGCCAGAAGCTTCGTATTCTTGAAGTCAATGCCATGTAATTCTTGTATATGCTCAGCCACAGCAGAGTTTTCTGGATGGTTCAATCTTATATGACGAGAATGCTCTTTCAATCTTGTTTCTACAGTCCTCTTGGTTTGCCCAATATGCCACATTGACAAGGAATGTTGTATATACCTGGATACTGTAGAGGAAATCTGTCTTTAACATTACCAATAAGATTTCGAATTTTCAATTTTCAAACTGGAAGTGTATGAAGTTTTAATGTCATATTTATGTAAAAGCCTTCCAATTTTATTTGTTATATTAGCTACGTAAGGCAACGTAACAAATATGTTCTTATCATTTGAATCTTGAACAGATGGCGTAGAACTCTTCTGTCCAAGTGCTTTCTTAATCTGTGTTCTATTATAACCATTCTTCAAGAAAACATCATCCAAAAATTTGATTTCATCAGATAGTTTACTCGGATGACATAATGCAGAGGCTCTCTGATATGAAGTTTTAATAGTACAAAATTTTTGAGCAGGATGGTGATTTGATGACTCATGTAAATATTGATTTGTATGGGTCGGCTTCCTATATACAGAATGAATAAGTTTACCATTATCTTGTTTCTCCAGGTAAACGTCCAGAAAAGGGAGACAGTTATTTTATTCAACCTCAATACTGAATTTAATGTTCCCATGTTGCATGTTTAGATGATTCAAAAAAAAACATTCAATTCATCTCTACCATGAGGCCAAACAGCAAAAACATCATCAACGTAACGCATTTGCACATATCTTAAGAATTCTCGTATTCACTGTGTAATGCCTATGAAATTTCTATATTTCCTGCTAAATACAGGGTGGGGCAGAAAAACCTATCCGATTTCAAAACGATATAAAATTAAAACCAGTCAACTTGTCAAAAAAATTTTTTTATTAACATATCGCAAATTTTATGCCATTTTTAAATTTAAGTTTTGAAAAGCACATCACTAAAATGTCGTCCTTGGGAGCGGATACACTGATTTAGGCGCTCGCGGTAGCTTTCCATGACTTTCACCGTCATTTCCACAGGAATTTCTTCAATTGCCCGAGCAATTTCCCTTCGTAAAGCAAGAAGGGTCCTTGGTCGATGCTGGTAAACCTTTGATTTGAGGTAACCCCAAAGGAAGAAGTCACATGGAGTGAGATCCGGTGAGCGCGGCGGCCAGCCAAGATCACCTCTCAGGGAAATGAGGCGACCGGGAAACAGTTCCCTGAGAATGTCCATTGATCGTCGTGATGTGTGGGCGGTTGCACCATCCTGTTGAAACCACACATTTTCCACGCCATTTTCTTCAATTTTGGGTCTAAGAAAATTTTCCAGCATGAAACAATAGCGCTCGCTGTTGACCGTTACGGTTTTCCCATTTTCTTCAAAAAAGTAAGGCCCCCAGACGCCTAGGCGGGAAAGAGCACACCACACAGTCACTTTTGGGCTATGGAGGGGTTCCTGATGGATTTCTCGAGGATTTTCGTCACTCCAATATCGAAAATTCTGCCTGTTAACGGCACCACAAAGGTGAAAATGGGCTTCGTCCGTGAAGAGCACAACATCGTCGTCTGGGAGTTCTCGGAGATCGCGACACAGGTTCGCACGGGTTTCAAAATCCCTTTCACTTAATTCCTGTGCAACAACCATTTTGTAGGGATGCATTTTGAGGTCCCGGTGCAAAATGCGCCGAATACTGCGGTTGGAAATCGCCAAAGCGAGCGAATGTTTTCGCGCCGAACGACGCGGGGAACGTTCAATCGCGGCTCTCACATTGGCCACGTTTTCAGGTCCTGTTGCTGTCCTGGGACGTCCAGGCGACTTCTTTTTCAATGCTGAACCCGTCTGTCTAAAATTTGACACCCACACTTTAATCGTAGCGTGATGTGGAACAGGATCATGACGCCCGAGTCCGAAATGAATTCGAAAAGCACGTTGTGTAGCAATTATCGAACCGCCGCATTCGATAAACCGCTCAATAACAAAAGCACGATGTTCACCAGACCAAGGCATGTTGACTACTGACAAATGGCATAAAACCGGCTTTCTAACGGTTTTTACCTCTCTACTCTACCTGCCCCCTCTTCTGAGAAAAAGGGATTTGAAATCGGATAGGTTTTTCTGCCCCACCCTGTACTTGCATTTCCCTTAAAATACCTGCTCTCCATACAAACACCTGTATTTCTCTGGAATATCTATATTTATTTGGAAAATTCAGGAATACTTGTATACCCTATGGAATATTTTTATTCCCTTTGTATTATTTCAGGAATTGTTTTTTTTCTGTCATAGAGTTATTTCTTTAAAATACCCATATTTTTGGAGGTACTTTTATTTCTCTGTTGTATAACTGTTTCCTTCAGGAGTATTCCATGAGCATCCGTGTATTTCTTCTTGAATATCTGCACTTCCTATGAAATACTCGTACATCTTATAGAATATCAAAGAATTTCATTTTCGTATTTTTGTAGAATATCTTAATATTCTTATATGCTCAAATTTCCTGTGAAATAACTATACGGCCTATGCAATACTTGTACCTCCTCAATGGTTGCCCCTCGATAAAAATTAATGGTTGATGAGTCAGTACCGAGCATATTTTCGCAATGTAAGAATGATTTCATTCTGTATAGTTTTTTTATTTCAATGTAAATTTTAATAGTCACTTTTAACAAAACTTTTCCTTGAAGATAATAACAGTCTACAAAAATTAAGTGTAATTAAGATAAGTTACTGATAAAGTTGGTGAAAATGAGCCATTGTGTATAAAGATAAAAATTTGCAGTATGCTCTAAACTAATTCCATATCTTTCAGTAAATTATTAATAAAGTTTATCTACGAAATTAAATTTTTCATGTATTAAAAATAATTTTAGACTTTACCTAATTTGTAGTCGAAACTTCTACAGTTATTAAAAAAAAAATGCATTCATCTAATCAAAATCTCGTGCACGCAATGGGCATGCGAATTTTGCTTCAGACTTGAAACATTGCGAGCTGGATTGCAAGACTACAAAATTTATTTCAAATGATCACGTATGTATAATTGTGAATATGAAATAAGAAAAATCATCATCATTTGATATATAAACAAATTTATTCAATAAAGTTTTTTGTCACTCCAGATTATAATTAATATAATTTTAATAATATTTTGACATGTAGAATGTCAAACAAAATCAAAAAATTGACAACAGATTATCATTGCCTACCTTATCATTTCAATTAAGCTGATTGTTTTATACGGCAAATTCTGAATGTCTGTTATACTTATAAACTGCACTTTCGGCTCAGCCGATTGATACAAAAATAGTAGATAACTATTTTGATGCTACAACAAGTTCAAACACTAAATTTCAATATGCTATGGCTGATCATTCTAGATTTATGCAAAAAATTTGAAAAAAGTTTCAAGTAAAGTGCACTTCTGGCTTGACCGATTCATACAAAAATAGCAGATAACCATTCTGATATTAGATCAAGCTCAAATACTAAATTTCAACATCCTACGGTTGATCATTCTGGATTTATTAGAGAAATTTGGAAAAAGTTTCAAGTAAAGTGCACTTCCGGTACAGACGATTGGAACCATAATGCAAGGTACACAACTAGACCCTATACCAGTCTTAAACACAAAATTTCAACATTATACGTTCTACCAGTTTTGAGATTTGCGAGTTACGAACGAACGCACGCACGAACGTCCCGACATCAAGCCGAAAATAGTCAAAATGGATTCAGGGATGCTCAAAACGGATATTTCCATCAAAATCTTGATAGGTGAATTTTGTCGGTTTCACAATACTTTCTTGTACTTAGTACAAGTAAGAAATAATATGGAAAAATCTGCTGCTTGGATCACAATTCAAACATTTTTAGGCAACGTACTGAAAATAAGTTATTTAAATATTTAATTAAAGCAGCAACATTTTACGAGATGCCTCTCTTCTTCATTACAATAAACTTCAGTCGTAAACTACCCTATTCAGCCCCACCGATTGGGAAATGTTGTTTTATGTCACTTGAAAGTTTCCATAAACAGTTAAAAAAGAAATTTCATACGAAGTACGAAACATAAAAAATGTGACCGAAATGGAGAAGAGCTCTTTATGAAGAGAGCACGTCCACATTTTGGGCCGATATTATCAAAGTTAGATTTTATCTGTGAAATAACATTTATATATATATATATATATATATATATATATATATATATATATATATATATATATATATATATATATATACTCAATAAATTTCCAAAATCTATGTATATATATATATATATATATATAAATCACCCTATCAATTTGACGTCCTTACAAAGATGTTCATTTTGGCGTCTACTGAAAGGAACGCGTATAGTTGAGATCTGATCGAAGTATATTACATAATTTCTCATGGGCTCTTCAGATTTCACACAGAAATTCCATTTCACGCAATATTCACAGAGTTCCCATTCCCTATACAATATGACTTCCTTTCATCATAACATCAATGTGGCGTCAATAATATACGTTACATATTGCGTTTATAGTGGCGTCCTATCTATATATATGCTTTCACTACATGCTTGAAGTGGCGTCCCCCTTGTTTTCAGATTCAATTTTCACAGTCCGATAAGCACCTCTCTTGCGTAGAATGTTCTATCGATGACACATGTGAAGCGATATATTCAAAGGTTTGCGTAGAATTACATTATTCAAGTTTTGGAATGGGTTGATACTTAAGACATCTTCATAGAGTAGTAATATGTCATTGGTTGACAGAGAACTCATAGTAAATTGAAAGATTTTGCGAAAAAATATGGATTTTTGATTGATAATTGCTATTTTCGAGTTCTGAAGTAAAATTTTTTTGCCATGTCCGTGAACTGTTGGTAGATTCCATGAATGAAAGTATGTGAAGGATAATTTATCAGGAAGGACTTACGGATGTCATATAAATTGTGATTATAATTGCTCTATGGAAATCTGACAAAATTTTGGTCTAAACTTGCATTTTGCTCAAGATTTTTCTATAAATGTGTGATGAGTAGCAGTGTGAATATAAATCTTAATTCTGGGATCTAGAAACCTCCCCTCATTAGGTCATCATATTGTAAAGAAAAGTACAGAGTATTTTTGCAATATCCTAAGAGCCGTAAGGCACACAAAAAAATCTTATAACTTCTTGGAAGAGTATTGAATTCTTCACAATCTTAGTTCAGATACTTTTCACTGTGAAATTATCACGTCTACGTCCTCTCTCGATCAACACAAATGCCGGATCAAGACTCATTGAAGCTCATAGGTCGTAATACAATGAGATCCATGAGTTGGTGACTCAAATGCTTGTGAAATCCCCAAAGTTAAGGCCTCCTTAAGCCAAGGTCCGTGAACCCGTGCCTATCGGGCTTTATGCATAATCTGGCTCTGGTAAGGAATACTTCCTACTCATCTTATCAAATACCCTATACTACTTGGTACATGTCTAAGAGTTCTTCCCTTGGATTCAGCTCTAGCGGATAAAATATTTGTCCACAATTATCATCATATTACCGACTTTCCTCTCAACATTCAAAAGTATATTACATCTGAGGTGGAAAGTATTTCATTACAGCCGAGAGTTTATTATATGACCGAGAGGCGAAGCCTTGAGGATCAGATATAGCTCGAGGCTGATATGAAATGCTCACCAAAGTATGTATTCTATTTTATTCACAATCATCCCTAATTCTCCGAGAAATAATTGATCCAATTTCGTCCTTTTTTCAACAAAGTATATTGATATAGTAGTCTATGGAAACAAGAATGTTTTGAAAAATTCAATTTGACATTTGTAGGAATTATGATTTATGAATCAAGTTATTTATACGTGTATCCATTGAAATTGTGATAAGTGCAGATATCAATAAGTTATAACAGTGAAATGGAGCTATATACTTGCCCCGAATCGAACGAAAGTGCTACGGATGTGAGTTCATAGCGATTTTGTTCATAATTTACAAATTTATGAATTTATAAGACATAGATTCACACAGAATTGCAACATAAATCCACTTCTTTTCAATATTAATTGTTTTATTTGGATCATTAGATTATATAATCGGTATTTTTGACAGCAGAAACTATTTTACTCCAACAAAGATTTATGACCGATGCTAAGCAACCCTGCATAAACATTTTCCACCCAAGAGATGGAAGTATCGCTTCCGACCCGTGAGCTAGTCATTGCAGTTGGAAATTACATACTTCCCAACCTCCAAAAGGTTAGGAATTGCTATATTACAATAATGATTGTGAATAAAATATTTAAACCAGTGTTGCTACCCTAATTCAAGTATGCGTTATGAGTTCAATCAGTAATCGTCAATTTAAATTATTGAAATGCTGGGAAATCTTCCCTACAGAAACTTTTGGATGGGAATGAAATTTGGATAGCAACAGTAATGGAGTTTTAGGCAACTAAATGAAACTTCATCTGTGTACTGAGTTATTATTTGTTGCTTTCATGAGATGCCTCATCTTAGTACTTAAATAATAAATACCAGTCTATCGAGTAGTCTTCATACATATCCTTATGAATACCTGCAAAAAATCTCACTTCACTATTATGAATCGATCCTGTTAGATGGAAGATACAAAATAGGAATTATATGGAAGATACGAAAAAGGAATTAGTGTATCAAGACCATGGAAGTGATCTTTTTTGGTCGAATTTGTGGTTCACGGCCGAAACGCCAGCTGAGACCAGAAGAGAGTATCAGAATATTTCGTTTTTTTAGGCGATCATCACGAAAGAATTTAAAATCACTAAATTTTATTCATTCGTTTCTGGAACATTGCAAATGTTTATCTTAGTTGCCATTGAAATTGTCTTATTTTATTGTCTGAAAATGCGTATCTACTTCTCTAATTGCAAGATCTACAGAGATTGACGGAAGGATATGATACATATTTCGGCGAAAATTATTTCGAAGACTTCATCAAACTGCCCATAGAGGTGGGTGTGAAGTGATAATCAAGTAGTTCTCATAGATCAGTCCCAAAAAAGTAATATTAGACAGATCAGTCCCAAAATAGTTATTGAAGTATTAAGGTCAGTAAGTACGGTTTACCAATTGAGAATAATTGTTTGGAGGCCGAGCCTTGGCGAAGTTTGCAAATATTGAGCGAAATCGGTCCTGTAATTATTGACAGTGATGCTTAAAAAATTTTTTGCACGATTGGAAGACCTACCTTAGATATGAATCCTAATATTCTCTTTCAAATTGAGTAACCACTCATAGCGCACTCGCTGTCAGCTGTCAAGTTTGACATTTTATTGTGAATATTCAATCATAAATAACGATGAATAAATTTATACTTTCTGTGGAAGTCCACAATTTTCCACTTACCGCTTTTGCTCATGGGCGGTAAGTCAGCATAACCATAGTAATCACAGTTTGCCGGTAAAATCAATATACCACCTTGAATGGAGAGCCGGTAAACATATGAATACGCTCAATCGTGCAAATAGTGAATTAAGATAGATGTGTACAAGTAAGTAAAACTCCATGGTGACAAAAAGGGCCATAGAAATATATTTTCCGTTACAATCGCCTACAAAATTGATTTATAGCACATCGCACATAAACTTCTGAAGCAAAACAGTAACTGGTGATAAATACAACAATTATGTGGGCATAAAATCAATCTACGACCAAAATTGTCCAAATATTTGACTCCTATTCTTCAAAGTTGCTGGGAGCATGTCGTATATCAGTATTTATTCTTCATATCTTATATATCAATCTAAAGGCAAAAAGTTCAAGCGTTGAGAATGGATTTTGTTGAACTATGTACAGCTACATTCTCTGATTAGTTTTTCCACAATGCAAATTGGTAAATGTATAATTTTGAAAGTCGGGAGTCTTCCATATCGTATATCCCTAAGAATTTCCTTCGCTGTTCGTGTTGCAATATGGTGCACAAAGTCAGATACTATTTATAATATGAAATAATGAACATTCAATAAGTATCGAAGTAATCCAAATGAATCTCTTTCAACTCACTTGTATAAAGTATAAATAAGTAGTATTGTTGAACCGCCAAAATCACATTTCGAAATTTTGATGGAAATTCTTGTTTCGAGCATCACTAAATTCATTTTGACTATTCTCGGCTTGACGTCGGTACGTACGTATGAATGTGTGTATCTATATAGCTGAATTTTGTATTTGAGACTGGTCTAAAATCTATTTTTGCAGCCCCTATTATGGTTGCAATCGTCTCTACCGGAAATGCACTATACTTGGAACTTTTTTCGAATTTTCCTGTGGCATCTTAATTGTTATTTCCCATTTTAATACTAATTGGCTGTGCTGCAAGTGCACAGTCTATTCGAGTTTTTGCATTGATTCAAAACAAACAGCCGTGGAGTATTGAATCTTCGTATTAAACACTTCTATAAAACCTAATTGTACATCTTGCATTTTGACTGCAGTCGGATCAACCAAGAGTGCAGTTTACTAAGCACGTTTTCGAATTTTCATATAAATCCAGAACAATCAGCCGTAGAATCTTGAAATTTTGTATCTAAAGAAATTGTAGCATTCGAATAATAACTTAATATTTTCATAACAATCTATTAGCTGGAAGTAAGCTTTATCTGACAATCTTTCTCAAGTTTTCGCATAAATTCGAGACTTAGGCCGTAGAATGATGAAATTTGGTATTTGAGACTGCTAAAGCGTTCCATGGCCAGTTGCACCGCTGTCACTTAAATTTTAGGTGCCACCCAACTCAACAATATCGTATCAAAATTTGAAAATTGAATGTGACCTGAACATTGCTGTCCTTATTTTGATTCGATATTTTTTGTATAAGTGAAGTTTAAAATTTAAGTTAGAGCGGTACAACTGACCATTAATGAACTGTAGCATCTGAATGATTGAATTATCATCTCAAATTTTGGTTGGAGTCGATTTTGCCTAGAGTCAATATTAGTATCAACTGTTAATTATTGAGTCAAAAGATGTACAAGTGAGACATGTGGTGTTCACATCAGATTTTTTTCATATTTTCGAGCAAAACGGTGTTATATCTTTCATCAAAGATTAAATATGGAATGCAAAATTGTTCAAAATGCTACCAGCCTAATTTTGCCACCACATAATATTATTCTTGTCTATTCTTCTCCTTTCCCTTCCGAACGGAGCAGGGGGTAGCACCATGGTTTTTTCCTAAGGCATTTGACCTTCACTATCAATTGGTACTAGTTTCAATCATAAGATCTAACAGGGAAGTTGATCCTAACAAAAATGAACAATAGTAACCTTTTTCCGACACTTGAAGCAGAATTCTAGATTTATAAAGTCTGTCACCTCATTGACCACAATATTCTCGATTGATACATATTATACAATTTGACCATAAGTTCGATCAGGAACTTGAGGTGCGGCCGGCTCCCCGACTTCAAGAAATGTTTTCACACAGTTGCGACAACAGAGTCAATGTTCATCTATCCACAAACTGAATAAAAGAAGCGATGATATGATAACTCGCACAAATTGAAATATGAGATAGAGTGGATGTATGTTATATGGAATCAGTTTGAGCATATCATTTCCAAACTACAGTTATTGTTGAATACATTCAATATATAGCCCTTTGCAAAAACCGGGCACACGAATAGTTAAAGCTCTCATTTGAAAAAAATTCAACTTGTACCTTGAACCAAATTGTGGCTTCTCACAGTAACTCAAATTATCTTCTGATGTACTCTGTTACCGACAGATTTAAGAAAAATAAAGCAACATTTTCGTTTCTTACACAAAATTGTTCCGGTTTAATTTAGCCAGTGAATTCTAAATTGAACAAAAAGACTAACTCAAATGATGTTTTCGCCAAGTCCCAACTTATATGTATGTTGTATACTAACTCTTTACATTTTTCAGCCATGATGGATGTGATATCCTGTAATAGACTATATTATTAGGAGCAAAAATTAGTTTTTATTCCCCTATATATCACAAGCTTATATTAATCTTATAATGTATCACAGGAGATTTGTAATAATGATAATTCATCCATCCATTCGAACTTTCTTTCGATCACACTGAGAGTGCAACTTTGTGACCATTAGGGACTTCAAAAACATGAATAATTTGAGATTCATCAATTTGGTCCTAGTAACAGCAATGATGAACTTGCAACAAAAATGTTTCACTTGCTTTGTACAAACGATATAATTTGTTTTTCTACAACAATTATAAGACCACATCACGGATGAGCTAGCAAGTTCTCACATTCTATAGTGATCCTATAGTTGAGGAGCCGACCGCACCGTATGTTCCCTAATCGAACTTACGGTCAAATTTTATATGAATCAATCAAAAATATAGTGGTCAATTGGGTGACAGACTTTTTAAATCTGGAATCTTGTCCTAGGCGTCAGAAAAAGGCTACTTCCGGTCAATTTTCGTCAGAGTCAACTTCTCTGATAGAGCTTATAATTAAAACTTGTACTTGTTAGTAGCGAAGGTCGGATACTCCGAGAAAAAACCAAGGTATCACCCTCTGCTCTGTCGTTTAGAACTTCCCTTATGATTGTTGTGCTTTTTCCTCTGTTTTGAATCCTGGCTTTGTCCTAAAGTACTTGACCTCTGCAATCGATTGATACTAGTTTCAGATTAACCACGAACTTATTGACCGGATATGGCTTTTTTTCGATCCTTAGGACTAGATCCTGGATTTATAAAGGTGACATCCTAATGACTACTATATCTTCGATCAATTCATATACAATTCGGCCCTAAATCTGACTAGGAACGTTAAGGTGCGGTCGACTCTTGAACTATTAGAGAGAGGTACATGAATTTGCTCACTTACTCCTCATACTTGAGTCAGTACTCAACTGTTTTTTCCTAAAATTTCAAATTGACTGCTCAAATATTCCAAATTCGAGCCATACTCCCAACAAATTCCATGTCAGAAGCGCAAGCATCTGTTTCATTATCGATCGATGTTCTGCGACAGTGTTGTCAAGTTTCTGGACGCCAGTATGATGGCGAAATATATGAAGTGGGAATATACATGTATATTTTTGACGCCACTAAAAACTGGAGCGGAATTTTTCGGAACCAAAAATATACGAAAATTTTCATTTCCCTATCATTTTGGCGTCAAAATGAAATTTTGAATTTAGCCTCTAGAGGTCGGGAACAAGCCAGGAAAAAATTTTGAAGCAATTCTAAAGTGGCGTCCGATATACGGACTCCAATTTACAATGGACGCCAGATTAAATGCAAACGCGCAATATTAGGACGCCAAAATGATATGAGGATTTATATATATATATATATTCAATGGAATCTTTTTATTCACTTCGATATGGACTCTAATTCAAGTCAAAAGATTGAGTATTTAACGAATGAATGAGGTGGGAGGCAGATGGGAACAATTGACGAACTTTCAAGAAAAGAAAGATATTGTTTACGTGATAGAGATGTCACTGATTAACGTATATTGCTTCATTCACATCGGAAATGGTTTGCGTGGGAGTCATATTGATTTTTTATTTCACACCTTTGAATGTGCACCAAAATTTTGAATAGCGGTCGTCTTGACGAGAAATTATTTTCGCATAATGCAATCGGTGAGAATAGTTGATTGTAAGGTAGTCATCACCGAAGTTTTGATCCTGTTCGATTGATCAATTGATCATTAATGAGTAAATTTTTTTTTTTTGGAGAAATCTCATGACTATGGTAGAACGTTGGTTTGCAGTTTCTTCCAATTGGTTTCTTGTCACCTTACAATTAAAAATATTTATGCTGTGAGGCATTATTGTTAATATGACAATCTTTTTCGAGTTTTGTGGTATTTAAAATTCTTATCAATAACTTTCCTTTCATGCTTTGATAACGTATGAGATTGTGACTCTAGGCGGGTATCGATAAGACAAATCAAATATCCCACGCTAGAACCGTTTCAAGGGGTGAGAAATCACCCCGAACGCCTTGAGCAAAAAGATAGTAAAATTAATGGGGAGGCTCAGCTGTAAAACTTTTATTAAAATTTTAATGGGATTCTCAGATAATGTTACTTTTTGATATTACTTACTAAGTTTCAAGTTATTGGTAAGTAATTTGATGTTCCATAAAAATGCGAAGGGGGATTTTCTGATACACCTGGTGCTAGTTATAAAAACAGAATTATGGAGATACGCTTTTTATGGTTTGTGAAAAAATATTACTTGTGATCGTCGAAGCGGAATATTAAAAAATAAAGCATCTCATTTTGATTTCCCCAAATGAATTGTTGAATTTGCTTCAATATTAGTATGGGATATCGACTGAACTTATCAAAGACTTCAAAAATTTATACTACATTGCATATCAGAATATATTTTATCACAGGACGAATTGATGCTTCTACAATCGGATAAAATATTACATAACGTTATCTATTCGGCCATTGTGGCTTAAGTTGGGATGTTCAGAAATAAAGATAGACTACAAAACTAGCTAGAAGTCACTTAAATCCAAATAAAATTTGTAGCGTTGTCTATTAGGATTTCGTTAGTCTGGTTGAAGATGCTCAATTGAGCAAATCTCATTGACTACGGCTAGAAAACTTTAATCAAACATTATTATTTGCTCGAACACAGCATTGAAGTTCTTCGAAGGTCCAATTTTGTGATCAGATCAACCATAAATCTTTGATAGGTTTTCAATACCAGCTACTGCTTAAATGCAAACAAGGAACTCTTCAGTTGGATACAATGTTGTTAGTATAATGTCTGTTGCTCTTAAAGGAATTGCTTATTGTTAAAATAAAAGTTTTATTCTTTGATGTATCACTAAAACAAACTCTATACAATCTATTTCTCACTCACTACTATTAAACTTCCTCACAAAGCCACTAATATTTATTCACAACAACTTATTTATTTATTACACTTAGCTGATCACGCTCTGGATATTCACTCCTCTTGATATTCACTGTCAGGTTGTTCGCCCTTATATATACAGAGAAATTTCTACTTCATTTTAGTAAGCTACTCGAATGTCGCTTGTATAGAGCGGCGCGACGCAAAAAGATAAGTCAGATTCAGGGTCTATTTTATTCTTACAAATTATGACACTTTCGCATGTTACATTACAATATAACTGATTTATTCCACTTCTAATTCACCCAAATAGAGCTTCTACCAAAGTACATAAAATCCTATTCATGGCTGCTTTTGAGTTTGTGATAGCACAATCGAATGTGTTTGCGAATTGATACTGTTCACTTTGCTATACCGTTCCATCACTGATTCCCTGTATTTGTTCGCGTTTTAATGAGGAGAATATTGATCTGGAGTCTGGTATAAGTCTGATGGCTTTAATGATCATATTATTTATTCAGGTTAAGCAGAACGATTATGAAAATTTCTGGCTTATTTTATTACAGTTGAATAACTTTCCGCTGTCGAGGTTTCACGAAATGAACTACTGAATAATAATTTCAGGAAAATCAATTATTGCTTCAACTTTTCTCCTTTGTCTTGTCGAATCAACTCAATTTAGATATTGGATGACACAACAAAAAGGAAGTGTTTTGCTTTAATTCTTGATATGACGATGAGTAAAACAATATTCAAAATCACAGATGGAAGAATAGCAAAGAAAAATGACTCTAATGAAACCTCAAGTATAAAATTGCTACACAGCTGACTTCAATTTATGATAACGAATGTTCTTTAGAAATCTTTATCGAAGTGTTTAGTCTATCTTTAGAAATTCCAGCTGAATGTATTCCAAAAATAACTCTTTCTGTTTATGCTCCTTCAAGAGCACACCTCTGTTTATCCAATTTTTTTTCACCCTGTTATTCAGAAATAATTCAAGAAGCAAGAACAATTGCAGAATAATCAAGGCATTGTCTTGCATAATCACAGTCATTTTTGTTTGTAATGAAATCATGTTATCGGCCTGTAACATAAAACAATCATGAAGCTTGTTTGTCCACACCTATTCCAATGATTGTAGCTCTGAAATATTGCTTTTTAACCGGAATAAATTTCTTGATTATGGCAAGTGAGGCGGCATTTGGAAGGTCGTTATATTTTCTCTTTCAACATTACTAATAAGAAAAGTTTATGAAAGAAACACAATTGGGGAATTATCAAGGCTCCGTTAGCTCAGAATATAGGCAGAATCGTAATGATCGTTTTTCTTTCACAGTTTTTTTTTTTTTGCATAACAGTAAGTTGGAATAATCATGAACATTGATTGCCTACATATATTCCAAGGGCCGTAACTCGATAATATTGTTTATTTATTGAGACAAAGAGGTGCGAAATTCATTTTATTAGTCCTTTTTAAATCAAGAGCATGTACTGATGCTCCTACAAAAGCATGCATCTGTTAATTATATATAATATTCAAAAATTTAATTTTTGAAGCTTGTCTGCTTATTTTAAGATATGCTCACATTTTCTTTGAATAAAAAATTGATTTCCTTTATTTCCTTATAATGTGGTGAGTCAGATAGTTCTACGAACAAAATTAATGTTATATTGGAGAATGTATTCCGTTTCCTAACAAAGCATAGAAAAATTTCCTTATTTGAACAGGTGCTTATCAAAAGATATCATTGAATATCAATTTTTATACCATTCCCGCTTTTTATCAAGTTTTTTGACCTGCCTTACTATATCAAATATATATCTTATCTATGTCATTAAGTTTTTCCTTAATCATGCGGTGTGGCAATTTCAATCTAATAAATAAGAATTGAAACTCTATATTCTTACAAAAAGCAAATTGTAGTTCTATTAGTCTACAAATAATTGTAGAAATATTTCAACATCGGGAAACGGTTATTCCATTCTTTGAATATCTGTTTAGCTAAATTTAGATGCTCTTTGGCATTTCGTATTATTCTCTAAATTTAAATTTGACTTCATACACTCAGAATATTGTTCTAAATTTAGACTGAATGTTACAAATTTAGTTCCTGAAATAATGTGGATTTAATCTTCATGAGTCTATTTTTAAGACTGTAATTCATCAAAATTAAAATCTTTTCAGCACCTGACATGGTCAGTTACTCCATTTCGCCTTTTGGCAGCGTAACTTCAATATTATTATGGGAAATATTTACTCGTATCTTAAACTACAAAATTCAGGACTATCGAATCAACAGTGTAGATAAATGCGGTAAATTACTGTTTAGTTCAAAATTTTCAGGTTCATGATTTCAGACTCGCGCATTGATAGATTTGTGTTAATCATAGAGCTGGAAAAAATCAGATTTTTTCAATAAAAATAAGAAAAAAAACGATTTGTTTGATTTAAATCGGATTTTTTTGATTTAAATCACATTTTTTTAAAATTTAAAGTGATTTAAATCAATTGATTTGATTATTTATTGCTGTATGCTTGACGGTATATTATCAAAATATGGAACCTAATTTGGTCTTATGTGAATCTGACAGGTATTTAAATAAAAATAAGAAATTTTGATTGATTTAAATCGTGACTTTTCCACCTTATTTGAATCATGATTCAAATCAACTGATTTAGTTATTTATTGCTGTATGCTTGACGATAGATTATCAAAATATGGAAGCTGAGGGCCGTAGAAAACATTTTATATACGTGTGTGAACCAACATTATTATGACATTCAGATAATAATATCAATATATAAATTTCCCTATTATGTATCTGAACTAATTACAGAGCAGAAATCCATTAATAAGTATTTCAATTTTTTATGTTCAGTTTTTTAGTATAATCCCCAGTGTCCAAAATTCCTGATGGAACTTTATAATGTCGCTGCGACAAAGTCTCAAATTCAGGTCAATCAAACAAACAAATAAACAGAAAATAGAAATTATTCAGTCAGTTAGCAAATTGGTTCGATATGAAAAAAGTTTTGAAAATTTTTGTATTCACCCAGTGACGGAGTGAGTACATTTGCTACTAAAATTGGCACCCTGGGAACAAGTAAATTCAAAATAAAAATATTGTAATGACCATTGTTTATGTCTTTATGAAGATAACATTAAAATATTTAGACATTTATTCATCTTTTAGTAATCTTTATTACATCCTCTCTGTCAACAAAAGCCGAATGACTTCTTCATAAAATAATTTCCTTTAATTACATAGCTTGCGTATAAACGTCAATTTACATCAAGGATAAATTTCCCATGAAACCACAGACACAACAAAAATCATCCTACCACAAGAATAATTCTGCGTATGTGATTGTTATTGTATTAACTATTTTTGACTGAATAAGTGACTGAGTAGTGGCGCCAGAGACTTAGATACAGGAAGTCATGTTGGTCTTGCTTTGCGGTGAAAACATTGTGACTCACTGCTCCAGTAATCGGATCGAAAACGGGTAGCACGCGATGCTGCCAGAGGCGGGAAATTTGAAAGACTGTACAGCTTCACATTACCATTCACATCAATTATTAATCAGAATTAATTTATAATCATAAATTATTTATTTAGTAACACTAGCATTGAACACGAATTCTTCATGCAGAAATTCGTTAACAATTCGTTTCTCTATTTAACTCATGATAAATGTCTCCTATTATTTCCAACTCTTAACTTCAGACAGAATGCAAATGTTATGCAGTTTCCTTTAGTGCATATTTCCGTTTGGAATGGATAAAAATACGAATCAATTTATATCTCAATTTCCTTGGCTGTACAACTCAATTACATCTACATACACTTTAGATTTCGAATGAGATACACTTGTAAAAAGTGCTGATGATAAAAAAATCATTTGAATTTTGAACCAACAAGGGTTTATTCTTTATTCCAATGATTCCAAACATTTTCTAGCAATTGCCTCTGCAGTATAATATAGGTAAACTTTACGGATGACTATTATAATTGATAATGATTAATTATTATCAGATAAATTTATTGTGTTTGTGTATTATTGTTACAATATTATTTTAATCCTAGTTCACATATTATAACTACTAAATCTCTATAATTAATTTTGAGAATCATCTGCTCCACATTTTGGGCTCCACTAGTCTAAGCCTTAAATTACATCGAATGATGTTGTTTCCCTACGTAATTATTCCATGGGTTTAATGTGATCCTAATATGGTAAACAAGCCTGATTAAAAAAAAGATCCATCCTATCTGTGTAAGATAACGAGGATAAAAAGCTAACAATCTTAATTAAAGAGCAGACTTTAATCGAATAAAAGCAATTATGGAACATATTTATGATCATTTTCATTTGTATCCATAAATTTCATGTGTAAGTTGAAACATATATAAATTCATATAAATATATATAAAAAACAGTTATAGGAATAAACAAGATCGATTTTCTGTAAAAATATTATTGTCCCACAAGCAAAACGAATAGCTTATCTTACCTTTTTTTTTGTTATGATTGTATCAAAAGAAAGAATTATCCATCACAAATGAAAACAATTAAGTTTTTTCTCAGTATTCATAAATATAAAACCGATTTAATTAGCATAGATGTATCATTGCAGTATTTTCTGCCTCTTCTTCATATTCTAAAAGCTGCTAATTATCTACCTAATCAATCATTAACCATTAACTAGGTAATAAAATAAAGAGGACTGTAATGTTTGGTCAGAGAGAAAACAACACTTGTTGTTTTTCACATGCTTGAAAATGAATATTCATGCTTTATTTAAGACATTTGGAGTATGAGTTTATGAATATTCAAAAAACTGTTGTAATTTTTTGATTGATATTAATGACAAAAGAAGGGTAGCTTGATCATAAAATTGAGGTCAAACTTTGGCACAATTAGAGGGTAAGAGACTTTCAGTTTCTATATGATTGATTTGAAAGAAATTTATTCTGGAAACCCATTTGGAGCTGATAAATCATCATTTCTTATTACATTTATTCAGACCGTCTTGAGAGAGGACTTATTGACAATGGTTTGAACCACATGGCTTTTAAGAGTGACACTTATGTTGTACGGTTCTGGTCGATCTAAGTATTGACTGGATAAATTGCTACCCCAGTCCAGTCGGGCTGCTTGGATCGACATAATGTGGTTCATTCGAGTTGTGTTTGCTGTGGTTGATCTTGTCATTTACCATCAGCCATTTTGTGGACATCATTCCTCATGTGCAATTCTAACTGACATCTGCATTTCAATTACTGCCTCAAGTTACTCATAAGTTTTGCCAAGCTACGTATCTACAATCGACTATTTTCGTACATCTTTGTCTCATATACGATTTTACATCAGTATCAGTTGTTTTATTTTTAATATTAAAATTAATTAAAAAAGAAATCACAAAAACTGTGAAATATGTGAAGTGCTGTGCTATGGAACATTCAAAAAATGAATAATTCTAAAGCAGAATTTTTTTCCAAAGAAAATTCAAATTTAAGAGTCGGGGCTGAAGCCACCTTCATCTCAGATCGGGGATGCAACTGTAGACATATGTTTAGGACTCCTCAGTACAGTATAGCCAAGCCCAAGATAATCAAGACTTGGATCTCACAGTGTATAAACTCATTACGATAAAAGGTGCGCTGTAGCAAAAACTACAAACAACACCATCTATCGGGCACAAATGCCGATTGCACGGCTGACAAGATAAAGAAGAAATCACATAAATAAAAATTTCACACAAAAACTGTGAAATATGTGAAGTGCTGTGCTATGGAACATTCAAAAAATGAATAATTCTAAAAAAGAATTGTTTTCCATGGAAAATCAAATCTAAGAGTCGGGGCTGAAGCCACCATCATCTTAGATCGGGGATGCAACTGTAGACATATGTTTCAACCTTATTAGGACTTCATAGTACAGTATAGCATAGCATATATACAATATAAATTAGTTTATTTGCACTATGTCTGGATATAAATTATCTGTCATCTAATGTTTGCTATCCCTAATGCATCTTCAGAGATTGCTGTCTCTAGATCAAGTCCCATGCAGCAGTAAGTGTGTTAAATTTGACGTGGTCGACTAGATTTGAAACTTTAAATGCAGTTGTCTTGATAAAGATAATCTATCACCTAATATTTTGGTTCTGCCTATTGCATCATTAGAAATTGCTGTCTTTAGAAAAAGTACCATAAAGCATTGACGTCGTCGTTCAGATTCACAACCTCAATCTAGTTGTCTGCCTGAATCGATATAAGGTAGTTTATTTGCACTATATCTT
The DNA here is from genome assembly GCA_963989225.1 of Dromius quadrimaculatus. Taxonomy (NCBI): domain Eukaryota; kingdom Metazoa; phylum Arthropoda; class Insecta; order Coleoptera; family Carabidae; genus Dromius; species Dromius quadrimaculatus. The sequence continues at coordinate 5,782,521 of OZ022336.1, read as the reverse complement.
GATGATGATCTGTAGTCTAATATTTAGGTTAACCCTATTGCATCTTCAAATGTTGCTACCCTTTATAACGAACTTCTTTGTTGCGACAAACTCTATATAACATGGATATTGCTCGAAATTGGTTGGTTTACATTATTACTCATACTTTAAAACACTCTCTATAACGTAATTGTCAGTCTTCATAGCGAGAAATACGTCTCTGCTTGGACATATGTATATTTTTGTTTGGTTGAGGCATCAATACACATTTCTTATCGGCTTCCATTTTCTAAGAATAACAATTGTGTTCCTATCTTTCGTTGTTTGCCATTACTGTTTTAATGGATATGAATGCATTGTCATAAGCCTAGGCTGAAATTTAACAAGTTTTGAGTACTTTACGAAGAAAATCCCACCTTATTTGAAGATATGGGTATAACTCATGGAAAAATATGTATCAAATATTGACTCAGCAAAAGACGTCAAGCCAAAATTATGGACAATTCCCAAAGTCGTCATGTATACCTGGTTATAAGAATACAAAAAGTGTATTTGTGCTCTCACAATGTCTTTTTTCAAATCTCCATATAACGAAAGAAAACCATCGGTCACTTGAACATTGTTATATAGAGTTTATACTGTATTTTGAAATGAAGTTCCATGGAGGACTGAGAATACTATGTTTGACATGGCCGATTAAATTGTTAATCTCAATTCAATTATCTGATGATAATAATGGTTTATCATCTAATATTTTGGTTTGCAAAGATTGCTGTTTTTCTATAAAATATCATTGAGCACTGAGTGTGCCATGTTTGACGTTGTCGATTACATCTTCAAACAGCCATGCCCTATGTTTGTCCAGCGTTCGCAATGTAGATAGAAAGCTGCTTCAATCCAGTTTGGTCGCCTGAATCGGTTATGGCAAAGATCGATCTTGTCGTCGATTACCTTTCATCCTAATTCCTGTTGAAAGCATCTTATGCTCCCAGATGAAGGACCATATGAAATTATACTTATCGTAAAAACGAGTAAAGTGTTTTTTTTGGGGCCAAATTTCAGATAAATTGTAGTTATGATTAAAAGCAATCTAAAAATCTTTGGAAATATTGTTATATATGAACTAGAATACTAAAGGATATTTTTTTCTGGTGAAGTATAACTGAGAACAGAACCATTTGAAAAAGGCTTGACCTGGCTTTCAGATATTCAGTTGTCGGTTAGTCCAAAAAAGAACTAACATTTCATACTGTGACGCATAAGAAAGTAATTCCTTGAATACTAGTGAGGTACAACATCTTATCTAACTCGACCCAGGCAGTCTTCCTACCTGCTCTTTTTTTTTGCAGGTACTTGTAGACATTTTGAATTTAATATATATTTTGTTAGCTTCACTAGATAAAAATAGATTTGAGATGAGGAGAGTTACAGGTCAACATTTCCAATGAAGTAGAAATATCTTTCTATCATTGAGTTTATGTTATCTCCTTGTCACTCCCAAAAATCGAAGTTGCACATCTGATAAGCGGCATCCTTCCTAGATGTCGCTAGTAGTACTACATGCGGTGAAACAAAGCTAACGCATTGTTACATTGTAACAATGAATGTAGACAGTTGTCACCCTTTTATGGCGGCCATAATTAATTTTTCATAGCAATGACATCAAGTACAAGCGTATGTGTTCACTACTTGTTCTTATCGCTATAGTCGTAAATATAAATAATATATGCTAATATTTGTTATTCCACAGAATGTATGAATTGATATTGTTTGTTACTGATATTGAAATCACAAATAAATAATGTTATCAGCCTTGTTGTTTCCGTTTGCGTTGAAAGCGTATTTCTTTGACAGGTCAATAAAATTATAGAGGTATAGGATTTGCCTTGGTTTTGAATTATTGTGTATATTAATTATGATTACTTTTTGTTTCGATCCGAATTTTATTGTGTTTGCGCTTAATTGTTCGACATAATTGCCAAGCTCCAGAAGAAATGATTTATTGAGACAATTAAACCAAATCAATAATATAAAAGTGAACACATTTTTTACTTCGTTTATGTACATTTAAAAATACTTAAATTCAATGCATATTGAATTCTAATTCATTAGTGAATAATTTTAGAGAGTAGTGCTTTGATCTTATTGTGTATCACAACAGAATAGTCGACTTGATTCTCGAATAGATTCACATTTCTTAAAAATTAGATTGTCTGCTCAAGTTCATAGTAATTTCACAAAGATCAGCTGATTTGAGCAGTCTGAATACAGTGAAAACCTGTGCTGCCATCTATGGGCGGCTTAAAAAGTAATTGTTATCCTCAAACATTAAGAGAAAATTATTCAACAATTCATTTAAAGAAAAAAGTGGAATATTAAGTGGAATCCAATTACAAATAATGAATTCAGTGAATAATTGAATTGAAAATATTGCCAGAATTCTGGGAGCTTCTATTCTCAAAAAAAACAGATAACATAACCTACAAATGTTATGAAACTAAATTTGGTAAGTGATTTTAAATGTCTTCTGAAATCTTACGTTTTATTTGGTTAGTGGATCAATTCAAGGGACACAAATTATTCAAGAAACCATAATGTGAAGTTTATAATAAGTATGAGGGCAAATCGTACTCCATTTATAAATTAAATCATTTCATGCATCACCTGCTATTTCACGTCAGGTGAACAATAAATTCTAAATACCTCATGGTATTTTAATTATTATGTTTGAGTAGATAAGATTTTGACATGTAATGCGTTACATAACTACAATAATTTAATTTTTAGTGAAAAATGTCAATTCTGCCTCAGAACAGAAAAGTCACAGGTTCAAACTTTTGTGATTTTTCCAGAATTTGTTTGAAAGATTTGACCACTCACCTATGTTAAAATCAATTGCTCTATTGTAACTGCTACTGGATCCAATAGTAAGCCCCTGAACGATTCGTTAAACCATTGAGGGGCTAAAAATGCTAAAAAAAAAGAGTTTTCGGAAAAAAAGTGATTAAGAAAAATTATTATACTTGACGAGTTCTATCAATGGTTGAAATTAATGTACACCCTGTATAACAATATCTAAGATATTTTCTCAGTTATTAATTACCTACATGATAAGTTCTTGCTATATTGCTCTGTAAATATCTCTGGAAATTGTATACAAAATTCATAGCATGCTCAAGTTGTAAGGCGAAGCTCTCTCTCAATTAATTTTTCATCAGTTATTGTCATACCTTTTTCGCTCAAAGACACAATTTTCATCCTCATTTCCATCGAATTCCTCATGCAAAGCCACACTCCTCATCCTCCGGCTTCATTGGCACTCCCTTCATAACCAGAGATTCTAAACATGTCCATCTCAATAGTTCATCATCATTATTGTCCTGACCTCTTATTTTATTCTTGTCAAACTTTTATCCTTTGATATTCTAAGACTAGTCTTGAGCTTCTGGTCGTTTCCCTCATGAAAATACTTTCTTTGTTGGTACAACGTCCTCTAATATTTGAACATGACTTATCTACGATTATTATTTGAGTTTTTGATTATACTACTTTACCGGCCAAGGTTTTGAGGATCTATTTCATTTTTATTTTATTCTTTTTGAGTCATCATCATTGATATCAGCCACCTTTCTATCTCATAACTTTTAATGTCTTCAAATCTTGATCTGTATAGATCACAGCAGTCCTGGGCGTCTTACAAATCGTTTTCCCAGTAGGTCTTTTCTCTGAGAGACTTTATTCATCGGTATAACATCCTTCACCCTTTAAATGAGAATGTGAAAAAAAATTTAATTAATAGCATGTCTTATTATTATGAACAGTTCATTTCACACTATTTTGAATGAATCCTTTGCTTATTGTGTTTAGGCCTACTTACACAAGAAATATGTGGATTTTTGATCACACATGTTACCTCCCAAGATTTTGAGGACCTCTTTCTCTTCTATTTTGTTCGTTCCTCTTGTGTCTTTGGTGACTGTAACGAACCTAGCACTGTGAGTCCGCACACATACAATTACTTGTCTGTGTAAAAAACAACGCCAACGTTGGAGTAGCTCTTGTGCATAAGTGGCAACACTGTTCCCACTAGGGATTGGTTCGTTACGATATGACGTCATCAGGATTTTCACGACAAGGAAGTAATCAAATTTTGAAGGCTAAAAACATTTTTGCCAGAATGGCTAATAGATCTCAACAGGACTTTATGTTGCCTTAAGATGGTACTGTCCGTCAGAAAAAAATGGCCTAAATCGAAGCGAAGGATATTTGCGTTCACATAAATTCACTTATAAGTGTACAAAATCTGATTGCTGTAGCTCTGAAGAGGATCTCTGCTCTAATATGTCTTATTTCAATTATTCCTTTGACTGTCTTTGATATTTTATATGTTACTTGAATCAACTGCGGTTTGGTGACTAGTTGTGTGAGACATATAGATGAGATGCGCCCTGTGTGTTCAAATTCTTCTAGGAGGTCAAAAATAAATAATCTCATTTATAAAATGATATCAAGCTTTCGTTTTATTTCATAGCCGTCATCGGGACACTGGAAACAACTTATATTATATTATACCAGCATCCTGATGATGGTTATGAAATCCACCGAAAGTTTATATATATATATAAAAATTGCGTATGAGAATTGGTAGTTCTTGCGCTAAACTTGAAACAATGGAACTGAATATTTGTCGCGATGAAAACATCTGAAATTTCAGACATTGTATCTTTGAATAGGTAAAATTTAATCTGTTCCGAGATGTTACGTGACAAGTCAATAGGGGTGCACTAGAATTCAGAAATGAGAGAATTTGAGAATTCAGTTCTCAGTTGCGCGTAGTGAGATCTCGACATTGGAGTGAAACTGCGCGGCTTGAAGCAGAAGGCATCCTATGCAATTTGCCGTCTATTCGCGCTGGTTCTATTACTCTGTTCTAATAACGACACAAACAAACTTTACTTACGAGGAGACAGAAGCAAACGCTGGAGTTCCATAATGACAATACCTTCACATATTCCTACACATACAATTTGTCATAGAAATCATTACAACACTAATATTAGCACAAAAACTATTCTCTTTCTGAGCTCATGACAACATTGTGTGCTGCAACATTGTTCCATAAATTAAATTGAATAAGAGCATATAGGAAACAGATTTTGCAACAAGCATACTGCCGGACGATTGTTTGTAAATATGATTCCTATACTGTATATCAATTTGTTGAGTTATCTATTTCTAGATATAGGTGTATGTATATAATAAATATCTCGCTGTTGACTGCACATAAAGTGTAAAGCAGTAAATTCGCTTCGGCTAGATAAAATGTCCTGATGATATATTTATGTATGTATGTGACATTCGCCGTTCGGTCAGTCGACCTTGCAATAAACGATTGCTTTCACAGAAAACCTAGAAATCATGGTAATTCGAGACATTCCTGTCTTAGTCTTGTTTATTCATTAGCTATTCTTTTCATATCCTCTAGCATTCATAATTTCCGTAAGATATTATTACTAAATTATAACAGATTTGAACTCCCAGAGAGAAAACGCAACTTCAAATATAGCTTCAGACTTACATCCTCTCCATCTATGCATGCTCAAAGATACATTCGAGATCGTACAAGAAATAATATATACTTTGAAACACGGTGCAGACTATATAGTGATCAGATATCTGTTGAAAATCACTGTAACAAGTAGTGAATAAATACGTCCGTCGAAAAATACGTCCATGATCTCTAATTTTGATTTTGATTGATCAAATTCTAGAGTTTTATAAATATTTTCGTCGAAAAATACGTCCATGATCTTACAAAGAATAAATCACATATATTTTCGAACAAGATACAAGTAAGAACAACATAATTCAATAACGTCCGTAATCTTATAAGGCATTAGAAACTTTATTTTTGAACTAGCTATAATCGATAATATGTGTAGTGAAATATACATTGATTTCAAATCTAACGGACGACGACTACGTCCGTCGAAATATACCCTATAAAGAATACCTGACTATAATTCGTAAAAAGGAGCAAGCCGTAGAAAAATAATTGCATATCTCTCCAGAATCAATGTAACTAGTGTATTAGAAAATATTACAGTACTTTAGTCCCACAAGTACGCTTATCGAAATTTACGTCCGTGATTTTGGAAGAAATAAATTTTATTTCTGAACACAACAGTGGACGAAGTGATCAGCTTCTAGGATTAAAGTAATATATTTAATCAGTAACTACAATTCTAAAGTGTCATATATACGCCCGTCGAAAAACCTCATAAGAAATTAATGTTTCCAACGAAACGTTAACAATAGCAAGGGTAATAAATGAACAGTCATTTTAAACCTAGCAATTAACAAATACGTCTGTCGAAATATACGTCCGTAATTTCAAAAAGAACGAATCTCTTCGGTATTAATGTCCTCATCGAAGTAGAATAAAATAACCATAGTTCCTGAGTTTCACGAATTATATTGTCAGAAAATACGTCCGTTATTCCATAAGGAGTGGATAACTATATATTCTTAGTAGAATTTACAGTGCTTACGATCCTTGCAGTTCATGAATACGTCTGTCGAAGAATATGTCCATAAACTATGGAAAATTAATTATTCAATTGTTGAACAAAACTACGAATTATTTATACTGTAATAAGAACGCCGGAGCCTCATAAATTTATCCGTTAAAAAATATATGTGTGATCTGAGAAGGATTGAATCACTTAGTTTTAGAATAAGCCACAATCGAGAACGAAATACTAATGTGATGCATATAAGATTCACAATTTTGGAACTTCACAAATACGTCTGTCGAAAAATACGCCTGTGGTTCCATTGAGTATAAAAACTACAATTCTGGCAGTATATAAATTCATCTGTCGAGAAATACACCCATGATCTTTTTAATAATAAATGACTTAGTAACTGTATAATCTCTAAAGAATCAATGTAACTTGTAGAAAAAAATGAAATATCACAATGCTGAAGCACTAACAATACGTCTGTAGAAAAATACATCCGTAATTTTATAAAGAATAAATAGATGTTTTGAAATATGTATTTGATAATCACAAGTTTGGAGCCTCATAAATACGTCTGTCGAAAAATACATCTTTGATCCTACAGGGAAAATTTCTAGCAGGACGTAAATGATAACAAATCATTTGTGTAGTAAAATATACATTATTTTCGTGTATACTAATTCATGGATACGTCCGTGACGGCATAACGAATTGGTGACCATATTTTTGAATAAGTTGCAACCATAAATTTATAAAAATATCTTTCTAGGATCAATGTGCTATGCGTAAGTCGAGAAATTTACGAGTACGTCCATCGGCAGATACGTCCGTGATCATATTGGTGAGGAATTATACTTGAGATGTATGTAGAAATCGGTAAAAATGTTCGTATTCAGAATCAATTCGTCAAGTATAATGAAAAATGAATGAATTTCAGTAACCAAAATTTACGTCTGCTTAAAGATAAAGTATCCATATCGGTCATATTTTCTCGGAAAATGTAAACTATTGTCGAGTTAACTAGTAATGCATTATGATAAATTCTAACACCCTATACCTCTGTTGATACAAAATATCAAATTACGTCTTTCTTGAGTTACGTCTAGCCAGCCGGAACAGATCTTGATTGTGAATCTAAAGATGTGAGTATTTGATTAGTGCTTAAGCTGATGTTCCGCTGATTCCTGTACTGCTATCTTTGTGGGTTCGTTTTGTCATTCATCTTGACTCATCTCCAATCGGCTTGAACGAAACTTGGATGAACTCGACGACATTTTGACTGTTCAATTCTTTCGTTGATTCCTATGACTGTCATCTTCAGAGATCTAGATGAAAATATTTAATCTTAATTTTGAAATAAAATATTGCAATTGTGAATGAAAGGTGCTTAAATACAAATTTATAAAAAAAGCTTGATCAGGACTTTCGTGTGTGTGTAAAATCAATTTAAAATATTCTTTCATGCTTGCGGAAAACTTTTCTGGAACAAAACTTATTGACATAAATGTGAATACTATTCTTCTTCCATTATGTAAAAAGCCGTATTCACATAATAGAAATGAAAATGGGAGATTTGAGGACGTAACAATGTCATTTTTACAAATGTTTTGCGACGTTTTTTCAACAATCTAATCACAATAAACTGAGATCTCACAATTCTCGCTTTATAACACTTACATTCCGAGATAACGCAACTCTTGCCAAAATAGTTGAAAGAGCAGACAAAAAAGAGATATTACGATTTTATTACGCAACAGAAGAAATAATAAAGAAACTTTAGTGCTTAGCAGAATTTCCTGGAGATGGAATAATATTTCTTGATCCGAATAGACGCGTAGGCTATTCCAATTTTTGAAAATTTTGATTCAAAGTATGTTTCTGAATCATAATGCTCCTCTAACTCATTTATACTAAAGGATAAGTTTTCTGGATCGTGTGATTAAATTGTAGTCACATATATTCTGTTTCGCAAACAATATTCTGTATAAATATCCAATTTCAACTTTTAAATTCACAAATCTCTCTTAAAAGAATGATTACGATCCAACAACGTCGTCTAATGATGTGTAGGTACCAACAAAACACATTAGCAGTCCCCTGGGAGCAAAATTCTGAAAAATGTACTGAGATATCCAAATGGCGTTTAAATAACTTTCAGAATACTGAAGTTGTAAACAAAACTTGATTCTCGTTTATCTAGAATGTTATCGTATGCGGAGATCTCTCCTTATTTCCATTTTTTGCTCTTTCACTAAACATACAACAGAAATAGAGTAGACCATATTCGCTGTTCCTCCGCAGTGGGAAATATTGATTTGTATTTAATTTAAATTAATATTCACCCACGGCTGTTTGTGTACATTTCATTCAAGTTTTCGATAAATTTTATATGAGGTGAGACTGTTTGTTCAGTCAGGAATTGTACAAACAACAGTATGACGGTTTCAGGAAGATGCAAATTATTTGTTATAAGTTGGAATTTTCACTTACTTCTCCATAAATAGCAAATATCAGTCAAGAATTAAGTACTGTCAATATTTGGAAGAGTGAAGCACCTAAATACATAATATAAATTCATCTTTCTTTTTCAACGTCACAGACACAATTTTTATCCTTGAGCACTTCGCGAGATTATTCTCTTTCTAGAACAATTGCAAGAACCATATTTCATCCCTAAAGTCAGAATATATTTGCTGAGTGTTTTGGACCCAGACAACAATGATGAGTTACTACTAGAACTAGAAATAAACAACCTGATGGGTTGTCTGTCCGTACAAAATATCCATCACGATCCAGAAGTAGTAGACTTTCATTTTGTTAAGAAAAACTGAGCCAAATTTCGATAAACTATCATTAAATTCAAGAAAAATAAGTCCCAGTCACCAAAAAAAGTAAATAATAAAAAAGTTTCTTTGGAAAACAGTTGACATCCGTCTTGATCCAGAATCCGTTACCCAGGCGGATTCTAATAAATGTTTCTTTGAAGCATAGTTGGCATCTTGATGGTTCGAATCAAGAAATATGTTTCCGACTGATTCAAAAAGAAATAGGTGCAAATTTTCTGTACATCAATTTTGATTCATCCCAGACCAGTAACAAGAATGAGAATCCGTTGCCAAGAAAGCAGTCAACAATGTTTATTTGGAGTTTCTTCAGGTCACAGGTGGCATTTCCAATCCAGAGAGGTCAGACTTCCGTTCAATTCACCAAGACAAATAAAAACCTTTCAAAAATGTATCTTGGGATACGTTTTGCATTACTGTAGCATTCATGAGCAATCGTTAGTTCGGGAAAAAAATTTTTCTCAACCCGGAAAGTGAAATTTTTTATTTGATTGATTCAAAAAGAATCCCAAGGAGGATGCCAACTTTCAAGAAAATGCTTTGAAATCTTGAAAGGATAAGCTCTCGTTACCAGAAAGAAAGTAAAGCTATTTTATTGGTCTCGATCTAGAAAGATAAGTTTTTGGTATTGATAAAAGTGCAAATGTTCCTCTACGGTACATTTGGGAATTACCTTGATCCTGGAAGAATGAGTCTTTGTTCGATGCAGATAAAATAAGTTACCGTTCGATCCAAAAAGAAATGTTTTTGTTTTTTCCCACTGTTGCTTTGGCAGATGGTTAGTTCGACCCGGAAAGATAAATTCTCGGTACTAGGAGGGATGCAAATCACATACACTTAATATTCGCCTTGATCCAGTAAGAATAGACTTCTGTTCGATATGGATAAAGTAAGTTTGGTACAATTACCATTTACCTTTGTTTTAATAAGCTACCGTTGCATTAAAAGAAGCTTCCGTTCCTACGACGGATTTATATTCCTAATACATTTTGTAATCTTGGTCCGGAAAAAATTGACTTTCATTAGATCCAGACAGGATAAGATTTTTTCACCGAGGAAGAAAATGTTGTTTTGGAACATGGCATCCGTCTTGATCCAGAAAGCATGACTCTCCATTTGATCTGTACAAAATAAATTTCCGTATAATCTTAAAGGTGAAGTACCCGTTTCTAAATTTTTTTGACAAAAATGTTTCTTTGGACATTGTTGATATCCATTTTGATCTGGAAAACAGAATATTTGTTTGCAAGGGTCGCTCTTTTTTGGCTCGAAAAACTGGTTCCTTGCATTGAGTTACACATACAAGTGTGATTTAATCGAAGTAGCAGAATCTTATTTTGATTAATCCCCCTGCACAAAATGAACCCATGAATAAAAAATTAAATAATTAGCAATCACGCCATTCCCCTGATATAGGTGGCAGACACGTATAGTGCACTTGGTTGGTTGCTTGATATTTCCTCAGCCGTCGAGTGATAGAATAGGAATGCTTTGTAAAACGGTGAAGGCTTCTTCAAAACGCTTACTATTCTACAGATAGCATTATCTAGTTCCATAGATCTGTAGCTCATGATTCGTTCAGGTAGAAATTAGCATAGGGTCGAAATGGAAAGTTTATGACCTCTTCCTCGTCTGGATCCAAATCGGTAGTGCACGAAATTGCTAGTGGCCAGTTCAGCGACTAGATCACCTTAAGGTGTCCGTGGGAAAACTGGTTTGAATCGGACCTGGTTTAGAATTACTAATATTTTGATATTGGTTCACCTTCCTTTCCAATGAATAATAAATACCTGTGTATTATCATTCTTTTTTACCTCTTTATGCCAGCTTATCGTCCATCAAAGAATTGAAACCTGAATACGTGAGTATAGAGAGATAATGATGGTAATACACGTACAATTATATATTATTGCTTTCGACAGACGGGTAATGTTACTGCCTTTGAAGATATGGGAAAAAAATGTGTTGGAACATATTTTATTTGGCCAAAAATGTTAATTAACTTTAACAGCGGGTATTGGAATATATTACGGTTTGTTAATTTACGATTCATAAATACAAGTAATTGTCAAATTAAGCCATTAAGATTTAACAGCATTAACTGATTTTTTGGAATTTATGGTAATTCGTGGTATATCATCTCCTGAATCATTACATGTTCCTATCTTTGTCTAACATTTTAGATCCTATTAGTTGAAAAAAAAAGTATGTTTGTTCCATCAATTCCTCATGAGTTTCGATAATAAACAAAATGGACTATCATCAATGATAAATCTCTTGGGATGAGAAAGACGAATGAATAATTTTCAAATAACACGGTGAAAATCAGGCTCAAAATGAATCCTTTAAGGTGCGAATTGAGCGTACCGAAGTTCGTCTATCACAGTGACTGTGCTGTGACGAAGCTGCAGAAATACGTTCATCAACCGTTTGATTTGTTGGGATGAAAATTCTGGAAGACGATGCAGTATATTATAATGAATAACAAAAATCAAATTATCTTCATCTTGACAATCGCCTGGATTTGGAAAAAGTTATCTGCCGTTACCAAAAGCATACAAATGATGGAAATGTCCTTTGTAACAGTGGCATTTGCCTTGATCCGGAGAGCATGAACTTCCCTTTGATCCGGAAGATGTTTCCGATTGACCCAAAAAGAATAAGTTTTCGTTCTTGAGATGGATCTGGAAAGATAAGTTTTCGTTAACGACGAGAATGTCAATCATATTAGTGTTTCTTCAAAGCACAGTTAGCATCCCTCTTAATTGTAGAAGACCTTTTAGCATACTGTACAAGTATTTCAAGTAATTAGAATGTATAAAAACAGTGAAATTATCTCTATCTTAGTGCAGACACAAAAATGTAATGGATTTTTAATTCTAACAAAATTTGATATTGACTTGTTTTTCATCATCATCATTTGTATTCAACAAAAAAAGTATTCCACAAAATTGTGTGAACAATTATGGAATAAAACCTTGGAATTGATAAATTTATATTATCCTATAATATAACTTTATTCACTCAAAACATAATGCTTTTGGTGTTTGTGGTGTATATTACATTATCTTTTTCGTTTTGTTTGGGAAGCACTGAAAGCCCACAATTTCGAAACCGCCCGTCAAAAAACGCACGTTACTTAAACGCAATTATCGGTCTGAAGTAGGCACTTACCGTTATTAAATTGCAGTGGATACACGAAAGCCCCAAACGAGTATTCATTTGTAATAAATCGGATAAAAATTTCACTCGGAATATCAAGGATCGATTCTAGTTTTTTTCTCGTGAAATTTATGTCCAGACGATTTGCAATAACGATTTTGGAAACATGTTGATAATGTACCGACAAACAAACTATTCAGAGGTATTTGATTTAGTCGACATTTATTGTACATCCTACTATTATAATACAGGTGATGTTTTTCCAAGTGAAATGCTTTTTGTTGTTGTAATCAATCAAATCCATCTTTTTCATACCTGACGTTTGGTTCATTCTTTTGCTATTTTAATAAAATTCACAGAACTACCACCATTTAGAGGGCTACTTCAGAGATTTAGTTATCCATCAAGACAATTTTGTTTCATGAATGATATTTTATTGTTCGTCTGCCAGTTCATATTTTACTAATACTTAGCATTCGTCAACTTAATCTCATCAGACAGACGATATTTCATGTTATTATTCAAATTTTGTGATTGTAGTCGAGCTGGATTCCTTTTGCCATTTCCGTGGTATGCTTCTCCATAGGTCTAGTTGTCCATTTTACATCTTGATATTCTTTCTAGATTTTGGAGATATTCCGAGAGGTTATTATTATATTTCGAACAGACAATGACTATATATATTTAATGACTTGTCGATTAGTATTCCTTGTAACTCTCACCATTCTGTGGAGATGTTTTGGTGCTATAGGAGGCCATCATTGTCTAGTCCAACACTGCTCACAATATTTGTCCAATCTAAATTAATGACTGGCTTTCTCTTATATTAGCTTTAACCCAACTACACTTGTTTGTTTAAAATTTTTATGTTGTTGATTATAAATTTGAATCTATTGGAGCGTGAATAGTCTCACGTATGCTTATCTAATACTTATTATTACATTCCACCAAATATAAAACGAAAATATTTATATTTCAGATAGTGTTTTCATGAGTGTCGATGTACATAACACTTTGTTGTTGTTTCTAGCACGAAAAGCTGATTTTGTTGAACGTTTCTCGTCATCAGCAATTGATAAGCCTTTCACAGAATCACTTCGCCATTCATGTATGAATTTCATTTACTAAGTAGATGATATGATAATCAAACTAGAGAATGGAAGTTTCATAAGAATCTCAATATTTATGAGTTATTTGAGACTTCCGTTCAAAATAACTTAATTTATAGGTCAATTTGTGTTCATTACACCAATTGGAGTCACTTGAAATGTTTGAAAATATCAATAAATATGGGGTAATTTTTCTGACATTGAATTAGGTCCTTTTTTTCAAATGTTGTTTTATTTGGAATTTCTTACCATCTTCAATTTTTATTTGTTGGAGTGATTTGGTATACAGGGAATTGTGAAACTGCAGCCTATTTTCTGTTTGCCTTTAATTATGTAACTCCGAAGAGTCTCATCGAAACTTTTAATCCAGTTGTCATTTTGATGATATTTGAATAGGAACAATTCTTTTCGTATGCCTTTTTACGTCCGGTTTTCCTCAAATCATATATCCTATAATACCCGGAGGACTCATACAATTCTATCGACAGTTCATCTATTAGAGCAACAGAAACCAAGAAATGGACCTGAAGAAATAATTCTCAATGGCTTACGTAGTAGAGTAAAAATTAACAATCCGGTTACTGATATTTTTACATCTTCCACAGTACAAAGTGAATATTTTCTCCAATCTTTGGCTGTAGAAACGTATTCAAATTAAATTGGTTCCTGGACCATCTGGACAAAGGAACTCTAAAACACAGAGCCGGAACTAGGGCGTGGCTAGGCTCTGCCACGGGCGCAAACTCCTAAGGAACGCAAAATTCTATGAACCGCATTGAACAAATTATTTAAATTCAAATTTAAGAAATGTTTTATGACGGCATTTGGGTGAGAAAGCTCATACCGTTATACTACCTGCTACCCATCCTAAGGTCAACTATATAATTTTACTTGGGTTTATATTGGTTATTGGAGATGTATACTGCTATATCAGCAAATAGTCCTCTGCTATGCTTGATTTGTGAAAGAAGAATATATTTTTAGCTTTTCATTTACTGTTCAAAATCAACTTATTCTGGTATTTTCTGCAAGTAAGTATATTTTCAAATTGTGACATCATTTTTTTCGCAAAATAGAACATTTTCATTCAACCAGATGCCGTATGCTATCTAAAAAATCGTCAGGTGCTTAATTTCGAAAAATAAAAGATAAAATTGTTCAGTGGGCTGACCAAATGGACCGAAAAGGTTATAATAGGGAAAGTATTGTAATCGTGATTTTTGACAGTTCGAGATTTTGATGGATCTTCACGTTTTAGACCCTACTGAACCCAAAAGACATAGTTTTCAGAAAAGCCGATCTATCTGTCGGTCCGTTTGTGTGGAAGCACGATAACTTGAGAACGCTTACGAATTTTCAAATGAAATTTTATATTTAAGTTTTTCATACAAAAGTCAAGTTCAAGTTCGTAGATGAGCTTTTTTCAACTAGTGGTACCAAAACTTTATTGATGGAACTTAGTGCGGTAGTATTTATCATAAAATTTGAGATGACTGAAATTGATCCTTAAATTATTTGGCACAACATTCACCTAGAACGTTTTTCCAAATTATCAGCGGTTCATTTTTCATTATTAAAATTCGAATTATCATAAAATACATTATATTTTTTCAAAGCAAAGAAATAATAAGTATCATGATGTAAAATTGGAATTATTATCATTCATATTTGTACATCACATGCAAACGTTCGTCAATTGTTTTTTTAAAATTCTCACTCTATCGTGTTTGGTTTCAAATTAAAGCTCTTGCAGAGATAATTCTAGTGAAAGTGTCAGAGAGGATTTTAAAAACGATTGTTAATCGTTTCTTTCACAATTTTGAATGATGTCTACTTTGTTATCAATTTAAAGCTTCCGGAAGGGAATCCACGTTACCATCTTTAAATTACATTTCCGGCGATCAAATACCAAAAATCTAGAAAAGGACTCTATATTTTCAAAAATATGTACTTATTTTATATAGGACTAAAATATCTGCCAACTGTCACTTTGACATTGACAGTTATCACTTTGACAATGACAGTTGTCACCTTGACAATGACAGTTGTCACCTTGACAATGACAGCTGCCACTCTGAAATATGTAATTAATCGATGCGTCACTCTAAAACAGTGATGAAACTGGCCAGGAAATTAATGGTCAGGGAAGTACTGTGTGGCCACAGCAGATTTTTTTGTATTATGACATCGATTTTTGCTTCATATAATAGTTATTAAGATGTTAGTAATATTTGATGTACTTAATTGATTATAATTTTGTTTTAACTACGTAACCACTTAGTTTGAAGGAATAAGGGCGCAATTCTATGATTCGCCCCGGGCGGCCAATACCCTAGTTCCGGCTCTGCTAAAACACAATCCTTGTAGTCAATAGCTTGGATTTCAAGAGTTTACGTTTAAAATGTGAATGAAATCACCCTCAGTGAATAAGGTCTTTTTCAGGTACTCATTCAAAACCAAAACACTGGATTTAGAAGTCTCAGTAATCTTTGGTATTATTTCTTGCTCAAAATAAGTTAATGGGTGCAAGTAGTACCTGGGAGACAATATTGCATTGAACATTTACTTTTACAATCTTCAATTCCAGAAAAACTCGAGCATCTTACTTCGGAAATAAAAATGCTTTTAGAATATTCTTATTCTCAAATCTCTTCATTTATTTTATTGGAAGATCAAAGGCTCAATCAGCAAAATTCAAACCAGAAAACCGAACTTAGGAAGTTTGCTATCGATAGTTTATTTTTTGGAAACAATTCCAGCAGCAATAAAAACCTGTATTGCTGAAACTGAAAACATAACAAACAACCAACAGCATCCAACGAACAACGTTGGCTTTACATAACATTGCAGGCAATTGTTTCTCTGAACTATACAATACCGATATATAGGAAACAATGCAACGTGGCAACATGTATTGTGGACGATGTAGACTAACCAGGCCAGTTAGCGAAACACCTAAACCTGGCGCTCCGATGACTTCTAAAGCAGGTCATCATTTTTATTAATTATAATATAAATGACATAGAATGTATATGTAATAGAAGCCCAAAATCTCTAGAATTTGTTGGGCAATTTTAGAAGTGATTGACAAGGTTAGACGAAGCTAGAAAATTTAGGCATCATGTCATTTCAATGATTTATTAATTAGTTTTGGTCGTGTTACTTTCGAATTAGCCATTTGATACAACTATAGCATATATATATATATAAAGTTTTTTTTTTTTTTGGTAGCATGATTGATTGAACTGCTTCCATATGGTACGTTCCCCAGAGAAAGCAATTATATCTTATTGTAAAAATTTCATTAAAATTTATATGCTCAAACCAACAAAAAAACTTCCATACTGACACTCGATAGTTTTTCGGTCTGTGATGTGCAGTTTTCAGCCCTACTCAGCGGGGTCTTCCTAGAGGGTTGTTTTGGTGGACCCAAAGAGGGGTTCAGGTAAAATAAGCGGGAAAATATTTAGGGGAGTGTCTTATTCACATTTAGACCCAGGAGTGTGATTTAAATCTGTTCCCTTACACATTGTTAGACAGAGATGCGATTTCTAGCAAGCAAATGGACATGAGTCAAAATGACGTGGGTCTAGCTTGATTTATGACGTGTAACTGCAACCCTTAGAAGTGTCGTACAAGTAATATTGAATAAACAAATTATATTTACTGTTTTTATTAAAATTATCCGAAAAAGAAATCTGAACCAGCGAGGAAATTGATTTTGCACATGGTCCAATAATTAGCAGAATCAACGCTATCAGAAGTTCTGTACTTTATTATTCAACTAAAAGTTAAATTGTAATTTCTAGTGATTTCCGATAACCACGTTTTGTATTTGGAATTCATTATTTATTGCAATATAGAAATCAATTCAATTGAGAAACTTTTATTTGTTGGAAATTATTCATTATTGTTTTGCAATTCTGCATCTGTATTGTTTGAGCATCAAAAACTGGTTTCCATTGAAACGGTACTAGAATTCAAACATATGACCCAAATTAGATGGAGAGAATTGATTAGTCTTACTACATACACATATCTATTTTGTTGAGAGTTTATTTGTAAAATAAATGAGTTTGAAAATGATGTCAAGCACTCGGCTTATTTCATAACCATCATCAGGATACTAGAAACAACGACATTATACCCGATGTCTTTTTTAAATAGAGTGGAATTGTTTCAAAATCAAGGTCAAAATTGAATACCAGATTGCTATGAAAGTACTAGTATTTATCTGAGAGTATTCAGCCGTAAACTTGACAACATAGCACGGCAACAATTCTTGCAGCACCACACATTGCATTGTTGCCGGATAGCATGATGCCTAGCGCTTCGAACTGTAAATCTGCAGCTGTTACAGTCGACAGATACAGTAATTTTCAAACCGACCGTGTACTTTTCTGTATCTCTGATCTGCAAATGGAAATTTGTTTCATGTTCAAAGAATTCGTGTCCAAAATTTTGACGAGATGTACAAAATGAAGAGCATTACTTTTGATTTCCATCCTCCTAAGATGGCTTGGTACAAATGTTCAGGATTGCTTTTTTAGATGAATCAACAGAGCAAATTGATGTAATTTACTCGATAATGCAATAATAATCTCTTTTGCACATCTATATGGTCATGTTATGAGTCTTCGTTTATGCTTTTAGTTTCTGTTGTTTCATGCTAATTTTGTCATGCTCCACATGATAATAAGAGACTTATAAGTACAGTCTATTCAATAATTCAAAATTCGGTCCAGTAAAATTGGTTATTTTTCAGATTGATTTGTTGGTCCTGGAAGTTGGAAAGTTTGAAGTCGTTCTTAACAGCTAGCGTCAAAGATATAGATGTTTTTGATCATCAATAAATTCTGTTTATAATCGGTTTAGTTCTTGTAACAACTCTAACTAGGCTTTGAATTGTGGAATTCATCTATTTTCACCCTTAATAAAACAGATGGAACTTCTGTTCTCCCATGTGCCGAACCCTTTCCGCACCGGCAGTGTCGCTTTGGGTGCGAAAAGAATCAGTTTTTCGTCATATGCTAGCCATTGTGAATTCAAATTAAAGCTGTACCCCTTCTGGAGCTAATATTATTTTTTGATATATTGTACAGTTTTTAACTTCACGTCCAAATAAAAAAACAAAAGCGAATGGTGGTGCATTCCGCAAAATTTTGTTCCTCCTACGTCTTCCCATAAATGTACGAAATGAAAATTGACTTTTAATTTTTTTATTACAATACTTATTGATGGGAGGTCACTTGCTGTACTCATATGCTATCAATTATTCAATAATTCAACAATACACCTGAAAAATTTGATTTGAAAACCGAATTTTAAGTGATGAATGACAACTCTACTAACGAGAAGTCATGTGTTGTCCGCCAAAATAACAGAATTAAAACTGAGACAGTCGCTTGAAAAATATTTTGGAAGGCTGTTACTGAAGTCCTTGGTAATGATTGACGGGAGCTCATGTGCCATAAAAAATATCTCAAAATGAAAGTTTGACACTCAATGAGGGTAATATTGCAAACTGCATGTCGATATCTCAAGTAGTTCCAGAAATATTACTAAACATAGATTATACCCGAAAACGAGTATTTTTTAATTTTGCTATTGCATATAGTTTGCCCACAATATTTTACCCAAAATTGGGTTGAGCTACCGAAAAATAAGGCACATAGAAAGTTTTTTTCATTCTGTTTACATGAGCGTACAACTTTTCAGAATTTTCCTAAGTGTGATAACAAAGATACAAGCTGATTTCTAATCCAACCCTGAGTCATTTTCAAAATCCTGAAATTATTCTATTGAAACACTTCTCATATGTCGAATCTAACATTCCTCCGTGCGCGCGGTACAAAATTTTCTCTTCACGTTCAATCAAAATGGGACACATATATAATGCCGGCTTTCTGCACTCCTTCTGCATATAAACTTCAAGTATATCAAGTCTCACATTCCTTGGTGCATGCAATATGCTTGAAAAAGGCATAAAAAGTTTTCTTTTTACGTATTATTATACAGATAATCTTAAATTTCCTAGAATATTGGCACAAATCTGATTTAACCTGATATTTTTGCTCAAAATGCATTATTTTGATCAAATAGGACGTTTTTGTTCACTTTTTAGGTGAGAAATCGTTCTTCCTCATCCAAATTTTATGAAAAGTACTCTTTGTTTGCTAGAGTCTGCCCTCTTTTACGACGTTTGACAGATGGAGTTTTATATATGGTGTTATAACACTGCAGTACAGAAAGCATAGGAATGAATTAATTGATTGAATAAAATTTGGTTAAAAAATTCATAAATCCATTTATAATCGTAGAATGATGGGGGAAAAACGTATACCAGAGTGAAATTTCCTCAGGAATCTAATTCTGTAGTCAAAAATATCATTTTCGCACTGAGGATTCTCGTTTATAACTAATATTCGGTACTGCATATCAATATTAATACAATTAAACAATTCAAGTATTTCATGGTTCTACGGAATTGATAGGAATTATTGATGGGTCGAATTTTGTTCCGGATATCTTTCTGAACTTAGAAGTACTTTTACTGGATAGGATGACCCTGCTTATAACGAATATTTGTTTGTAAAATATATTAATATTAATAAATTTGTAATTCTATTTTTAACGGTAGAAAGTTGGGAAAAAATGTGATGTGGGGTGATATTGGTTAGTGTTGTGTTTGTTTAGCATATTTCTGGAACACATGTGCCTTTTGTGCTACTTGAGTTGAGCCTACCACACTTCTACTTGCCAACGAGTGACTTTTTACAGTCTACTCATGAGGGATCATGGCAAAATGGTTGCAGATATATCTTGCAAATGCTTTTTTAACAATCTACTGATTGTAGAAGTGGATTCAAATCATTTTAGATTAATAACGTACAACCGCATAGCACGGTTGCCGTGTATTTGAAAAATTCTTTTGCTGAAATGTGAATTTTTCAGTACGTACGTTAGTGCCGTGTACGGCACATTGAATCGTAACATTCAACGGTTCCATTCTATATTTTTGTTTATAATCTATTCAGAAATATGACTCAGATTCATATGCCACTTAGTTCGATAGTTATGTGATATATATGTAAATGAGGATTATCTGTTGATGAATGAACTGGTTTTAATTGAATATTTTTTGTTTTAGGGCCCATGACGTGAAAAGCTTCCTCAGTTCCCGTGCATGGTGTGTGTTTTGGCTGCAATTGCCGCCTCCCGCATCATGTGGTGGCCATCGAATAGCCGGCCACACGTTATCAACATCTTCAGCATCGTCGCCACCGTCCTCTGCCTGCAGCATGTTCCTGAAGCCGCATTCGCTGCAGTGTCCTCGGACATCGTGCGCTCATTCAGCGATCCCAAAGTGGAGCGCTTCAACCACCTGGTGGTCGATAAGAACACGGGCAGGGTCTACATTGGTGCGGTTAATCACTTGTACCAACTGTCGCCCGATTTGGAGCTTGTTGTGAGAGTTGTCACCGGCCCAAAGTTGGACTCGGACATGTGTTCGGTTTTGGAGTGTGTTCCTTCGGTTTCGACGAAACAGACTGATAATGTTAATAAAGCTTTGGTTATTGATTACACCACTACAAGATTGATAGTTTGCGGGAGTTTGTTTCAAGGAATCTGTACAGTTCGGAACCTTCATAATATCTCGGACGTTCAACAAGAAGTTCGGGAAGCAGTTGTCGCCAATAATGCAACTGCTTCTACTGTCGCATTTATTGCTCCAGGACCTCCAAATCCTCCAGTCTCTCAAGTTATGTACGTGGGGGTGACCTTTACTTTAGGTTCACCTTATCGCAGTGAAGTTCCTGCAGTATCAAGTCGATCTTTGGACAAAGACAGAATGTTTACTATTGCTCATACAGCCGTCACAACGGGCACCCGAATGTTCGTCAATTCATTAGCTAGAGAACGATATCCAATCAATTACGTATTTGGGTTTAGTTCTGAAGGCTTCAGCTATTTCCTAACAACTCAGATGAATGCTGGACATGAATATATAAGCAAAATGGTGCGAGTCTGTCATGACGATGAAAATTATTATTCTTACACTGAAATTCCGATGGAATGTGTATCGGAAGCAGCGCAAGGACGTCGTTATAATCTCGTTCAGGCTGCGTATGTAGGCAAGGCGGGTTCAGATCTTGCGGGTGATTTGGGAATTACTGCTCAAGATGATGTTCTCTTCGCTGTATTCAGTGAAAGTGATCCTAAGTTTCCTAATAGACCTAACAATAATTCCGCGTTGTGCGTTTACTCGCTAAAAGCCATCCGAAGGAAGTTCATGCAGAACATCAAAACCTGCTTCAGTGGAAGCGGAAGTCGAGGGCTGGATTTCATCTCGCCGAGCCATCCTTGCATCATGACGGTGAGTGACATTTCTTTCACAAACTTTATTTATTACTAGGACATTTCCATGGAGTAAACATAACAGTTAACGATGAATCAGGATCCAAATAACGTTATTATTGGTAAATGGACGTTGAAGATGTGCTAGTAATAAACCAATCTCGTAATTCGTATTTATAGATTTCTTATGACCAAAATAATGGAGTGTATTTTCGTTCTCTGAATCATTCATATTCAGATGGATCTGAAATTAGAATTTAGATCATAATTATGAAATAACTAGGATAGTCGAGTATCGTATCAGGAGTACTAATTTTTGAACAGACACTTTAATAAGTATCTTAGTGCTATTAAAATAACTTTGATGTTTGATATTGATATTATTGAGGCCGTGCTAATGGAATAAATCAGAGGGCATGATACAAAAATACTTGGACAGCCCTTTAAGCATATAAAAATAGTGTAGGCACATTTATCTGAAGAACGTTAAACATATGTTGACGTTGGAATAACGAATTAGTCATTGGTGGAAAATGAACAACATGAAGAAGAGAAGAGAGTCTTTCTCTCTTCCCACCACTTCTTGTCCCGAAATGAAATAAGACATTGAATAAATTCAGAATATCAGATAAAATATTTAACAAACAGATGAAAACATAATATTGATGTTTTTATTTCGAGTACAAATAAACTTTTGATATAATATTGTTACTGTTGATTGAATGTAATATTACGTTTATGCATGTGTTCACTGTACGGCACACAAGTGCAGTCTATTCTTCAACAGAGAGCATGCGCAAATTCCGCATCAAGACGTTTATACATGCAGCCTACGAGAGTATAGATATACGTGGTCGCAAGATGCGTCTGCGCTGGTCAGTTTGTCTATACTGACTGTCCAGTCCCCAGCATGACACCCTCGTTGAGAATAAATTGATCCAAGAACTTATTTTACTAATGTTATTTATTCACAATAGGCGTGAGTGTGCGATCTCACATCTCATAGTCTTACTCTACAGGCGTGTAAAGATGTTAACACATCAAAAATTAAAAGAAAATGATGTGTTATTGGTATGAATCGGTTTTGAACGAATCACACATTCTTATAATAACCATCTGGTCCAGAGCTCAATCTTTCCAAAGAAAAAATTCTAGAAGGGCATTAGTAGTGTCACTCAAATAAGCAGTTTGTGGTTTAGGATACCTTTTTCTCATTATTTACAGTGTTGATGAATTTGGAAAAACAATAATAGTAAATTTTGAATGATATTCATGTTAAAATAATGTTGGAAAGCGACTGATTATTTTTTCAGTATTCACCCCCTTGTGGAGAATATATCCCCCTCCAAATATCCCTCAAGGTCACAATTTCCATACTATTTTATCCTCATATCCCTATTGCATAACCTCTGCGATGGCACACCTCCTATGTTCGCACATGGTGCACCCCTTCGCCGTTCTACCCCCGAGTGGCTTGCGCGGTGTATTGATCGTCAGCGGTGGCTGAGCGGGCTGCGGGCCGGGCCGCAGCAATACCGCCCCGCTCCCCTCAGAACCACCACAAGCCTACAGGTTCAGCAACCCTTCGCGCTAGTAGGAACTTTATTCCACTAGGAAGAAATGGGCATGGGCGAAATTGGGCCATTTACACATAGTCATTTTCAATATTTTTGGGAAATGTCTGACAATCTAAAAGCCTGAGCATAGGCGTAGCAGCTGGCAGTACAGGATGTTTGTAAACTCGAAAAACATGCTTAGAATCACCAAAGATGGAAATATTTTAGAGAAAAAAATTGGGCTCTCTCCAGATGAACTTGAGGCTTTCCTTAATCTGTAATTCAAATTAAATTTAATTACTTTCTGGATACTTGTACTTCTTATTAGAATGAAACTTTTTAATGCAGGCTTCGGGGTGGGGATTCAGCATGGAAAAACCGACCGTCACGAGACGGAATTGACGCCAAACCATCGCAGGCGCATCGATGCGGCCACGTATATCTATACTCTCGTAGGCTGCGTTTGTAAACGTGTTGATGCGAAATGCGCGCATGCGCTCTGTTAAAGAATGCCGTACAGTAAACAATTCCAAATAATTCTACTTGACAGTTATTGTAATTCGAGCACACTCGCTTATGCGCTGAGATGACGTTTATTTTTCTACTAGGAAAAAAAGTGAGATGACAAGCTCAATAATTTTTATTATAAATTCATGACGTAACTGTCAAGGGGCACTTACTTATCATACAGTTTGTACTGTTGGTGCTTAAAATTGCTGCCAAATTCACGTACCCACTCAAATAATATATTTTATCTTAAATATTTATTGTAAATTTTTTTGGGTCTCCTAAATTTGGCTTTAAGCATGAAAAGAGACAACGTAATGCTTCAAGAGTAAAAAAAGACGAACTCTCCGTTCCACAAAAAGAATGAAGCATATAAATCAGAAGTCACGAGTCGGGAAAAAATTCTTTGAATAAATTGTTTTCTATTTACGTAATAAATGGTAAAATATTTTGCAGATGAATTTTACAGCACATCATATTTGTAAAATGGACAAGTAGATGAAATCGCACATATTGCACTAATAAATAAACTGTATATTTATTGTAATAACAATATAATAGAAAAAGTACATTTCTAAGCAATAAAATGAATAATTTAGTTTATTTTCTCTTTTATGGATGAGTTAAGATAACTGTGATGGAATAATTTCTCTTAAAATATGGCTGCAAAAGACACTCGAGAGTTCTGTATATGAACAATACGATAACAGTTTTAATATCTCAAGTAACAAATTATTCAAAATGTAGTAGCATTTCGGCCAAATAACTATTTTTGAGGCCCCATTTTGCGAAAAAGGGAAAATCGATTATATTTCGTCATCAGGATGAAATATCCGTGTAGCGTGATGACGACGTGACAAAGTAAACTTTGTTACTATTCAACTAAAAGTTGTGATAACTATTTTGAATGCAAATAAGAAGAATTCTAATATCTCAACTATTTTGTAGGATATGAAAGTTTTTGTGGGTGGAGAATGGAATCTCGTGGCTTGACCGGTTTTTCTTCTTATAACTCCTAACAATTCAACTTGTGGGAAACAACCATTGGATTTCATGCCCATAATGTGCATCTTGGCGTCCTTGTATCCTCGGTAATGCAAATTTTTACACGAGAAATTACATAACAATTTTTTGTTTTTGTTCATCTGCGCCGATTAAAAAACACGAATAAATTTATTGGTGATTTACTCATCATTTAATTAAATTATGAATCCTCAGCTCTTATGAGCTATTATTTCTCGAAGTTTTTGTATTTGTGGCGATCATATTTCTAAATCATAATGAACATGGGGTGAAAGGCTTGACTTATCCCAGCAATATTGAAACAATACATTTGTTTAGTTGTCACAATACAATGACTTTTGGACATCAAGGTCTTGGAGGTCAATTCGGAGATGGCTCTGTCTGTATTATTCCACAAATATATTTGTATTATGGCTGAAAATTCGGTTGATATGAAAAGATGTGCATAATATTGCTCCACAATTTGAACAATGAAGAAGACAATATTACCCGTCCTTTTCGTTGCGAACAAGTCTATTCTTGTATCTCCCTGTAGTGTGACCGACACTAATTCCATCTTTTCCCAATTTTGAAAAGGATACTTACAACTTTCTGTTGCTTGGGCCGCTGGGGTAACCGTCCAACTTCTGAGAACTGGCCTTATGGTGCGGAGGATTTATGACTTTCTCAAGAAAGATACAAGTGATGGTGATGTCTTCATTCAAAGAATGAAATTTCTTGTTTTTTCCCGAGGAACAATCTTAAATCTTGTTGTGTTGTTTCCAGAAAAGTATTAAGTTTTTGTTTCCATCTCTAGTTCACTTTTCAAGTCATAAAATGTGGATAAGTTGAAATAAACAATAGATTATGTAATTCTGAATCGAAAATGTTGTAAATGTTCCTTTTCATTGATTGTTAATGAAACGACATCCGGTTCTAATTGTATTTCCTATATTTATTATTTTAAATGCATCGAGCTCATCGCAATCAATTTTCCTATAATCCAGCCTAGAATTATTTCAGAACAAAGCTCCATTCCGTTGAAAATCAGTTGAGCATTCGTTCATTACCCCATTATTTCGTTCTTGATTCTTCGTAGCGTCCAATATCTTCCTCAGCAGTGTTACACTAACCGCTCGACAGGAAAAAATCGAACTGATTGCATTCGGCGTGAGATGAAAAATGATTTCCGTTGAATTTCTCCAATAAGCAATTTGTTCCAGGAGAAAGTTGTGCACTTTGGTGTTCCATGCTCCTTGTGCCACTCTTGTTCTGGTAATCTTTGTGATCATATCAACGTTACAGCCATGACGATTAGGATGAGCATTGGAAGATTCTTTTATGAATCATAGATAAAGTGTTGTTAATTTTTTATATATTGTGATAATGTCGTTTATATTATTCATAATAGTGATCTGCATGGGCCAAAATTTTGACGCACATCATTTTAAATGCGACTATTTTCAAGACCAGTCCGTGCAAACTCGTCAATTCTTGAACTTAAAATTCAAGGCTCCGCCCAGTCCGGCTCTTGAAATTTTGGATCCCGGCCCAATCCGACCTTTCATTTAGTTTTCATATATCCATACGTCTTAATAATCCAGCAAAACGGTTATTTTGCTTCTCGAAAAAGACGATTCCAGACACTTGGAATTTTGAGATCTGGCCTAATTGAGGCCTAGACTAACTCAGTTAATCAAATTTCAAGGATCAATCCCATATATTGATACACTTGTGCACTTGACAAAATCAGTCATTGGTCGATAATAAACAAATACCTTTAATGAAGGAAAAAACTTTTCAGAACTCATTTTTAAATAAATATGTTTTATTGGGTATAAGTTCTGTAATTTATTAGAAACACAACGTTTCAACAGCAAAGTGCTGCCTTTTTCAAGTGAAAAGAAATATAAATATGAATAAACAAAATTGTCAAGACAACAAAAATAAAAATAAAAGTACAAATCATAACTAGATTAGTTTAAAATATATTAACTCCTAGGATCGTAGAGCTCTGCCTGTAATTGATGATTCAATATCCACAGGTCTTCAGGAGATAATAATGAAGGTCTAAATTGGGAAATTGTCAACTCCTTGTGGTTCTAGGTCAATCTGGCTCTACTCTTTTTGGTTTGGCGCATAACTGAACCATCCACAGATCTTCAGGAAGTGGTGATGAAGTAACTCTTGCAAGTAGATTCGTAGATACAAATAACTTGAAATTATGAACAAATGATTGGTAGCCATGATCGATTAAGTTCACAACCAGTATTCAAATTCAAATTATTCGGTGATTTTTTAATTTCAATTGCTTCTCTTATAAGCCTCTTGAACCAATTGATCTCTTTAGCCAGAAGCTTCGTATTATTGAAGTCAATGCCATGCAATTCTTGAATAGCATGCTCAGCCACAGCAGATTTTTCTGGATGGTTCAATCTTATATGACGAGAAAGCTCTTTCAATCTTGTTTCTACAGTCCTCTTGGTTTGTCCAATATATACTTTGCCACATTGACAAGGAATCTTGTATATACCTGGATACTGTAGATTATGATTTGTACTTTTATTTTTATTTTTGTTGTCTTGACAATTTTGTTTATTCATATTTATATTTCTTTTCACTTGAAAAAGGCAGCACTTTGCTGTTGAAACGTTGTGTTTCTAATAAATTACAGAACTTATACCCAATAAAACATATTTATTTAAATACCTTTAAATATTTTGCTTTTCGGAACAGGGACTTCAGCCTCTTGGAACATGGAAACTTGTTCCAATAAAAATATATCAAAAAATCAGTCACTCATCAATATTCTGATATTATAAAAGTGCCTGTACATATTTAGCTTTTTGATAGAGATGGATTTAAACTTGTCCATAAACTTCCCTTTCTCCCCAGATAAAACATTACCAAGAAATGAATATATGGAAACTAGAACAGCAGCTCCTTAACCCTAACAAGCGAAATCTTCGTATGAAACACTGTCAAATTTATTAATTCCAAAAACTTGATCGGTACGTACACCATCATCTAATTTTACCACTGCAATTTAGATGCACTATAAAAGGTAAAATTATCATTCATTAGAAGATTTTTGCTTCGTACATATTCTTCTTCTTTGATAATCCATCCCTTGGTGCTGTTGATCATTTAATTTTTACCTGTCTTTATAGTTCGCTAACTTCAGACACTCCGTTTTTTTCTTTCTCATGTTGTTAGGCTATATCCCAGTAGAGTAAACTCAAGTTTGCAGCTTTGAAAGACGTGCTAGCTGCGTGGTGCTCAAAAAACCTCAAATTTTTTTGGCTGTTTCCGGTTTTTGGCCAAATACTTCTATAAGGAAGCTCCCTATAGAAAAAGTCGTGAATATCTTTTTTGAAGCTGTCAGTATTTCCTACAATTTGAGCTCAACCATAATTTTCTAGGTCTATTAGATCTCGAGATATAGGACCTCAGAATTTAATTGACATCAATTTTGAATAAATTACATTTTTGTATCATTTTTTCTGATGAAGACTTTCGGTTAGAGAGTCGAAACGTCAAAAATAAAATTAAATATACAGAATTAAAACCAAAAAAGTCTATTTATTGTAATATAATTCTGAAAGTATGTATAGATCATTAAATAACATTTTGATAGTTCTACATCCGTTGTTTCCTTTCTTCTCCTTTAGAGTTGAGAATTAGGTATTGATAAATTGATTATTACACAAAATCTATTCGTCAGGCCCTATGTCTCGGAGAATCCAATTTTCAACATTGGTTGGTTTTTTTTACGATAACTCTGGAATTATTGAGTCTACATGCTTCTTCCTTAGCTGAAATTGAAGGTAACTAAGAGCACTACAATTTCATTTCAGATTACTTCCCTCATAGAATGAGTATTAGAGCCGATAACTGCAACTTTTAACTTTTTGGAAAAACGAGTTGAATTTTACAGGTCCTGTCATCCTGAGGATCTATCAAATTTAGATAATCAAGGTTAGGCTCAAATTTCAGGAAATATTCAGAGCTTTAAAAAAGATCCTCGTAAATTTTTATGTAGGAAGCTTCTTTATAGGAGTTTTTGGCCAAAAACCGAAAACAACTGAAAAATTTGAGGCTTTTCGAGCATCACGCAGCTAGCACAGATCTTTCGAAGCTGCAAACTTGAGTTTACACTGCTAGGACATAACCTAACAATAATAGACAAGAAAATAAGTGTGCTTTTTTTTGTTTTAAATCGGCGGACAAGCGATGGTGCAGATGCCAAATTTGATTATAAATTCATGCCTCTTGTGCATTTGGTAATCGCCTCTCGCAAGGTTACCACATAACAATTCAACAATTTCTGTCTGCACGAACTCTATGTAACTAAATCAAAGCCCATCTTCAAAAATAAAAATTGGCCCTTCGGTCGAGTACCTATCTCGTAGCCCAATTCATAAGTAGAAATACAAACAAATAGCAGAAAATTTCATGTCGTTCATTTATTTGTAAGATATCCTCGTCCTAATAATTCTGCACTACTTTCATAGTCATAGGCTAGTTGCTTACTTACCATTGCTTGTAATGTGTATTCATACATTCACATCCGGTTTGCACTCCAGTTATTGTTGATTAATAACGTATTCTGTTCTGTTTGTTGTTTTGAACATCGCTAATTAAGCCAAAACACTGAATTGCTACTGTTGAACAGAAAATGAAATGGTAGCGTGTATTTCCTTCCTGTTTCTCAAATCTCAACTTCTTATTGGTTGTTGTCGATAGAACTAATTAATGTGACGATACATTGAACTTCCAATTACTAGAAGATGTAAGTAGATCAATTAATAAAAAAATAACTATTAGGAACTGAATAAAAAGATGTAAAATAGGGTGTAATATCAGATGAAGCATTTGGCTCACTATATTTAGCACATTTTGAGGAGAAGGCGTGGTTTATATGTATTATGTATGTATGTAAATCATTTCGTCAATTTGGAATCTCTTGTTGTTTATGGTATTTTTCTTACTATATTTGCCTCAAATTTTGCAATACATCTTTTTGAATTTTTAAGTTTGTTCCAACTGTGTTCATAGTTGGACAATCCTGAAATATTTGTTAAGTGTTCTATTTGAACAACAAACTGCTGAACAATTTGGGAAGTGCAAGTGTAGAAAATGCTAGTATGTTCTTCAACTTCGTACACAATAATAATATTTTGGTTTGAAGGTTTTTTGCCATCATGATACGCTAATCAATTTTCCGAGTCACTTTTCGGGCAACTTGCCAAATAGTAATTGCGCGAAAAGTGTGCCAATACTATGAAAAATGATTGCTGGGGTATATTTTACCTGCTCGAGAAACTATCTTATTTCAATCATCTCCGTTTATTGATCGTAATGCGTTCCGCCTGAAGTTATTGATAGATGTTTTTTACCCAATAACTTCATTTGTCGTTTCGAAATTTGAGTTATTTACAAGAGCCATAGAAGCTATAACCTGGAAACACATCTAGAGTAAATTGAAGTGCATTATCATCAATTTTATGATGATGAGAGTGTAAACGAGGGTGTAACCGAAATCGCTAGTAGTATGTCGCCGTATTTTTCCAATACGATTAGGACAGAGGCTTTCAACTTGTGGAAAATTATGAACTATACTGTCTCCGAGAGCAAAAATGCTTCCTGACTTCAGAAATGTTTAGAGTCACTAGATTACGAGATAAAATTCTGGCAGATTATAATTTCTAAGATCTACTGATGAAAATTTATAATATGTACAAAGTAGAGGTTTTTCTAGATAGAAGCAACATGCCACGACTAAAAAATGAAGTTTTGGTGTACTGAGAATCGATGGATTATTGGGCTCGGTTTTGTTTTACTCTAGTCAAATGATACCGGATTATGATCTATAGTAACTCAAAGACTTTTTAGATAAACGTAAGACACCGCGACTAGAAGATGAACAAAGAACTGGCGGATTATATTCAAAAATAAATATTATGGCTGTCAGATCAACGAGATATAAATATAGCAATAATATAAAGAAGATGACCCTTCCCTACCTCTTCGTTCTGTACTGATGATTCTGGATTATGATGGTCCCGGGCGTTACTTTTATGTATTATGCAACACGTTATAATACCGAGATAAAGTTCAAAAGAATAGCAGGCGAAGTTGCATAGCTTGTGTTTATTTCTAGGAATTATTTCTCTTCCTGTTTCGCTAACGTCTGGCGTCTGGATTGTATGGTAGATTCCCATTTCTGACCGGTCGTAAAGTATTGAAATAAAACAACACGTATTGTTTTTGTAATGTTGTACTCGTACGTGTGTTGTTGAAGTTGCGCAGGTGAAATGTTTTATGTTTCGTGGCACCTTGTCTGATTCCTGGTAACGACTCTGGACGCCGTACGGAATGGCCAATGGCAAATTTAATATACTATTGCTTCTAACGCTGCTTTATAGCTCTGTTATTTTGTTGTTACTACAATATCGAACTATGATGAAATCGTGGAAATTTGTTCCAACTCTTATCTTTCCTTTGAAGCTCATCGTAAAGTTGCACGCGAAATTGAACGACCCTTAATTTCGTGAGTACAAAAAGTCATGACAAATCCTACTAAAATGCACGACTCAGAAATCAAAGCGGGTACGTCTTCTTTCAGCTTCCAAATCTATTATATCACACACTCATTTAAGAATGTTTCCGAAGAGAACATTCTCGGAAATAGCACAATAGAAAGTATTTATGTTGTGTAGTTATTACGAATGCTACAAAATGCTCAACTTATAGTAAAATGACTTCTCCGATATTTCCAATATCATTTGGAAACATCGCTAAGTGTGTAGATCTAGGAAGAGCCTTATGGCGTATATTTTGATCAATTTATTTAGATTTTTTCATGTCATCTTTATCTTCAAATTGTTTTCTTGAAATTGCTTTCAACTTAGTGCAACACAATCGGTTTTCAACAAAAATAATTTATTAACAACAAAATCTTTATGCGTATAAATTAGTCCTCAATTCCTAATTGTTTGATTATAATTACTTTAGCGCAATTTCAAAATAATTGATTTTCAACAAAATTAATTTGACCCTGCAAAATTTGGTTTTATAAGTGAACTTTGAAATCGATCATGTTATGCTGAGATACAGTCTACAACAATGATTGTAGGCTAGCTCGCTAAGCTCGCGTTTTTGAGAAACATCCTTGAGTATTACCGAATTGCGCTGCGCGCGCCTGTGGATCAAAGCTTGAGCCCGAGACGGCCTAAAAGGGTGTATTGAACTGTATGTTTGAATTTAAGCCTAGTTTATTATTAATAGAAAATCCCATGTGTCCAGAGAATCTCACTTAGGCAGAACGATTAAGTCATTAGTCCTAATCCACAGTGCCGAGTTCGAGTAGGGGATTAAAGATCCAGGTAGTTTGGTGCCGAGATCAGGGCCGCCCATTAATTCATAGCAACATTTTTATAAGTACAGAGTAGTCTTCAAATTGAAATTAAGTTCACAAACATTTTTTCTTTTCTAAATAATTTCACGTGTCGTAATCTCGAAAAAATCAATTTGCTTCAAAAATATAATTTTTTTCATAAATCTGTCTGGATACAAATTAGTCCTAAATTAGTTCTTTCGAGTGAACTAACTTTTTTTTTGATCGGCGAATGTGGAGGTGTCTGCCACTTTTTTTTGTGGCTAATAAAGAGTGTGGGTACAAATTCTATTTTTTTGCGTACAAATCACAACTTAATTAATCCTAAATTATGGACTACATTTTTCGTGTCAATCTTTTTTTATGAATCATAGATAAGGTGTTGTTAATTTTTTATATATTGTAATAATGTCGTTTTTATTATTCATACTGCATGGGCCAAAATTTTGACGCACATCATTTTAAATGCGACTAGTCCGTGCAAACTCGTCAATTCTTGAACCTAAAATTCAAGACTCCGCCCAGTTCGGCTCTTAGAATTTTGGATCCCGGCCCAATCCAACCTTTTATTTAGTTTTGAGAACTATTTCCTTATATCCATACGTCTTAATAATCCAACAAAACGGTTTTTTCGCTTCTCGAAAAAGACGATTACAGGTACTTGGAATTTTGAGACTTGGTCTAATCTCGAGACCCAGACTAATTTCGAGGCCTAGACTAACCCAGTTAATGAAATTTTAAGGATCAATCCCATATATTTATACATTTGTGCACTTGTCAAAATCAGTCATTTATCGATAATAAACAAATACCTCTAAATTTTTGTTTGATCGGCGAATGTGGGGGTGTCTGCTTCTTTTTTAGTTAGCACCTCTACTTTTCAAATTGATTTGTGGCTAATAAAGTGTGTGGGTACAAATTCTATTTTTTGGGTACAAGTCACAACTTAATTAATCCTAAATTATGGGCTACATTTTTTTTCAATTTGTGCGAAATGGAGGTGCCAATTTTTCTGACTTATTTTCTTATCATGTCAACTTCAAGGTATTTCAGTGGTTATCTGTCTCAACCTGAATATATTATCTCATTTTCATGCTTTTTCAAATCAGTGTTATATCTGAGATCGATGGAAACCTTACAGGAGAGAAATTCCTTTGCCAAAGGCTTTATCTTTTAATTCCAAAATTATGCCTGCACCACTAGTCTCAGCTGTTCTAAATTTTGTACATTACAGTACTTCAACTATTCTATCAGTGCGGAGACAGTTCGAATAAAAAATATAATAATGATGCTTCGGTAGGAATTACTGGTCGTTTTTTAATAGAATTCTAAATAAATTCACTCAAATGTTTGGCAAAATTGATAATTATATACGAATTTTAATGTCACTACAATTTTTGCTCTATCTACAAATGATTTCCCGGAAAAATTGTATCTAGTAGGTGCTTCACACTCCTTATCTTGAACTCACTCTTCCCAAACATATTAATTTAATATTGAAATTCGTAGCACATTAAATTAAATAATTACCTACTGTAATTACTCTCCAAAGTTGCGCCCATGAAAGGCTCGTAATTCTACATCGTGTAGCGCAGTCATTGGTGGAGAAATCGTAAAAGATCCCAGGACGACTGCAGGAAAACTGAGCAGTGAACTAAGGCCCAGAGGTGGTTCCGTTCCTGCGTAAACAACAAAAGGCTGAACACTGCCTACGCAAAGATCTTTATATCCTTCTTGGGTAACGGCCCGTTTGAGTCCAATGCAAAATAGACAGGATTATTTTTCCTCATAATTCTGGTGGTACATCATCTTTAACTTCCATTATTATGCATTTTTAGACATTTGATGATAATATTTGAAGCTAGTAAAGGATGAAATAGATTTTGGATAGTTGTTAAGTTTGTGATATCCAAAATGGTAGAGAATTCTGTATACTTTATTTTCTAGATTGATTCGTTCAGTAGAAATGTAGATATGTGAAGCTCTCGGGTGGAATACAAAAGCTGATTTTATATTGATAATAAAATTCTAAACTAGTGAATTGTTAAATTCCAGTACAATGAATTGTTTGAAGATGTTGAGCGGTAGAACGCCCTGTATAT
Source organism: Dromius quadrimaculatus (assembly GCA_963989225.1). NCBI lineage: Eukaryota > Metazoa > Arthropoda > Insecta > Coleoptera > Carabidae > Dromius > Dromius quadrimaculatus. The sequence goes on along the minus strand of OZ022336.1, from coordinate 5,747,980 downwards.
TTAATATTCTAGATTGATTCATTTATTGAAATATTTATGTGGAGTTTCCAGGTAGAGTACAAAATTTCAACGAAAGTATTCGGCTGTAAACGCAGCTTTAGACTGTTGCATCCACGATCTTTATATTCGCCGTGACTTCAACAAGATGAGGGAGACTTTGATGTAGCCCATACGGAAGTAGGGAAGAAAAATACAGAATCGTTGAATTTTTTATGAAAGGGGGAACAATTAATGTGCTTCTTGGACTGAAAACATTTTTAAAGTACGCGGAAGGCTAAATAATTAATTTGAAGCTTGTTCAATTAATCGCATTCTTTTTATAATTTTTTTTTCTGCAATATATTGAGCTGAGTATAGTCTTTTTGAGATAATAAAATATAGTTTTGATGTTCAGGTATGATATAGTAATAATTTTCTGGATGAAGTTTCCGTTTTGCTTGAAAATTCTGTGAAACAGTAATTTCCATAAATTTAACGTCGTTCTATCATATAATTTCCCTCTTGGATGTGGAAGCAAATTCAAGCAGCAAAAGTCAACCAAAATAAAAGAACTGTGTTATAATGGGTCAGACAAGAGAAAAATCATAACATCCAAGGACCTAGAATTTCTCATAAATAACGACCTTGTTAAGCCATTAATTGTGCTCTATATGTAAACCGCTTTTCCTTTTCACGTTTGTACATATAACGTTGCGTTCGCATGGTTAAGTTAGCGTTAACGCACACTTTACGCTCGGAAACGCATCGTTTGAAACGAGATTCACAATAGGTCTCAGTTCTTATGTTCTTAAGTTCCTGATTTGCTTGCAGCTCATTGCCAGGACTTTGAAATATATCAAAGATTGACTTCTGTATCGAAGTATACAGGTGCCTCAAACTAAGATATCCCTACTAGATGTTTCTAGATAGCAAAATCTTTTTTATTGATTTTATTGAATGTGTTGGACAATATGCTCCTTATAAATTTTAATTATCTTGTTTCGTTCAGAAGATACAGCAACTAACATTGTGCTAGTACAATAAACGATTTTAGAATCATTATTGAGTATTGAATTTCAATCGATCATATTTGTATTTCTGAAGATATTCTGACGAAACTCTCCATCATGTTACATCTAAGTATGTAGATCACAATATTTTCCACATATTTTAATCATCTCATTTGAGTCGAAAGGTACAGCTACAAATTCTAAATGTTATTTAGCAGGTAATGGTATTTGTATTTTTTGAGATATTTCAATAATAATTCTTATTACATTAGAATGAATCGTGCAGAATACGATATTTTTTACAGACTTCAATTATCTCAATTCGTTTAGGAGATACAGCGTCAAACAGTGTGTGCTAATGATTCGGCTATTCTCTCCTCCGTCCGTTACTCAAGTAATACAGCGTGCGATCGTAGCATCTTATCATGTTAATAACAACAAAAATTATCAGAATCGATTCTTCTTGGAATATTTTATCTTAAAATATACAAATTTCAGGATATGGGTCCTATATTTTAGAAATTGAGCCATATTCGTGACTTTCAACCTTACGAGTTGTTTGAAGAATCACAAACTATGTTCCAAAATGTACTAGATTTCATTAGAGATGTAAAAGAACTGTTTCAGTACGTAATGGAGAATAATTTGAAAGAAATTTACCTAAATATTCACATTATCTATCATATTTTGTTGATAATACCGGTAAGTACAGCCTCGGCCAAAAGGAGCTTTTCGAAATTAAAACTAATTAATTTTTTTTTGAGAAGTATGATGGGTCAGGACAGACTTTCAGCTTTAGCAGTTTTATCTATTGAAGCAAATGAAGATTAGTGAAGCTAAAAGCAAGAAATTTCTGTTTCTTTAATTTTAGTCTAATATAGTTTAGTTTGCATTGTCTATACTATAATAAAGTTAGTACTGAAAAGCTATGTTTTAACTGTTCTTTAATTTATAACATTGCTTCTTGCATCAATCACCAGAGGGCCTCGCAAAATGTACCTCGCCCACATCAAATTTTGGTCTTGCCATACCACTGTATATATATATATATATATATATACACTAGATGGCAGCAAATAATAATATTCATATCATTTGGGCCCTCCTATTCATTACCAATTCGAAAGTGTTGCCATATATATACAAAGCAACAACGACTTTGTAGTATTAGAGCTTTGCCTGAAACCAAGATAATATATGATATCAATCCATTTTATTCCTACAGAATTGTGTATTCTGCATCTCCGAGTAAATTCAGTTATTCCACAAGGATTTTTCAATTTGTTTAACTAGCTATTAATTGATAATCGAAGTTATTCTACAGAATAATGAATTTGTTATTCAAAATGACAGATTAATTGAATCGCAATTTAATTTGTTTTATTAAATATAATCCGGAAAAGATAGCATCATTAAATGAAACAACCAGTGTTCAATATTCATTTTTATTTGCCAGGAATACTCATACATTTGATGATAATTTTTATCATCCTTTGATTTTTTCATCCCTAATTCATTGGGGTTTTTCATCTCAATAAAGATTGATTGGAACTGAGAAAAGACATTTCTATAAAAATTTATTTTGAGGTTAGCCTGAAAAAGTCTCTAAGTGGTGATTTCCGGTAGTGCATGTCCGCAGCTGTACAGATGTAAACAAATGCAGACGATGCATTTAATACATGTTTCCTGCTTGGTTTTACATGGCGCCCACCTTCCTAGAACATGCAAGCTCACGAAGTATCTCCCATTCTTCTTGTGGATCACAACACAGAGGCCAAATTGTAGCTAAAAATTGGTGCAATTAAAATTGTAAGGATTATATGGTACTGGGTGAGTAAAAAGTCTTGGGAATTCAGTCAATATTTCTGTTTTAATTTCTTTCCTACTTTACAGTTTCGGCTGTACAGTCAACGTCTTCCACAGATGTAGGTTGTGGCATTTGACAAATGGAAAAAAAAAATTACGCTATTTCATCAAACTCGATATCACGTTTCAATGTACATTTTCGCTTCTGAAGATGGCTGAGGTACAGCCGAAACTGTAAAGTAGGAAATAAATTAAAACAGAAATATTGACTGAATTCCCAAGACTTTTTACTCACTCAAATTCACTCATCCAGTCAGCTTCATCAATTCTATCTATTATATGGTACATTTGCAAATACGCTAGCACATTGAAAATTGCATGTACTGTGTGTAGTCATACTTGTGCTACTGTCTTCAAAGTTATTGATTTCATTGCATAATAAAAAAAGCATAACTGGATTCGCCTTTGTTGAAAGCTATAGGATTGTATATAGTTTCCAAAAGAGTCACTTAAAGTTGTTCTCCTCCAAGAAATCGCATTGTGGATTTGAACCTTTGATTTGTTCCATCCACAAGCTAACCCTATTGTGGTTGAAGCTAGCTGATTCTAAATACGACTTGCGAATCGAAAGATCGGATGCAGAAGGGTCGAAAGCCAAGGATCTCTCTTGTAAGGGTTCCTCGTCAACTCTCCGGTAAATAGTTAATGACGAGTCAGACGGAGTCATTAAGTATACACGTTCCGCATAATCTTACGTGTCATTAGTTATTATGTTTCAAGTTCGTATGTTCCCAACACTTCACGCACTTGAGCCGGATTACTCGCCTTGATTATTTGATATAATGAGTGGAAATTACCTAGGGTTGGATTTATAACTAAATTCTCATCTTGAGGAACATACAATAGACAACCAACCACAATGGAAGTTAAGAAAGATGGCAAAATTTTGTAGGCTTGTCTGCATCGCACACCAATCTCAAATCAAGTTAATTTCAATGCGGAAATGATCAGCACAGTCGAAAATTATCCTTCACTAAAAGATAACATATTCGATGAACTGAAAGTATTAGACAAAACAGACAACTCAAAAAGAGTACTATGTTACTATTACCGTGTTTCATTGTCTCATTGGAAGAATTCGTTCCAGTTGTTAGTCCTGTACCTATATTACGTACATAGAAAGTATTAGAAATCTGAATAATCGTTCGAAATATTCAGAGGAAAACAAAAATGTCATTATTCAGTTCATTGATCGTTCTTATCTCCCACATTCGTATGGTAGGTCGAAAATACAAAAGAATTGAGGCTATGGCATTTGAAGAAACCGAATATTCAATGCTTTTTCTTTTATAAAATATGCATGTCTGTAAAGAGATATTGAAAATTCACGCATATTACCTTTCAAATATTCTAGCATAACTAAAATTATCCAACTGTAATATTAATGTAGGAATGTTGAGAATGGGAAAACAAGGATATTGCTTTCGCCTGGTTATTAATGAAATGCTATCTGATAAATAATTGAAAATCTCCAATAACATGTTCACGTGATACTTGAAATCAAATAATAAAATTTGAGATAGGGAGCAACGAATATCAAGGGCACGGTACTTGAGGGAATAGATCTACTTTTCCATTGGAAGTTCCTACTTCAGGAGTTAAATTACGAGCCGTTTAAAATCGACATATAATTTCAAGCATTTCAATTACTTTTTTGCAACCCTTTTTCGACGTGGGCCTTAATTGAAAATACCGGGGCTCCGGGAGGTATTGCCTTAACTCTGCCACTCACAAGAGGGGAACTTTGCTTTGCTACATAGGCACTATAGCAACTGAAAATTGTTTTCATATCTCCCTAATTTCATTTCATTAGGTCTTTTTGTAGTAAATTTTTTAATATTGATGTTTCCCAAGCTATTCTCAACAACTTGTTACTATATATCTAAGATATTCAGTTCCAGTAGATATGTATGATTTAATTAATATTCGCTTCAAACTATGAGTGATAAAAGTAGGATTTTAATCCGGAAAGTTTAATTTCCAATTAGAATTTTCCTAATTCAATTTGCCGAACCTCATTCATGTCAAACAGGTTCGTTGAATACCAGCATAACCATGCTGAAGGCTTTCAAAATCAGTAATCAGTATTTCTCTTTCAAATATCAAAGCTCGTAAAACACCCTTAATACTAAAACAGTCATTTCCCCATCACTGCGAGCGCTGCGCACCAAACATTGAAAACCAGAGCTAAAAAATAAGGCTTTGGGCTTCGCATTTATCCACCATGATATTCCGGAGGGTTGAACACCCCTGCTGCGTGCAGATAACATGAGCAGAACTAGTGGGATTTTGGACAGACCTGTTTAGTTCACTTAGTAACACAAAGGTCAAAATAGAAACATTGCTGGTTGAAATTCGAAACATATTCAAATACATTTTGAATGATGATGAATCCGCTATTTTAGATCATATTGATAGCAAATCTGGTGCAGATATTGTTGATAAAATAAAGCAAGCATCCTGACAGTCGAAACAATTGACTCAAATACTAATTAGACATCTCTTCTTGGTTATTCTATGTTAATTGGCTCCTCAGACATCTATTTTTGTTGTGCTACGTTCAAACTAATATGGAGCTGAAATAATTAATAGATCGTGTAACCCAATAAACAATTTACGTTTGTATTTACAAGTCCTTGTAATCCGTTTACCCATACCCGCCTCAAAACTGGCTAACTTCATTACGCTCATAGTTAGCATGACCATTGAACGAATGAGCGTTGACTATTAGAGACATCTAGTGCCTTGCGTTACAACTTTCAGTACCCGTACACGTGCGAGATGTAACTTCTTGCAGGGAGTGTAACTCTGGACGCACGTGCAAGACACAAGTGCAAAGTGCATGGTGATTTATCCCCCACAGAGGTCTACAAAAGTTTCGGCGTTGCTTGAATGGTCAACTATCATTTTCTTAATAGATCCTTCAGGACTCAAATTGTATACGCACTTGTTCCTGGAGATATCACGTCATTGATTGTCGAAAGAACTGCAGACCTAATATCTAATTCATTATTTTCTTTGAATGGTCAGTTCCTCCAGCAGCAACAATAAATACTATATAAATATAATAAAGAGAATTCGATAAGCTGAGCTTCAAAAACCTTTAAGGATGAACGTAATGTAATGTTTATTGCTTTAATAGGAATTGTTTATAATTAAATAAGAATCACTATTCAATAAATTAAAACAAAATAAAAGTTTTATTCTCCAAGATATCTGTAAGCAAACACTAGATAATTTATTTCTCACTTACTACTATTGAACTTTAACAGCAAAGCCACAGATATTTATTTTTAACTATTTATTTATTTATTACACTGATACTCACTGGATGTTCACTATTTTACTGTTTTACTGTTCACTGTCTCTCAGTTAGGTCGTTTGCTAATATATATACAGATGCCTGTTTCCCGAAATGTTCTAGATTAGTCGAAAGCACGTTACTAGAACTTTCGACCGTGCGGGGCGATGTGGTGCGGTGCGGTGCGATACAACGAAGACGAAAGGCCCTGCTCAGCCAGTTATGATACTTTCGCACGTTACAGTAAAATACTAACATCGGCTTCATTGATTGATACAAACTCGAATGTTTGATACATAATTTGATATGTGAAACGGATGTCAAAAAAATATTTTTGAAAGAATTGGAGGTTGCCTGATATCCGAAAAGTTTCCAAGTGAGAAGAATAAGCGAGCTAAACGAGCTGATCCGATTGGGGATGGAACAAAGAAAGCATGGTTTAATTGAATGTCAAATTGAGATCATACCATCCTTATTAGAGGATATGGCCTGAATAGATTGTCAAAAAGATTCTTTGGTTCTGTAATACAGATTAGTGAAACTCAACAAACAACAAAATTATGTTTCGATCGACCACTGGTATAGCTGCGAAAGCTCTTCCTTTTTGCTTATGAGGATGATGTTTTGTTTGGGGATTTCTGGTATGGATTTTGGGAAGTTTGTGTTGGGACAGGTTAACGACAGAGATCTGGAGCTGCTCCGTGCGACAGAGAACATTTCTCCAGTGATGCGATTCCAAGAGCGCTAACTTATCGACCGCATTCTCCAGACACTGAATGATGAGGACGCGAACAGTCCAAATTGTGGACGAGAATCCAAAGGTGTCCATAATACACCTTCTTCCAGTTTATAACACCAAAGTACCTACTTTTCATCGTGGCGTATACGGCTAATTACATCCAGAAACAAGTTCGTCTAATGTATCCCTGGAGGGGAAGATTAAAAAGGAGTCCAAACAAAAAAAAAATTTGGGTGGTACTATAACATCTTTGCTCCCAATAGAGCATTTAACGTTTTGTACGCAACTTAAATAAAAGCCATCACTACTGTCAGCATTGTGTTCAGCCATCAATGTCTTGGCGTTCTAATTTTTCACAATCCAAGGAGTACGACTGTGTTTTAGACCTTTTGTTTGCAATTGTCATCGAGATAACAGATGCAGTAAAATAGTTTACGAGCTATGAAACTGCCAACAGCATCTTCATTAATAATACGCCTCCTATTTAATGAAGTCTGAAATATTGCGACTGGTGACTAGAACATTGATGTGTGACAAACAGATTATTGACAATTCAAGTGCAATAATTTTCAAACTGTTTGTAATAAAACGAAGTCCAGTGTTTGCTAACTCAGCAGCTATTGTTAAAGTAACAAGTTCTAATAGTGGGTCGTATTTTACTACTATAAATATATCTGTAAAGTTTAGTGGAAGTAATTCCGTGTAATTAATGTTGAAAGTTTCTAAATTATGAAAGTTTAAATCTGGATTTTTATTCTAAAAAGAATACTAAGAAAGAAAACTGAAAGTATTCACTAACACAGAAAATTAATTATTGGTTTGGAAAGAAAAGTTTGATGAGGAGAAAACTGTATCCGACCGTGAGGAATAATATTAATAATAATAAATACAATGGATTCTAAAGTTGATTATACAGAATATTAAGCAAAAAAGTTGAAATAAATTTTACATAAGCACGAACAGGAATAAATTATTTGAGGTGTTTGGGAATAAACTAACTGACGAGCAAAAAACGGGTAACTAAAATGTGTTTTTAATTTTGGTATCAAATGATGAAATGGACTATTGAGAAGAGAAATATAATAAGAAGTACAGAAAAGGTATTCGCCAAATTTTCAGGCAGGAACCTTAAGGATCATTTTACTTGACTGACAAATCATGTATCTTCAAATTTCTGAAAGATATTAATTTATAACTTGGACAACAAATTTGGTTCATGCATAATTTTTCATATTCTATTGGGTATTGGACAACATTAGAATAAAAATTTCTAGAATAGCTTAAATTGTTGCTATTTCTAAAATAATATGTCTTATTTTTCAGAAAGCTATTGTTGAATGCCAGTAATGTAATACATGCCTAAAGTTTATTATCACTATTTCTCAACACCTCTTCAAAATCAGTGTGTCTAATTGAAAGTTAGTACACAGCAGTCTCCATGCTTTTTTCGCGGCTCATAAGTGTAAAGTAATTTAAGAATGTGTGTATGTTTAATTACCACGCATACCAAATATAGTATAAGGAATGAGTCATAAAAAATCCACACATATGGTCACCAAACATGCAAAGAAATAAATGGCACAATTTCACCAGGTGCTGGAACAGATGCAACACATCTTTACTAACGAATTGGTGATGTTCGTACCCAAAATTGAGGCAAGATTATCTGCTTTTTTGACGAAACACAATGACAGTACTTTGATCTTTGTATAATGACTGCTATTATATTATAGTTGTCGAAATTGTTGGGAAATTTAACACTGTTTTGTTTTTATAAGTGAGCTGTGTTGACATCAGATGAAATATGAAGAAATCTCTCATGAAGAATCGTCAGTTTCTAAGTTGGGAGTTTTTGAGCGACCCGATGAGGTTTCGTGTTTCGAGAAGTATAGGGAACCCTCCGTAATATTATCTCCCACAGCTACTTCCATCCGAAAATGAATTTAAATTTAAATTCGGGATGCCAGTAGTAACTGACTCTAAAAGTAGTTTTTTTTTTTAAGTAGGAAACGAGGATACTATTCCAATACTTATTGTGGGTGTTTGAGACACTAGTGTTATATTCCTGACATCAGGTGATTAGATTACAGAAAAATTATGCTGATGTTTGAAATAAGATATATTTATGTACGGTTGTTTGAAAAAGTGGTCACACCGTATTCTCTTGACTACTACCACAGATGCCATATTACTTATAAGACATTTATTATTGAGCGTAGCATCAGAAATTAGTTCACTTTTTTGCTGCACATTCGGCAATGATGAGCTCAGTTTTTTTTTTTGGAAAAATAGTAATACATGACTTGTTCAGAATTAAATTCTAGAGAAGATCTATGGATCATTCAGATTCCTACAAAACAATCAAAAGTTGATAAACTAGTAGTTGCATTGTAGAAAAAATAGGGGAAAGCTGGATTTTTGCATGAAGCTTCCTCTTGTGGTTCTGAGTAACATCTCGAATATCCCCGTCGGTGCATGCGCCGCTAAAAATGTTACGCAAGATTAAAGGTCAATATAAATGGTTTTTCGTAAAAATCTCGCAAACTGAAACTTTTATCAAAAAATAGTTATCAGCAAATTTTTAGCTTAGGAGATTGCCTACAAAAAACATATTGTAATGTTTATTGCTTGGATATTACTTATAATCAAAATGAAAGTCACTATTTAATAATTTAAAATGAAATAAAAGTTTTATTCTTCTGGATATCACTAACAACACTATATTATTCATTTATCACTTAATACTAACTTAATCAAAGCCGCAGATATTTATTTTCAGTTATTTATATACACTGATCACTTCACTGTTTGATATTCACTCCTCTAGATTCACCATTACACTACTCTCAAATCGTTTGCTTGCGTTTATATATAGAAATATCCATTTCTCGAATGTTCTACCACATTTCTGGAATATTGCTAGAGGCTTCCATCGGGAGGGGTGATGTGATGCGGTGCGGTGCGATGCAGAGAGGACGAAAGGCTTCGCCCAGGCGAGGTCAATTCCAAGCCTACTCCACTTTTTTGAATCTCCACACTCTCGCACGTTACAATATCTTTATTTTTTCTGTAAGAGTAACGGTTTTCGACTCTATTTAAAAAGTTTCAACGTGGAGTATGCACTCCTTAATGGTATCTGTGTGTCGAAAATTTGTAATTAACGTTAAATGTGACTTGAAGTATTGGAAAACTCACTTTCATGAAAGTTTCAAAGCCCATAATAATACAAACGAACGCATATACTACACAATAGCGTCGACTCTACTCTGTAATAAGCCTCGTATGAAGCACTAATAAAAAAAGTGTCCATCGATAACCACAGATATTTCACGTTTGCGAAATTAACACACCTTCAAAAATCTGTAGAACTATTTTCAGCATGGCTTGGTCACGAGCATGACCTTTTAGACTGGGGATGGTCATTGCAAGATCAAATTTTGGAGCCGGTTAAAATTCTTTTTCCACCCGCACCTGATAGTCTATTCAACTCTATTTTTTGTAACTGCTCTAAGGGATGTACCTTGAACTATGGAAGCAGAAAAGTTGGGTGATACTGTTTACCAGTTTGCGGTAATTGTCAAGATCAGTGGTGGAACTAAACTGATCTCTATATAACACTGGATTGGGTTTAGACCATATTCTGGCATCTGAAAGCGGCCCCGGTTGAACGGCGGCCTTGACAGTAAAACTGAGGCTTTCTGTTCCTATTCGGCGGCAAACTCAAAACACTTTTAGAAGACACTCGATGAAATTCAAAGTATAATGCAAGTAAGATGAAGAAATTATTCTCAATATATATTAAAATACATACATTAATAATCAACAAAAGTTAAAAATTGTTATAATAGTTGAAATATTTATTAATAGTTAAAAATATTTGTGAACTTTTTAGTGTCAGTGTTTTAACTATTTTTTAAACATTGTAGTTTAGTATTATTTAATCCGTTCAATAGTTTTATAAATTTTTGTTACCTAAAATTTAAAACTATGAATTTACCTATATGAATAAATGAAGTGCATTTCTGCGATAATATTGCCTATTCAAAACTAATAATTTTAAATATCTACTACACATGATAGGAGAATAATAATACATTTATTAATCAAGATTTTATTGTTCGTAAGTAAGCACAAATTTGCAGTCCAGCGACTAATTTTGTGAGCAAGATATTTTATATTAAATTTGATATATTACTCAAATTTGTTATCATAACTTACTTGTGCAGCGTCAAATTTCTTAATGAATCGGCTTTATTTTCGCAAAACATGCATTTGAACACCATGATTTAAAAATTGTGTCCCAACACCATACTGAACTGTCACCAACATATGTCACCAATTGAACACAGAACCTCACGCATTTCAGCGACCTAAACCTAATCCAGTGTTTATTAGAGATCAGTGTGGAACTACAACATTGACTTGATTTTTTTTGTCAATTTACTACGCAAGTTAGACAGGTTTCCGATTAATATTCATCAAAGGGACATGACAGGGACTAGATTTAGTTATCCTCCTATAAAAAATAACATCCAGATAATGATGACCTGGATTGGGAGTTCAAGACGAGATAGAAATATGTCAATGCCGACTAGATGTGGTACCAGTGCAGGATTGTTTAAATGTATCACCTGATGCGTTTAATGACGTTAATAATGATGGGCCTAGTTAAAAAAAATGTAGTATCTATTATTGGAAGGGCAAGTATTATTTGAAAAATGAACGCTAGAACTATTCGAATCGGATTTTCTCGAAAACCGTTGATCTTACAAAAAAAAGTAGGGGCATGTTTTTTGTAGGCAATTTCCTAAGCTACAAATTTGATTACTAATTTTTCGATAAAAGTTACCGTTACCAAGATTTTTCTTGACCTTTGATCCCGCATAACATTTTTATCGGCGCATGTATCAGCGGGGATTTTTGGGATATTGTTTAGAGATACAAAAATCGAGCTCCCCCGAAATTTTTCTGAAGTTTGATCTTTTTTTTGTCTTTATTCCCTGAACTATAGGCTAATCCGAAAGTTTTGAATATGAGAATTTAATGACGTGTAATTCATATATTTGGTAACAGAATTAATAAACTCAAATACACTCGTATTGCAGCTCACATATATAAATATAATTTTTTCAACGACGTGTACTCGAAATATTCGCTTCTTAGTAGCTGCATGCATTTGTCAAAAAAATCCCATTGAAAAATAAAGAAAAGTTCAAAAATATGATCAATGAATTCCATTCAAAATACACTTTGATAAGAAATTATATAGTTTTTGAATCATCTACGATAAGGAGTTATTTATTGAGATTGAAAATATTACAGCACTATAAGTTCACAACCCTTTCACTAGAATCACCTGCTGTTAAAATTTTGTTTGGTGAGGTTACAAATTCTATAGAAGTATGACTTTTGCTACTTTTCGAGACATTTATCGTTGAAGTTAATACAGAATCCACTACTCATTGCCATTTTGTTTTGAACTGGTTTTTAATACAGTAATCATGAAAATATTTCCAATATTTCAATTAAAGCATGTAAATTATTGAGTTCCTTCCTGCTGTGGACAAAAGCAACATTTGGAATAATGAATACAACAAAAGTGCTGGAGGAAATTTAAACATTAAAAACAGTTTTCATTTTGAAATGTTTCCGGAAACAATGTTTTCGCTTTTTGTGTACTTCCTCATCAGTTGGTTGTACTTCTTGTCATCAATGCTTATGTAATACTTTCTTTTCTTTTTGTTAGAGATATTTCATGGGAAATGTGTAAAAATATATTATTTCTGAATAGCAATGAATTTATGTGTGTATAAAATGCAGAATATGTGAGCGTACATCGCAGGGAAAATACCTTGTAAAATGCAAGCAACGTGTAGTAATTTTCTGTTTAGAACTCTAGTACAAGTAGCTAATTCCGCAGAAGTTGTGCTATTTCCCCACTTGTACTTCTAGAGTTTTCCAGAACCCGAATGTTTTATAACACAGGTATTAAATGCAGTGCGGGCGCGGAACTGCCAGTTTATTTCTACGAGTATATATATACAGAATATAAACGTTTCGCTTTGATGTATGAACCGAATACTAAGTCACCAATGCGAATTTTTCACTTTGAATTTTCCAATTAAATTATTATTGTTACAAATAACATGACATGTGGGCACAGATAGATCTATATACATTTTATTTTTAGTATCCAAATGTGTTCCAAGAGGGTAGTGTCCGTATTTTTGAAGCTGTTCATCAGAGCTGTATATATTGTAATGTTTATTGCTTGGAAATTGCTTATAATTAAAATAAAAGTCACTATTCAATAATTGAAAATGAAATAAAAGTTTTATTCTTCTGGATATCACTAAACAACACTATATTATTCATTTATCACTTAATACCAACTCAAAAAAAGCCCCAGATATTTATTTTTAACTATCACTTCACTGTTTGATATTCACTGCTCTAGAATCACCATTATACCACTCTCTGAAGTAGTTTGCTTGTATTATATATTAGAAATATCCATTTCTCGAATGTTCTACCACATTTTTATGAACCTCCACACTCTCGCACGTTACAATATAATGAGAGATGTGTAGAGTGAGTCAAACAGTCAGTCAGCCCCTATATATGGCAAACATGCACATGTCGTTCATATTTTCTCTTGTAGCATTTCTGTGCATTGTCTCCATTGAATTCTATGTATTTTTTGCCCGGATATCACAAATATGCATATTGCATTAATTTGCTGTAATATCCTCCCATAACATTCACTCTAAAAAACACAAATCGATTTAACATCTTCCTCGGAGCAATTTTTGTTCCATGTAAGTCGTATGTTTTCGTGTCACAAAATGTGAATGCAAATATTCGGTATCTGGAAAGGACAATATTATTCCGCGAACTTTTTCTTTTTGTTGAACTTAAAAGCTGCTCACTTCTAGGTTAGAAAATCTTTATTGCATGACTTAAATGGAACGATGTTACATAACTAGGACTTCAAACTTCATATCTGGATCTAGAGTTGGGGTGTTTCACTAGAAATTGAATTTTAATTACGAAGACATGAAAGAAAACGAAAGTGAGATTCATTCAGAAGAAATTTTCAGCGCGAACTTCGCAAGGGAGGTGTGGAAATCATGGTAAGAATTTTATATTGGATTTTCTGGAAGGATGATTGTTGGAAAGTTAAATTTCTGGAAAAAGAATATTAATATCATGCTGGAAATGGATTTTCAGCATGATATTCATAAATAGAGAACGGTGGAAGATTCATCTAAACGAGAAATAAATAAACTGTTGTGAGAGATATGGCAAATTATTCTTGCTGTATGCTTGAGATTGTAAAAAATTGGAGAGTCTTGAATAAAATCAGTGGCAATTGTTGTAGCTTAAAACAAAATCCATAAATAGTACCGAATTGCGCTGGAAGCATTTGTGGTACCGAACTTGAGTCCGAGACAAATGGGACGCGTGCAGTAAACACCTCCTATTGAGTCAAAATTCTGTCTATAAACAATTATTTTAGGCTAACTGTACGGAATTTTAGCATTGAATGACTTTTCTTCCAGCATGAGAAGTGTGCTATTGTAAAGTTGAACCCTGTCTGTTTGAAATAATTAATTTGAGGCAGGCGTAGAGCTCAAGCTTAAAATTTAGAAATGGATTTCAAATAACGTATCGTTGTATCATAATGTAGAATAAATTGTACAAAAAAAAAACATAATTCTAGAAGCCCCACAGAGAAGCATATAAGCATTATGATTCCTTACTTCATCAGAGGAGCAGCTGATCACCAGGTGATAATCAGAGAACGGCAGTGACAGTGAATACCGCTCATTCAACTGATCGATCAATAAAAAAAAATATAGAAGGCATGCTAAAATTTCAATGATTGCTAATACTATTATTGAATGGAAAAGTTGGAAGATCAAGGATTGATGGATGGATCTTGAAGAAAGTTGAATTAATTTCGATTACCATCCACCCAACAATAAAATTTATTTTAGTTTGTATTGTTTTCAATACTCCTTATTATTTTTTGGAAAGCTGTAAGATAAATGATCTGTTTTTCAATTTATCTCTTTTACAATACTGCAATCATTTGAATAAATGATTGATTCCTCCGGAAACCAATTTATTCCAAAGTGTATATTCAAGTCTTTGAACAGCTTTTTTCGGTTTTGACATTTACTTTTTGCGAACTGTAAGACCATCCGGTGTAGTTTCTCTCGTCGAATGGCTAGCAGGGCGCAGATGTGACGTAGGAACACTTAGCGCCAGTGTTTTCGCTAATTATCTTCTCATTGGAGCATTGCTCTGTCTTTGCCGCAGCAGGCTATCGCAAAAAATAGAAAAATGCGCTTGTAAGCCGACAGTTCTCTTGTTTTCATAGGCGGAGCTCCCACAAATCAGCAGTTCTAAAATTGCTACCAGCAAGACAAACAATTCTAGTTCATTGAAATTCTATTTAAAAAGAAAAAAACTCTGAATCCTGGCTGCTTTTTAAGAGAGTATTCAATTATAAAAATAAGCGAAATTATCAAATATTCAACTTGGATACGTTGAATGCAAAATGCAAAGCGTTAACGGTTCTATGGAGGGGGGAGAAAAGAAGCGAGTTCCGTGACAAAAAAAATATATTTTCCTAATAGTGCAGTAAATAAGTTAGGAAATTAGAACACGAATTCTTTCACATTCCAGCTAGTCTACATTTACTATATAATATATTGAAGCAAAAGTGAAGTGCGGTCTTGTCTATCCAAGATTTCGTACGTCGACTGGACTTACCATAGATCAAAACCTTTTGTATAAATAAGGTCTGGATTAGGATTGGTAATGAAGACCTGATAAGGATGTAACGCGAGAAACCATCAGATCCTTATCAAGATTATCATAATAACTCATATATACCTTGTAACCCTGACCAGGATTAACTTCTGTACAAATAACTTTTTTATACGATTATCTTGAAAACAATCTCAGCTGGTCCTGGATAATATGACCAGATAGCTTCTTTGTGAGGTTATCGTGAGTAGTAATAAAAAAAAGTAAATCATTCATCATTTCATCCAGAAAAAACATCAGTTAGTCCTGAGTGAAAGACCAAATATATAAAATTATTTCTGTATAAGATTATTTTGAGAACTTGATAGGTCTAATCAGGATAACCTGATTGTGGATATAAATTCTGTTCTGTGTAACGTGCGACAGTGTCATAATTCGTAAAAATGAAATAAGCCCTGAATCCGGCCCTGTCTGGGCGGGACTCTCATCTCTGTATCGCACTGCACGGTCGAAAATTCTAGTGACGTGCCGTTCGAATGATGTTTGTTTAGTAATACTTCGAAGGATGAAACTTTTATACTTTTCATTTTTATTATAAACAACTCTTCAAGACCAATAAACATTACACCTGATATGGAATTCATCAGGTGAATGATAAAATTAGGTTCTTATGGATGTGAAGGTTTGATAAATTTTGGTTGTCACTGAACGAGGCTATTGGACTATATTACCCACAGTTTTTTTGTTGGTCTTCATTGATGATATTTCCTTTCGCTTAAGAGGCAACTAGTTTCTAGTTGACTTTATTTATTTTCGTTTATTAAAAGTAGTTCAGCACTATAATTATTTTAAATTTATGGATATTTTAATTTATGCTGATAATTTCTTGAAAGCTGAAGTCGCACTAATTTAAAAATGATAATTCAAATTATTTTACTTTCCCACGGAGCTGCGGATAGATTTTTTTATACTGTAGCAGTTACTGGACATATTGGAGCTGACAAGAGAAGTTGATAAAAAAAGTTTTAGGAACGCATTGTGGTAAGATAAAAGAAGAAAAACAAATAAATCTACAAATTACTCTCTCGCAAAAATATAAAAAACGCTTCGAAATGCACAATATATTAAGTCTTTATCTTTTTTACTGAATCTGGAATAAAGGTTTACTCGGATTCAAGCGGAGAAGATTCAAGCATTGAATCTAATGAAAAAAATATTTATTTTCTATACGTTTACTTATATATTTTAAATAGATCTCGTTTTTGATACATATTTTTTTTAGCTTTCAATTCATTAAAACATTCAACCAAAAAGGACGCGGATCAAAAATTCATGAGAGCAGAGGCATTTAAAAAGCAATATTCTTTCCATTAGTATGAATATACCATATTTAATTGAAATACAACCGACGGATCTTTTTCTGGTTATGTTAAACGCAAAGTACAAAGCGTTAAACGTTGTATTTTCCCTTGTGCATCGTCCACACCACATTCGATGTATTTTTCTGTTAGAAAATCGTGTGAGGAGTTCTTCGAACGATTTGCAGTTGTTTTAACGTCATTTCGTCACTGTGAAAAAAACATGGATACTCTACTGCACACCTGAGATCGAAGAACAGTCCAAACTTACGAGCGTGAGTTCACCCAAAAAATGATAGAGACTGTTTATTTAACCGGAGAATTATGGAGACTGTTGAGATTCGTTTATTGGGAAAAAAGTGGCTTCAAAGTGCTAGGAATCATGACAATATTCTAGAATCTATAGATCACTTCTCTAGATTTGTTGTTACACATTTAATGAAATTGAGGCTCCAATTCGTGCCGCATTTCCTTTGTTGTCTAGATTTGGCTCTCTTAGACGACTGCCTGTTCTTTATTATGAAAAAACACTCAAAAGAGGAACTAAATGTCTATATTGTGGGGTTGGATCATCTTTGTTATTCAGGGATCAATAAAGTAGGGCAGTGTTGGCCTGAAAGTAGACTACTGTGCAAATCATAATAGTTAATCTTAGAAACCACGCTCGTATAATACATTACATAGGATACAAAACTCCAACGAAACTGAGATTTTTCTCTTTCAGCACTCCCAAACAAAACCCCTTTATTAAAGTAGATCTTGGAGACGAAAACTTTACTACTTCACAATGGTAAACTGATATTCTCTCCTGTGTTACATAAGTTTCACATATTTCTGCTACAAAATATTCTTTCTGCACCATGATGTGTTTTTACTCACGAGAAAAAAAAAAGTGATTTATATGCTTATATTATGACGTCACAAGGCAAGAAATTTGGCCTTGCTTCTTCATATGAATTTTTCTTTCTTTGGAAAGTTTGAAACATCAAATTTTCATTATGTTTGCGCTGAAGGAAATGCAGATATTTTCATAAAAGAATTCAGAGTATCCACACTTCAAGAGGTTTATTTGAATATTAAGAATTTTATGAGACGTCTTCAGTTGTTCTATAATATTTATACCATTAGGATATTGGTATACCAAATGAAACTAAATGTTTAATTTTTCAGAAAAACAACAATTCACGGCGAAACTTATTTTTTGATTGATTTGAAAAGCACAGATATTACGTTTAGGTTTAAGATACATACGCCCCCTTCAAGGGGTTGTCTTTCATCATTACATTGTTTACACTATAGTGCTAGCTTCATGTGTCCTATTATTTATTTAAATAATCAAAAAAATAAATATCCAATATTGAATTTACCTCATATTTAACTTTATGATTCTAATATCAGTTTTTTTGTTTCAGGTGAGTGTCATAATTGCCTTGTTGCCTGAAGTACGTTACCTTCTTAAAATAGGTAATATTGTTAGTTTTAATTCTATTGACACCTAATTATCATCAAATATCGTTGAGAATATCCTGAATGGCTGATATGTCTAAATGGTCCCAAGTTATACTTTTTCAATAATAATCACTTTGCAAGTTCAGACTTGATGCTCTACTTACAAAACTTACAAATAATGGAAATAGTTCCAAAGATTCATCAATCTTTGTATCATAAATTTAAAATTATGAGAACCGTGAATTTGGTAAAAAGTATCATTAATATGAATGGACCATCATGTCACAACATTTGTGGGACAAAAACTTTCGTATCGCTATGAAATATCACCAAAAAATTTAAAGAGGAGTAAAATACAACTCATGTTACAAGTCTTTTCGCTTCATTTTTTTCTGTTCCGGTGACATATTGAATATCGCGCCAAATCGGAACAAAACCTAGCTAATGACGATAACGATTCTTGTCTCTCTCTGACAGCCATCGATCTGATGTCAAGCACTCCATAAACTGAAAAAACACTAATGCTGGTGCACGATGAATAACTGATTATTCTTTCAACTACATATTAAAGAGCCATTATAGCAAAGCTAAAATGGGGTGGTTAGCCTGAAACGTGAATGTGCTGCCATTGGCTTTTAACGGTTTGCTTTCTGTTGGACGAATTCACTTAATATTTCATGAGGTATGGTTTCTGTCATTGTTTCCAAACTCCCTCCTTTCTATTCGGTCCGTATGTGAATCAGTTACTGATGAACTGAACTAAAATCCATATCCTGCTAATGGAACTGTTATAATTCAATAAAAGTTGTGGCTTGGTCATCAGAACCAGCATACTGAGCTTAGTATTCAGTAGCCCTTTTTGGAAGCCAAAACTTACATGTGTAGCCCCAAGGATTGCACTCAATATAATATAAAACGGGCATAGACCGTTTGAGCACGGCAGTCAAATTTTTAATCTGTACAGCTAGGTCTTCCGTAATCCCTATATACCACTTGAGCACGGCGGAAGCTTAACAGATTATTGGATAAACCATAAACAAAGATAGTAAGTAAAATGTAAAATCTTTGATGTACAATGCAGATAGCCGAAATAAACCAATCACGGAAGAATAATGGGAAAAACACCCTAATTGGACTATTTTCAGTAAAATGGATTATGTTATCTGTAAGAAAGTGTAAATATTTGTAAATATGTTTTTTTTTCTATCTATATAGTTTATATCAGTCGTTATTTGTTTATGATAGAATAAAATTATATTAACTCACAATTTTTGGCATTTAGAGAAGATACATTCATTTGAGAATAAAAGATTGAAGTAATAAACTTGGCTCAAACGGTATATAGAGATTAAGAGAAAAATGCTCAAATGGTCTATGGGATTAGGACAAAACTGACCGCCGCGCTCAAACGGTATATCCCCTATTAAACTTGTTTGCCTAACTTTCCTGGAAACGGACTGCGGAATCCGTAGGTTCATACCTGAGGTGCCCCTTGAGTAGAAGTGAAATAATTTTCGACCCAAAATACTTTGAGTTTTGCATGAGGTTATATAGTTTCAAGTGGGTAGATTACGAAACTCGAATTAAGAATGCAGTTTTCAAAATATCAACAATTTCTCAATGTCAAAATTTTCCAACAATAACTTGAAAAATGCGTCTGATGTAGATTTTTCATAAGATTCCAACTTCTTATATTATATTTAATATGTACCAAATTTCACGATGATTGATTAATAAATAATTTTCTTGTGGCTTGTTGAATGTTCTACAATAAGTCAAAATATCATTAAAGGGCTGTAACTTATGATTGGAGGCAGGTACTAGGTTTTGGTCTACTGTATTTAATAGTATTCAGGACGATGGTGTGAAAATCGACTCTTAAATTTGTATTTTTGTGAAACTTTTTCAACAATTTATCAAATTCTGTTTCTTGGACAAACTTTAAAGGTCAGTTTACAGTGTCCTGCATTTCTTTAAACCTGCCACCTCGGCTGTATTGGTAGATGGCACTGCTGTCGATTTATATCTCCGCATGCCATGTATCAACTCAATTTTCATTCGTCTCGCGGCTACAAGCCCGACTATTTGCGGCTTGCTATAAGGAAGAAACACGTGTCTACAGTTGCAGCCCTATTCAGGACGATGGTGTGAATCCGACTCCTGAATTTATATTTTCATGAAACTTATCAGGTTTTGATTCTTTAATTCTTTGGAATACTCCAGAAATTCTTGTATTTCATGCGTGGAATAAGTGTATTTTCGTTTGAATACTTATATTTGTATCTTGAAATGAGCAATCATGTACACATCATACTTCAGTGGTTGTATTTTCGGCTTGTACCTTGAATCCAATAATTTGGTTACTCTACCTTATCGATATTTCAAATTTTATTTTTGGATCCAGCCAAGTCAATTTGATTCATGAATGTCTGAACGACTTTCAAAAAAAAATTGCTTAAAATTATGTTTTTAGGTATATCTTCATCCCAAATACAATTTCTTGCTCTAATATCGTTAGAGTATCAAGTATCCAAGACTTTCTATTTTCAGTTGATTACAATAAATATCCCATCTCTTGAGAGCAGTAAATGGTACTTGAAAAATCCTTTATCCTTTTTATAATCGTAATTGCTTTCGTGGATGGTTTGAAATCCTTTTTCCTTTTTCGTTATAATCGTTTGTGAGGTCCTTTTTCATCACACGATGAGTTGGAGATGTGTTTCTGTTCTCTTCTCTGTTTCATCTTTTATTTGATTCGTTTTTGATCCAGAGAATCTGTTAGAAGTAAACAATAACTACCTTGTCTCAGAGAAAACAACTAATGACGTCTTTTGTTACCTTATTACTTACCTCGTTCTCTGTCATCTGACACTAGCTAGGGATAATATCATTCTGATACCTATTATCTTACAATCTGCGAAGTTTTCTTTGCAGGAATTCGTAGAAAAATCAACTGAAACTAAATGAAAACAAGAGATTATTTCGCTTACAGATAACAAAAAATAATTGGACGATATAGCATCCTTAGATTTGAAATTACGCAGCGCAGTTCAATAATATTCAAGGATGTTTATCGAAGGACTGAATTTCGACTTAACATCCATCTCGGGCTCAAGTATTGCCCTACTGGCGCGCGCAGCGCAATTCGATAATATTTAGGGATATTTTTTGAAACTAACCTTTAACCATTGTTACACCTAATTATAGACTGGATTTCGGCCCAACATAAGGAATTTATTGCATCTTTATTGGCTATTACGAGCTCTAGTTCGGTTCTACAGGCGCACGCAGCGCAATTCGGTAATATTTTCGAAGGTGCGAACGTAGCAAGCTAGCCTACAATAGACTGGATTTCAGCCTTACATGAGTGATTCCAAGGTCATAAGAGCTTGACTCCTACTTATTTTTATGTTTAGCTTAAATTCAAACTACTTTGGAGCTGGCGCCCCTTCGAAAACATTACCTAAAGTCTATAAGTATAGGGAAGTGAAGAGAATATTTTATGTATCACCTAAAGATCGTTCGCTTCAATATCTTCCATCAATTAATATTTCAACCAGATTGTATTCGGATTAAGCATAGTTTCATTCATAAGCAATTGGTTGCTTGTGGTCGAAGCGATTGTATCTTTGAACCATGACAAATTTATGATACGAAATAGTGATAAAAATGAGTGATCACACATGTTATTTTGGTGTTTGAGTCATGAACAAAGCATGTAAGATACACAAACCAGATGTCGAGAGTGTAAATCCAACACCACCGTCTCTGAAGTCTGCTTAATTTTGCGATGAAAAAAAGTTGATCAAACACTGATAATGTAGTCGGCAGTCGCATGTTTGCATTCGGCCAACAAAGCTTTGTAGCTATTCACATGAAACAAACGTTCTTTTTATTAGCACCATGATTAAAATCTCATTTACCGATAATAAAGTACGAGTATCATCACTAAAAAACGGAATAGTCGTGATATTTTCCAATCTTGGCATAAAAACTTGATTACATTGTAGACGAGACTGGCCTTTCAATTGGATTCCACATCATATGGTAAATTGTAGTAACAGTGTTGTTCATTTTATTTCCTTCATTTTTTTTCTTCTGTGGAATGCATGATAACCATTTGTGAAGTATTGTAGCATCATTTAGGAGAATCAACAGGGTCTATTCAAAACGATTTGCTGGTTTTAATAATAATCGATAAACTGATGACTTCCATCAAATATCGAAATATGAAAATTGATCGAATATACATTACGTAAATCTCAAATAATACAATTTGAATCTGATAATCAACTCATTTCCCCAATTTCTGCTTTAGGAGGCCCAAATGTGAAGGAGTGAAAGTCATGAACAGGCGTGACAAATAATATGCTTTCTGTCATGTTTTCGCTAATATCAATATGTGAAGTGAAAAATTTTATTCGAATAGCAATTTGATATACTATAAAAATAGCAAATGATGATCTGACCACTCCGTTAAGGCCTCGTTATTCCTGGGAGTTCACGAATTCGGTACCAAGGACATGAATTCGGCCCCAATGCTGAACCGTTTAGCGCGGGGCGCACATGAACTCGGCACTGTCAGTTTTAAATAAACCCACGATCATCCTAAGTGAGTACAACTTAGAAATCACACATGTGGGCTGGAATACAGTCTATAATAATGATTTTAGGCTAGCTCGCTACGTTCGCGCTTTTGAAAAACATTCCTGAATATTACCAGATTGCGCTGCGCGCGCCTGTGGGACTGAGCTTGTGCCCGAGACAGCCGAAAAGGGTGCGCTGAAATCCTTATGTTGGTTCGGAATCCAGTCTATAAATGAGTATTCAAATATACAGCTAAATTTGAGTCTAGTTCATTATTTATGTAAAATCGCATGTGTCCAGAGAATCTCACTCAGGTAGAACGATTAAGTTATCAGTCATAATCCATAGTATAGTGCCGAGTTCGAGTAGGGGATTAAAGATCCAGGTAGTTTGGTGCCGAGATCGAGGCTGCCCATGTTCCTTCCGTTGATTTCATATTGATGATTGCATTTAGACCATCTTATCACTAATATCAATATATGAAGTGCAACATTTGTATTGATTTGCATTTGTTTCATTATGAGTATAACAAAACATACAGTTTACCGTTTTTTAGAACAAACTTTGGAAATTTGGGTCACCTAAATATACTCTTCTCCTTTTGCAAATGTATCTCCTGTGCTTGTTAACATTTTTGGGGCTTTTTAATACTACTACTTAAATGTGGCTGCGTGAAATACTCAAGATGGAAGTCTAAAGGGTTGAATTATGGTAACAAGTTAGTTTAGAGGCTCCTTTCCCTGCAGAACATTCGAGACAGATGTCGCTGTAAAACATTTTAACATTTTGCTCAGATAAAGATAGTACAAACACATACATCCTGTTGCTCGGCCAAGTGCGACTACAGATAGCAACTTAGGCACAGGAAGTCGGACTTTCAGAATTTGGATAGCGAGATTTTACTGAGAATTCAGAGGGAAATATACGCGTAAGAATTCCGGCACAGTTAAACAAAACAATTATTACTAAGAGTTTGAAATTTGAAATATTCTAATATATTCAAAGCTGTTTTTCATCGACTCAAGCTAGAATATTTGCTTCTCAGTAAATTGTGCGACACAGCAACCCTTTAGGCACATCTTACACGACTTTTCTAGTTGGTGATAAGAAATAACAGTCCTCAGTCAATGTTTTGCTCGGTTGTATTGTAAGTAATGGTGGCACGAAATTTTCTTGCTAGTTTCAGTACGCAAAACATATTTTTTGATAGTTTCTTTGTTTCTGGATGGTAATTATGAACTCAAGTTCCATTCTTAGTCACATCCGATCAAAAACGTCACATAAATCGATTTTAACCGTTCTTGCTCAGCATTTAGACGCTTGTTTTTTTTTTTCATCAAAATACATTTTTATGGAATATTCACAGATCCTGCTTATTTTTCTGTCCAATTGGTCGATAATACAGAACGAGACTTAATTTTTCTCTCAGTCGTTATTGGTTATGTTCCAGATTTAATCAGGAATCATTTTTTCATAATTAAATTAGACAGGACAATACAAAAAACAAGCTTGTATGAAATATCTAGGGTCCTAATATTCGTCGATCATTCTGAATCATTGCATTAATATTCTCTGCGAAACTAGACCAGATCTTGTGACCCTCACTTGTTCTTTTCAGATGAGAAATTTTTCAGAAACAGAACAGACAATATGAAAAGCTCCTGAAATTCAACCCAATTCGTCGATTAATCGATTAATTAATGTATAGAATCAACTTCGTCTGCACTGAGAAAATGAGAACTAGACTAGATCTTACGAATCGGCGCTTCAAAATGTGATTAATGTACGTCTAGGTATTCCTCACGTAAGAGTCTTGTGAGATGAGGTTGCGCAAAATTCATCATTGTAGCATCAAGCTTGAACTTTGATTTATTGAACGATTACAGAAAATTGAATTTATTATAGTTTACCAGAATCAGCCAAAGATACAAAGGTCGACATTTGTGATTTCAAATTTCGTGCAGTGTAAAATATGCATCCTACGAAAAAAATGTTCAATATGAAAAGTGATACTTTGATACAGGATAGCCGGCCCCCCACAAGGCCACACACCTCCAAATGGGTGCGACGGGGGAAAATTTTGAAATCTTGAATAGCGAATAGGAACCCCTATTTTCTATTGCAGATTCGGATTTCTCGTCAAACCATAGCTAGGATTTGTCTGGAACATTTTTCCCAATCGTAGTAGATGGCACTTTAATTGCAAAAAATGTGTAGAAAATGACGGCGGCCATATTGAACATTTGTGAATTTTCATATAAATTATTATCATACCATTATTCTCTTTTGTTTTAAAATGAAAATTGATTTTCATAGTTCCCTATGTTTTAATTTGAATGGATTTTTATTAGTAAATATTTTGAAGAAAATTTGACGGCATTTTGAAATCGCTGCAGTAAAACTGTAAAGCCCGCCGCACACGAAGCAATTTTCTATGCAATTTTGTTCACTTAATTTGCAGCAAGTTTTCTTGCGCACTGGGCCACTTTGAGGTACACTTAGTGTGACACTTATTCTCACATCACACGATGCAAGCTGCGCCACTCATTCTAACACTAGAACGTAGACTTGGTAGATTTTCACATTACAAGTATGGATGTTGCCGAAACTAATCGTCGGAGAAGAGCAGGAGCATTTGCTGCAGTTATAGCTTGCGAATTACGAGACAGAGAAAAAAGAAGAAAAAACTTTGGTCAAGAGAGTGACTTTTGAGAAGGAATCAAGGCCGCAGAGCTTTCAACATTTTGTTTGACGAGCTAGTAGGGTGTATACCAAACGTAAAAAACCTGGAATCGTCAGGGAATTTCTGATATTTGTCTGGAAAAAATACATCATAGGATATTTATGCATTATTACTCATAATAGTATATTTTCACTCTTTGAGATACTAGGGCCATCTGTGCAAATCTATAAGTCTTCCAGATCTATAAATTCATGGAAAAAAAATTTATTAAAGTACATTTACTTTTGTCGATTAATGTGAATTCGTTCATGATATCAAGTTCGTTGCGATTTTGTTTTTAATTTACAGATTTATAGGGTTCACACAGAATTGCAACATTAATCTGTGATTATATGTAAACTTGTATCAAACTTTTGTTTTTTACTGTCTGGAGTTTTATTGAAAATAACCTGGAAAACCTGGAAGTCAGGGAATTTTCATTTAATTTTTTGGTATACACCCTGAGCTAGGGTACGTAAACATTACCTAATTTCCACTAGCCATAATTTTTATTTATTTGTATCTTAAAACACCACAAAACACAATGTACAAACAAGGCAAAGCATTCTGATGCGACTTATAACTCACTGATGTAATCACGTGATTTCGTCGTCTGCTTTGATTGGTTGTGGACAGCAGTCAGTGGCGCAGCAAGTGCGAAAAATAGCACCGAACCTATCTTGAAAAACAAGTCTCGTGGTAAGTCTAGTACCCCGCATCGCACCAAATTTCTTGCATCGGAGCAAGCGTGGCACCCAGTGCGGCGCCAAGTAAACAAAATTGCTTGAAAATTTGCATCGTGTGCGGCGAGCTTAATATTATGGTATCGTTATTTTACGTACACTTGAAAAAAAATTGCGATTACCGATTCCCTATACTAGTTTAAAAGTTATATCAATTTCCGGTTAAACCAGAAGTGGTGCAAAGTTTTTATTATGACTATCTGATGAGCCGTCCTGTCTAGTTTAATTTTTCTCCTGAACATTTTTCTGCATCCTTCAAAATAAGCAAAATATTCTTAGTGCAAGACTTCATCCTGTATACAGGGTGTAACAGCTAAATGAACTACCTCAAATAACTTCTATGTTATTGAAGATACAATAAAATACTATGTGGGACCAAGAGAGACACCCAATCATGCCAGAAAATATTTTTTTACACCAGTGGTTCTCAAGCTACAACACAAAGTTATATTTTTTCAAATGAGATGCTATTTTTTTTTTAGTCCTTTTTGATAGAATATTTTCTTCTTAATTCAACTATATATTTATTCGTTTTACACCCTCACATGATGAAAATATTGAAAAAATGCGATTGAAATTCGAATGAATTTTATTTTCATAGCTATTTTGCAGTAGGCTCTATGAAAAATAATTGAGCCACATAAATACATTAAATTATCTGTTTATAACATCATAAATAGTGTTCTAGCTGATTTACATCTCTTTCTAAACATAATTCTAATCTTTTCGAAACTGATTCAAAAGTAGCATTATTAATTTCTTTCGGTGTTAAAGTAGCATACGCAACTCTTACGCGAGCCTTAAATTTTTTTTTATTGTTACTGGTGTAGAGTACACTTAATAGCAATTTGCATCAATAGGAATCATGCATTAAATAATTCAGATTGACAGATAGCAGATTTTGTTTTTCATAGCCTACTGAAAAAATAACTATGAAAATATAGTTTATTTAAATTTCAATCGCATTTTTCTCAATATTTTTATTATGTGAGGGTATGAAACAAATACATGGTTAAAATTAAAAAAAAAAAAAAACTATTGAATGAGCCTAAAAAATATATAGCATCTCGATTGAAAAAATGTAACTTTGTGTAGTAGCTTGAGAACCACTGGTTTAAAAAAATATTTTGCAGCATAATTGGGTGACTCTTTTAGTCCTGCATAATATTATTCCATAGTATTTTGTTGTATCTTCAATAACATAGAAGTTATTCGAGGTAGCTCGTTTCGCTGTTACACCTGTATATTTAGTTTTTTTCAATGTGAAGCTTTGAATTTTCGTAGAAGATTGACCAATAAGAATGTTGAAAAAAAAGTCATTTCCGCCTATATATATGCTCCGATTCCGCTTCTGGTACGAACATATTTCAGATAAAGTGAAACTTCATGAAATAAGCATCTTTTTATAAAAATAATTTGTTTTCTTTTTTGTGAAATGTATCTCCGTCAAAATAATTAACTTATTCAAATCTTTCTCTTGTTGGTTTCATATTAAGTTCTATCTCATAAAGAAGTGAAGCCTGCATGTATTTTAATCCCGCAGTTTTATGATTTCTGCGAAAAATATAATTTCGTTTCCAAAGACAGAGTTAAAATTAATAAGCACATAAAACGTATTAGGAAAAGAAGATTAACTTCAGGAACGAATTTCACAGGGCATTCTACTTGAACTTATTCTAATTACACGAGTACAATGAGAAATTGTGTTTTTACAGCAAAATTTTAATTTAAAAGATTTCAACGTATCACATTTAACAAAATTTACGTGTATTAATTTAACACAGTCAATTGAATCTTATTCGGTTACTAAAGCACTACAAAGACCGTCTTGATTTAAAAAGATTCCGTACGATCCACAAAAAACCCTAATAAAACAGCTTTACGGACAGCATCCTATTTGTAGAACCTATTTTGCCCGAAGCCCCTAGGTACTGTGAAGAGCCCCCTGAGCTAACGACAGTATAATTATTAAATTATTGGGAAGTGCTTGATCAGCTTCACAAATTTCACTTCTTTCTTGCGGTAACGGAATCTTAAAAATAAATTGAAAAATGTAAACATCAGAAGCACCACATACTGTTTTATGCTTGATACCGATTTGTAAGTCAAAGGTATAACATAAAGGTTTCAGACACGCTACACTATCAGTTATAATTTTGACAAAATCAAGCAAGTTCAACTGTTAACTAAAATATCCTTACTATTTCAAAAAAATACCATGATTCTTGAGTTAAAATAATCTATTTATTCTCTAATTGGAACAAACTGCAAATTTAGTAGCTGTACTTTTAGATTAATTTGTCGACAAAGTTGGGTATCTAGAAGTTGGAGATAGCAACTCTATTATTATGTGGAGAGCCTGAAAATCGTTTCATAATTGACAATAAGAAAATCGAAAACGCTTTTTAGTGTATTCAAGCTTTCGAGCCAAAATCCTTTGAATTCTCCAAATGGATGAAAATTAGTTACTTGACATAATGTAAAAGTTTCTTGGAAGCTTCATTTTCACTCGTAGGAATGTTGTATAATGCAGTGAACATAATTAAAAGTTCTTAATAAATATCTGCATTTTATTTAGACTGCAAGAAAAATAATATAAGAAAAGAAACTTCTACTTTTGCTTTTAACGCAATTTTCTAGTTATTACGGGAATAACTGCAAGAGAAATTTTAACAATTGTAATGAGGAGTCTAGGAAAATTCTATTTCTCACTTTGAATTCTGTAATTAGCGATCCCAGATATAATTTTTAACTTTGACACTTTATTTGTATTTATTTTGAGCTCTTGATGAGAACAGACGGTCGGAGTGCCGAAATGCTGAATTTATGAATAAAGATATCCTATTTGCATATCCAAATTAATCTTGATGATCACTGCTTTGAATCAGACTAGAATCTTTGAATCGGATATAATCCATTCCTAAAATAGAATGGTTCTTCATCCATCAAATTGATATATATTAAATGGAATAAGAAATTTTCGAAATAGAAATGATTGATTTTCATAACACAGGAAAATTTGTCACTACACCACTGGGGCTTATAGTTCCAAAGTTATTATTATTTTTATGAATTAGCGATTATCCATAAAACCAGAACCCTAATCTCAAAAATGTGTATGAAACACTCAACATTATTTCACAAAATAATATGAGTTTATTTGAAAATTTTTTCCGATTGGGGCCTTCATTTCTAAGAAATCAATATACGAACTTTATTCAATGAAAATTCCAGTTGTTGGTTTATATTTCACTGCAGAGGTGGCACCACGTAGCTCGTTTGGAACGCATAAAAAGTTAACAAATTTATTTTTGGCTAAACGGCTGCTTGTATTAAAAACTTTGTGAAGTAATTTTAATTATAGTTTTTAATTGTCTATCAGATAATATTATTAAATTTTGCAGTACTGCACTTGTTTCGAAATAATTAGGTATTTGCTTTACCTTTTTTTCTTGGCCCAACTATAGCTCAAATCAAAAAGTGTTTTAAAAGTCATATTCATTTTTGGAACTAAATATTATTTGATAAATTTTTTTCTAATGCAACTTATAATTCCAAAGTTATTATTAATATTATCAATAAACGATTATCAATAAAACCGGAGCCCTAATCGTAGAAATGTATATGAAACTCTCGACATTATTTCAAAAAATAATATGAGTTTATTTGAAACATTTTTTTGATTGGGATTATTGTTTCTGAGATATCATGCAAACTTTTTTAAATAAACATTTAGCCAAGTCCAGCTGTTAGATGACATTTCGCTGCAGAGGTGGCACCACGTAGCTTGTTTGGAATACAAGAAAAGTTAATATATTCATTTTTGACTAAACGGACGCTTATATCAGAAATTTTGTGAAAAACATTTAATTTTAGTTTTTAATTGTCTACATGACGGGCATTAATAAGTTCCGCAGACTGCACTGGTTTTGAAATAAATAGATATTTGCGTTATTATTTTTGGCTCAAATTAAAAACTGTTCTAAATAAAGTTACATTAATTTTTTTACTGATCCTCTTAATTAAAAAATGATTGTGACTTGATAAATTTGATTCCATGCCTTGTGATTAAATTTAAAACGTTGATTCTGTAGATCTGGTTCGAGAGTTAATCAACTAATGCAAAATAATTATTTAAAAACACGTAAAACTTTGCGTAAAATGAGTTTAAAAATAAATGAATGAAGTTCATAATGAAGTAGAGGATTTAGCTTCGAATAATTTGTTTATAACTTAGTGGAATTAGATTTTGAATGCACGCATCCTCGTCAGCTAACTTTCTGACATTAACTTGTGTTGTCATTTGGTGTAAAAAAACATCAGGTTCCAAGTTCGTGGACTCCAAGACAACAGAATGCTCGGACTCATCGTCACGAATACAAAAAACGACAGTTGATTATAGTCGATATCACAACAAGAAAGAAGGAACTCTAAAAAGTTCCGAAGAAATATTATATCGTGGTCCACATCCGGACTTTAAGGTCTTGATTGATCAGAACCACTTTTGATCCAATCTAAAGTTTATTAACATCTTTAGACAAATAGAAACCAAGATGACTATTGTAATGTTTATTGCTTTCAAAGAAGTGCTTATTGTTTGAATAAAAATCACTATTTAATAAATGAAAAGACTATTAAACTTCAACAACAATGCCACAGATATTTATTTTTAGCAACTTATTTATGTATTACACTAGTCACTCACTGAATATTCACTATTACACTGTTTTACTGTTCACGGTTCCTCAGTCAGGTCGTTTACTCATATATATACAGATGTCCGTTTTTGGAAATGTTCTAAGTCATTCGAGTGCACGTTACTAGAATTTTCGACCGTGCAGGGCGGTACAGTACGATACAAAGAGACGAAAGACCCGCCCAGACAGGGTCGGATTCAGAGCTTATTCTATTTTTACGAGTTATGACACTTTCGCATGTTACACTATGGTAGGGATTACAGTCAAATTTCTTTAATTCGAGAAGAAGTTTAACAAACCATAATAAGGCATGCTGATCAAATATTGTGGTCGCGGTTGATCAGGACTTCTAAAGTTTATCAGAAAAACCAATCGTCTTATATCACATTCCTCATATTTTCAATACATAGCAGGACTCGAACCCGGAACACCAGCAGTTAACTTTAAAGGTTTCTTAAGCGCTAGAGTGGATATGGTATGAATTACAGCGAAGTTTCTTCGATTCAAGAAGATCAAACGGACATTCTAACCAAATTTTGCTCATCAGGACTTCTCTTGAGCCAATTCAAATTAAATTCTCGACTTCCAGAACTCAAAAACACTAGGATGAATTTAATATGAGCTACAGTCAAGTTTCCTTGATACAAGAAGATCAACAAATGATTGCATGGCAGTCTGATCAAATTTTGTGGTTGCGATTAATCAGAATTTCTTTGAGCCAATCAACTCGAATGAATATGTTACGAATTACCGTCAAGTATCTTTGATTCGTGAAGAAGATCAAAAGTTTGTTATAAGGCAGTCTGATCAAATTTTGTGGCCGTAGTTGATCAGAATTTCTTCATATAAAAAATTCAGAGAAAATAAAATCAATATGCTGGTTATCTGTTTAAGGTGGTTAACGACCAAATTTTGTGGTTGATCAGGACTTTTCTGAGAGTACGATACTCAAATGATATTTTGTCGGTATAAATTTTGAGGATCCCCTCTCTGTTGTCTATTCGATTTCAAATATCTAAGCTGACCCTTGTCCGCTTTGATGTGCCGGTTGAGTCTGATGAAATTTGGCAACATTGTATTGTCGTATCGTATCCCATCTTCTGCTTTCGTCAGCGCCTACCAAACTGTTTTTAATCATTTTTTTTCTAGAAATTTGCTTAGTTATTTCAGGCCGAGTAGAATACAAATGTATGTAGGAAATTTGTCATGAGATTTTTATGTGTAAACATTTTTACCGGAATTGGAGTCAATAAAGATTCGTGTAACACTTGATCTTGTAGCATTTGCTTGGGCCTCGCTTCGGTCAATCTTGAGAGTGCACTTACATTCACAGCCAAAAAATCAATTTTACAATTCATAAATTGATAAAGATAGCGTATTTAATATGAGTGTTCAGTATTTATAATAAAGTGATCGTATGTAATATTAGTGTTCAGTATTTATAATTGAGTGTCTGTATGTGATAATTGGTCATTATTCATAATTAACAGAGCGTATGTAGTATGAGTGTTCAGTATTCATAATATTAGTATTCCGTATTGATGATTTATTACACTATCATCACGTATTCACTTGTTTTTCAATGAACACTTACTTGATAGAACATATTGAAAAAATTAAATAATGCATTAAAACGTGACAGCGTATGCAGTCACATTTTATTTTAACCTTTAATTTAAAATATTAATTCAGATTAGTCTTGTAAACGGATGTTGTAGGGGTCTATTTGTATAATATGATAATATTTGATGTACAAAATATATATGCTCTTTGCTAGGAGCTAGCAAATAGTTGGAATATTTGCTTCTAAATTTATTCTGAAACTTCTGAATTAAACGTATAAAAATTCAAAATTCTAAAAGAATGTTTTTATTGACAATTATGAAGATCGATATCATCTATTGACACAGATCTTCAAATATAGGGTCCCTTCCAGGCTTACTACCTGTCTGAACAAATAATGAAACTCAGTATATTATCCCACGGTCCCAACAAAAGTAAAATTGTAAAGAGTAGCGGGATGCGTTAAAACAAACGGGCGTAGATTCTTCGTAATGAAATTTTCTTGTAACGGAAAAATATCAGAGTGGTCTTCACGCCCTTGATCCTTGAGTTAAGGCTTTTTCTTTGTTACATTTGAAGTAAGATGACGTCAGTACTGTATTCTGTCCCTTTGAAAGAATGAGGATGATTTTTAACAGGTAATGGGATGAACGAATGAGAATATAGTCACGGGGTATGCATTTCTGGATCTACCGACGATTTTATGATTTTTATCGAATATTAGGCATGTTCCAGCTATGTTTGTTATGTACATATCTCTGCGTCAGCCATGTTGACACCAGCTCATATTGAAATTCACATATGTTATCAGTCATGTGTTGAAATATGTTACCGTGTTCAAAGTTACCTGAAGGGTGATTCAGGTCAGCGAATCTGAAATCAATGCAGCCCTCTATCACGTTCCTGACAGACAGGAGGGCTTTGTATTCTGGACATCCTGTGTAAATACGCATTCAAGTTATTTACATACAGAATAAATTGCTCGTCAATCCTTTATCATTCTTTTATTTATGAGAAATTAAGGATTTTCACAGTTGACAGTGACAATATCCGGATGAATATTTTGCATTTTCGTACCAATTCACATTTATTATCAGTTTTAGGATGCTGTCGCGGTATATATTCGGGCTCCTTGATTGATAAGATTATAATAATGATAATAATAATAATAATAACAATAATAATAATAATAATTCATTTGAATTTGGCAACGTTCAGCTTAAAAACTGATCTAACACTTAACCATTTCTTTGCTTGAAAGTATACAGTGGAGGAAAAAAATTGATGGAGTTAACTTACCCATGCTGTTATTTTTCGTGCAGCTGTTATTATATGTTTTATTATTTTCGCCAAAAAAATTTACAAAAACGGCACACCTCTTGTGTTCATTGCTACGATAATTTTTCTATACATTAATTATCTAATCAAATTTGTAATTAAAACGGTAGGCCACAAATTTGAGGTAAAAGTGCCTCCAAGGTGTGCGAATACGTGGAAAAAAGTAGCGACCTTCAGGCTGTTTGATTAATTATTTTATTTCCTTTCAGTGGCACGTGAAATTAAATATTCCACCAACTATGTGTATAAATAAATGGCTGACATCGGTCAAATTCTTGTAGAACTTCAAAAAATGCAAGAAAAAAATTATAAAAACGATTGCGAAATAGTTCTGACATTGAAAGTATTTTCTATAGGAATATTTTCTATAATTGCCTAAGGTAAAAACCCATTTCCGTTGAAATTTTATTATTGGCAAGTTTTTATTATTTTTAGACAACGTGCTTCATCATTTACATATGGTTATCTGCGGATGACTCAACAGATGAAAGCATATAACACGTTTTAAATAAACAGGAATCAAATTTCGTGATTTCTGAGCATAATCAAATTTTCTCTCGAAAAACAATAGTTTGGACGATAAAAGTAAACGGACGACTTTTAAGGCAACCCATACAAAATTCATCGATAAAATCCATAATATGGTGATGAAAGAGTAAAGCTACATCGTATGACGTGTTCCAAAAACGGTTTGCAACTGTTTCATGATTACATCCTGAGACCAAAGAATAGTCCAAACTATGAGTTACCAGCGGAGAGTCCACTGCTTCCTGATTTTGCATCCTCATCACTCCTGCAGAGTGCACCACAATGCAATACGGTTCTTTTTCTGGGGATATACCGTTTGAGCGCAGCGGTCAGTTTTGTCCTAGTCCCATAGACCATTTGAGTATTTTTCTCTTAATCCTTATATACCGTTTGAGCCAAGTTTATTACTTGAATCTTTCATTCTCAAATAAAGTATCTTCTCTCATCTCGGATATTTGCATTGTATCGAAGATTTTACATTTTACTTACTATCTTTGTTTATGGTTTATCCAATAATCTGTTAAGCTTCCGCCGTGCTCAAGTGGTACATAGGGATTACGGAAGACCTTGCTGTACGGATTAAAAATTTGACCGCCGTGCTCAAACGGTCTATGCCCCTTTTTTTTGGGGTGGTTAAGATTAAAATGTCTATCTTCTTTGATTTGCAAGGATTAATCCTTGTTGGCTTCTCGGAAAAGATTATATTTGGTACAGGTGCATATTGGAAACGGAGTAGTATGGTTTTCGTCTTAAAAAAACCGCAGTTCACTCATCTGGAGCTGACCACAAAATTCGATAAAATTGTGGTTCTAATAATTCTCGTGAAAAAAGGGGAATTATTACAAGTGAATATTGAAATCTGAGTTCATGATTGACCCTCAAAATATATTCTTTTCCTTCACGACAGTGCAGCAGCTCTAGAGCTGTAAAATATTCCACATCCTTTTCGCCCCTATTCTCGAGATTCAGATCCATATTTTAAAAAAATGGTCGGCAAAATTTTGCTGCAACAAAAATGTGAGTGTAGAAAAAATGCCTATTTTGCAAAATTTAAACAATCCTATCATCAGGAAGAAGCCTGAAAGGGCAATACGTCAAAGAATAGTGTTGATATCAATTTTTGAACTAGATGTGAACATACTGATTATTCTACAATTCACAGGTAACTAACTCATCCATTACTGAAACACAAGTCGCACATAGCTATTGTGATAAAGGAGCTTACAGGATTACTCGCTCCTCTATATCGGTTTGTGCTGTAAAAACAAAACCATAATAAATAATCTCATTTAAATTTTACACTTCTGCGTATAATAATTGTTTTTACATTCCACAGAACCTTTTGTGGAATAATTCATTTTCATTTTCGATATCCATTATATTGTTCTTTTTTAATCTGTTTCGGAACAACATAGAGAACAAAAACACGAATATAAACTACATGTTATGTGAAAAATATACTAGACTAGTTTTTTCTGCCAAATGGCATCGAAGAGAAAACAGAAATATAAAATAAAATAATCTGTCGTGGGAATTCAACAAACGGTGGCACAAATATTTTTGTGGACAATGCGAAAACGGATCAAAAGATATGGCGAATATTTGTAGCACATTAAAACAACTTTCAAAGCTGGGTTTTATAGTGCAGGCTGATCTATCCATAAAAACTTTATTCCTGGAGGAAGCTTCTTTGGAGGTTTGTGGGCGACAAAGTCCTTCGAATACGCACACCTTGTTAAGATTGTGGTCAACACAATTCGAGCTCGTTATTCCATGCTTCCATCCTTCCCCCAGGAGCTTGTGCTTATTTTGGCAACTCGTATCTATAATTTCAACCAGGAAATGCTATAAGCTTATTAATTAGATAATTTTAGGTAGAATATGCGAACTGGATCCACATTTGCTCATAACAACGAATTGTCTACATACAGATGACACAATCCCTCTTTCATATTCTCTTCTAATTAAACACATTAACTAGTTTCATAAATCCATCTGACATCCTACAATGAGCCTTCCTCTTGCGTCTCAGTCCTTCTGTCTCCTACATTGTCCCGTCATTTCCACGCATCGCCTCCAAGTAACAACAAAAGGTTATTAGGGGAGACTGAATCTCGAAGCTCTAAGCTTCAACTTTGAGTCTACGACTCAGCTAAGATGGGGTAACGGGTTTGAACCTGTTGGCTGTAGGATTTGCCAAGAGTTTTGAGGGCTGCGGGGTTGATTCGATTAAAACGCGCATTGGGTATTCAAGGTTGGGGTAGCAATGGATGATACTGATTTATGGAAATTTTGCGGGCATATTCTCAGATTTATCGAGGTGTCTTATATAACTAAACCACACAACATATATCTATACTTGAAGAATGAATATTATTCAATTTACTGAACATGATATGTTTCATCATTATTCACTAACGGATAATACTTGATTTAAACAGAATTCAAATTTTCTTCATTTCAATGTTATTCTGGAACATTAATGTTCACGAATGTGTCTTCTGGTTCTGATTTTTCCTCCGGCTTCAAATTATAAATTAAAAACCAATATTGGATTAGCTGAAATTTTGTTGTGACTGTATTGAAATTAATTGATTTCTGCTGAATTTATAAGCATTAGGAGAAAGATAAATTAATATTTTGACATTTGAAAATGTCAATGTTGTAATAAAGAATATCTACAGATTCTGTCGTTTTTAATGAAAGAGACTATTCAAAATGTGATTATTGAAAGGTTAAAAACTAAGTTAATAATTCGCAAAGATTGTCAAGACAGTTAATGAGTGAGGAGTGAAGCGACGTGTGAATGTAACCTTAGGTCATAAATAATATCTAGATGGAAGAAACTGCGAACGGTTACGACGGAAAGAGATGGAAGATATATTGTAAGAAAGCCGTAGAAATGAACTGCGCAAGCGTGACAAGAATCCAATTTCGGTTTGTCAAGCCCGCAAAATGACAAACACTTAATGTATTTCTGTAAAAAATATTTATATTCATTCGCCATTTTCTAGTTTCAAAGTACATCTTCTTAACATTACTTTTATAAACGGCAAATGAGATTCGATAGACATGCGCAGTTCGTTTCACTTCATTTTTCTTCCATTATATTCTATTTCCTTGTTCTTCTAACGTAACCTATATTTTCTTCTCTTTCTGGCATAACCGTTCGCAAAAATGTATTGTGTGATGTAGGACTCCTTCCATCTAGATATTATTTATAATCTAAGGAATGTAACAGACATGCAGGTTAGGAAACATCTTTCAAAATTACCATAGCTCCCGTAGTAGTACTTCCTGTGCAATACCTGCATCGCCTCTAGGATATTTGTGTTTCTCTGGAGTACCTGTACTTCCTTTTGTTGAAAATCAAAACCCTGATAGTTTCACAAAATTACAAATACCGGAGTCCTGAATAGGGCGGCAACTGTAGACACGTGTTTCGTCGTTATATTATGGTAGATTCATTCATCTGCATGCCATGTATCAACTCTATTTCATTAATTTTGCGCCTACAAGTCCGACTATCTGCGGCTTGCTATACTAAGGACGAAACACTTGTCTACAGTTGCTGTCCTGTTCAGGATGATGGTGTGAAAGCCGACTCCTGAATTTGTGATTAATAATTTGCTAAAAGAGGAATTCAATTTATGAACCTCAGGGAATTTTGAAACTTTGAGAACAGTCCCACGTGAAAATCAAAAATGAACTGTTTGAAAAACTTGGGCTCAACTAGGCATCAAATCGATGTTCTTGCTTAGAAATATCACTTATTTCCAACAATAATTATTTTATTTTTATAGTCATCCTCCTCCCAAATAGGCAATGATGACGTATCTTTGTTAATAAAATATTTTCGAAAACATGATAACCTTCTATTTTAGCGAAACCAAAAAACAAACAAACATAATTCCTTTATTTGTCTTAATACTAAAATATAACATTAGTCATCATTTTCACCAAATGTTTTAGTCCTAACACCGATATAAGCCGCAAATTGTATGTTGTTATTAATGTGAACGGCGTTACAATCAATTATTAATAATCTTTACTGAATTCACCAATGCATTATAGATTTGATTGTTAATGTGTTTTGATCCTTACAGCTAGAGGATGAATGCTATTTTGGAAATTATGCAACATCAATTATTTCGAAGATTTTAGCAGGTTTTGTAGGTAAACAATACAATAATTCCATGAAATTGTCTACCCACATTGTTAATCGACGTATTAGTTTCGACGTTGTCTATGAGATGGCAGCAGGTAGCTTATATGGAACAGGAAATGATGTTTTTGTCAATATATTCGAAGCTAAAATATGTGGAAAATTATTTTTTTGATAAATAGTTCAAAAATGAATATAAAAACTGGAAAATATTGAATTGCTCCCTCGGAGAATCATCCTCGCTTATCGTAAACTATGTAAAATATAGCAAATCAAGCTTTGGGTCAATAAAAAAGTGCACCGAATTTTGTCGGGCGACTTTGGTCGAATTTTGATTCGGCTAACAATTTGACTGTAGTCGAATACTAAAAAAAAATGTCTATTCTCAGGAGAACATATTCGTATATAATAACTTTTATTTGTATTGGGAAATTTTGTTTGCCCTTCTCGCAAGTCCGATTTAATATCCTCAGAGCGCATTCTCTTTTCTATACTGATTGTGGGAGACAGTTTTAAAGGTCCCTCATATTTGTTCCTTAAAAATATTTGAAAAGTTTTCACACCCCTCATTCAAGTATGTATTCAGGGGTAAAACTCAATTCTTCCTATCTCGTGCACACACTACGCAGCTATACAATGCAGAGACAGGAATATACACCCTCTTGGAGTTCCGAACCCCCGGGAAGCCAGGAAAGCACTGGAACCTCTATGTACACCTTCCCACACACTGCCTGCTGCCTACCAATGCGATAATTACAGCCTACTGCTAAATAAACCACAGAAGACTATCAAAAGTTTCTCACAACTTCCTCAGTATGGAAGATTGATTAAAAATTTGCTCCATTATTTTATCTGTCGATGATGGATGCTCAACAGTTTTAGAATCCCATTGCTCATTGCATTTGCGTCCGTGCATAATTGCAGCTTACCAACAATTCAATTCCGAACAATGAGATCGAAATGTTTTCATAAGAATTGTGAATCGGTGACATTTGTTGCAATACGGAATGGGAATTGATTGTAATGTTCGAGAATACATTGTATAATGAATATTAGGAAGGAAGCAAATAGAGGATAATTACTGTGACATTTATTGATCATGACATTACAGAATGGCTGTGAGAAATGGAACGTTTACCTCCCTATTCTTTCGAGATAGTTACATCATGAGGTAACTACATTAAAATTTACATGATTAGAAGTTCTATTATAGTTTGAGATTAATACCTCATTTTATCTATCTCAAAAAAATTTGAGGGGGATGTCGACTGCAAGGGTGGTAGAAATATATTATTCATGAACTCAACTATTCACCATCCTAATATAATTTTTTCATTGACAAATTTCCATTTCATTGCAACTAAATATCAATACTCTTATTTCTATTATAAGCAATATACTGTGATCATTACAGTACTTCCCCGACCATAAATTTCATTGCCAGTTTCATCACTGTTTCAGATATTTAGAAAGTCGCTTAAATTAATTGCTTATTTCAAAGTGAAAGCTGTCATTGTCAAAGTGACAGCTGTCATTGTTAGAGTAACAGAGGGCGGCTATATTTTAGTCCTCACATAAAATAAGTATTTTTGAAAATAAAGAGTTATTTTTTGGATTTTCGGGGTCTTTAATTCATTAGAGCATATGGTTTCGATATTTGATCGCTGGAAGTGTAATTTGAAGATGGTAACGTGGATTTCTCAGATTATTCATTTCTAATATCTACGTACTAGGCTTATCTTCCCGAGAGCCCAAAAATAATACCAAACTAGACATCATTTGAATGATTTGTGAAAGAAACAATTGACAATCGTTTAAATATCCTCTTTGACACTTCTGTTAGAATCATCTCCACAAGAGCTTTAATCTGATTCTGAGCACGATAGAGCCAAATTACTTACTTAAAAAAAAAATACAATTGACGAACGATTGCAGGTGATGTCAAAATATGAGTGATAATAATCCTCATTGCACATTATGATTCTCATTATTTCTTTGCTTCAGAAAAATATAACGAATTTTATAATAATCTGAATTTTGATAGTAACAAATAAACCGCTAATAATTTTGTGAAACGTTAGGCCCAATCATTCAAGGATTAGTTTTAGTTATTTAATATTTTATGATAAATATCACCGTTTATAAAATAAACGCAAAAAAACTAAGAAGCTCCATCAGTGAAGTCTTAGTACCACTTGAAAAAAGCTCATTTACGAACTTGAACCTAGCTTTCTGATGAAAAACTTTAATATAAAATTTAAAATTGATGAAGCTGACTGGATGAGTGAATTTGAGTGAGTAAAAAGTCTTGGGAATTCAGTCAATGTTTCTGTTTTAATTTCTTTCCTACTTTACTGTTTCGGCTGTATTTCAGCCATCTTCAGAAGCGCTACAATTTAATTATTTTTTATCACTAATTATTTATGCTAATTTTATCGGAAATACTTACAAAAGAACTATATTGTGAAGAATTAAAAATGACATTAATAATAAAAAAATGTGTGACCGATAAGTACTTCACAATTCCGTACATAGATAGCGTTAGCTACAAAATTAAACAAGTATTCAAGAATAAAGAGGGAATTGAAATTTGTTTCAAACAGTACAAGACAGTAGGTAATTTATTCTCCAAAATAAAAGATAAAACAGATGAAAATTTAAGATCTAATTTAATTTTTAAAATCCCATGCAATGATTGTGGAGCACAGTACACAGGACAAACCAAAAGATATTTAAAAACAAGGCTTGATGTACATAAACTAGACAGTAAAAAATTGAACAAAAATACGCCAAAATGTGCTCTAGTCATTTATTGCATAGATTCATGACATACTTTAAATTTTGATGAAACTAGTATTATCCATAACGAAATCAACTTGAACAAAAAAATGACATTAGAAATGTTGTATATAAAACAAGACAAACAAAATATTAATAAAAAAAAAACAGATACTATTGCACTTAGCACCATATACAACAATATTCTTTAATATCTGCGTTACTTTTTCTAATTTTTGTTTATATTTTCGACATTTTACGTGATGCACAAGCTTGCATCTATTTTTAATTGTTTGACACTATAACTAACTTATTTCTACCTGTGATAAT
This sequence comes from Dromius quadrimaculatus, assembly GCA_963989225.1. NCBI lineage: Eukaryota > Metazoa > Arthropoda > Insecta > Coleoptera > Carabidae > Dromius > Dromius quadrimaculatus. Next base: position 5,706,049 of record OZ022336.1, on the reverse strand, counting down.
TTGTAATTCTTTGACAATGCGTGCACGCACGATTTTTTACTCGCACTTAGTCAACGTCTTCCACAGATGTAGGTTGTGGCATCAAACTCGATATCACATTTCAATGTACATTTTTAATTTTTCACAATATAGTTCTTTTGTAAGTATTTATGATAAATTTAGCATAAATAATTAGTGATAAAAAATAATTAAATTGTAGCGCTTCTGAAGATGGCTGAGGTACAGCCGAAACTGTAAAGTAGGAAAGAAATTAAAACAGAAATATTGACTGAATTCCCAAGACTTTTTACTCACTCAAATAAAATTTAAAGTCGAAAATTCGTACGCATTTTCAAGTTATTGTGCTTCCAGAAAGACCGACAGACCATCTTTTTTCAAATTATATTTTTTGGGTTCAGTAGGGTCTAAAACGTGAAGACTCATCAAAATCTCGAACTGTCAAAAAATCACGTTTACAATACTTCCCCTATCATATCGGGGAAGTAAGAATTGATAAAATTAAAGTTTGAAAAGATATAAACAATTTTTTAAAATACTTGAAATGGCAATGTAACAGTGCAAGCATTTCAGTTGATATAAGTACTATAGGTAGTAAAGATTCTCCTTTTTCGATATTTGCGGTGGATTTAGGTGCGTTGTACTGTATTTACCCTTTGCAAAACTAGTAATTCTTCAATAATAAGCGTTTTATCCCACGTTTCTAGCAATATCCTGCAGAAAGTTATCATAGGGTATTTTTTATATTCAGATCTTACGTTTTCTGTATCATCTCTTGCTTCCCAATCACTATTCAAGTCTTGTTTCCCTAAACGCTGTGTATTAGAGGTCTATTTCAACATCAATTTTTTCAGTAACAAGAAAGTCAAAAATTTTCATATCCTAATATTTCATGGATGTAGCCCCAACAAATATCTTATTTTTTAAGTAATTTTATATAACTCTTGCTTTCCATTTTACTAATCAGCCTCCCTGAATTGAGTTATAGTTGATAAAATTTCGATGTATATTTAAATTTTCGCAATATTTATTCCACAATTCATGTAATGTTCCTTTCCACGTGAATATGGAAATAAAAAACTTTAAACTCACATGGACAATATTTTTTTTTTTAAATCACATAAACGCAACGGCCATCATAAATCTTAATCAAGAATCCAATATATTTTTCCATGTTAGTTTTTTTTATGTACTTCCATATAACAAATTTGTTTATTCTCTGAAATCTGAAAAGTTGGAGAAAAAAGCTACATTAGTCATGCTTTGAGGACCCATAGGATAAAATTGGAAACAAATTTAACATAATGAATCTCTAGTTTCGAATAAAGTGTGTAATATTCACTTAAATAATTGAACTTTGGTGTTAGGTGAGCAGAGGTAAAATTCACATGCAGAGCCATCTGTCCATCAAATAGTTAATTGCAGTGATTTTGAATATTGTTTACAGACATGTGTTTTTATTGAATCCTTGTTTACAGCTTTTTTATTGATTATGTGTAAACTATCAGTCAAGTGTTTTGTTGGCTAGAATAAATTAATTCGAGGCAAGTAAATAAATTAATGCGTTTTACTTGAATGAGTAATTGAATACTTTCCAATTATCTACAGTGGATAGAGTAAACAATCAGTTACATACTTTTTTATAATTAATTATCACCCGGATATAAATGACTTCATCATAATGATGAAAGAAAAAATACAATATAGTGAAAGTCAAAATGTGATTTCATTTTGTTTGAAACAGATTAAAAAAGAAATATTCATATCTGCATTCGATATGAATATATTTCAAATATGAACTGCATACTAATGTAGTCTATTTTTTGATAAAACGCATGCGCGTATCAAAACGTTTATACACGTTGCTTACGAGAGTATACGTATACTTCCCATTTCGAAGCTTGCGTTAAGAAGCTTCGATTCAAAAATATCATCTCAGATTTCTTAATTTACTTGAGGACCAAATATCATCTAGTACAACATAATTATATTCAAAGATCTTCATGAACTGTTCCTTCGTTATATTTAGAAATAACTTTCATTAGGACAAAGTTGCAGCACCAGGAAATATTTAATAGATGTATATTACCTACAAAATGAGTTGTTGGGGTCCCTGGATTTTAATAACAATTTCCCCACGCACAGATTCTCCAAATTCATCAGAACTTTCATTACCATCGACATCTATCTTATTTATTTTCCACCTTGATCTTTGATGCTTGCAAAGATTTTTCATTTATCTTTTTGCAAATAACGAAATTCCATTCTAATGAAACTTCCTTTATAACAAGTAGGAAGGCGTGACGTTGGAGTTAGCCCACGCATCCACGACTGCTTGACGTATGTGTAGGTTCGCCATTTGATCCACCTGGATGAAACAATGAGTTTCTTAAGTTTTAAGTCTCAGTTAATGAAAATCATGCTGGATTGCATTATACTCAGTTGTTTTGAGATGCTATCAACATTTCTTCTTGTACTGTAATCATGAGATTATCAGCCGTTTAATCTTAGTTGATACAGCTAAAATATGCTTTCGGAATAGAATACAGTTTTTGCATTGTCTCAAGAATGTGCAGAAGAATTGATTCTTTGTCCAATCAATTGTGATTTTCATCGTTACTTATCTGTAGCTCGATAGATTTTGTTCCATACTTGATGAGAGATATTCCATATTAATATTGATGTAATTCAATATGAAAACCCATTTTAGGATAGTTTCTGGAATACTAAAAGAAAGTTTTCCTAATGAATATAGAGTAAAAATCATTTTTGGAACTACTAACATGTTTCACAGTGGGCATGATTAATTTGGTCTTTTAATATTGTTTAATGTGAATTTGAGGAGGAAATATTGTTTGTTCATCGATTCAGGAGATGTTACTGCAGGAGTAATCTCATTTAATATCCTGACGTTTGTTTGGTACTATGATTTCGTAACAAAGCACGATATATGTAGCTTCTTCCCCCTCTGAGTACTTTTTTTGGTGAAAAGCAAATCTACTCAACAAAATGCTTTTCTAAGCTGTATCGTAGAGTTCGAAACCGAAGATGAAAGCTTTCCTATAAAATCGAATCGGGTGGAACGTGAAATTTTTAACCTGCTGGTTCTGCTTGAAGTTGTTGTGTTCGTTCGCATTATTTGATGTTTTAAACGTCGCCAGCCAACACAAACTAGAGGGTTGGGGCTCTATCCCTAGTTCCATCGTTCGCGGCTGTCGCTCCCTCGAGTGCTACCCTCTTACCTCCACCAACTTATTGTCGTTCACGTCGGAAAAGCACGGGAAAATGAAATTATAAATCCCTAGACCTGGGGGAGCGTGTTTGTGCTGCGAACATGTATATCATAAGAGGCCCAACCAGAAAGAAACTGGTCTTTTGTACACATCGAGCTTGAGTGACCAAATTGCTGCTAATGACACTGATTTGTTAATTGGAATAACTCATTATTATGTAGCAATATCTATATCATTGACTGCAACGAGATACTCTTAGGATGAATAGGTAGCTATCTCAATTTCTACAGCTGTCCAAACTGACACATTGTATAATCAATCTGAAATATTGTAATAGTTTCGACAAATAAATGAACATCAATTATCACAGCTTTTTTAATAAACGAGTAACTGGTTATTAGTCATCTTAACATATATTTACGCTCATCACTGATTCATTGACTCCGTAACGCTCTAAGACAGATATATAGATATAAGTCGGTTACAGCAACAAATTAGTACAGCAGTTTATGGCTCAGAGATAGAGCGTTGGTCTATGGTTCGAGAGGTACCAAGTTCGGGTGAATTTATACATACATCATCATTTACATTTAAGGCGCCTTGCCAACTCCTAGTAAAAAATATTGTCTATTAAACAGGACTATTGCATTTCTTCAAAACTGCTTCTCTATCGACTGAATATCAGTTCAAAATTAGTGATTTCAAGGTTATACGAGCCTGACCCCACTTGTTAGTATTCTTCTCATAATCACCATGTTTAATGGAAGCTCATCCCAAAATTTCATCCATTTTGGAGTTAGGGCTCCTCATCAACAACATAATGTGTTTTGGTAATAGTTTCAAGATTTTCCAATTTGTTTGTGTTTTTGAGTATGAAATCCAGTAGCCATTTTGTGATAATATTCTTCTCACAATAGCACACTGCTTGTTAAATTCTATTTCTGTGCTTGTCTGGAGTCTGTTTAACATTAATTATCAGCCCATTGTGAAGTACCAACTGCTAAACGCAAAATAAGGTACAGTTGAAAACTGAACTTATTTGAAATATTAAATAACGATTCACATGAATGTTCAGAGAAGTAAGTGGACGGGAGTTTGTGTGGAAGCTGTATCTGCAACCGACCCTAATTAATAATGTACACTGTGAAATGTACGAGCCATGTACCAAAAGTAATGTGTCTTATTTTTTCGCATCCGAGCAGCTCTTAATAATGTATTTGAAAAATTCTCAACGATCTCTGACAAACGTTGAAACGCACAAGTTCTCTCGATAAGATGTACTGCTTCCAAGACCAAAAGCGTTTTGTAAGAGCAGTATCAATCAATAAATAATCAAGAAATCCTTCAAATGATCGTGGCCTCACGAGTTCTCAAATACCACATTATACAGAGATCATAAATGACTGACCGTCACGTTACTTATATGAAATATGAAATGTAGCGAAATTTTTTTAAAATTGTAATTTACTTCTTATCCTTGTGAAGAAGTCCATTTTGTCTTTTCATTTAGGATAAATGAATGTGGCTGATAATCAATACAACATTCATAAGTACAAACTTTGTATATTTTCGGAACGGTCAGGTGAACTTGTAACCCAGTTTACTCTCTTCTCACCTTCCTTTCTTGATGGTTTTGTTTAATGTAAAAGTTGAACATAGTTGACAATTCAAATAATGGGTATAGTGTGATAATTCACATTAATCACTGGCATCTCTCACAGTTGCATAGACCTTTAGAAGTGAGCTCATGACGAAACGGTATTGGTGTTAGTGCTCACCGCAGCATGTATTGCAGGCGTAGGACGCTGTTCAAATCCGCCCTTCCGTTAACGGCCGTCACGTGACATGAGCGTTGATGCATTACGATTCTCCCGATCCTGGAATTATGGAAAAATGTGTGATTGATTTATTATACTGGTCGGATCGGTAATAACGGTGAAATTAAAAACGGTGTATTAGATGTTTCAGTCGTGCTTTTGATGCTTCATTCTGAAATGGATGGTTGGTTCAAAGGTTTCATTTGAGTTGTGGATATTTGCCAATATATTGCCATTGGAAAAGTTAATTATTTCCGAAAATTGATGTATTATTTGAATAAATCAGTTTTATTACACATTTTCAATCGATTTGATAGTTACGGATGTAATTCCATTTTGTGATGATCCGCTGATGCGAGATTTAAATTCCCTTTTTGTTGTTGAACAAAACAACTCCTGCTAATATTTTGAAATGTACTTGTAACAAATTCACAAACTTTGCAACCATTTCTTTCAGAACTTATAATTCTTTATTGAAATTTGAATCGAAATGGAAGGGTAAAATAATTTTTTGTACACAGAAATCTGAATCCACATTTGATTTATTAACATTGACAATAGATCTATATCGCCTTTGAAGGATTAGAACGTTATTTCTTTCCTAAAGTTCAAGTCTAGGACTCGATGTATTTCATCTGAGGGAAGAAAACATTACATAGAATTTGCTAGCTAGTTACGAATTTGTCAAACATCTGAATCAATTATCTGCTTATTCATAAATCAAAAGGATGAATTGAGATAGGTAACTGTTTTTGAGGATATCATTATTGACTCAAGCTTTGCGAGAGAATAAATACTATATTATTGAGGAATTCTAATGTTTCCTGTGGAATTCCTGTGTTTCTTCCAAAGTATATTGGAAATACCAATATTTCTTTTGGAATACTTTAGAGATACTGACCAGAAATATCTGTGTTCTCCTGTGGAATATTTCTATTCCCTCTGGAATACCTGTATCTTTTGTATATTTTTCCTGTGGATTGTCTATACTTCCTAGGAAATACAGTATTTCTCATACTTCAGAAATACCTGTTTTTTCTGGAGAATGCTTGTATTTCCCATGGAATACCTGTACATGCTAAGAAATATCTGACGACATGTTAATATTTTGTACGGAATATCTTTGCAATATCCAAGGCATATTTATATCTCTATGAAATATTTCGGGAATGAATTTCCTGTGAAATATGTGAACTTCCTATAGAATAACTGTACTTTCAATGTAATATCCGTACTTCCAATGAAATATTTGTAGACGTCATTTTTGCTGGAAATCAATTATTGACATTGAGAATAGATTTTCAATATGAATAATTTGTTTATAACAAAATCTACGTGGGTAAAAATGAGTTCTTAATTCAAATTTGAGTTTTCTCAAGTCTCCTTTCTTCTCAAATAGTTTGCCTTAAATTGCTTTCAACTTTGCGCAGCGCAATTCGAAAATAATTGATTTCCAGCAGAAATAATTTGTTTATAACAAAATCTCTGTGGGTACAAATTAATCCTCAATTCAAATTTGAGTTTTCTCAAGTCTCCTTTTTTCTCAAATAGTTTGCCTTAAATTGCTTTCAACTTTGCGCAGCGCAATTCGAAAATAATTGATTTCCAGCAAAAATAATTTGTTTATAACAATATCTCTGTGGATACAAATCAATCCTTAATTCAAATTTGAGTTTTGTCAAGTTTCCTTCTTCTTAAACAGTTTGCCTCAAATTGCTTTCAACTTTGCGCAGCGCAGTTCAAAAATAATTGATTTCCAGCAAAAATAATTTGTTTATAACAAAATCTTTGTAGGGACAAATTAATCCTTAATTCAAATTTGAGTTTTCTCAAGCCTCCTTCTTCTCAAATAATTTGCCTTGAATTGCTTTCAACTTTGCGCAGCGCAGTTCGAAAATGATTGATTTCCAACATAAATAATTTGTTTATGACAAATTCTACGTGGGTACAAATTAGTCCTCAATTTTAAGTGGAGTTTTTTAAGTTTCCTCTAGTCTTAAATTGTTTGTCTATAATTGCTTCTAAACTTCGCGCAGCGCAATTCGAAAATAATTGATTTTCAACATAAATAATTTGTTTATGACAGAATCTTTGTGGGTACAAATTAGTCCTTAATTCAAATTTGAGTCTTCTTAAGTCTAATTTCTTCTCAAATATTTTGTTTAAAATTGCTTTCAACTTTGCGCAGCGCAATTCGAAAATAATTGATTTTCAGCAAAAATAATTTGTTTATAACAAAATCTACGTGGGTATAAATTAGTCCTCAATTCCAGATCAAGTTTTTCAAGTTTCCTCTACTCTCAAATTATTTGGATATAATGGCCTGAATTCCGCGCAGCGGAATTCCAAAATAATTGATTTTCAACATAAATAATTTTTTGACAGCAAAAATTTTGTAATTACTAATTAGTCTTGACTTTGAGACTAAGATTTCCAAACTTTTTCCCGTCCTGAAATTATTTTTAAAATCTTGTTTCGAATTTCACGTGGAGCAATTTCAAAAAAATCAATTTGTTATAAAAATAATCTTTTTTTCAAAAAATCCTGTTGGGTACAAATTAGTCCTAAATTGGTTCTTTCTAGTGAGCTGATTTTTTTTTCGATTGGCCAATGTGGGTGTGCCAGCTTTTGCTCAAGTTGGCACCCTCACTTTTTAAATTGATTTTATGACCAAAGTGCGTAGGTACAAATTCAAATTTTTTGGGTACAAATTAGTCCTCAATTAGTCCTAAATTATAGGCAATTTTTTTTTTAATTTTGCGCAAAGTGAGGGTGCTAACTTTTTTGATACATGTACTTCCTATGCAATACATGTACTTCTTGAAGAATACCTGTGGACTACATTATGTATTTCCTGCTAAATATCAGCAGATATCTGTATTCTCCTTGAAAAACATGAAATATACCCATATAACTTGAGGAATATCTGCATTTTTTATGCAACATCTGCATCTCTTGTGTTCTTTCCCGAAAATGTGTTTTCTGTGGAATACCTGTACCTCCAATGAAAAATTTGTACTTTCTAGGGAATACCGCCAGATTACATGTACGTATTTTTTATGAATCATCTCCGGATTACCTATATTCCTTTGGAATATCTGTATTTCTCTGGAATACACTCGAACAAGTGTAAGCTGTCCTTCTAGAATGTTTGTCCTGGATATAGAAATAGCCTGACCTAATATTATCTATCTTCCTCTTACTAATGGTATGAAAGGGACATTTGTTACATGGCGTTTGTCTACCCAAGTTGCGACATACTTTATTGCTAATGTGTAGTTTATTAACTCCCATGAGCACACTAAGTGAATTTTGTTTGGGTCATCAATAAAGTGTGAGTTACCTGAAGATTGAATATAACTGAATTAAACACTACCTTTTTTTCACTTGTCCAGTTCAAAACACTGATATACATTCCGTATGCATATTTAATGAATAAAGTACTCTTCAATAAATTTGAATTTTTCAAGAATAGATACTGCCACCACTGTTGGCGCTAGATTCCTATCTAAGCCGATCTTGAATCATACGATTACCGAACTCACCCGATGGGATTCCTCACGGAATACCTTGAGAATAGTTACACTGTACTTCTTCAGAAATACCTGTGGATTCATTAATGTATAAATCGAAATTAATATTTTCTGTGGGGATTTGTAATACCTCTGGAATACCTGTATTATTTCAGGAATAATTGTATTCCTTCTGAAATATCTGTATACATGTATGTCTCTAGAAAACTTCAGGAATATCTGTATTTCCTGTAGAATACCTGTATGTCAATGGAATATGTGAATACTTATGTGAAATACTTGCTTCCTTTTAGATTACCTGTATTTTCTTGATAATACTCCAACCATAAACACTCTAATACCTCAGTGGAGTCTTGCAACGAGAAATATTCTTCTTCGCATTTTTGCAGAATTTATTTCTTTCAGTAAAAATCAGATGAGCGAAATGGTAATACCAAAAAATGAACTTTCTAGGCCTGTACTATTTAAAATCACATCATTCGACGGCTCGTCTGTCTGTTTCTTGAAATTTCATTAGCTAAAATGACGAAATATTGCATGTTGATCTTGATGAAGTTTTATATATTACAGATATCTCACTGATTGATTTGTTAGAATTGTTCATAGATCCCTGAAAGATCAATACCTGTTTGATTTTGTGTTGTTGATAATTTTGTTAACTCTTCGTTTTTCTGCTGATGAAAACTTTGTAAACAACCACAAGATGGCGTCCAAGTTCAGCGTCAGCTTCATTAGTGTACGAATATGTCAGAGATAGGGTTCGTCACGCCACCCTCTCCTTTTGGGGGTCAGAGGTCGTTTGTGCTCCCTCTGGACCCATCAAGTCGCTCAAAGCGCCCGCTTAGAAACTATGAAATGTAGAAAATTTCTAACTTTGAATTGAGAAGAAATAAAAGCAAATTTCCACATGAAATGCGCCCACTTAACAAAACTTGAAACAAATTTTGCTTAGTGAATTGCATTATGTTTTCATCAAAACTTGAGCGAAATAAGAAAATTGCCTCTTGAGAGTTTGGGAGTTCAACCCTTTATATTATTCACAAATTGAAAATTTTGTGTATACTGAAATAGAGACAGTATCTCCACCTCATTTTCTTTAATGGAACAGCATTGTCATCCTACACCCAATATTACTGATTTTTTTTTCAGATACTACGAAGCTCAAAATACATCTTCATATCAGATAAGATTAGGATAATTTGTTCTTAGGAATTGGATTGTGTGGTACTCCATTAGTAATGAAAATTTTTAATGGGAAATATTTTGATCAAATCTGGTCATTCAATGGATTCATTGATATTTCAGAAACCGAGTAGAATCACAAAGCTTGTAATAGATTCAAAGGGAAAACTCTTATATATAGAATGATACAATATTTTTTGTATGAATGCCGTATCGGACGATAAGTCTACAACAGATATACGAAAAAAATACAAAAATATCATTTTCCAATAGGATATCTCTTATAAGTATTGGAAATCTGTTTTTGTGGTTCTGGTTTAAAAGAATTGTAGGAGGTATTATCATGCCTTATGGATTAAAGAGAGTTATTATCACAAAAATATTCTCCGTATATAATTCTGAATCAAACGAAGCTTTACTAGCTTATAGAGATTAAATAAAATGATACTTTTATGTTTCAATATTTATATTGGAGGATGATACAAACTTTTATAAAATAAGAATAATATCTATTGAACTTCAATGATGGATAACTCTCTAGAGTCCAACTTCCAACTTGACCTGTTTCTCTCCATATTCTGTCAGCAGAATTAAGGCACGTCTTCCATACTTCGAAACTTTCAAAATCACAAGTTTTGTTCTCTTTTTCGTCCAATTCTCTTGTCATTTTTCGCTGTCCAACAAACGCTATAGTTTGCGCACTGGGCGACAATGTATTTTTGGTGACATATTGTGCTAGACACCGTGTGTTGTAGATCCTACGAAATTGAGAGTTACCCCTTCAAGGGTGCGACACAGCCCTAGGAGAAGGGATGAGAGAATAAGGTTTCCAATGTGTGCTTTCAAAGGAGTTCATCATTTAGATTTCCGAGATAGCAAATTGAAAGGAATATTAATTACTGTATGAGAGATAAGACAAGTGCCTTGTTTGAAGAAAACGAACACTCGATTAGAATGAGAGATATCAGCCAATTATTCAATTAACATTTTCTAATCTGCAGAACTGAACAAAGCTATCATTTCATTTTATATTTCGTGCAATATTGAGAAAATGAATGAAAATGGGCCTTGCGTTGATCTATCATGAATTGAGCACACTTTCATCTATAAGAATATTAAAGTGACAAGAAAACCAGTGAATATTTGTGTATAAATAAAAGAAAACTCAATGGACCGGATTGAACACATTTTCATTAATTTGTGGCATGAGCGTAAGTTTCCGAGTGAAGAAAATGAATGGCCTCGAATGGATCGAATCATGAATATGTATTGAGCAGGGTAGGTTTTCGTCAAAAAATGATTGTTGATTGAATGTCAAGTACAACCTCATTAGAAGGGATGGCAAGATTCGAGAGGTAATCGATGCCAAAAAGTTTGATACACAATATGATGATAATTCGAAATTCAAGACCAAGTTACTCATGCGTTCTCTAATCATGTTGAAGGTGTTATTTTATCTCTTCCAACTCAGTTTTCATTAGCTAGACTTTTTTTGGCTGATATAAGTTTTTTGGGAACTACGTGAATTTCCAAAGTGGAATTTCCACTATAAAAAATTTTCATATTCATTTGACATAATTCCGCTTGAATTTATTGAAATTCTTTTCTCTAGAGCACTTCGTATATTATTTAGTTTTATCAAATTTTGAATTCGTTGCCTTACCTCTTAATTCTCTAAATCTAAAGGAAGTCGGCAAGTGTATATTATTTTCTTGTTGTTGTTCTCTGTTATATTAGTAAATTCCCTGTAACTGACACCACAAGCCTCATTTCCAAAACTCGTGTAACAAGAACAAAGAAATTCCAGAAAAGTATGAGGAAATACGGAGAAGTATAAGAAAATGAGAGAGAGTATAAGATATGGGGCAAGTTCAAGGAAATATAGGGAAAGTACAAAGAATTATGTGAATAAGATAAAGAAAAGAAGATTCTACTTAGACAATTTGGAAATTTTTGATACCTGATAACATAGAAAAATACGAAATCGTGGTTGTGGAAATGCCGTATTCAATTACTTTATTCGAACAACCCGAAAAATGGAGGAGGTACTCAGACTAGCAAATGTAATTAAGGTAATAATGTTATGATTGTGGAATATGTGTACAGAAATACAGAGAAAGTTCGAAAAAGTGAGGGAAAGTACAAGGGAAGCATATGGGAAGTATGAGAAAGTATTGAGGGAATATGAAGAAGTACAGAGGACTTTAGTACAGAGGAGGATCATACTTTCAAAAGATGAACGTTGGGGTTTTTTTATTGAAAAAAAAACTTCAAAAAACATACTTCTGATGTAATAATTTCCTCAGGAAAATTAATCCTTCTCGGACTGCTAAACTCAAATAAAGGACAAAATATGTCAGTTACTTTGCTTCTCTTCCTGAAAAAGCAGTATCATTTCTTGGAACTCAATTTGCAGAATCCTGTGCAATGTGCCGGACACATGTAGCATTAATAATGCTGTTCTCACTTGACAAGCAATTTTTATTTACATATATCCGGAGGTGACGTGGAATATATCATGGCCTAAGGGCGACCCTGCAGGCCGTAGGCGTGTTACGGAACCCTGCCATAGCACATTTGTATTTGTCAGCTCTAAATAGATTCGGAAATTTCGTTTAGATACAAACGCGTTCTGCAGGGGGAGAATTGATAGAGATTCTATCGAATTGTTAATTATCTACCTTTCATTTTATTGGGAATACAACCCTTATACTATAACAATATACATTTGAATGACAATGTACTTCTGCCAATTTTCAATTACTGAGATGAATAAACCTAGAAAATGAGACGTCTGCATTGCATTAAAATATATGAGAGCGAATAGGTAACAGAATTTTTCACTTTAACTAGCCAGCCTAAGGAATTTGCTGGTATATTTGTACAAAGTACAATAGCATCAGCAAATCAATATGTATTGATTCTTATTGAAAATCTATCAAGATTATTTGAAGCTCCTTACTAATCACTACCACAGCTTAATTTAAATTTACTCATATTCCACTGAGGCTTTCCAAATGTGTAAGAATCTCACGCTAATAAAATTTACGTCACAAAATATTCTAAATTTATATTGTTTAAATAAAGTATCAACTGCTCTAGTAATTCTGGCAGAAATTAATGTATTTTTGAAAAAAATAGAATAATGTACTAATGTACATATTGTGTTTAATATACAGTATGTTTGGATAACCTAGGATTTAGGTTTATTGGAAACGTTGATATTGACGATATTTAGATTTTAATTACGTGTCATTTTATCTCTTTCATATTTGTGTTCGCATTATTTGAATATATGCTATACTATTTTCAATTAAATCAATATTGATAATTCTTGTTCCTCTTTCGACTATTGTTTGTACTAAATATGAGTTGGTTTGATATTAAAATATCCAAAACAGATGAGAAATACAAACCATTAGGGCTCGAATATTAGTTTGTTTTTAACGGTGTGATAAATTTTCAACTGTCTAGTAGAATTTTCGATTCAAATTTGTATCTAGACTCTCAACGATGATTGGTGGCTGCTATTTTATCACATATACATACATCCATAAGCACGCACACAAATTTAGAAATATCTGAAACTTCTGGTTTACTCATGAAATATCAGTTTGTTTTGAAAGCTGCAATGAATCTCAAACTATCCATTAGAATTATAAATTTTCAAGGCTTGAGCTCGTGCATCAAAAACGATTTGCATATACCTACATCCGGGCGTACACGAACTCGGCACCAAGAACATGAACTCGGCACCGATGCTAAGCCGATTAGCACGAGGCGTGCAAGAACTCGACACTGTCTATTTCAAATAAACCCACGATCACCCTACAATATTTGGTTTTATAAATGAGAACAACTTTGGAATCACTCATGTTGGGCTGAAATACAGTCTATAACAATAATTGTAGCTACGTTCGCGCTTTAAAAAAATATCGCTGAATATTACCGAATTGTGCTGCGCGCGCCTGTAGGACATCAGAACTTGAGCCCGAGACAGCCGAGAAGGGTGCACTGAACTCCTCATGTAAGGTCGAAGTCCAGTCTATTAATGAGGCTGCTATATCGTACTGAAGAGCCCTAATAAGGACGAAACACGTGTCTACGACTCCTGAATTTGTATTTTTTTAGTGAAACTTATCAGGTTTTGATTTTTAGCATTTTATCTATAAATGAGTGTTCAAATGTACGGCCAGAGAGTCTGGTTTATCTTTGATATAAAATCGCATGTTTACAGAGAATCTCACTCAGGTAGAACGACTAAGTCATTAGTCCTAATTCATAGTATAGTGCCGAGTTTTAGTAGGGGATTGAAGATCCAGGTAGTTTGGTGCCGAGATCGAGGCCGCCCCTACATCCAATCTGAAATTTCTGAAACTCCTGATCTACTCAAAAAAAAAATTAGTTCGTCTATTAGTGCCTATTGGAATATTCAATTTTCGTGCACCAGTATCGATTGGTGGCTTATATTGATCTTATATATCCATCCAGAATGTGTACTCGCAATTTGGATTTTCTGGAATCACTGGTTCGATCTGAAAATATTAGTTTATTTTGGGTAGAAAATTTTTATCTGCCTTTTGGAATGATCTATTCTTAGGTCTATGGCTCATGCACCAATTATGACTGGTGACTGTTATTAGTTCTGCATATACTTACATCCATCCTGAGTACGCACTTACAATTATTTTTTGTTCAGCCGCTGGTTTACTCCGAAAATATTAGTTTGTGTAATGCCTATTGGCATATTCAACTCTTGAGTGTTCAACTCGTGCACCAATAACGACATGTAGCTGATTTTTATTTATATACCTATATTCACCCTGAGTACGTTCACAAAAGTTCAAATTTCTGGAGCTGCTGGTTTGCCCAGAAGAATATTTTGTTTTGACCTGTGGTAACCCTAGTTGCGTGACCAGCTGGGAACGGTGATTTAGTGCAAATAAATTTTTTGTGTATTTACATACATTTCAAATTCAATTATTAGTGTAATAGGTTTAGTTTTGATATTTTCCCATTTAGGTATACCTTATTTTGATTCATTTTAAATATTTTTGAATTTACAATACAATATTATTCTAAAAATATTTCAGTTTTCCAATTTTCTGATGAATATTTTTGGTGTGAATGGGTCTTTATCCTTCAATTCATCATGTGAACGAACCTTTAGATTCCTTCTAATTATTGAACCAATGGGCTATGTATGTTGAAACATGTCAGTTTTTGCAGAAATAACAAGGTGTGGATGTATTTTAGTGCAGTTTTCTGATAAATTCGCGTATTTTGATGATGTTAAGTGTTAGTGAGATTGTGATTTTTGATGAACTATATTGTTAATGTATACTATTCGAGAATGGAATATCAATATATTTACAGGAAGATAAGATATAGGCTATTCAATTGAAGAGGTATCCATATTTGTTTCATCTAAGATATTTTTAATGTTCTATGAGTGTTACGTAGAATGAGTGATCAGTACATTACAGATGTAGAACTGAAGTGCATTTTTGTTTAATAATAATTGATATGGTATTGAACACTCATACTATCAAGCGATATTTTATAAAGTACTGACCATTTATGTGAAATACTCCATGATTTATTTATAAGTTACTTATATCTATTTTCTTTTCTAGGTAAGTCTCAATTCTATCCAACTATCAATTTTTCCATCTGGGAACTGACAGCTTTAAGGTAATATATTCTCAACCCTAAAAATACAATCAGAATTTCCGTATAGTTAATTTATAATTCAAATCATAATATTATGATAAATTATTTGCGGTAGATATATTTTTCTTGCGAATTATGGAAAAATGAGCTAAAATAAACACAACTGAACCTTGGAGTTCTATTTTGTAGTATAAACGGATCATGATAAAGTATATTTTTAGATACTTGGTATCACGCAAGCCAGCCACATTTTTTGATAACTTTTTTATTGCTGATGAATTTTTGACAAATAAGGATAACAAACTATTATAGTACGAGGATGGTTTTGACCGAGAAAAGGCGAACTCGTGAGCAGGTTCCTCTAAGCCCTAAAAACAGTTTCTGTTCGATTCAAATTATTGTATCATCAATAATAGGTTTCCTCATGGATCGTTGAGGTATGGAACTCTGAACAGAATTAAAACAGTATTTGTTATGAATTCATCATTGTCTGTACATAAATAACACAATATGATTTTTTGATACATCTCTGAATTTGTGGCACAGTTCTGTTGATTCAAATCGATGTCGCAGTGACAAATATGGCTTTTGTTTGTTCATAATTAATCACAGATTAAATTTTTGTACACAATACATGCATAATGTTGTTTTGACACATTTTCGCAGGTATTTATTCTAACACATTATTAAATCAACATTAATCATTCCACTAGTTTAAAATTCATCTAAATAGAGAATAACAACAATTTCATTCATATATATGATCAATAGATGAATAATGTAATATAGCATTAATCAGGAATCATTCAATACAAAAGGAAAGGAATAGTCTTATAATACGTTTTTTTTAATTTTGTTAAATTCAAATTTCGGTCATTGTTGGCCGAAAGGGACACCTTCGGTTGCATATTCTGTTTCGACGGATAAGAGCATCCAATCGAAAAAAAATTAGAGTCAAGCGCGTGCGTGCTTCGACAGAGATATGAAACCTCTGGCAATCTTTGCTCCAAAGCTTTTTTTGTTAAAAAGAAATATATGGATGATAATATGTATACGACAGTTCTCGGAAAAATTCTCCATGATTTAGGGTGATTTATCGGCTTTAATTTGTTCTGATTTGTTGCAATCTATCAAAAACGATTGGAAGAAGTCTTGTAGCAGATGTAAAGTCGAAGACGTGTATTATTTGCAGAATTACTCGCTGATTTATTGTACTGGAATGATTCGCTGTTAATTACTTGTGCGTTGGTGTAAGGGAAGAAATTTAATATTGGATTCAATTTTCGATTTAAATTTGAAGAGTGATTTTAAATTGAATGTCGAACTTTTATAAATCTGTAAATAAAATTATGAACACAGACTAGAGGCGTTGTATTTGATTACAGATTCAAGGATGCTATGCTTTTTTGAGCTTAATTTTGATTTGCGCCAGAAATTGGTTCTTATTGAACACCCGGTATTTTTTCTTCCACGTCATATTAAAATTCATATCCACATGTTTATTTCATGATAATACAGTTTTCAGAACACATGAATATATATTTTAATCTCGTTTCTCAGCATTTAATAAGTTCTTATAATTCAATGTCTGAATGTATAGGGGTTGAAAATTAATCTTGGAACTTCATAGCGTATAAAGAAACCCTAACTTCCATATTATTACGTGCTGCTTTTGTACCATTCAATTCCATCCGAAAAAGAATTGGAGGGTGTTCGAAATACGTACAGAAAAAACGGAAAATAATTTAATTCCGCTGGATAAGCTAGTTATCTATTATATACTTTGTTCGTAACAAAATGAGAAAACATATATAAAGAGAATTTAACAGAAGAGGCAAAATAGGAATTGTGTCATGTATTATTTGTACATTTCAAGAAATTGTGAGTACTCTGAGTATATAAATTTAGATTGATCTGACTAAAGATCTTTAGTGAAGGAAAAAACTTCTCAAAACTTATTTTCAGTAAATATATTTTATTGGGAGAAGCTGTGTATAAAAATAATCAGAAACACATCATTTCAACAACAATGTGCTGCCTTTCTCAAGTGAAATAAAAATTTGTGATGAATTAACATATTTATTGAAGATTCTTAGAGTATTGGTAATGTCGACATAATATTGAGGGCTTTCAACAATATGTTGTTTGATAACAACCTGACGCCACAGACGTGGGGAGGTCTACCCAAAAGCAACATGCTCAAGAATTGTCAAAATTATAAATTTCTAGTATCAACCGAGCACATCTAGTAGGAATTTCAATCAACTGCCTAATTATATGATACATAAATAATCCTCAATTAATAAACTTGAAGTTTTGAGAATATTACTTTTGTGGTACTGTTACTGCAAGAAATGGTATCGACAACATTGTGCTGAACGGATTAATCGTCTCTTTGTGCTCCAGTACAATGAATTCTACCCGTTAACTCAAACTTATAATTAACTATTTCCGGAATCTCAGAATTGATGTACAAAGAGGTTGTCCTTCAGCATCAGAATGAGGATGGTAATACGAACTCCTTTATGCATCGTTTAAGAATATTGACGCATTATAAGCATTGGTACTCGTTATAAAATTGAGAGTTCATGCCAATTTTGCTCCTTACTCATCTTAACATCAGAGAAAAGAATATATATGTTTAGCCTTCTTATTTTTCGCTTTCCAGTTCGTTTAAGACATGGAGTGGACAGCATGTTTGCTTTGGAAGTACCATGCAATTATTATTCATTGCATAGTCGTCATGTTCGTTCTAATTCTTTCATCCAGTATTTGTTGATATTCCCTTCATGTCCACATTGTAGCTTGGCAATTAGCTTTATCGCTTTCCTGTCTTTGGAATTTAGGTATTAGACATTTTATTGTACTGAGAATCTTTGATTTTGACCCTATTCTTGTGTGTTGCGGTTTCTTCTACGTATTTCTTCTTTGATATCAAAATTCTGTTCTTGCTTGTTTATAATTCCAGAGGTGCCGTAATATTTTCATTTCCGTCCAACATTAGTGCAGTATTCTATCTGGTGTGCCACCTCTAATTTTTTTTCATAGTTTGTTGCTCCTCTATATCCACTGTTATCCTTATTTTGTTTCTATTAGTATTGCATTGCGTTGCACTCATGTCCAATTCCAGGCTCCATTTACAGTACTTCAGCCTAATTTTTCTAAAATTCCCTTCTGCCTCTATTCCCAAAAAACCTTTTTGCTTCTCTTGCATTAAAATGTTTTGCTTTCATTTCTATTTTTTCCTGAAAGCTAAACCAATCAACCACTCAAAATTTCGATTAAGTTTGCTCTAGAATTACTGAAAATTACGATGATATATGAATTTTTGTCATTACTTCCAATAGTCGCTCAACTAATATTATAAAATCTTGCTTTTTGTTTCGACAGTGTTGACAAATTCGGAATATCAGTGAACTAAGGTCTGGAATGGCTCCTTTAATGAACACTGATCCATTTCCTTTTCCACTGTTGACTTATATTACTTTCATTTCTCAGCAAGAAATCAAGACATTGGGTACTACCAAGGTCCTGAATAAACTTTGTTCATCATTCATAATTCCAAACTGAATTTTTGTACTTAAAAATCAAGACAACACAATACATGACCTGGGAGATAAACTAGTAACTTTTTTTTAGAACGTTCATTTGTTTCCGAAATATTTTCTGTTCTATGAAATATTGTTATAACTTTATTAAGGATATTCGTAAGAGCCTCGAGCAACGAAAACTGAATAGCCATATTTCCTGCGGAAGTATCATTTGGGTCTGTCACCGTTCTAAGCTCCTATCCGTACTTTGAATATCAATTTTCCTGCATCCTTGTATGTTTGGATTAAACAACATAAATAGCAAAGTCTGGGCATTTTTAAAGGATTATACGAATAAAAAATATGTAATATATACTTCCACGAGGCGAAGAAGAAATTTTTCCAATATGCTCCAACATAATCGAGAAGTGTAACAGGTTTACTTGAAATATGAATCCGTGCGTATCACGTTCAATAACCGTTATTTGTCGTCTATGTGTTTTGCTCATATCGAAACATTGACGTTTGAGTTTATATATGGAAACATGCCAGAACGAAACTCTATTTCATAATATTCTTATAAAAGAATGATGCAGTTGTACCCTGGAGTTACATCCTAATTGGTTCCGGCTCAGGCTGCACAACTTTGGATACAAACTTCCATTTGAACCAAAATGATATAATTGGATGCTGAAGTCGAATGTATCAATAATATATTGATGTTGGATGATATTACCCATTACTGAGAAGGAGCATCATTAATGAATAGAAACACCTAGATTCATATGACATCTATAATTGGATCAATCCGATTTCCGAATGTCCTTATCAGGTATTGTTGAGTACCTTGTACAACTCAAAGATCCTTATGAAGTATCGGTTCCTTGTTGGCTGGAAGTATTGTTCAGCTAATTTGTTCCAATTCAAATCCTTTGTTCTAGTTTTACAGTCGAGTCTGTGTAACGTCAAGGTCCTACTAGGTATCTCGTAGACTCTAAACACTTCAGCAATCCAAGTGATGAACGGTTATCAAACTCTTGAATCAAGCTTCACTGAAGACTTCAAATTTGTCAGCTGGATCTATGTGACTTGAAAGTCCCTATAGGATATTGGCCCTTTGTGGGCTGTACAAATGATGAACTTTGAGGAGTTCTTCAGCTCGAACTCCACTTGGATAACAATATTGTCAAACAATCTATAGCTGGATCTATGGAACTTGTAGATCTTAATGGAATACCAGTACGTTGTAAGTTGTAGGCATACTTGCGCAAGCTTATTAACATGATGAAAGAAGGCAGGGTTCTTGGATCAAGTAATTTACCAGAAAATTCTAGTAGGCTAGAGAATCCATTCAGTAAACATGTACAAGTAATGTACGTATGAGATCGTTGGTTCAAACTTCACAAGTGACAGCAATATTACCAGTGAACTTATGCCCAAATCTGTCAAAGTCGGAAAAACTCATAAAATATCGTTTTCTTGTAGGTCGTAGGCACTTCTTGAATAGCTTATCAAAGTCATAGTAAGCCAGAATTTTTTTTATCGAGTTTCCCTATGAACTATGAATTTTCTAGAAAATTCAGTTAAGTCTATGTTACTTAGAGGTGCCTAATGAGTATAAGCTTCTTTTAGATATAGGCACTCTCTCATGTGCTTGTCCTTATTAAGTTTCAACTTCATATAGATTTCAGCAAGCTCATCGATGAAATTTACTTTGATAAACATTTCGATTTCAACTTGACTGTTGGACACGAAGGTCTTTATGGAAAATTGGTACTTTGTGGACTTCAACTATTTTCCAGTGAACTCTTCCGGATGAGAGATATTCATGGAGATCATAATTTGAATTTGAGAGAGAAAATATATGAATTTCAATATTTACAGCGGAATCTGTGGGACTTGAGAGTCCTGATAAAGTGACGGTTCTTCGTAAAGTGAGTTTTTCTGAAAATTGAACCTTGATAAGAACCTAGGCTCGAGCTTTAGTTACGAACCTAGTGCACCACATCAAATAGGAGTTATCAGCTGTGATCGATTTTTAACGTTAAAAGAGTATTCAGAGCTTGATGATTAGCATTCTAAAAAAAATCTTTACCAAGGATACAACCATTACTTTCTTACAGGCTGTTTGATGCTTGTCATATTTTGTCTTCAAAAGTGAACATATCGGTCAATGAAAGCAAAAAAAATCTGCTTTGTAATTCTCCGGAAAACTACCTGTGAAATTGAAAATTATTTTACAATATTATTATTAATTTTGCTGTTTCTAAGTATACTCATCCATTAAATAACAATAGAAGTATTATTTGAATGTATATTAGATTGGAATGGAATTTAGAGAGATATTGTGCAATTTATCAGCGTTATTTACTTAAGTTATAGGCAATAAATCTCCATTTTGTAATCTATGTCACAAGTAAAATACCTATAGAGCACGTATTTCTGATAAATCGTTATGTAGAATTTCGTCCTAATCATATTAATCAAACCATCATACAATTCTCCAAATGTATGATTGTTTCTGAATCGTAAAGTCACTGACCCTTTTTCTAAACAATAATAAATAACTTTCCTGTCTCTGAAAAGTCAATAAAATCGCACAAAACCGCAGGAAGCACTGCGGTTAATAATGATTCAGTTGACACCAGAAATACTTGTACTTATCATTACAATAGAATGCTTTGTCACAACAAGGAATCTTCGATAATCCGACAGCAGAGCGCGAAGTTAACTTCGAAGCTGTTGCTGGATTTCAGCGTTCTAGAAATGGAAAATAAAACGATACATTATAGAGAATTGTAGCGGGCTTTGGACTGCAGCCAATGAATGGATTACAAAATTTAAAGTATATCAAGAACTTTGTTATTTTTATAATCATTCAAAATTTGACGATAAAATTTTTTTAAATAAATTGAAAATGGAATGAGAATTAAACTTCAGCTTTCGATAGTTATTATAGGTTTCCAGTAATATAAATATGGTTAGTATAATTATCATATTGGACTTCGTATCTATAAAGAAAAGTATTAAATTTTTATGATCAAGTAATATTTTTAGGAAGATATACGAGGCTTCCTTTGGAAAGATTCATGAGGTTGTTAGTTGTACGAATAATTTTATGAGAGAAAGCTTTTTCAAATCTGCTAATCCTATTAGGAATCAACTTAGTTGGTCCTTGAATTTACTTCAGTGAAGACAATCACAGAAAAGCGAATTATTTCAGGAAAAATAATTTCATGTGCTTATCCGATAAATTTCAAGAATCCTAATTAGGAACACATGAAGAGATACCCTCTGCATCAAATCATCAAAAGGATAACCTGATTTGGTCCATATGAGGTCCCTATGATAAATAGTCGCCAAGAATTGTTTTTCCCACATGAGGAATAGTGAAAATATGGATTATTTTTTGTGATGTAGCCTACTCCGAGACGTAGTTCATAGCTTGACACAGAAAGATTTTATGCGACCTATCGCAGAAGCAGTAAATGCAACAGGACGGAACAGGATATGACAAAAGATCTCCGCCTTTATCCGCTATAGGAAGATAATATTTGAAAACGAGCTCTATAAATTTTGTTTGATGTAGCATTTTTAACCTCATTTGAATGAAAGTGTAACAAATTGTGATGATTTCTCACTTTCAATTTGCAATCAGCTCCATGTTATTTATGACGAATGAATAAAAATAGGAATAACAAAGTTTTTCATGTATAGTCATTGTAATAATTTTTGATTTCATGTCTATAATTACAGACTGTAGAGCACCTAATTTAGATTGTATCCAATGTTTTGTTATAAATAATTACGATTTCTTTTACATCGTTACGTCTGGTAAAACAAATAGAAATTGAGTTGAACAAAAACTGAGTCATTATTGAAATTAGCGATTCAAATCTTTTCTTTCTCTGCGTATTCTACTTTCGATAAATATAAAACAGCAAACTTGGAGAAAAATGAGAAAATATTGGGACATTTTCGAATGCATTAAAAAAATATTATGGCTCATTTTACCATTTTTTAGTATTTTGCTCATACATGGCGCAATTTTTCAGATATTGAATTGAAATTTGGCACATAGATTACAAGGTCCACACCTAATTAAATACAGTAAATTAAATTCTGATATCTGCCTTCAGTCAAAAGTAACAGTCCTTAAAATATTAATAATTTTTACCATTGGAGGTGTAGATGTACAAATAAAACAGTGTGAGACATTAAACAAAAATAGCTGCCAAAAGATCAATTATCCATCAACAATTATGTGAAACATACTATACAAAATCAGAATCAAAAATCTGCAACACTGGACGCATTTTTAAAGTTATTGTTAGAAAAGTTGATTCCGTTCCTAATTTTGAAATTATAAAATTATTGATATCTCGAAAACTACATTTCACACACCTTTTTTGATTTGAGATTCGTAATCTACCCCCATGAATCTATATAACCGCATGCCTAACTCAAAATATTTAGAATTGAAAATTTAGAAAAAATGCCAAGGGGTACCCCTTGCGATTTTCTCAGATTTCAGCCACTTTCAGATTCTCTCTCATAAAATTCGTATTTGTTGTTCAATTGTTTTGAAATTTTGTACAGTTTTGGGAGATTTCACGCCCGATCGATTGGTGTTATTGGCAATTGAGTATCTTTGATATTTCTTGAGATAATGGGGGAGAAATGGAAAATTATACATAGTATGTGTTTGGGAGCATTTTCCTCGGAAATGTGGGAAGATATCAAAAATTCGTTTCAATATTCGAAAAAGAATAATATTCACCTTGATTCTCAATTTTTTGAAAAATTTTATCCCTGGAAATCTGAATCCCCATTTCACAATTTTTTTTTTTTGCTTATTAATAGCGCAATTTTTCATGTATTAAACTGAAATTTTGCTTATTAATTACTATGTCTATCCCTAAATGTACACAGTAGACTGGAATCTTTACCTAATTGCAATCGAAAGTTACGGTCCTTTCAGAATTGTAATCTTTTAAATCATTGTGGAACATTCAACAAATGTAGCCATAAAATGTTTATTCATCAATCGATTATCATGAAATTTAGTACACATGTTCAATATACTATTAGGTATTAAAATCGTGTCGAAAATACCCAACATACATTCGACGCATTCTTGGAGCTATTACTGGAAAAATTGATTCAGTTTTTATTTTTGACATTACAAAATTGTTGATATCTTGGGGACTACATTCCAGGCACCATTTTTATTGAAGTTCCGTGATCTAATCCAACTTAGAATATTTGAAATCAAAGATTCCTAAAAGAACTCAAGTGGTACATCTTCTGTGGCTCATATACTCAGTGCATCATCAAACATTATTTATGTTTGTTTAGATGAGATATGAAATTCGATTCTATGTTAAAAGTTCTTTCTTATGTCATATATAAGGAATCGAAAACAAAATATCAATAATATCCACTTATTTTTATTGATAATACCGTTGTAAATTGCCATTGACTGAGACATCGTGTCACAAATCTATCTGTCGAAAAAGGCGAGACGGAATGACATCTGAAGAAAATTATTGAATTGTCGTGTTCGTCGACAATAACGAATAGCGGAGAATGAGAAATGAGCCATTGTTCCCGAGAAAATAATTTTATAACAGCTCATTCGAAAGGCTTCAAATAGGCCCCTACATAAATCGATGAGTATCAATTTATGAATGATTTATATGAAGAGGGCAACATAACTATTTCTGCTGACTATTGAGGTCTATGTCAGAGATTACTAGAAGTCAACATTGTGAGGTTTCATAATTCTGCAAATAAGTGCACATACAGTCTTTTTAAATAACTAGGTGAAAATAAATATTAATCTGGTAATTTGAGAACGAAGACCACACCTTAATTTAATTAGGTTCTCCATCCATACAATTAAACAGCTGCTATGTTTTGAAAGTTGTTTTAAACAAAGTACCAATTTTAATAAATGTTCCAATTCGAACCATGTTTTTTGATTTAATATTGACAGGTGTTGATTGTAAACAATCATTTCAATTTTATTGGTACAGTTCAGTTCTTGACTTCATAAGCTCGTAGATTGATGACAATATACGATTTTATAGAAGAATGAATAAATAGCGGAGGAAAATGATACCAATTATTGAATCGATGCTTCAATCAACTCAATTTTAAGATACATATATTTTTATAGACTGCGCAGAAAGACGCATGCGCTCTGTTAGAGAATAGACTGCATTCGTATGCCGTACACTAAACACGTGCACAAACGTTATATTCAATTTTATTTCCAGGTTATATTATTATGATAATTATATTTAAAATATATCCTGGGTGAATTTATATTCGAAATATGAATATTCATATCGGATATGAATATAAATATATATTTGTCTGATATTTGATGTATGAACATTCATACCACAGGTCTTGTAATACTTGATCGAGATTCGCTTCGATCAAATTCGGAAGTGCGTTTCCAATAAGCATTGTATCAATTTGCGCTAAATTCATAATTGAATGAAGATAACGTATTAACTATGAGTATTCAGTATTCATAATGAAGTGGCCGTGTGTAATATTAGTGCTCCGTACTTTTAATTGACTGTGTGTATGCATTAAGTAGTCATTATTCATAATAAAGTGAGCGTACGTTAAATGAGTGTTCGGTATTTATAATGAAGTGACTGTACGTGGTATCAGTGCTCCGTATTTATTATTAAGTTGGGCTATATTGACAATTTATTAAGTTCACGGTGAGGAAGCACAGAGCACAATTTGACATTCAGGCCTTACAAATAACCAGACTACTACAGGTTTACATGGTAGCAGCTGAAATGTGTAACTCTAAGTTAACACATGGTTCGCGATGTGTGAATCACCAAATAAACAATATATATCTACTATCTTGATCTTACTACGATGTTCGACAAGTGATGATCAATAATTTTCATATAAAATGAATATCTGATTTGTCATGATTCTCTTCATGAAAACTTCTTCATTGTTTCTACTTCAAGTAGTGGAGTTATCGAGGAATGTCATTTTCTGGAGCTGTTAATTCTTCAATTGTTTCAGTATAATATCGTTCTAAAGGGTTCATTCAATTTTAAGAGAATTATTAGCTATCTAGTCTATTTCCGACATCTTGATCTTAAAATTGTAGGAGATAATTTAAATTGATGTTGGACGTGCTCTGTATGAATAATAAAATACAGCGAACTCTATTTCTCAATCATTTTTGTATTCAAATTATTCTGCATGTCTGTTCTCATTTGCTTCTAAATTTGATTTTATCCTCTTTTTGAGTGTCAATGCGACAGAAATCTCATTTTTATTAGATAGATAGTCATGTCACATAATTACAGTTCAACTTGCATTTTGGAATGAAGTGGGAGTTCATTGCACATCGGATTGTGGTCATGGCGTATATAGAGTCTATTTCATCCAACCTACGTCCATCCCAATAATATCCCATCAGCCATCAAACATCAACACGATGAAATGTTTCCACTCCAATAACAAGCTGAATTCAACGCTGACCTGCAAAGTGGATGCTAAATCGGAACACAATATTAAGCTATAATTCAAAGCTAAAACAATCACTACTTGAGTCTCTAGAGGTTCACTATATTCATGGAAGAAGTCAAATAACTATTATTATCTCGAGTTTATTTGTGATTTACATACAATGTTAGTATCTTTTTGATGTAGAAAACATTTTCTTGAATAGAATATTTCGTACTGCAACGGTGAATAATTCACAACAAAAACTTGTAACTATTTGAATTAACAATACGCGCACAATTTTTTTCAAGCTCCAAGAAATCAGTAGCCTTCAAAAATAATTTTACTGGGAACGCATATGTTTTTTTTTTGTCTCAATAGCTCAGTAACCCTTGTAGCAATAAAATTATCATTATTTAGTGTCCTTGCGTGACATTTTCGTTCCTGATGAATTGAGAGTGATGAGCTGATGGATGTGGATGAGGCAAATGACTTGTGTTGGATGGAAATGCCTGGCAAAAATGATCGCTGGTTGTATATTGAATAAACCAAGTATTTAGCGTGATTGATTGATAATTCGCGCGAAGATTGCTCCTCCTTAAAGTTATAATTACCAACTATGGAAAGTTGGGAAACAAGGAAGCAAATGCCAGCAGTTAAAACTTAATGCCTGTAGAAACATATGTTTGCATGTATACCTTAGTGCCTTTTGTGCAGAGCAGTACGGTATCCCTAAGGACTCGTCCGGAAAGAAATGTAAATTGACATGAACTGTTGCAGTACCAACACAAGAAAACAACTTGTAACTTACGTTTTAGGGAATTAAATAGCACTCCTTGTTTACGACACTACATTTTACAGCTTTTGCTAGTCTGTTGCAGATAGTTGTTCAAATTGTTCAACATTACTACTAACTTGGAAGATAAACAAAAAAGTTGGATACTCCTCATGTTTTATTGAAGTTTCCTCTATCGAAAAGTCAATATTTTGGTACTAAGAGTTACATCACTTTTGCTTCTCCTTACAGAATCAACAATGCATGCAGTAAAAAGATATTCACATAGAATTAGTTTCTATTGAATATCGTTCTTAACAAAGAATCGCTAAAATTACAGACGGATATAGCATACATACGAATATATGAAATTTTTTTGAGCCTGTCCAAATCACCGACTTTTTGAAGCCTCAATTTTCTATCCAGAAGTTTAGATGGTGACAAGCAATGTCTTGCATTTTTCATCAGTTAGCTGTCACTTTTTTGTACGTCCATCCACACAAGACCTTCCTCTATGTCAGACAAGTTGTATTTCATCCATCAGTCCGGAACTGATTTTCAATTATTGATATTTCAAAATGAAATTGTGGATGGAATAAAATTAGATTTGATGGAGAATAGAACAGAATTTGACAACGTCAAAATTCCTATAATGATATTATAATTACAACAAGAGAAGTTTTCATATAAAAATAAAATTGTTCCAAACCACATTGACAGATCTGTCCCATTTTTGTCTATATTGTAGTGTTTATTGCTCTTGAATGAATTGATTATTATCAAAATGAAAGTCACCATTTAATAAATTGAAGAAAATAAAAGTTCTAATCTTTGATACAACACTAAGACAAGCACTATACAATTTATTTCTTACCTACTGCTATTGAACTTCAACAACAAATCAACTAATGTACAAATTATTTAGTTATTACACTTCGCTGATCAAGCTCTTGATATTCACTACGCCTCAGTCAGGTTGTTCGTCTTTATATATTCCTAGAAATGTTTTTTGTCAATCGAGTAGATTGCTAGAAGTGTTCGACTGTGTAGGGCGGCGCGATACAAAGAGATGAAAGGCTCCGCCCAGACAGCGTCGAATTAAGGGTCTATTTCATTTTTATGAGTTACGACACCTTCGCACGTTACAATATGAAGTATGTGGTGGAATAATTGATAATTGCTCCCTCGAGTTCTTCTAGATCAAATTGAATAGGAAGAGATTGAGGCTAGAAAATTATTGGTACTATACAAAACTTTATCTTATTTTTATCGGTTGACATATGCTTGTTTTTTAGAAACAGGGCTTCTTATTGTGATTAGGTGATGAGTCAATTCATTTTTCATTGACGTATTTTGATTATTTCAAGAATTTTTTCGAGATATTCACTGCTATTTTCTACAAACTTATTTCTATTTTATTTTATTTATATTAATTCTCAATGTTGTTCTCTCTTACTAATTTCTAATTTTGTCTCTTTCTGCCAATATTGTCCTCTCTTGTTTATCTTTATTGTCGTCTGTTATTGCTAATCCTCAAACTTGTTCCGTCCTATTGTATGAAGTTACTGTTCGGACACGATTTCGTAACGCTAGGTTCTGTTGAAATAAAGGTCAGTATCTCGGGCGCCTTTTTTCCTTCTGGATCAGCTCCTGTTTGAACGGCTGGATAAATCAGTGCAGTTGAGCAGGGTTTTTTTGATGAATGCTTGACGTTTTTCTTGTCTTTATTATTGCGAAGATACAACTCATGAAAAAAAAAGATACGAGAAAAAGGCATGAACTTGTGAACTTAAATTCTAGTACAACGATTGCAATTTGTGTACTATCAACGTTGGATTTGACGTATGATAGCAAGCGGTACCATAAGTAATTTGATATTCACGTTAAAACTAAATATCATTCTAATTCAGGCGGTTGAACTGAATTGACAGGATATCAAGGTCGCAAATGACCTTCATCTAAACTGGAGCGGTCTGACTGACTCTAAACGTGTAAATTAAATACTCAAAATAGTAAGGCCGGAAACGCTTCGTCACACTACTAATCCTTAATGTTGTCTCTTGTTTCCAAGACAATACTGGAGCATTCGAAATTAGGCGGAGTTAGCATCACATCTAAACGAAAAAGTCTTGCACACAAATATAGAAAATCATTGAAACTTTGCATCAGCTGCTTATCCAATATATGTATAGCAGATTCTAAAATTCATCAGCTGCTCTTTAAATTCGTCATCAGCTGCTCCTCAAATTATTCTAGATATTATGTTTTCACAATTTTCCTTTCTCCTATTTTGTGGAACTTGTCACCAGGGTTTGGAAAAAGTATGTTTATGAGACTACGTTGCGTAGGAGGACTCGTATATCCAGTTTAAGCATCTTGTATCATCTTACGTCGGATGTGGTTTACAGAGTGGACTCTTGCTTCATGGAAATATAAAAAGTCACGTAATCATGGAAACGCAAGGTCGGGAAAAACTTACAAAGCAAACAGACGACTTGTAGTATTGACTATTTTATTCTGATATGAAAGTAAATAAGAATCTAATAAGAACGAATTTACGTTGTACAGTCTGAATAGAAACAATATTTGCTGCGCATTTCAGTAATACTGTATCATTTACGTTTTGCCTCCAGTACTATTTGCAATAATAATTCTATTATAAAAGCAACTTTTGAGATGATCGATTAATAAAGAATTCCGCTCTAAAAAATTCATAATTTGACACTCCATACTCCTAGACTACTTCAACTGTTTTCTTACAAGAACTAGCATACATTCTCTTTAAAGGAAATGGATGTATTATTTTGTAACTATGTTGGTATTATACCTAGAACCTGCAAAAAGCTATTTTATCTACCCTTATTCCATATGCAAACTATATTTGTTATCAGTTTGCATTTGAATCTTGCGGTAAAAAACCATGAACACTATTTGTTATGTACTTGACAGGTGGAGTTAGCATACATTTCACAGGGAACTTTACTTATTTTGATGTATCAGTGTATATGTATCTAGTGGTTGAACATCTCAAAAAATCTAAATTCAGGTGCATTTTTTTACTGAACCTAATCTAATTTCGTCAGTAGTCTCATCACATGAGAAAGGTATGAATTTGTGAGGATGTGATAATTTTTATGACTTATCCTATAATCACTTGATTCTCAATGTTCGCGAAGTCATGTCAATCCATTCATCAAGCTGGAAAGGCCCTACTTGACCAAAAACAAAAAATCTATATTACTACATCACATTCACAAATCTGGCCACTGCAATCCATCAATAAAATACTCCATTTCAGGATTGGTGATATTTGGCCATACAGTGCTACGCTTTGTCGATGTATTCCTGTGTAGTAATTGGGTTCATGCCGTGAAAAAGGAACAACCAGGA
Source organism: Dromius quadrimaculatus (assembly GCA_963989225.1). Lineage (NCBI taxonomy): Eukaryota > Metazoa > Arthropoda > Insecta > Coleoptera > Carabidae > Dromius > Dromius quadrimaculatus. The sequence goes on along the minus strand of OZ022336.1, from coordinate 5,675,425 downwards.
CCCTTTTCGCCTGATGATATCGTTTTCAATGTCCGTTATATTTAGAATTTTAATCAATCATGTGTCATATTCTGTTGAGTAATCTGTGCTGAATTTATACATATCCAACGGTTGAGCCGAATGGCGATTGGTAATTTATATTCGTGGTGAACGTACGGTAACGGGTGCTGCGACCATAACAAGGAGCCCTTACCTCAAATTTGTTTTACATCCCGATGTAATTTACAGTAATTGACTAAATATAACTTGCAGTCGTGTGAAGTTGGTTTCCACTTGATCTTATATCTACAAGCTCCTCAATAGATCTGGATAATACCCAAAAAATTAAGAAAAATTGCAAATTTGATTCCTAAAATTTTTGAGACTTTCAAGAGAGGCTAATCTCAAAAAGGTCCAGACCAGGCAACTGGGATGCGTCCGCATTCATTTACAATTCAGACCTTCGACGATCTTTAAGAATGAATCAAACAGATCACATTGCGATATTTCATGCAGTCTTCCAGTGTAAAACACCGATAATGTCAAAATAAACACAGTAAAAATGATTTGAAATCGAGAGGAAATGAAAAGTGAAATGAATCAAAGACATGATATATACACACTGCTTCCGTTCAGATCATTTCCGTTTTGAGATTCAAAGCAGGTCCAGATAAAAACATATCAATAGCAATGACAGATATCAATCAACAAATTAAAATCTGTGCCGGCTGAATAATAAATGATTCAATTCAGATAAGGTCACAACGACTGTTGCGAATGTATGTATCATCTTGCGTCAATATGTTTTGATTTTCTGATGACTAAAACATATGACAATGTGGGTCTGAAGTTTAATGACAATAGAGGATGATAGTCTGTTGTTTCTACGGTGCAGAATTTCTGAGTGTTGTTGAATTTGGTTAAGGTAACAATGGGAGTGATCGAAACAGATCTTGTGCTTTGGATTGAATGGTCATTCAGGATGAACAAGCTAGTAGTACATCGTACATTGAATTCGTACAATTCCTTGATGTCAGTAGACGTACCGCGAAAGAACATGAAACGCGTGTGCCATCCTCGACGAGGAACGTCGATGCAAAGACGAAACGAAATTAAGTGAAGCAGAGAATCTGTTGGATATAATAGAAAGAGCAGGCAACCAAGCTGACACGCAGTCATCCGACAAAGATATAGTCGCGAGGTCAATTTGTCATAAGATTGTAGGCTTGCGTATGGCAATTTCAAGATTAATGATAGCTAGCTCAAATCAATATCCAATGACCGTTGAGCAGGAAAACTACGAGATGCCGACTTGCGAATCGGAACAATAAAGCAGAGAACGAGTAACGTCGGTTTTTGCTCTCACCGTTTTGCTTTGCTTTCGGGGTCAACTGGACACCCCTAATCAATAACACAGATTACTCTTGAATTCATACACACTGCAGCTACCACAAAAATGCCAAATCCAGAAATAAGTCTGGAAGAATCTTGAAATTAATGGACCGTTTGCCGCACCTTTTGTATATGATAATACTATTATTAAGCATATCAGTAACTGTGTGCAAAGTGAGACATTAACGAGAACATTGCCATAAATTTATGAAAATATTATTTTTAATGAGTGTGTCATGAATCATACCTCTATCGTAATCTATTCAATTTCACAGCATCAAACGATGAGAATTTATTCATAATAGCCACTACGAATAAAAAAAAAATATTGGTTGTTATCAAATTTGCAATATCGTGAACAGTTCAATTTAAACTGTTGTAATAATGTCAATAAACAATAAATAATAAAAAAGTTAGGATGAAACGAATGATTTAAGAAAACACATTGATTCAAAACATGATTCGAATCAAGCCACCTCAGTTGGTAAATGATATCGAATTCATAAATTGTTTTCGTGCGTTCGATTTTTCATTCTTCTTTTTCGTGAACTTCTTTTCACAAGGTTTTTCGTGTCTTCCATATTTTTCACTGCAATTGATGCTGAATCAATGCATGAACAATGCTTTCAGAAAAACGGAAAGTCAATTGGACCGGGTCTGAATTAAAAAATTAATACCGGCGGGTTTTCTTGGTTGTTGTAGTCAATTACAACATTTCTAAGAGGAAGTTAATTGAATTGACTAATCCTAGAATAAAACAACAAAAAATATCGACAGTATATAAAATTTCCGCGGGCGAGCCCACGGTTTGGCCGAGAGCTGCAGTCAATTTTTTTCATTGATTCCAAAAATTTTCACCTATATGCGGGCGAAGCCGCAGGTAACTGCCAGTGTTTATATTTTGATCTTCAAATTTTGTCTATGAAAAAAAATTATTGGAATAATGGATCACGGGACGAACAAATACGACAATATGTCTGTGATGAAAGTGAATGTGACACACGAGTCAAACTGAGTTTTGCTAATAGTTCCTGAGATGGTGGGACTCTGAGAGCCGAAATGAATTATTTATTCAGCTCAGCACAATGTCCAGCAACCATTTTCTCCGTGCTAACAAAGAACTGAACTTTCACTAACGGAACGCACCGCAATCGTAATGCTGCTACTAAATTATGAAATGTGATTATTAAATCTTCGTTGCTTCGTCAGTGGCCATGACTTATATGCTACAGGATGTTTTTGTTTGGGCGCAAATATGCGCATTATTGTCTATTGAAAGCGAAGGAGAATGCGCAAGGTTATGATATCGAATATTCTTAAACCGCTATGAGAAAGAATGCATTCAATGCTTGACCTTTACCAACTTTTGCGCTCAGCATTTCTGAGGCCAAACAATGAAGAGCTACGAAGAACGCCAGTGCATCCTAATATTATCATTACGTGATGCCTTGGATTGCAGTGAATTTTTCCTGACCATTCCGTTATCCGAAAATACGAAAGCACTAGGTCTTGATGTAATAGAAACAAAGCTTAGCCTTCTTTATAGAGTGAAGTCTGCAGCTGTCAGCTTCTGGGTGAAAATTGATTGTATATGTTTATTGATTGCTAAGAAATATTGAGCAAGTTGAAATCATACTCAAGGTTGTATATAATTTTCTACCTACACTTGAATACTTTGTTGATATTTTTATTAAATTGCACAATTAATAATCTATGAGGAATTAATCAATTCAGAGTAATTGGAACGGAATCATGAATATGCAATTATTCTTCCTGGGAAATTACTCATTATTCTGTTCTCATTAACCGGACTCATATTATCAATCGATTACTCTTTGAAAATGAGTTTCAGAGTTTCAAATGTCAACAGGATTGATATGTTTGGCTCAAAGATCAAAACTGCGTTATCGACCCGACAACGGAATTAATTTCAGCAATATGCCGTTATTTGCGTTCCCTGTTTATATTAAATGAATTTGAGACCTGGTGTTTGATCCTCAACATCGACCTCAATGCTCTGTGGTTGTTTCTGATATTCACAATGATTGATTTTATAATGAGTAATATGGATTTAAGATTTATGTTATCAAATTACAATTTTGAAAATTTTGGTTTCCTGTATGATTTGAGATAATTTAAAAATATACCAAAAGAGCAATTAGTAAAAAACGTTCACGATTTACACACAGTCCTGCGGCTGGGTTAAAATAGTGACTTCCAACCTTACAAATTGTATGAAGAATTACAAACTATGATCCTAAATGTACCAGACTTCATTAAAGATGTGGAAGAACTGCTTTGATACAAAATAGAAATAACTTTGATGAAAATTCAAATATTTATATTGTCTATCAGATTTTTTTATTGTTGATAATCTTTTATTCTCATTCTTAGAACAAAAATATCTTGTCAAATAAGATTCCAGGACATTTTTGTCGATTTGATTGAATGTATAGGACAACATGCTCCTCACAAATTTTTATTATCTTGTTTCGTTCAGGAGATACAGCACATTTTGATTATCTCAATTGAGTCGAAAGGTACAGCTACAAACTCTAACTTTTATTTATCAGGTAATGGTATTTGTATTTTCCAAGATATCTCAATAATAATTCTTATTACATTAGAATGAATCTTGCAGAATACGATATTTTTCACAGACTTCAATTATCTCAATTCGTTCAGGAGATACAGAGTCAAACAGTGTGTGCTTCTGATTCGGCTATTCTCTCCTCCGTCCGTTACTCAAGTAATACAGCATGCGATCGTAGCATCCTTATGATGTTTATAACAACAAAAAATATCAGAATCAATTCTTCTTGATATATTTCATCTTGAAATATACAAATTCCAGGATATTAAGGTCTCATATGTTAGAAATTTAGCAATATTTGTGATTTTAGAAAGAGTTAATAATAAAAAAGTAGCTTTTTGAAGTTGAAACTGAGAAAAAATTATTTGTGAAGTGCGATGGGTCAGAAAAGATTTTTAGCTTTAGGCAATTTTAGTATTGAGGCAGATATAGCATCTGAGCTGAATTACAGTACAATCATTAAGAAGATATGTGAAGCTAAAAGCAAGAAATCTTAGTTTCATCAATTTTAGTCTAAGAATATAATTTACTTTGCATTTTCTGTAGCTATACTATAATAAAGTTAGCTGTAAAGAGTTATGTTTCAACTGTGTTTTAATTTATATTATTGCTTCTTGCATCACCAGAGGGCCTCGCAAAACGTACTTTGCCCACAAAAAATTCAATGAATATACAACCTAGTTCAGCGAATATTAAACATTGTTATTTCATAATCTGAATGTTGCCTGAGCTCAATTAAAAAAGGTGTTCCTAATTTGGTATTGTTATCTTGATCAAATAGATATATATATACACGAGACTGATTGATCTAGATAGTTCTATCATATCCAATAATATACTAACTGTGTTTTTTGCTTTCAGGTAAGTGTCAATATATCAATTCTGTTGTTCCAATATGGCGTGAAAGGTTATGTGAGGTTCTAATTGTATATTATTGATTGGTAAGTCTTTTTATATTTTGATGGTCCATTATTGCTGTTTTGTAGTCTATAAGATGTTTTCTAGAAAGTATCCACATGTTTATAAAATATCTGTCTATAAGATTCTATCCTTTGATCAATGCGCTGCTTTCATGGGTTTATATGGAACGCCACTTCCCACAAATCACTTTGGCTTGAAACCTAACCTACATGCAACCGGTAATCAGTCCACACCTCTTGGACAAGTTCAATAAGCTATCTCCATTCCACCCTTGTACTGAAGAGCACCTCATATTTTCTATTAAAGTGATTCCAGAAAATATCTTCAAGTAATTGATTTATTAGTAGCACGATGGTCATTGAGAGTTCGTGAATTTCAACATATAAATTTTTTTTGGGTCATTGTGACTTTCCTTTCGTAATAATATTGATTACTAATAATTCCTAATATTTAATATCTCGTGCAGAATAATCACAACATCTCTTCATATCGACTGTAGTATACATTTAACGACTTCTAGAAGCTAATAACGACTGAATTCCCAAAACTACAAATCTAATAATCAAATAAGCATAACTAGTCCACTTTAGCGTTGGAACAACACGAACTAACGTAGAGGCGTTCCGATCTCGTTCTCGCGTCGTTTTCGTGCCGTTTGTACTCACGAACGTTGTGCACGAATCGTGAATAACCGTGGACATATCGAAAACCGTAACGTCGGATAACCAGCGCCCAACCGTTAGTTGAATTAGGTAAGCCACGTGAAATTCAATTGCCGAATTTGAATTTTCACAAGTGATTTTGTGTCGTTGCTTTACTGGAGCATTTTTTCAATCGTAAAAGCTTCAAAGTTGAAATTTTGGATACTGCCCTTGATATGCTATTACATACTTATGTTAAGTGGGATATTTTTTTTTAATATGTCTTTTCATCATAGAGCGAATAAAAGGAGAAAAAAATACCGATTCGAGATCATTTGCATGAACCTATCCCAGAGAACAGTTTTCATAAAAGTACGTCTCCTTTTATTATGATTTTGAGTAAATTCGGTTCACAATTGACCAGAATTTCCTATTTTTCTGTACCGTACCTATATCATTTTTGTTTGCCTTGTTTTGTTTATCAATGTTTTCTAAAATAATTATTTTGGATATTTTGGATCAATTTTAAACAAACAGGCTTATGTTATCAAATCCTGTAATGGAAACATTTTGAGAGACACAGTTCATGTTAACAAAATCAATGATTCGTTCAAATATTTACATAAGTATCCCGACAAGGATTTCGTTATTCATCACAGCATGGCCAATGGCATTTTGGAACAATTTTAATTGTGATTTTAGCTGAGTTGTCGAATGTTGTTTACTATATTACCCAATGAAAATGTAATCTACTGTCACGTATCACGTTTCTGGAAGCTCTAAGAAGACCTAAGATACTTTACTTCAAAATCGCATTAGTTGCATATAGTTGCGTTAAGAATACACACTTCTTTTGTATTAGGCTTCGTACTTGAAGAATGCAGCTCAAAAACTCGAAATGTAGTGTCATGAGACATCCAATTTGATCTATGCTTTCACATCCACTGGTTTCACCTGACTCATATCCATGATCCTTTTCATACACACTCTGTTGTCATACCTATCAACTTATATGTCAAATGTCAACATAAATATTCCCCTATTTGAACAGTTGGACAGTCGAACTGTTTAAGGACCCAGAAATTTAAATAATAGATAAGGCATTGTGGTCCGTCGTATCTTAATGTTGAAGTTTTTTTAGGACGTTTTGAATTGATGAGTTGACAATTCGAAACGTCCTAAAAAACTTCAACACCTTTAAAAGCGATGAAGCACACTGCTTCATCCATAATCTGAATCAAATATAATATATAATAAACAAAAGCTCATTGATTAAGGTTAGTAGGTGGTATCTCTTATTTCGGTCAAGAAAAATAACTTTCAATGAAAAAAATGAGCAGTATTTGGTCAAAAAATGAATGACCACACACAGTATTCCTATTTTGAGTTATTTCGTACTAATTACCATAAAATAGAACTAAAATAGGAAATAAAGAACCCGCAAACCACGATTAATCATTTACAAACACCAGAATACCGAATTAAAATCTAATTATCTGTTGAAAACCACAAAAAACTATTCGGTGTGATGGTATAAACATCATCTGCTTCATGATAAAATTGGAGAATGAATGCAGTATTTTGTATATTACATAGAATTAAAGTATTATTATCAATTATTATTTTACATGACTGGGGATGTATGGCAGAATGAATTATTTGTACTTACATTCCTGCTTCTACTTATGCTATATGATGTCTATTTTTATAGATATCATTCGGCCTCTGCAAGCCATTTGAGATAATTTATTTTTAGTACAACAATGTATCAGGCATTTTTAGTTGGTGAACTTCTGCATGTATTTTCTTTCAGATCTCGTACCACGGAAATTTTCAGAAAACATGTGGAATCTGCAAAATTGTTGATAATACCCTTTTCCTTATCACATCCTGGCAATGTTACGACTGGCGCATTGTTCCAGGACTAGGGACAACATGACGTTCAACATTGTTCCTAGTTCGAAGTTCCAAACGTGCTTGGTATTTCGTGCCTAGATATTCGTGCTGACATCGTCCTTAACTTTGGCCATTTCATAAATAAAACGATCACCCAAACAAATATCACCTAATTTAGAATTTATTTGTTGTCAAGTTTGGAAAGAGGTAATGTTCTCATTAACTGTTCTTATATTGAGGCTTCGTACTTGGAGCACTGGAAACTATTGTCCTAGAGGTCACATCAATATTTTCATTCATCTCGCCCGAATGTACCACGCCAGAAAGTTCTGATAGAACACGTACGATTCTTTGCATTTACTTTTAGTAAATTCACCAAAACTTCACAAAACAAACGTTTGATAACAATTATCCTTGAACAATGTTACTTGAGGTTGGAAATAGTAAGGATCATATTTTATGATTCTTAAAGAGAAAGTGTTATATTGCGTAGAGCTTATTGAATCAATTTAAAAATGCCCTGAGTACATGTAAAAATCTTCCTGATTCTGATCTTTCCGCACATATATTAACTTGAATGCAACTTGAAGTCAGATTCGAATCTGGATCTTAATCTGGGTGAAATCATTTTATCATTACAACATCGGTTAGTAGAATGAGTTATTAGTAAATAATATATAATTATTGTAGCAAAAATAGAGACACATGTATCATATGAGTCATTACCCAATGTATCAACTATTTCTTTCAATTGCATGCAGTGAAGTTTTTAAATATCACGGACTGCATTGAAATGTGGTATTTTATGGTATTGAACGACAGAAATAAATGTATGATTCGGTTGGGAAAGTTTTTAATCAATAGATAAAACTTCAAACTTTCTGGAGTAGAGCTGTGCTTCTTATTAGAGAATTCTGGATTTACTAAGGGATGACGAATCCGGAACTGCATGCTTGCATCGTAACGAGCTTACATTGAAAATTATTTTTGTTTTCCTAACTGTATGTTACTATTGTGAGGACTTGATTAATAATATTAGACCAATCACAATGATCACTGATTTATTTATGTTAGTCCGTTGATGACATTTCAGATGGAATGGCAATGAAGACAAACATAAAAGCATGTTTCTGGCCGTTTTTGTGATCAGTACTGACCCAATTATGCACGACTTGCAGCTGATGCAAGGTTGACTTTGTGAAATTTGAACAGGATGCATATCTTGGAAAACAATATATTCATGTTAAGCTCCTCAGTGTGAGCACGTAAAATTTTTAATAATCTACTGCAAAATTCTTCACCTAATGAATCACTCCTGAATTATGTGCGAAGTAAACGCATTCCGTTTTATACAATCACATCTTATATCTATTTACATACTGGTTGTGAGAATATATGTCAGCACCTTTAAAAGCAGTTTTTGAATGACTTATTGCAATGAAAGTTACTTCTATGGATTCCTTTGTTACATATTAGTCACTGAAATATTATGTGCGTTGAATAATCGAATCATAAAGTTGAGTGACAATAATATTGAGTTGATAATGTGAGTCTATGCAATTTCAAGATGATCTCCATCTAGATCTGTCCTTCATTGGCACAATTCCGTGCACTTGATAATTGAATAAGAGCGGGGGGTGAAACAGCGCTCGTATGAGGAAATGAAAGTGGATGGCTCGTCGGACTTTACGACTGCGTGGTCCAACGTCATTTTCCTCTAATGTCATCAACGAACACCAAAGCTCTACTACCGATTGGTTTCAGTTTGATTGAATGAAGAAATAAACCTGATGTAAAACACGAATAAGAAGTACTTAATTGCATCTTGCAGAAAAGGATTGTAATGGAAATTTGAATTGCGATACCTCGATATACCTCAAAATTATATTACGTACTTTAGATTAGGCAGCACTGTAAATCAGGAGCGGAGGTTCTTTTGGACAGAATAAAAAATTCAGTGGAAAACGCTAAATATCAATTCTGGTTGGAATAATGTATGGAAAAATTATTTAGATGAATATTTCATGTTCGTGATGAATATCAGTAAACGAAACTGTAAAAAAAGAATAAATAAATAGAATTAGCATAACAAATAAGTTATCCGCTAAATTCCTGAATGCAGAATGAGTTAAATATTGTCATTCTATTAGCAAACACAAAAACTCTTCGCCGGATTCATCTACATACATTTATGATTCAATCCGAGACAATTTCAGAGCGACTCTGCGAGCCTATAATTCACCATCTCTTCCTACCTGAAGTCTGCAAGCATTAAAGCTAGCGCTAACAGTATTTGTTTTAAATTACCCTCTAGGAAGACGACAGAGTTTGTGAATAAATGAAGCCATCATTCTGACAGAAACGCGCAAGATTTTTGCAGTAAAGAATAACGTTCATTAATATAAGAACACCAGCTTTGATACCACTTAGATAGGATGAACCCTTCCTTTCACTGTCTCTGCTGTTGCTTCGAATTAAAATCTAGAAACGCCAAATGGGTAATTCCACAATTTTCGCTTTTCTTTATCTGTTAATCTGGATGGATGGCAAAAGTAATTATTATTTTGGGACGATCAACCTGCTTCGGATTCAATAACTTGAAAGAAGGCTCATCACTTATGTTTTCATATTTATATTCCCAGAGAAAGCCTCAATGTAGAATATTTGATAACTCCAATAACGCCCACTATGGCTATTCTGTCAAAAGATAAAATGAAAATCATTACTATAATTATATTTATAATCTGATCATTTGTGGAATATTTTGATATGAGGGACATTAAAAACGTTGAACACATATTATATGCAAAATTTGCATTAATTTCGCGATGTTTATTACCCCTTGTATTATTATGCATCACTGGACCTGATCACTCTAATTTGGCAACAATAACAACCCTAAAAATACAATTTTGGGATTGATGCTTTTTTAATTGCTTACATTAAAATAGGGACCAATAAGCGATCAACTCGGCTGTATTGTAGTAAAGAAACATTATGCTTCTTAACGTCAAACACATTCGATATAACAATTTTCATTGGATACGTATAGACTATAGAGTTCACTTTGTTAAAGGATTCTGTTGTATCTTATTTGTGCAACTACCATCCAATTGACAAGGCATAACAGAACGAGATTAAATAGGCATTTAATCTGTCAAAGATTAGTTTATAAATATCGTGTTCAAATTTCCCCTGTGCATTTTCCAAAAAGTTTATATTTTTACATACGATTTAACCAATGTTAAATACATTCGCACAACATATGAAAATATATCATTCAGCTATAGAAGCATATATCCAGGAGAATATAATGCGTTTTGCTGTTAGAATGAGATTTTTGAGTGGGTTGTCGTTGGCAAGAAAATACGTTCCTTTTGAAGGTATACGTGAAGGTACCGATAGGAAAGCACCATCAAAATTTCTAATACGATAATGAAATTCATATTAGAGGTGTATGCGTGAGGATTCGAAATGGAACATGTGTACGTAAATATATGCCTGAAGTACGTACACTGGCGAAAACATCCTTTCTCTTGTTCCAAGCTTTTAATGATTTTATTTTCGTAGAGCCTGAGGTAATGGATTGGTTTTCCTGGTATATTTGCTAATAGAATATTTCCTCCTGAGAAATTGTGTCCCGTTTGTATTATCGTGAGCAGAATATGTAATAAGATAAAAAACTTATTGCCTAGGTTGTCATACTAACTGATTGAATTGGTCGACTGTTTCATGAAATCCTCAAAATTCTTCTACGAAGGAATCTTGCAGTTTAATTTTCTGGAACGTCTCGTCTATAGAATATTACTTTAACTTGGTATTATGTAGAAAAATGCACATACTGTTTTAATCTCATTATATTTCTGAGTTAAGATGAATGTCAACTCAATGACTATGTCTAGCCTGGTGAGGGAAAATTTGACTCCAGAATTTTATTAGACCTCAAACAGATACAAGATATGACCGTTAATTGACCCGACATTATTTGTATTCTAACATAGCAACTATTCTATATTCGAACACTCATTACTCAGACAGACACTGGGTTGTTAGATTTCAATAATAAATTCTAATTTCGAATAAAGTACGCGCTTATATTTTTGTAGTATAGTGACTGTATAAATTAGAGACTTTTCTGAATCCTTGATAAAACGTAATTGGTAGTGCGTTATTACCATCGGCAAAAAACGGAGATAAAGAAGTGGTTTTACGTGATATTTTTCAAGTTGTGTACAGAATTATCGATTGGATGCAAGAGCGGAACATTCCCATAACTTCTTCTTTATTCGACGGTATATAGCAGTCTTTATCTGTTGTAAATATTTGACTACAGTACCTTCGCAAGTGTAGGAGTAGAAACACTTTAGATAATATTTACAGTAAAGGTTCCCAGGTGCCGCATTAATTGTACACCTACTATAATGGATCCATTCATGCAATTTTTGCCTATATTTTGAAACTGATAGTTGTTGTCTGATACGAGTACTTACGAACCAACACCTACAAGGAAATAAGTTCATATCATCAGTAACTTTTTGATCCATGAAATTCATTCTCCTTGAAGTGTGAATATAAAGTTGAAATTGGTCAAAATTGGAGAATATTGATATTAAGGACTTGATTCGTCTTCAGTAAGCTATTATCCAGATTCTTGAATTGTTAGAAGCAATGTCCTTGTTGGTCATTTATCTTCAAAAAACAACAAAATCACAAGTTGCTTATATACCGCACTGATAAAACTAAATTGCATCACTCAAGTGCATAAAGGTATAGCTGGTAAAGTCCAATCAATTAGTGTTGAAATCAAAGTAGATTTTTGGTTTAGGAACCTTTTTTACTCACTTGTACAAATTAACAAGTAAGTATTGTGAAACCGAAAAAATTCACTCATCAAGATTTTGATGGATATATCCGTTTTGAACATCCCTGAATCCATTTTGACTATTTTCGGCTTGATGTCGGTACGTTCGTACGTGCGTAACTCACAAATCTCAAAATCCGTCGAACGTATTATGCTGAAATTTCATATTTAAGACTTGTTAGGGTGTTGATTTGCACCTCGCATTATGGTTGCAATCGCCTGTACCGGAAGTGCACTTTACTTGAAACTTTTTTTCAATTTTTCGTATAAATCTATAATGATCAGCCATAGCATATTGAAATTTAGTGTTTGAACTTGTTGTAGCATCAAAATAGTTATCTACTATTTTTGTATCAATCGGCCAAGCTGAAATTTCAGTTTATGAGTATAACAGACATTCAGAATTTCTGGTATAGAACAATCAGTTTAATCGAAATGATAAGGTAGGTAATGATAATCTGTGGTCAATTTTTTAATTTTGTTTGACATTTTAAATGTCAAAATATTTTTCCCCAAATTTAATTTCGTAAGCATGACAAAAGCGACAAAATTGTATCAGAACATGCTTTTCCATACAAATTTATAATTTTCATTGTGCTGGTCACAGGGTCCATCTTCAATTTCAGCATTATTGAACTCCAAATATACATACTCATCAAACCTCTTGAAGACATGAAAAACAAAATGAGGCACTGAAATCTACGATTATCTGACGGTCTGAAAGTACAAGGAAATATTATGAAACCGACAAAACTCACATATCGATATTCTGATGAATATATCCGTTTTGAGCATCCCTGAATCCATTTTGACTATTTTTGGCTTATTGCTGGTTTTGTATAAAAGACTGGTATAGGATCTAGGATCTTGATGTGCACCTCGTATTATTGTTGCAATCGTCTGTACTGGTAATGCACTTTACGTGATACTTTTTTTGGATTCTCCGCATAAATCTAGAATGATTAGCCGTAGGATACTAGAATTCAGTAATTGAAATTGCTCTAGCATCCAAATGATCATCTCCTATTTTCGTGCCAATCGACTAAACCGGAAGTGCACTGCATATTACAGACTTTTCGAATTTTTCTCATAAATTTAAAATAATCAGTCGCAGAATATTGAGATTTCGTATTAAGCACTTTTATAACATCTAGTTGTACACCTTGCATTATGATTGTGATCGGCTAAGCCAAGAGTGCAGTTTACTCGGAACATTTTTAAATTTTCCGCATAAATCCAAAACGATTGAACGTAGAATATTAGAATACAGTATTCAAGATGATAGTACTGTCTAGATGCTCATATCCTATTTTCATTGAGATCGACTGAGTCGAAAGTGCACTATACTTGACGATCTTGGAATTTTGCGCATAAATTCAGAACTGTTAGCCGTAGAATACTGGAAATCAGTATTTAGGAATGTTGTGACATAAGAATGATGACATACTCTTTCCATAGCAACCGACCAGCCGTGGAATGATGAGATGCTGTGTTTGATTATATATATCCAATGATGTACAAGTAAGTCACGTGATGTCCACGTAAGATTTTTTCGTATTGAAATTTTGTTGGAATTCGACAACTTGTAAGTTCGAAATTTGTTAGCTTGTTCGTGTTACGATTGAATTTTTTCACTTTAATTTCAAAGCTTCACCGACTGACCATAACATATCAATTTTATAACTCCAAAATACCACTTGAAATGCTACCTTTACCACTTGAATTTGTATCATTTTGTTTTCTCATAGATGCAGCACACATCGTTTCGGGACACATATCATTTAAAAATTGGCAATATTTTTAGTAGGCGCAAGCTTAATCCAAATACCGACATCTTTATCATCTTCTCATATATCATACGTTTCTTCAATTCCAATATTCAAGCATTGATCTTGTCGATGAATAGATTAAAGACTTGCAAAGACAGCTCCTAAATCTAAATCAGAAAATTGATTGACTTGGGAGTTAACAATGAGTATATGACTCCTCCCACCATATTTATGGTATTTTTCTGGGAAACTAGTGAAATTTGGTAGCCTAGCGTGTCGTTATATTCGTTTATTTATATTTCAATTATTTCTGATGGCATATCTTGGCCATATTATGCATGTAAAGAAAGTGAATAAATTTTATTCAGGGTACGTGTAAAATTCATTCACCTCAGAACTCTGCAATCGAGAAGCCAGTAAAAAACATTCCGCGAGCATGCACAGCATTGCTGACTCAAGACTTCAGCTTTGAGAATTGAGCCTTAAATGCTATAACACCATTTGCGTACGGTACACAATGTGCCAAGCACCTGAGGCTAGCTGTAAGAACCAGACTAGGAAAGGATAATAGTTGTGAAAACAAATGTTCGGATATAGTCGTGAATTTGAAAAATATTTTCATATCGTAGTAGTTTTCTGGAATGCTCCCAACGAGATTACTTCTAACTTTGGAACCAAAGACCCACAACCATCATTGAATTTGTCTTCCTCAGCTGCTTCGCTTGATCAATAATGATGTAATTCCCAACCTTAGTGCATAACATACTATTTCATACGGAATAAAAATATTCAGAGCTAATATATCATTTTATTTTGGCAAACTCAACAGCTCAACTTACAAATTACTAGTTTTATTATGTACAAATATTTGTTTGTTTCAGTTCATTCCGAAAATGAACAATATTTCACTACTTTTATCTGATTACTCTGCATTATTAAATTGAACAATTATCGAATACAGTATTAAATTACGCCTACAACAGATTCATTTCTAGAAATAATTAGAATTATATACAATTCAAATAATATTCTGAATATCAACAATCCTAATATTCCAGATAATAACATGATGTTAGTTTTTCTCAATATGTGCTTATTTATATGGTATTGACTCTCTGTGTATCCATTCGAAGCCTATCTGGTCTGTGTAAAGTTTGATGTTTATATCTGTTCGTTATGCAAAGAGAATCTGTTTATTTTCACAAAGAAGTAGAGACTTTTGATGGATTGACTCAAAAGAATAGATAAAGTTAACAGACAATATTCAAACAGTCAACTACTCATCTACGATTTTGAAATCCAAGTGGATATGTACAAAGATATTTCGGAATTCAAAAACCACAAACTCTTAGAAGATACCTTACAATTTGAACGTTTTAATGCAGATTGAAGGACCCAAATATGGATTAGGAAAAAAAATTTTTAGGTATTGAAGTTCACTTAATTTTATTCATGTTACTATTCAATTTTTGGACGTTTCGGATGTGCACCCATCCATCTTCAGCGTTCTTATGAAATATTACAATCTCATAACCTCGTTTACAGCATAGTTGTGAAGATAAACTTCCAATAATAATTGATAACAATAGAAAAATAGCAATTAACTCAAAAATCACAAAAAATGTGTGAATGTAACTTTGAGGCTACCACCAACCAAGGTGGCTGGTGATAGAATTTTTATATTGTTATCAATTATTATTGGAAGTTTATCTTCACAACTATGCTGTAAACGAGGTTATAAGATTGTAATATTTCATAAGAACGCTGAAGATGGATGGGTGCACATCCGAAACGTCCAAAAATTGAATAGTAACATGAATAAAATTAAGTGGACTTCAATACCTAAAAAATTTTTTTCCTAATTACAATTTGAACGTCTCATTTTAGGAAAACTAGAATAGAGGGTTACTTTTTACATCTGGAATTAGGGAATATTGTTTTTCAGTCTTATTTCTGCCAAACATTTTTTGAAATTCTCATGAATTGTAAAACACTTAGACAAATATTAAATCAGCATCAAATCATGAGAACATTCGTGCGGATGACTTGATTCTGGCGCTTTTTGATTTCTTGTGTATCCAATGTAATAATTCCTGTTTCGTTAGCTGATCCCAGAATTACAAAAGTTGATAATAAAATATAATAATTTCGTCCTTCTAAAAGTTCTGTGAAGCAGCGATACTCTAATTTACAGTCACTTGTATCGCCCGTATTCTAATATCTCGTAAATCTGTATCAACAACATGATGTCACCACAATTTGACATGAAGTCCATCTGATGTCACATATACTCAACAACAAGCAATGATGGGGCGTTATTGCTATAGATTTCCCATTTGCAATTATTAAAGATACTCTGAATATCAGCGTAATCAATAAAATCAGGTAGATAATCATATTGAATTAATTTTGCGAGATTTACTGTTGAAATGTGCATAGTCGAGCTCATTTCGCTAATCTAAATTTCATCTCAAATGTGCAGTCAACTGCTATACACCAATAATGATTTATATTATGCGATGGATTGGGGTTTATATCGTTATGTAT
Source organism: Dromius quadrimaculatus (assembly GCA_963989225.1). Lineage (NCBI taxonomy): Eukaryota > Metazoa > Arthropoda > Insecta > Coleoptera > Carabidae > Dromius > Dromius quadrimaculatus. The sequence continues at coordinate 5,658,826 of OZ022336.1, read as the reverse complement.
ATATTGACTTATTGTTATTTGATATAGTTACATTACAGTAGAGTGGATTATACGATATCTTATAGCATTCAATAATGCATGTATTGTGTGTATTGCGCCTAGATTATTCAAAATATAATCGCTCATTCTCTTCTCAAATGGCAACATTGTGTGAAACGCACACAATTATGGAATAAATCTGTGAACCAATTGAATAAACACACCAACAATTCAATCGTAGCTCACAGAATACTTGAGATATCATAGTCATTGTCATTTGTCGCTTGTGATATTTTTTACTATTGAAGTAATTTGTTACTTCCATACATCGATAAATGGAAGCATTATCAATAATGCCTCTTTATTTCATATCAAATTCATTTGTCTTTCAGAGCCTTATTCTGATAGATTCTGATAGATGGGTAGTTCGGACTTTTATTGGACTTATAAACAAACAAACAGACATCAAATCAAGATTATTATGGCTAATCCCACCATAGGTTTTAATCGTGATAGATGTGACCCTTATTAATGAGTGCGGACTCATTCCGATGGCCTGGATTAGGCTTTTTTGAATATTAGCTTTTCTTAGGAGTTCCACAGGGTTTCATTTTAGATATGAAATATATCTAAGTTTTATATATATTTGTTGATACTCCAAAAATTCAATTTACTACTATTACTTATGACGAAAAACATCGACCTATGGCATTTATCAATTTTTATGATATAAGTTTTAGTTCTGCTAGGAATATATTTGATGGAATCGTCAATTTCCGGTATCAGATCGTTGCTTACAAATTCCCTCTATCACGTTACTAAGGCTTAAATTTTATGCGCAGGGTTCAGTTTGCGGGCAGTCATCAAGTCGACATAGGCCCATCGATAAAGAGAAACCAAATTCATTATAAATACTGATTTGAGAAATAATATGATGGGATCGCTGATAACACTGGGAAAATTGTGTAACACAAATATGGAGAACGAAAGATGATGAATAGTTAACAGACTGCTATGAGACATTAATGGTATATTACAATAACTAGGTACAGAGAATATTAGGAAAACTAGATGAGGATGGATGGAGATACCAAGAATAGAATGCATTTGCATCATATTGAAATGTCAGCATTCATATTCTATGAAGTTAATGAGTAATGATGTACTTATTACCCACATTTTGTCACGATCTGTACGATGTTCTTGAGTTTCACTAAACAATAACGGAACTTGCAATTCTGATCATTCGTCGAAAATAATAATGAAACAAGAACATAGCTTGAAACGTTCTGTTGAGAATAATAAATGCTCTAATAGCCTCTCCTCGCTTCCGTGAGCTCGGTGTATTATGTGAATTCTTTTTCATATGTGTTCGTACGCACCACGCACAAGGAAAACATTTATAACTTGGCACCGGAGTCTGTAAATCAATAAAAGAGGCGTCTGTCTGAATTATTGTATGTTACACCACCCTGTAGCCAGTGGAGGATAGTAAGGAAGTAGAAACGATGTGGCAACGCGCTAAGGTACGGTAGCGCGAACTGAACATCAAAAAGAAAAATCGAGAAACAAGACTGTTTGACACACGTCAAAAAAGAATATAGATGATACGTCAGGAATTCAGCCATATGAGGAAAATTACTTACGCGACAATACTTTCACCAATTTTAAATTTACTCTTAGATTAAATATTTCACGATCACTGGGGGAGACAAAAATTGAATCTACTTCATACGTAATCTTGCTCTAGTTGAAATAATCGAGTGTCAATTTTCACTAAACTCTTCGCAATTGCAATCAACAAGTTCTTCGTAGCAACAGAAAGATGATCTAGATGTTGTCTAATTCAGTGCTTGTCTTGGTAGCTCCGTTCCGTTCACATTGCAATCACATTTGTGAGCAAGAATAATAATCATTAATATCAAGTGAATCGTACGCAATAAAATTTTCAAAAGACCAAAGAACTTAGTAGAAAATAAAGAACAGAAGCTAACACGATAAGTTCTTGAACGCCAGATTAATGTGGTTTTGATGTTTGGTGACATCGATGAACATTGCAACTTGTCCTTCACGTATTCAATTTGTTATCTACGTCAAACAGAGGAGAAAGACTTGTTCTAATTATTTCTTGTTATCAAGATGTCTACAAATGAATCAGGTTTTTATTTTTTTATTAGTAGGATGCTTTTGGTTCAATATTTCCTAATGCAGGATCTTATGAAGTAAGATGGTCACGAAAATGAAATTTTACTGAAAAGGAGTTCCAGTTGCATTATGTACAACAGTGAGATAAATGTGCCATGGTTGATCAGGTCTTGAAGCCAAAAGCTCTGTAAAAATTTCGAAATAAGTGAAAGGTCAGTTGCTATAAGAAGATAAATTGATGGACTACTATCAGTTGAAGTGTATTAATCAAATTGACATGATGTCGGAACAATTTTGGTAGGAAGTATAACAGGTCTCAAAGAATCAAATACTCATAATCTTAACTATGATAGATAGGAATCAAAACATCCAACTATACGAATTGTATGTGGAAGGGTCATCCAATCGTTCCACTCTCTTGAAGATCCATTTCGCAATTCTATAACTCGCCTGTATCACTTGTTTAGATGCAAATCCAATCGATGTCTACAAACAAGATATTTCTGTAGTTTTATTCACATCTGCAAATATCTATTTTGTGCAGAAACATATGGCCAGAGATTCTGCACGTGTTGCGCTTTTTACTCCAAGGCAATTCACTTCCAAAGTCTCTGTCTTTAATTCCTTAGCAATTACGTCTTTTATACTCGTATTAATTGTGGCTCATTCTCACATCAAACGAGATTAGTCGTCGTGTGCAAAAACTCGAAACGGCGAAATGCGAATAAACGCTCAACTTGAGAAAGTTAGTGTTTTCTTAGGCAGTCTACCACAACCTATAAGAAAAGTACAATCACCTTCTCTATTTTGATTACAATCTTGGAGCAGGTTTTCTTACTAACAGCAAATTTAGTTTTGGTGTTTATAGTCTGGATATCTCCGTCGTTCTCATATTGAGGTTATAATTAACAACTTGAATCATAAAACTATTATTAACATCAAACATATTCAGCGTGTATCTAAATCTGCTTCTTATTCGGTCTTCTCTTGTCTCTTTGGCATCTAAACAAATTGTGCAAAAGGCAACGGAAACACGTCAAAGGTAAGTCGAGAAGCTGTGAATTTAATGCATGATGAGGGCGAGAAGATAAGTTCGTAGAAAAGCCGATTAATTTCCGACGTTTTGCTAAGATTTCAACGTGCCAATTTTCTGAAAATATAATAAGTGAGTAATTGAATTTATCGCTGCTCCAACTGCAATACAGAACAACAAAGTATTTTAGTTCAATACTAATTTATGTTATTATGTCTACTTCTATATTCAATAGAGTTACAAGTATTCTGTTATAAAGGCGCAATCTTCCATCCCTCCATACTTTTGTACTAAGGTCTCTTTGACATTAAAATTATAATAATCAACAGATACTCTCTAATTACAGCACATGTATTACCAGAAAGTAATTACCAACATGAAATAACTTCCATGCCTTTGAAGCATATAACCAATTGAGTCATTCTCAAATAATGGAAATTGCTTCGGATAACCTTGTTCATTCGAACGTTAAAAATTTCCATAAGACCCTGTCAACATTACGATGCAACGTAAAATTTAAATGGTTGTTGAACGATAACGTTATAATCAAATTATTTCACTTATACTAGGTTTTAGAATGTATTTACCCTCTATTGACTTTTCAACAGAATGAAAAAACCTTTTGGAACTTAATAGCAAGTGTATCGAATTATTGACATATTCAATCTCAATCTACATGAGGAATAAGCTCACAAAAGCCATTTTTCAATCAAGATATTGAAAAAAGATTTTTAGATGAGAATTTAATTATAATTTCCATCATAACCGAGTGGAGAAGAAATTTGACATGTATTATGGATGCGTAATCTGTTGTCGTATTGATACTGATTTCAAATGAAAGCTTCAGATTACGTGTATCTGTGAAAGAGTTACTATAGTAGGTATGTACCATAAGTATTTCAAGTAAAGTAATTACCGAGAGCGCATAAAAAGAGAGAAACTTGAAAAAGGTTCTAGAGCTGCTGGAAATTCTGTCGCCGGCATATCATTGTTAAGGAAACGTAGTCATAAACAAAGTATATACTTTCATCCACTCACTAAAATCCCCCGTTTCCACATTCTCTATATGAAGATGAACATACAGAAAACAAAAACTCGTAACCATATATTACCGGTTGAAATGCGCGTAGAGGAATACTTCATTCTCTTCCGTTCCTCTGTTTTTCCGCAAAAAAAAACAATTATATTTCAATTACCGGTAATTATTTACCGGTAGTGCGATATGACGTCGCTACAACCGGCTGCTGCATTTTGGCGTTTTGGCAGCAACTGTTGCCACGATATATCATCTCAAGATAGTCGCTTGAAATGGCGATGTTATTCTATTTGTTCGATATTACCTAACGTTATACGGCTATTTATCAAAATAGTCCAATTTCGCTAGACAATTGACTATCCCTTCCACCAAATATATATCTAAAACTCACAGCTGGATGATCTAATACTGTCCTGTAACATCATCCATTGTACTCTCATTTTTTATATCATTTATTGCTTCAATACCTGTAGACTATTCTACAAATGATTTTATTTGTAGACAACTACTTACATCAATCTATAATAGATGCTTCCACAGATGTCTTCCAAATATGTTTTTTTTTTTTTTTTCTCTAAATATAGCCTGTCATTGGGATTTATTTTGGTTGGATACTACGTAAAGGCTCCAATTGCATTCAAAGTAACAAATATATAGCAAGCACTTGGTGACTAAACAATTAAATATTGTTCATTTGATTCCACCAATGCAGCGTCAACCAATTAACGAACAGAAGCATCCATAATTATTATGGAAAGTCCCAAAGTGTGCAAAACTACTATACTGTGCAAATTAATTGGGACAAAGTGAAAAAATCGCTTTCTTCAGAAAACCTTGCTTCCACTCGTTTCATACCCTCACCACACACTTCTCACGTCCTTCTTCTATCAGAAATGTCCATCATGCAAACACACCTGAACAGCATAACTCATCATGCGTTCTTCTGTCGTACAATCACCCGAATGCTTCGTTACAATACTTCACAAGCCCTCAATGGGATACAAATAAGGTGAATCTCCAGGCCAATCGAGCTCCTTGATTCTATCCTCCAGCATGAAAGCCTTCAGCAGTCCCAAATTGTGACAAGAGACCAAGTCGCGCTGAAATGTCTTTTCGAAGGCTTACGCGAATAAAACCATCCCACTGCGTGACATTTTAACTTATTCAGTCGAATTGATCATGCTTTGATCAGGAACTAAGCTTCTAGCACCATTCGTTGTGAAAACACACACACATATCACACATATTATGCCGCAGGATCGTTGCACATGCGAACCTTCGACTGGACATCTCAAGACGACCCGGTCTCTGGACACAATTCAAAACTGGTAATAGTCTCTATGTTGGAAGACAAAATCAAAGTTCCAGATTGGCCCAGGAATTGACCCAACCTAAATTACATCGAGAACCTGTGTAATATTGTGACGAAACGGCTAAGCAAAACGGATTGTACGACAGAAGAACGCATGACAGACAATGCTACTCAAATGCGTTTATAAGATGATAAACTCAAGAAAACATGCACCATTCTAGCGGAGGAAACACTAAAACGTCTGCAGGAGGTCATCTCCACCAAGGGAAGACACATGTCATACTGAAAAATGCACTGCAGACCTATGAAGCCAACAAAAGCACAGTTCTTTGAAAGGAGCACTTGTTCTCACCCTGTCCCAATTAATTTGCACAGTATATGTAGTACTCGGGACGAAGAAAAACTATACAAGGTCATTATGCTCACTGTTCTACTGGAATTCATTTATTTCACTAGAACAGTGTGAATAGGGCATTTTTGGGGGTTTTCTCATTTTTCCCACAAGCAACTATATTTCATAGAGCTCAAATCCTCATTTTCAAGGTTGGCAGTATGTTAACTTTTAATTTATTGTGGACAAATGATTCTTCTGATTTTTGTAAGCAGTTTTCAAAGAGTTCGTCAGTTATTGCTGGTTTTCGATAATTTAAAACTGACAGATGTGTGACAACTTTTTTCAGCGCAGTGAAAAATGATGTGCAAACAAAGCGTGAAATGACTACAAGTCACAAAAATATTCGTTCTGGAAAGTAAACGAGGAGATATATGCTTGTATGTTTATTATTCCAAAATTCAAGAGTGAATATTTCCGTATTTGCATTTATACTCCAAATGCTCTTTAATTTATTGAACGGTACATCCTACGAAAAATAAACAGAGCTAATTTAGCGACAGGTCCTGCGACCAGCAAACGAATTGGTGAGCTCGAGAGAATTCTGCTTCATGAGCCAAATACGCAAATGCGAAGTTCACCAGCTTTCACAAAACACACGCACATCCATCTCCTTTACACACGTTTTTTCATTCGTTTATTACTGGAGCGACCTTATTGAAGATATAATAGTCATTTATGCAATAAGAGTGTAAAGTTGAGCGTTATGATATGAGGCCAAGTATTTGGTGACGAAACTTGTTTGTTACACTCGTATTTCATACAAGATTGTTTCTACTGTCCTGAATAGTAGCTTTAAGGATAAATCTGAGGCATAATACAAAACTAGTGGACATTTGAATTTGGTATATAACTTGAACAATGGGTTGATGACAGTTGTACACAATGTGGTTAATCGCCAATTTGTATACCTTTTTTCGAGTCCCGAATTTCCAGGAAAGCTCATGCCATGTATCAAAATCCATTTCTATTGTCCTGCTACTTCAGAATTAATCGATACAACTTCTTTGGTTTTTTTTTCACTTATTAAGGATCACCAAAACCATTACTACTTGTATAAGAAGCCTAAATTTAGTATGCAGGCTGGGATTTGCGTATGAGTAACTAGATAATTGGAAAATCTGTCTTTCATCCCCTCAAAGTGGTAGGGAAAAGAAGAGGAAGTATGCTGGCTAGGTCTAGTACAAAAATAATTCAAATTGCACCAAAAACAGTCTCGTCAAGATAAGCTAGAGTCTCGTGATTCAATTGATTCAAGTACTTTCTAGCACTCTCAGTACCAATAAAAAAATATGGATGTGATTATCATAGGACTTGATTTTGGGGGTCTATACCTAACAATGGAATGAAAATACGATAATCAGTTCGATAATGTTGGATTGATATTAAGAGCGTTACGAACTCTTACAACTAATTACACTTGGCCTTAATGCTTCGCTATCATGACATTTGGCCTAATTTGTACAAAAATAGCTTGTGGTGGGGTTATATATTATCTTCCATTGTTGAGTTATGCTTTCAAATCAGTCTAAGTCAAGAGTATATACAGTGTTTTCCATTATTAATTACAGAAACTTTAAGACAATTGGAAGACGTTTGGTTTGTTTGTGTCTGGAGCTTTTAAAGTTTTAATTTCGTGCAGTAGTTAGAGCATTGACAGCTGTGTAAAATAGGAATAGTCTAGAGCAGCATCGCATTAAAGATTTAGAAAAAAAAGGTCTCAGGAACAAAGAAGTATAAAGTTGGCGAATGCGCGTCTTCCCTCATTGTAAGTTCAAATAGTTGCTGGTTGGGGTGTAACATAGTGAAGGCAGCAAAGTTCGTCGATAAACAACTTTAAGAAGTTATCGATAATGCGCCAGTAACTTAAATAAATTGCCAGCAGATAATTTATTTAAGACTTCACATAATTTAAAAATGTCGATAAGTAACTTTAGTTTATCGGCTTAAAGTTAATAGTACCGTAGCTTCAAATGACTTCAAATTGAAATGGCTTGTTGAACTTCAATTATTTCTTAATAAGTCATTTGATGGGGAGTTTGTTAATCTTTGAAGTAAATGGCAATGGTAACTCAATTGCACCGCACAAACTTTATAGTTTGATTTTAAGAGCAAGATAAGCTACTTCTATTTCTTGTTAACTCATAACATGATTAATAATTTGATGTTTTAAACAAGGTAGATCATAATCATGAAATTGTGTAGCTACCTCGATTCTATTCAATTCCCTTTTGGTGTACTTAAACTTGAAATATTTGAATAGGATATACATGCATTTGACACGGTTTCCTCTAGCCTTTATAAACTAACTTATATCCGTATCCACATAGTATACTCTCATGTGCTCGGCATTGCGTTGAGTCTAATGATTCATCTCATACTCCATGTGGTATTTCATTTACAAACGTATGTTCGGGACTCGTGTTTGTTCTCTGTCACCACGTCATGAATTGTCAAGTGACTTGCAGGGAACGCGTGCGCCATCTATGTTTGTGTTTGTGTGTGTGAAAATACACTGTGGATTAATGAAACTGTTTATTTACGTTGTTAATGAATAGTTTCTTTCTCTGACAGTGGTTTGTCATTAAAAGTGTGGATGACGTCTAGATAATTGAATGTATGGTAAATGAAAGTTGATTTCCGTGTATGGACGTGACAAATTGAAATGGAACTACATTTTTTATCCCTATCCTCTTCAACTGTTTCTATTGAATACATTGAATAATCCAGAATATTCTCGAACCGCTGCATCATCTTGATACTGACAACTGGGCACACGGTAACAAAGCACAGATGACTTCACTGGAGCCCTACCAACAAAAAATCCAGAAAAAAAACAAGCATTTGTATAGGGTCAAGCTGTGGTGCGTAAATGTTTATTTTCCGTATTATTCGTAATATGTAGACCACCATGTTTTGAATTGGCCGTAGAATGGTATTAAAATCCCAATTAATAGGCTACTAGTTATCTCAGGTATGATTTCTGACGATTCTTCAAAACTTTTTGCTTGTCCATAGAATGTCTAATATAAAACTTGTAGAATTAACTATTTTTATTCTATTAGTAGAATCTCAAGAATATGGGAAGTTTCTGAAAATATTATTCTTCATCCTTAAGAAGTTCAGTAACATTTCAATCTTTATTAACAGACGAGTTCAACTTCGTGTATGGAAATTATCTTCTATGTCATTCTTCAAGTTTCAACAATCCAATTTCCGTGTTTAGTTCATTTCAAAACAGTGTTGTTATGTTATCTGAACTCCGTGCTACAGTGACGTTCAATTAGAACCCGAATCAAAGTTTGAAATTTGTTGTATACATAACACAAATTCTGTATAAACATCCATGAATCTTTAAATAGCAACTGATCTGTATTTGCGAATAATTTGAAATTCACAAGACTGTGATTTGTCAGCTCTAGACATTTTAGAAATTTGTGTAACTCAAATATGATTTAATATTAAAACGCCAGTCATAATTTTCTTGAGGAAATATTTATCCATTAAGATAAGAAAAAATACAAGAGAATTTTGCTTCTGTATACTCTTATCATGTTTGACTAATTAAAATATCATAAATTCATAAATTACATTAACTAGGGCTTGCTGAATTCTATATTCCTTGCCTCATCTGAATTCCGTTCTGAAAGATAGCGAGCCACACAATTCTCCAAATTTTTTGTTATTTGCTGTATGCATACCAAATTTTAGTTTTGTAAGACCACAAGAAGTGGCCCAAAAGTTTTAATGATAATCAGGGATTAGTTTACAAAGTCAATGACAAATATGGAGTTTTCCACATCAGATAAGCTTGCCAACTTCATTTTACTTTGAGAATTTAGAGCTTGTAGTATTATGTGGACCCAAAAATATGCCAAATCGCTTCCAGCAAAAATTGAGAACTGTAGGATGAATTTATTCTGATGGTATTTATTCCTGGAATTTATTATGGGGTCCTGAGATCAGATTATCCTATTATATATGAGGTCCGGATTACTAATGTCAAATAAGGACTTGATAAGGATTTTTTCAATAATTCTCAAACTTGATCGCATGAATACTTATTTTTATTTATTAGTTGGTTCTGAATAGTAAAACCAGATTAGAACAACTTTTCTATGAGAATGATCTTGAACAAACTTATTTAGTATCAAACAATAGGATCAAATGAAGAACTTCTAAAAAAAAAAATTATCCCAAGAAAAATCTCAGCTGTATGATTACTTTCATGAGGTTATCTCAAGAAGTGTGGATTGATCATCATAACCAGATAAAAACAAATAACTTTTTCATGAGGTCATTCCAAAAGTCTTAGATGATCCTGAATGAATGATCAGATAAGAAAACAGACAACTTTTCCAAAAATTCATCTTAAGAATAATCTTAGTTGATTCTGATCTGGTTGACAAATTAAAATTACATATTGTCACAAATGTGAAATATTTTAAATAATTAGCCCACATAATTATTCATTTTAATTCACTATTTAGCCATTAATAATTTATTGTAACTGTAAACCTAGTTAGCACTGACCAAATCGATGTTCAATTATCGGACATGATTGACAGCCCACGGTTACTAGATGTTCGGTAGTTGCTAGGCATCAACTGTTATACAATTGAATGTTGGCCCATTGTCAGCTTAGGTATATAAGAGCGTGTGCTAGGAGAGGAATGGAGTCATTCAGTGATTCAGTAAGAGTATATGTGAGTGATATACAAGTTTATGAAATAAATAGTGGCACTGTAACCTGTGTAAATCAATTATCCACAATAAAATTTGTGACAATTTTTTTTTAATAAGTTTGACCTGTGAAAAATTTCAGTTGATCGTGAACAGATAAAAATCATATTACTTTTTTAGTTTTCTGAGGCTGATCGCAAACAACTTTTTATTGCATGAGTTTATCCTGATTCTTTTATGATACAGAAGTCATCAGATTCGCCTTACTGAAAAGAAATTCATTTTTATCTGATAAAGTCCTAATGATGCTTCAGACAAGTCAGAAACTTATTCTGGGCGGATTAATCCAGCTTTCAGTTGAACCTCTAAATGCTTGCAATATTTGTAATATTAAATAAAAAAACAATTTGAACCTGAAGTTAGTAGAATATCCGTCGTATATTTTTTTTGCGTCATCAGAGACGGAGCTATCTGTGGTTTCTTCAATTAAAACATTTGTGAATATAAAGTATTGTATTCAAGGAAGAAAGGATGGAAGAAGAGATATTTCTAATTTTGTCCCAGCTGTTTTTTGTTATTGGCGTTATATACACTAATTTGTTTTCCTTCTCACCAAGTAATCTTGGATACTCTCACTTGTATGAGCCTTCAAAAATAAACCCATCTTTTTCAAGTAATACATTAAAAAAAAATCATTGAATTGAAATGTCAGTTAATGTTAATTTGACTTCTTACTGTTGTATTTAAACACAAATGTTTCACGAGAAGCATTCTACAATACAATTGAAAGCTAGCGCTTGAAATATTTAATGTTTGATCCTCCCTAATTTCAAATGTAAATATGTTCAGGAAAGGAATTTACGAAATACTTCTGCAAAATTCTCATCTCATTCTAGAATTTTTAATTAAATTTTAGAGAGCGGTAACTCTTCGGAATAAATCAATACGTTAAACAAAACAGATTTGTCTTCAACAGAATCTGTTGAAGATATGAATTTAGTAACCAGTAGAAATCAATAATGTGAATTTTATATGAAATTTAACTAATTCTTTTGTGTAATAATCGAGTAATATCCATACGTTGTTCTATGTTCTAGTTTGCTGTTAGTATTTTTGAAACTTGTTTTTCGTAGAATTTCTTCGGCATGATTCTTCATCTTCCTCATAATTTCTCAAAGCCTAAAAAATTACCTCTTCTTTGACACCCACTGACATCTTAAAAAATGACAGGTTCAATTTTCTTTCCCCCTCCAATTATAAACTCACATTATGTTCTTCAGTCGACCATGTTGGGATAGTAAAGCCAACGATGATAATTTTGACACTGTGAAGTTGCCGTCTTTTATCATGGGAGCAGTATATCACTGTACGCCTATGGAGTGTTAAGATGTGAGACATTAACAGGAATTGATCATTTTTGATAAGGCACGTAGATGAAATTTGTCCTCGTACTTTGAGGGCAAGAACATGATCCAACATTAAATATTTTCTTCAATCATGAACGAAGTATGCGTGAGAATCTGCTAACAAATATCGACAATCACAATAGATCAAGGTTATTTTCCCTAAATAGCAAACTATTTGGTGGTCATCTTAGAGTACAATAAACAAAAACATAAAAAACAATATTCTGATTTTTCCTGCCCTGCTTTTTTTGAAATAGTGTTCATGATTGCAAATCCTTTTTTTGTTTTACTATTGAATAAAATGGCACATATTCTGCAGAAAAAAAAATTATAGTCTGTAGCTCCCAATATATTCAACTATGATAGGTCTCTGGTAACAGGACCAAACCCTGAAAAACAAAATATCTGATTCAACTTTTGAGATCGCAAGCAAAAAAGAGAAAAAGTATATCAGTAAACAAAATTTTTATGTCAGCAGATTCTCTGCTCGCGAACTGAAATGAATCAAAACTGCAAAAAATAAAAATTTATGTGAAATGTAGATCTAAAATAGCGAATTCGACATCTAGCACAACCACATCCATGTTCAGTAGATCCGTGTAGAAAGACGAACGTGTCGATAATAGGATAATTTATTTTTTTTGAACAGTGAACGTTCGTTCGGTGAAGTAATTTAGTTCTCAGTGCTGTGATCTGTCAAAATACGCCAGCTTTACTTTCTTCTAAAGATACGGGATCTAGAACGGGATTCTGCAATTGTAGCTGGAGCAAATTGGTCTTGAATCGGTTTTAAAAACCCTTGAAAGAAAAAAACAAGGGAAATATTTTCCCACTGAAGGCAAGTTGACTGAAATATTCTTATACGTGAGCATTTATATTGATTATCGATCATTGGAGATTAATTACAATACCTTCAGCATATTTTTTATCAATACATCGTTCACACTAACGTCCTTTTGCTTGATCGAAATGAAGTTATCATCAAATCGGTGGTCCTTTAGAATTCAAGCTTTATGTACATATCTATCAACCATCAACTTCACAATTTCTGTACCACTATAATGATACAATAACAAAACCAGTAGCATAACAAAGTTTGAATTATTTGTACGTACCTACGTATGTGTGTAATAATAATTATCAGTTTTCTGTCGGTTATTAATATACTAGTAGTAGTTCAATGTGGAAGCTTTTGATTCCGACGTCTCAAGACTCAAGTAATCTCCTTAATTAATATATAGAAATTACCATCTTCCAATAATTAACAGCTTAATCACTGTATAGAATATAATCTGCTTAATAGAAAACAGATTAAATATATGAGGAGTTTCACGATTGTGCACCATTTTGTGGAGTACTTCCGAATTAAAATCCTTATAAGATAGATTTGAGACTTGAGGCAGTACGTATATTAATGAATTTTTCCAGTATTCATTATATTGCAATTTTAGTCGCATCCAACTTTCAGAATAAATCATCTCTGGAAATATATCATTTGTAAATGATATGCTGTATTATTAATAACTTTTATGATGCTAGTCCAAATTTAGAAATCAAGTGGTAACATCAACATCAATATTATTTTTCAGAAACTGTTTACCGCCCTTATAAGTAACGACATTACCATGGATAATCAAAGTACTATAATGTTACAAATGATTGTCAAACCATTTGGCAGGAAACCACAATTTCAGTTCTCTGAAAATATTTGTAATTCAGATGCTACAACAGACTGAAATACAAAATTTCAATATTCCACACCTGATCGTTTCGAATTTATGCGAAAAATTCCAAAAGACAGTCAAGTAAAGTGCACTTCCGGCTCAGTGGATCTCAATAAAAATGGGATATAAGCATCTAGACGGTATAATCGTCCTAAATACTGAATTCTAACAATCTACGTTCAATCGTTTTGGATTTGGAAAATTCTAAAAATGTTTCGAATAAAGTGCTCTTCCGGTTTAGTCGATAGCAATCATAGTGCAGGGTGTACAACTAGATATTATAAAAGTACCTAATACAAAATTTAGATATTCTACGACTGATTGTTTAGAATTTATACGGAAAATTCTGTCATATAAAGTGCACTTCCGGCTGAGCCGATTGTTACAAAAATAGAAGATGACCATTAAGATGCTACAGCAATTTCAAATGGTAAATTTCAGTATTCTATGGCTTATCATTCTGAATTTATGCGGAAAATTTCAAGAAAACTTCCAAGTAAAGTGCACTTCCGATTTAGCCGATCACAATCATAATGCAAGATGTACAATGAGATGTTATAGAAGCTCTTTATACGAAATTTCAATATGCTATGGCGAATCATTCTATATTTCTGCAAAAAATTGAAAAAAAGTTTTAAGTAAAGTGCAGTTCTGGCTTGGCTGATTCATACAAAAATAGCAGATGACCATTCTGATACAACAACAGGTTTAAATACTGAATTTCAACATTCTACGGTTGATCATTCTAGGTTTATCAGAAAAATTCGAAAAAAGTCTCAAGTAAAGTGCACTTTCGGTACAGACGATTGGAAGCATAATGCGAGGTGCACAACTAGACCTTATACCAGTCTTAAATACAAAATTTCAACATTATACGTTCAACAAGTCTTAGATTTGCGAGTTACGCACGAACGCTCGTACGAACATACGTACCGACATCAAGCCAAAAATAGTCAAAATGAATTCAGAGATGCTCAAAACGGATATTTTCATCAAAATCTCGATAGGTGAATTTTGTTGGTCTTACAATACTTACTTGTTACTTTGTACAAGTAAGTAAAAGAGGATAAAGTGACCAACGGACATTCATATCAAATCTCCTTTTTGGGGCAGTACAAGTAAATCCTGAAAATAGAATAGTCATACAACATAATCAGACCAATTACCAATTTTGTGCGCCAAATGTCAGGGAATCCAAACTCCCATTATTTCCCATCACAAATTTTAATCCTGGCCAATTGAAAGTTTCATTGTGATCGTTATTCGTTGCATTTCCGGAACTTTGGAGCTGAGACGCCTTGGGGCGGAAGTGACGTCACAGGCCACGACCGGAACCACGGAAACCTGGAAGCGGGAAACGACAGCGACCCGGTGTCATTCCAATCGACTGGGCGCCATCTATGCATGCAAGAAATTTTGATCTCACCCGGAACGAATAGCTGAAATCAAGGAGATGGTCGACGAGTTGTTTCATTCATTATGAGAGGCTAGATTTACTCCTTATGGGGATATTTTCTTACACTCATTTCACTGTGATGAACTACAAGAAATAGTAGCTTTTATGTTGTGGTTGTTCCCACACATAACTTGATAGCGAATTTTTATGATTTGTTCGAAGGGCCAATCAACAAATCAAATATCATATGCGTGGAATACACTGGAGAGACCTCAACAATTTCGCTTTGCACATTGCGTCTTTTATCGCGTTCAGATTTGAATAAGAAGAGGATAATCCTTGATTAGATTTGTATGAAATTATTTTCCTATATCTGGACTGTTAATATTTGACGAAGTGTCATTATATTGTAACGTGCGAGAGTGTGGAGGTTCATAAAAGTAGAGTAGGCTTGGATTTGACCGCGCCTGGGCGTAGCCTTCCGCGCCGCATCGCATCACATCACCCTTCCCGATGGAAGCCTCAAGCAATATTCCAGAAATGTGGTAGAACATTCGATAAATGGATATTTCTATATATAAAGACAAGCAAACAACTTGATAGTGTAATGGTAAAGCTAGAGCAGTGAATATCAAACAGTGAAGTAATCAGTGGATATGAATAGTTGAATATAAATATCTGTGGCCTTGTTTAAGATAGTAGTAAGTGATGAATAAATAATATAGTGTTTCTTAGTGATATCTGGAAGAATAAAACTTTTATTTCATTTTCAATCATTAAATAATGGTTTTTATTCAATTATCAACTTTTTCTTCAAGCAATAAACATTACAATATGTGGACAATCTGAGCTCAACAAATTTTCTGTTTGAAATATTTTTCTTTGGCAGAATCAGTGGCGATTTAGTGATAAATAATGTTCGAGTCGAGAAAGGCGGATCTTTTCGAAACTAAAAGCATCAAATTTATTCATCTTGAAGGTTCAACCTGACGGTGGGATAACCCGAGATTTGCAAAAGCAGTGATAGCGACCCGAAGAAGATTTTATGTTATATTAAAACGGAAGCTCTACTTTTTATCTAGTGCAGTTAATTTTAGAATAAAATGTCGTTTCTTTAAAAAGGTTATATATGTCACGGATGAATTTCGCGAGCATTTAAGCAAGTTAATTATCTAATAATATATATACGCATGAGGATGATCTCTGATAATGATTATCTCACGTTTTTGAGAAGTAGTTTATGTTTGATGTCAATACGATATTTGGAAGTGATACCAATGATTATTTCATCCCAGTGCATCAGAGATGGTAATATTGTTATAAATAATAATTTGCAATGCTCTTGTGTATTCGATTATTTCAAACTATAAAAGAAAGACTATTCCATTGCAAGAGTATTTCCTGATTTATTTTGAAATAAGATGCGATAGATAAATTGATTTGACTAACAGTTGCAAAGATTATTATTTTCCTTCTAGAAATAAAAAACATCATAGCGTCTGCAGTGAGTTCTTATGCATTAGATATTCTTTTGTTCAGTCGAATCTACTTATTCTTGCAGCACCTAGTAATTGGATTTATAAGTTTTCAACATTCATAAATAAAAATCCATGAGTTTTCATGAGGATTTGTTGAGCACAAAGCACAAAATTCACAATTTATGTATCTTCTCATGAAAAGTTTAGCATAAAGATAACTCGATTCAATTATCTGTAGTGATTGGAAGAATTGATCCTCGAAATACCCTCACAAACACTAGTTAAGGAATATTCCCTCTAGCAATCCCACATGATGAAGCTCTATTTATACCAACCTAATGAGTGGTCAACAATAGAACAGAATTACTATAGGCAACGCAATCAGTGGAATTGAATTATATTAAATGATTGTGACACTTATTATAAATGGAGTAACACAAAATGCCGGTGCGCATGCGTCACTGTCATCCCACTGCAACTTGATGACAGTTACATCATGCTTAAGAATTACTTCCGCTGTTTCAGTGGATTCTTGAGACGTAAGTCGTGATTTGTTAATTTAGGGACCAAGATAGTATAATACAGGATGTGTGAATTGGAATATAAATTTGCTTTTTATTAATTGTTACTGTATTGCCCTATCTTCAATCAAATGCTGAATATTTGGGGGGATTTGATTAGCTGCCGAAAAGTTTTGAAAAAAATTCATTCATTCAATCAATTCACCAACAAAAAACTTATAACAATGCATGGTAGTAATAGAATAATGTCGTGTCTTTCCAAGATCTACTGAAGTCGCAGAGTATCATTTGGAATAAACTAAAAAAATTCCGAACGCAATGAATTCAGTGTATCACGCGAAGGTAGCATATGACAGTTCTGGGATAAATAAATTCACGTGAAATTCGCGCATCGTATAACGTAATGCCCGTGTGAAGTGTATATCTGCTGTAGATATTTTTGAAATGTGATATGTGGATGAAGCTGATCATTTCTGCGAATACACTCAATGATAAAATTGTTCATTTGGGCAATTAAAATGTCAATAGTAATGCGGCATAATATTTCATCGCATACGTATTTATTATGGTTGCATTGAGGACGGAGTTCACTAAATAATACTGCGTTACAAATGAAATATCCTGTATTACCAGCATTAACCCTGAACCGCTGAACTGAGCAACAGTCTGTGGAGGATCTAAAATTCCCTGTGAATCAATATAATAATGAAATGTTTCCTGTTCAATCCTACACAAATCAAACTATATCTAGCTATTTGAATATCACATAAAATAAGCATTCGATACTCATGGTTTTCGGTTCGCGTTCTCGCTAGTGTATCGTGTTTCGTATTTGCTCCCGATTCTGGCTTTCGGATATTGAAATGTAGTTTCCTTTTGCAATTCTCCAGAGTGCATACTTGCACTTGCTCCATTGCTACCGAAACGCAAACCCATAATACTCTTGGGTTTTTTCTACTAACTGACACAGATTTTAATAACTACAACCATGTGGCATAACCAGTTTCCTGTTCAATATTCAAAGAATCATACAGTTATCTTTCAATTCTCGATGCCGAGTTACATGGTCTGATTTGAAATTTTGATTTTGATTATATTAAACAAGACTGGAAGAACACTATCTATTGAATGTAAGATTTTGGATGCATTACAAACTCAAGTACGAAATGTAGGGCTGCAGTATAATTCTAGCTTAGAGGACAGTTAAGAAAAAAACAGTCAGTAATAATAGAGCTCTAAAATTTTTCTACTAACTCTACCAAAGGTATTAATCGTGCTATCTGGAAACAGTCCTGCGGCCCCCTATTAATGAGTGCGGACTCATACCAATCGCCTGGTCTAGACCTTTTTGAAAATAAGCTTCTCTTGGAAGATTAATAAGGTGTCATTCCAAGTTTTTCATTTGATTAAACTATATTTCTAATCAAAAACTGAAACAACACTCAAATAAAAAAATATTTTATGATATTTTATTTTACTGGTATGATTTTTTGAATAATAATTGTAATAAAACAGAACATCTGCTATTATGAATATGGCTGTATCCACAAGTAATATTATCATACGATGTGCCCCAATTCCATTTTTCTCCATGTGCATAATTATTCTATAATTTATGTTTGACATATTTAGAAAATTGAGATACGTTTCTTATAATTATACCTCGAATTAGACCCTGTTGAATATAGAAACAAAGCTAATCTTCAAAAAAATCCGGACCAAGAAATTGGGATGAGTCCGCACTCATTAATAGGTAGCTTGAAGCCGTGTAACCTTGAGGGTTATAACTAATACATTTGTTCATCTGTTCTGTTACAGACATTTTTATCTGGAACAGATGAAACTACCAAAATGAAATTTGAAGTATCAATTTTTCCAGCGAATTAAAAAACAGTCCAAAAATAGAGTCTTCCAGATATGGGCAATAAAACACAAAATCACCTTATATGGGACTTGTAGATTTTGTCTCCACTCTTAGGAAACCAGAATTGATTTTTCTAGTCTCCTGGAATAGATAGGAAGAACTGAGAGGAGCGATTCATGGACGTTGAAACAAATTCTGGAATATGGTTGATTTTTCTATGAAACTGTCTTATCCCAATGGCCTTGAATACATACGAAATCAACTCACACTTGTATTCTGTTTCATCATCCATCCAGCTCTGATAAAAATATCGCTGCTTCAACTGTCGTGTTTAACAATAAGCTATTTATCTCTGTTCTTTCTTTTTTGTTATCATTAATTCAAAAAAAAAATAAACATGGGGCTATACAAATTCCCTTTTGTTTTAGTTTTCTCTAGAAGTAAGTTGAGGCTCAGTGTTGCTTGTCTATGTTCAAAGACCATGTTGACTCAATACAAAATCGATCACTTATGAGGAAATAATTATGTTGTCATGTTGGTGCAGAAAAGACGTTGTTGTAATCTGACAGTATTTGTTCTTGATGGCGCATTATGCAAAAACTTGATCGGCTATTAAATGGAATCAGATTTTGCCGCAAAAAGAGCAAGAAGTCTCATTGGAAATCACGAGCTACATTAAGAACTCCAAAATCGAGCCCATTCAGATATTAGAGCACTATTAAACTATAGATATCTATCAGGCTCAGAGAAATGAAGATTTTAATTTAATTCCCGGATGACTAATCGGAATTATTAAAAATCGATTCTAACAATAACGACCATGTTTAAATCATAGTTTCTTGAGTAATTAGATCTCCCGCGACGAGACCATTGCACTGGTAGCAACAAAAAGCCTAACTTTCTTTTGGAGTAGATGAAACAAAATGAATAAAATATTTTTGTTCTATATATAGAATTTAACGACGTACTGTATTCCATTCATCAGGAATTATTTATTCATATACATCAAAATAACATATGGAAATCAAAACACAGGAATAATAAAAAATATTTATTGGGAAATTCAGTACATCACGATTGGAATCATAACGTACAACACAAAGAAAATAGCTGTAGATTATTTTCATGTTGGAATGAATAGATTTAATAATAAATGATTATTAATCATTATTCATACCAACAATATTTGACTGATATTCCCTCAGTTGTGGGTTGTTCCACAAAGTCTAAGAGTACCCATAGCTTGTCAACTTGCTACTAACAAATTACTGTAAAAATTTTATCCGCAGTTTTGTACACTTGAAGAATACAATTACAGATTTTGACTGGCTAGTAAATGTTATTAATCGAGTTGAATCGTTTACATTCATGTTTTGATGCAGATTGAAGGACCAAAATATGAATTAGGTAAAAAAATTTTTTAGGTATTGCAGTCCACTTAATTTTATTCATATTGACTCTTAAAATTCAAACGTTTCGGATGCGCACCCATCCATCTTCAGCTATCTCATAAAAATATTACAATCGTATAACATTGTTGTATAAAGTATAGTTGTGAAGATTAACTTCTAATATTTATTGAAATACAATATGAAAATAAAAATGTACTCAAAAATCACAAAAAATGTGTGAATGTTACTTTGAGGCGACCACCAACCAAGATAGAATCTATCACCAGCCACCTTGTTTGGTGGTCGCTTCAAAGTTACATTCACACATTTTTTGTGATTTTTGAGTACATTTTCATTTTCATATTGTATTTCAATAAATATTAGAAGTTAATCTCCACAACTATACTTTATACAACAATGATATACGATTGTAATATTTTTATAAGATAGCTGAAGATGGATGGGTGCGCATCCGAAACGTTTGAACTTTAAGAGTCAATATGAATAAAATTAAGTAGACTGCAATACCTAAGAAATTTTTTCTACTTAATCGTCTACATTCACTGTAAATTTTGTTGATCCTGATCCCAACTGTTCTTCTATGATATTGAATTTATCCTAAAATTCTTCATCCTGACCTTCTTTCATGACAACTGTTCTTCAAAATGATGATCAATTGCTGATAACCACTCCTGAAATCCTGCATAAATATCTGGAATATTCCACATGATGTGGCCAATTCTCAATTTTGTTCTGCTTTAGCACCAGCTTGCAAATATTCATCCCATACATTGTTAGCTGACACACGGACATATGGTTGATTATATGTGGGTCTACACACAGACTCACACAAACATATATTGTGTATATGTGAATACTCAAGCCAGCATCATGCTCTGATTACAATGTTCAATGTTTGATATGCTGTTTGTGTAACTAGAATGGTCCGATCAACGATACAGCGATTGGATTGGGACTCAATTATTGAGATGTGTTTTAGTGGAACTTATTTTGGAGACTTGAGTATCTTTGACTTTTTGTTCATATGGAATAAAGAGTAATTGAGGAATTATATTTCAGAGATAGCTGTGTGTTCTTGAATAAATTCTGATGGTCAGGTAACATTAAAGACTTCCAACTGACTTGAAAATAGTCTACTACTTACTTTATCATTTTAGAACTGAACAAATGTAAGGACATGATACTTGAATAATGTTGTTCAATCATAATACTTCTGATATTCGTAAAATTGCATCTGTAATTCCCAGTGCGCATTTTGTGAAGCTCCAGCTACTTGAGTTGTAGTACATTAAGACAGGAAATAATTGTAGCTATCCTAATAGTTATAAGAAATTCATTTGGTTTAACAAAGGAATAAATTGTTTTTGTGTTTCCTAGCTCTGTTGATATTTTGCTGTCATTATAAATAAACAAAAACAGACTTAAAGAAATAACAACACTTGTAGAAAACAAGAAATAAACAAGTTGAAAACGACCTTATCTTTTGTTGATGAAACAACAGTGCTAACATATATATCTTAGGTGGTAAAGTAACAATGCAAATGAATAGTTCTTCATCAAATGAATTGCAAAGCCAGGATGAAGAAATTAATTTGTAGAAATCCTTTGCAAAACAACTTTCATTATTCTTTCACAGATAAGCCCTAACTTTTTAATTAAGGTCATTGTAATTTCTTCGGGAAGGAGGAATAACTTTTCGAGTTTTATTATCGTTTAAAATTGCATCTTCTCTACCTGAAAATTCTCCACCCACCATTCTTCTCGTTCTCTCTCTTGTTTGTCGCTTTGTTATTCATTTTAACGATTCTATGTTTAATGGTTGAAAGTGCCTTCAATATGTTTTTATCGAGATCTTATTCAGGGTGGTTCATAAATCCCACGTTTGCTACAACCTCACTGTTTGCTTTCTTCATTCCAGCGATAAAAACTTTCCGGGCTGCATTAAAATGCCGAATATCTCTGTCGGTGATCAATATATCGGGACGCGAAGTGAATTGTAGAAGATGCTCAGTTGCCCCTGCGCTCATCAGAAAGAGACGACTGCTTTCTTTGAAATCATACCCCAACACATTTTTCTTAACGATATTTAAACATTACATTGAATCCTAGTCTCCAACTAAATAATAAATACTTAAACTAATGGTCGACAGCATATATGAGGTTTTATCGTCAGGAGGTGAAAATAACAACTGAAATCTACTGGCAGAGTTAGGCTTAGACCGAAAAAATATTATTTATCAATATCCCTGAGAAGGAAGTTAATTTCAGGAGGCTTGAAGATCAATCAAAGGCAATTTTTCAAAAAACAGTCAAAAATGGTTCTTCATTTCGTGGTCTTTTTCATTTGGACGTTTCGAACGAGTTAATTATCGTCCATCATCAGCGCTTGATCAGTAAAAATATTTGATTGAAAATTTTGAATATTTAACTTGTTGGTAGATGGAAAAAAACAGAGCTACATAATGAGAGGTTGGCGAAGAAGAACGTTCGAAACGTCCAAATAAAAAAGACCACGAAATAAAGGACTATTCTCAGATGTTCCTAGGAAATTGCATTCGATTGATCCTTAAGCCTCCTGAAATTGACTTCATAATCTAATCGGAGGATTCACAACGTTTTCAAATGAACTATTCCTGAATAGGGTTACTATAATGTGTACGAACAACTCCATGAGTTGATATTTCGAAATATGAAGAAAAATCTGCTCAGGTATCTTCTCAATGTGACAATACAGAATATTTACTAACAAATGTTTTTTTTTTGTAATATTTGATGTAATATTTGGTATACTTGAACGTCCAATATTGCAGCTGCAGATATCATATCATCTATTGAAACACGAAACAACCGCAATAATTCATTACTACTTTGCACACCCTTTCCATATTAAAAAAAGCTCATCATAAATTTAATGTGAACTTTGCACATTCAATTAAATTTATAGAAATGTTCTTGAGAGCGAGCTGTCAAAATAGTTATACTTTATAAATACAATGTGAAGTACACGCCATTGATGATCTCTAATGGACAAAATAACATGTGCTGGGAGTCACGAATCTTTTAAAAATACTTGCCATTACCCACTCTACATATTTCCTTACAATATAAGAGATATATCTTTGTTTATCACCCAGAATAATATTACTCCTCTACTCTATATAAAGTCGCATGATGTTTCAATTATCATCTGTTATGTTGAAAATGATAAAAGAAGGACCTAATCATCCTTATTAATAGATATTAACGTGCATTTGGTACCATGTATCATAATTTAAAACAATACAGACCAATTTAAAACTATTGCTCCCACGTTTCAATAAAAATTTCAATCTTGAAATCTATTAGATCGAATTAAAAATGATGTGAGTTTCGTCATATCCACAACATTTATTATTGTTCTAGAATATATACTGAGAAAATATATAGATGTATTATAGATGAATAGAAAGGGGTATTTTGTATTATTGTCGTTTATTTGTTTCTCAGAGCGGATCGAAGGAAGAAAACTCCTTCACAAAAATATATACAAACGTGAATTAATGTATGAAAATTGACAAATAAAAAATGTATATGTTTGCCAAATATTAGACATATCATTATCATTTCCACTCATCTAGGTATATAATCTTTCGAAAGTTGAAACTTCAGGTCTTGATCCTCCGATATTATATATCTTTAATTTGAATGCGGAGACATATCTGCTATCTGATAAGATTCGAATATCAACTTGGGATCTTTCAATAATTCCAGATTTTAATTCACTATGCAAAATTCACTGCTTATGCTCTTTTTACGTTTCCATTCCGCTTCTGGTATCATCTGTTTTATTGCTTCCCAATCTGCATGGTCGACTAGGGATTGAGTCTCTTCGACTAGGGACTTTGCGTGCTCACTGTTGCCAACATTCTGGATGCAATATGCATTGTAGAAGAAATGATGGTTTTTTTACACTTCAACTGATTTAGAAGAAACGTTAATTAATCTTTACAAAGTGCATTTTCTATTTATTTGTCGTAGAGCTTTTCAGTCAAAATGGTGAGGTACTTGTGGAATTTTGTTGAAGGTAAAGACTGTAGACAGTCTTCAAATCTGACGATGTCAAGCCACTTGTAATGTTGTAAATATTATATGCTTTGAGAATTAAACTTGTACGTCTGGGTGGCTCTTTGGAGTATTTCCAAAGTGAAATACGAAAGCAAAAAGGAAATTCTGATATAATAGTCAAGACTGGCGAACTTATTAGTGTAAACCACGTTAACAACAGTACAACGTGCAGCGTTCAGCCTCTCTCTGTATCAGTGGGAGTCCAATGTCGGTTCAAAGCAAAGCTAATGAAGGTTTTTAAACGATCTGCTCAACTGGAAAAATTCTTTTTAAATTCTCTGAGTTCATTCGCATTATTACTTCCAGCCAGCTAGCCAAGTGTTTCAGCTGATGACTGAATCATTATAAGTCGTATAGATGTAATTATGGAATATTCGATTATATTGGAACAGAAAATAAAATAAAACTAGCGTTGCTGTTTCGCCATAAATATTTATTCACTCTAGCTTTAATGTACCTGAAGAAATCTTATATTTTCTCTCAGAAAAATACGATTGGATTGAAAACACAGCAATAAAGGACTAAAACAATTTCCAGTCTGAAATATTAGATACTCCTTCCATCATTAAGTATATAGTATGTTTCTTATCTGATCCAAATTACTTAGCGATAATAATGTGTTTCTGGAATTTTTCTAATAATTTTCTTTCTTTTGCAGGTAAGTGAACCAATCATGCCATCCTTGGATCTTGGGAGTCTCGTAGCAAGCGATCGAAAATGTTCAGGAGCCTGTCGTGAGAATAATTAATCATTAAAAAAATAATGAAATGCTTAATATAATTATCTCACCCGCCTCGATATTCAATTAATCATTTGTCAGATGATAACTCTCATGCGATCTTCTTCAATTATTTCACAATTTTCTCTGTTTATATTTATACTTCAGAATTAACAAAAAGCTTCGTTCACTAACAAGACCTGCAATTATCATTATTTACTTCAGGTTAAAATTATTTTTTTGAAATATTGTATCGATAATCGATATTTCTTCTTATTTTTGTGCTTAGCATGTACTCGACTAGAATTTGTTGTCTGAACCAAATGTGGTCAACTTCTAATATAGATAAGGCTCGACAAAGGATAGCTCCATGAGGACCTGAAGAGAATGTAACATCGAGAATCCATCAGGTCTTCATTAAGATTACCCTTCATGGCCCTGATCAGAATTACCTTTTTTACAAGGTTAGGTAGTGGTCAACTGGTGCTAAATAAGAAAGCCGAATAAAAAGTGGAGGACCTCGCCTAGTCCTAGACAGAATGGCCAAAAGGAAAGTAACTTCACCATATGGTTGTCCTGAGACATACATCAGTTGGTCATGAACAAAATGACTATATGGTAGAGTTACTTGTAAAGAACTTCATTTGGTCCTGACCAAGATGAATTACTCTTTCATTCAACTATTCTGAGAACCTGATCAGAATAACCAAGTAAATTTACATTGCATAAGGTTATCCTTATATTGTCCCGATATAAATCAGATTTGCTTACGGAGAACATTGGGATAACTTGATATGGTCCTTATGGTACTTCCAGCGAATCAAGAACAAATTATAGTAGGACAGAGATGATATTGAGATTTTATTCAAAAGGACGTCAAATCTGGATTGGAAATCGAATACACAATGCGAAGCTAACCTTGAGACCCTTATGGTCGGACGTAGTCAAGTTGTATCTCCGGCGAAACACCGACGTGTGGGTAAACATACTGAAAAACTGGATCAGACAGTCGCATGTAATAGTTGACATTAGGAATCGCACGTATGTTACCAGCATAAGCCGTAAAAGTGCCACGTATACTTCTTAGAAAAGCAGATCCTTGAAATGATACAGGACTTATAGATTTCTTAGTATGAACTTTGATATCCTCTAATTGTGATGTAATATTCCAGACAATTCGGTATTATCCGCGAATTGGTGGATAACTCCACACGTCCGCTGGAAACAATCGTTGGAAATGTTCATCTTATTCCAACGTATTCCTTTGTCGTCATCTACGCTCGTAGAATTCTCCTTTCGCAATGTTATATCCAGTTGAGCTCTATCTTTCTTTTTCTATTTGCGATTCAAGGTAAATCAGTTTAGATTCCCGTCCATGTGCATTAAGACCAAACTTTAAAATGTCCCGTTGTAGGAGAAAAGAAGGCATTGCAGATGTTTCCAAAGGTCTGCAAGACAAAGCATTGTATTCTTTTGATTATTTGAGTCAAATCTAGTTGTACTCCCCATGAAATGCACTCCACTAATTGATAACAGGCACTATTTCTGTACGCGAAAATCTTTGAGCTTAAGTGAGCCAGCATGTTCCAATCTTTTCAACTGTTCCCTTGTTTCAAATAGTTATCTGTTCAATTCATAAGAAAAATCTTACAGTAAGTGTCTGACTTAAAACCAACTTTTCATTTCTATATTCCAGGTTTTTGTGACCTGAAGGTAATTAATTCGAGAATAATCTATATATGTATATAACTTTTGAGAAATCCTGGTATCGAATCGTATCGATATATTCAGATATTCCACAAGAGCACTGTTGTTTGGTACTAAGCTAAAAGCTGCTGTTCTCTTTGTTGTCGAACGAATTGTATTTCAGAACTATTTTATCTTTCAGTTTTGCAGTAAAACCTGTCTTTTATTTTGTCTTGCGTGCACAGTTCATCATTTTATTCTAGTTTTATCCAACAAAAATAAAATCAGATGTAGTACTCGAGTAATTACATAAAGGAGTTCAAAGAAAATTTAATAAAGTAAATTAATCACAATGCTTCTTACGTTCAGTTTCACAGACATAGTGAATTACAAATCCTTGCGATTCTCTGTGCCAATTTTTTGCTGCATTCTCATTTTAAATAAGATTCTTTGTAGCTGCAATTTACACTAAGAATAACACTTCTTGAATTAAAATTGTCACAGGGAGAATTATTACTGGAATGATTGTTCTGAAGCAGAACACTCTAGCGTGAAAAGAAGAATTAAATTAATTCAACTAAGACTTTTTGCCATGGAATTAGTATATACATATATGACAAAAAAATTATATCTCTGAATGGGCTCTACTAGTTCAATATTCCTTTTAGGAACGCTTGATTGTGTGAATTAAAGCTCGAAATTATCAAAACATTTCAGTTCATCCGGTTCAACAAAAAATAAGTTTTAAAATTTGACAAGTAAATTACAAGCAATCACGGAAAACGATCATGAATTAAAACCCCACAAAATAATAGTAATTATAAGAATTATCCATTCCATGTTTCTCCATCTAGAATGAATTATCAATTACTGTACAGAATGTAGACAAAAACGAAGGTACATTCAAAATCTTCAAACCAACTCAATTTGGTGGCAGTGTAAAATTGGGAATTCGAAATGCAAAGCTTTAAGCCTCATTTACGATACGAAATTAGTAGTTAGCGTTTGTAGTATGGTTAGTGGTTAGCGTTTTTATTTCAATTTTCTAGAACAATATTAATAATGCTCCAAATTATCGCATGAGGATTAAAGTGCCGATCAGAAAAATTCAATTTATCAAATAGAATCAAAAAATTATGCTCATAATATGGATAATATGAATGCACGAAGGTATATTTCTATAAAGAAATTGATTCCGAACTCATTACTGTAAATCTCCAATAAATTCATACAAAATGAGACGTACTCAATATTCGAATGAAAAATTAAATCCGCATCCCCTTTGTTCGTTTTGTGCACCCCTACGCCATTCTGCCATCTATTGACAACATCTCCACAATGTCAATGCAGCATAGTGATGAACATATAATTTCCCTAGGGCCCCAAGTAAGAGTAATCCACATATGCGTCACGTACCTAAAACGTATCTTGTGCTTAAATCTGATGAGAGTGTGTACATCCTATGATTAAATACATTCGCGAGATGTTTAATCCAATTTATTGGACACCCCTACAAGAGAGAGTGTGAAATTGTTGAGGAATATGTTTTTATTCGATTTTAGAGAAGCTATGGATTCGAACAGCCCTCCCTAATCCTCAATTTTGGCATTATAATGAAAATATATTAATCCAATATATAGCTTACTTGGTGTTGATACGAAGCCTTCAGTGCGTGAGCTGAAATAACATGTGAACACAATATTATTACCAATAACATAATTCATATGAAAGTATTTTGCGGAAAGTCATGAACGCAAAGCAAATAGAGACGTCAAGTTTCAAATGACTGTCAATTTTAGGAATTTATTATTCCACGCGAGAGAATACCCCTTTCCCTTCAATACTGATTATTGTACACCGTATTTTTTGCAATCTTTAGTATGGAGTACAGTTTTCACTTCACTTACCTACAGAAATAAATATGTAAACTTTGCAGGACATATCCTCCATTCGTGTTGCACCAATGTATTAGAAAGGGATGGAGCTATTCAGATTGCATTGGTGAGATTGTAAGAGATGGAAATTGAGGGTAATAAGTGTATTTCTACTTGTCAGGGTGGATTTATTGATGTACGTATCTCGCCTGCTTCATCTCCAACTTGTGTTTCCATAAAATCCTCTATAGATTCTCTATTTGTTTCAACATTAATTGGCATAACTACAGTTATTTATTATCTATAAGTTCTCATATCGATTTGCCTGCACGTGAAACAATCTATCATTACCAGGAATTGTGAACTTGGATAGCAGGAACAATCCATTTAATTGATTATTAAAAATAATCCTGCAGGAATATCAACGCCAATATAATAAATAAGATCGTAGCAATATGTGTTGAAAAATATATTACACTAATAATATTTTCAGATGTGGATTGGAAATAATCTATTATTTTTTAATGAATAATAAATAGCTTCCTATAATAATCACCCATATCCGAAATAAATTGGGTACATTAGGATAAAAATCATTAGAACATTTCAACGTTCTAAATGACAATATAAGTACTGAGTACAATGATAATCACCTAAAAATACCTTATAGATTTTTCTGAAAGCTATTTGCTGGACTGATTACAAATGCTATGATACTTCGAAAATGAAAGCACTAAATATTAAATTAAACCTCCTTGAAAATAACTATGGTTTTCACAGTTGCAAAATTTATTATTGTGAAAGGATTCTATTAATTGTACCAATTTACTGTTCAAGTACGATTGATTTCTATTCATACTATAACGTTATTTATTCTCAATTTAGGGAGCAAAAGTCACTGAACACCACTATTTATTTTTATGATTTATTGAAATAATAGACTAGATAACTAACACTATTCTTAATAACCAATTATAATTCAAACTAAAGATCATTATACACTACACTATAACTTAACTTTAGATATTTATGTCGATGATGATTTATTTTAAATAACACAATTTATTTCAACCATTAGCAATCCATAGTATAAAGTCACTGAGCCAAAAATCAATAATTTTCCTTGTTGAGTCAGCGAATATATAGCGTGGATCTCTCCTCACTACGTTCTTCCCGCGAACGTCCAGGCGCTTCTAGAAAACGCTAGAAGGTACCAGCAATTTTATAGAAAACAAATATATACGCTTCTATTTCTTGATGTAAAATATTTCCACAATAATTCTAAGCACCAGTAAAGCCAAAATGACTAATTTAAAGACTTAAATTCGTTACAATACCATCGAAAGAATGATAGCAAAATCAATTCCTGAAGAATGATTTATGTGAGGAGCAAATATTTAGCCGTTTTGGCTCTTACAAGTGCTGACTAGTGCACCAAATTGTAGTTGTGGGTGATATTCATTGAAAAATCAAGGAATTATCTATGAGATAAGTGTTGATTGGGACATCAAATAAAATAAAAATCCAATGCACTATTTTCTTCAAACTCATAATTCAATTATTGCCTTCGAACAACTATCAAGATATGAGCATAGGTATCATCGTACGTGGCAGAAAATTCTTTAGATTGTGCAGAAAATTATTCTATTCCACCACTTTTAAGATCCTGTTCTTTTATCATTTTGTGTACTATTCGTGTTTATAATACACACGAATTGCTCATAGAGGATGTAGTACAAGAAAAAAATGTGGATGAAGGAGTAGAAAAGAGTTTGTTGAATCAGTTTGGACATACATGAAAATGACTGCAGAAAAAAATGTAGAGATCTATTTTATAGGTATTTATAATTGCTGGTTTGCGTGTGAGAGAAAGTTCCTCTCCGGGAACGAATTGAATCAATCAAGGAAACTGAAGTTTTCAGCTTTATTAATTGGTTCAGACACACGTATAAATAAACATCTCTAATCCAATAATTATTTTGGATGCTCTATATAAGGACGTTTCGCGCAACTACATGCCCATCATTAGCTTTGTTCTTGATGACAAACTATATTTTATGGGAACTTGGAAGCAGTATCCAAAGTAACATGATGCTCATATCACTAACCAAGCTGATAATGAGCACGTGGCTTGCCGAAACGTCTTTTTATACAACATGAAATAAATATCATCTGAATCTCTTGAGATGTACTTTCTTCTCCTCAATACCAATTTGTACCATTTCACTTTCAACTAAATGCTTGGATGGTGTAAGGATTAACAATAGGTTTCACCCATCTCATTAATTGCAAGATTGTTGAACAGCTAGTACCTGTAGCCAATATTTCACGGCTTGAAAATTGCTATGCTCATCGTAGCCTTCCATGACAACTTTGTATCTCTTTTATTTTGTAACATTCCATAGGAAGTCTTCCTGGATGGGTAGGCAGCAGCAGGAACGGTTCTTGCTACTGGTTCCTGCTGCGCCCGGCCCGGTATTCGGGAGTGTGAAACCCAGCGCCTGAATGGATCGATACGGAGACGTATTGTAAAATCCCGCCGCTGTTGGCGACTGGAGCTCCAACACGAGCTGTTGCACGATACACGATCATCAACTCAAATTTCCAGCAGATAAAAGTTGCCTCGGAAAATAATTCCCTTGTCTGCTTTACTGGAGTTTTAAATACTGTTGGAGTGGGATCTTTTGTTGAATAACAATTTTATCTTTCACAGTATTGGAAAATTGCTATATCGTTTTGATATTGGTACAGGTTAACATTTTTGATAATTAAAACAAATATTGATGGTATTATTGAGTATCAAAACAGTCTCTCAAGATCAAAGCACTAAGTTCTTTGAACTGACAGCCAGAATATCAATTGAGTATTAGAACTGTCTCTAGATCAAATGCGCCTAATCGTCTTACCAAACCTAATCAGAATGCAATACAAATCAATACATCCGATAATGCCAACTAATTTCAACTGTCCAAATAATAGTCATGCTCCAATAATGCTAATTACATATCCCTTGATCACGATGAAAAATACACGCTCCTGTTAGCTCCTGTTTTCAATTATGCTACATGAATTACTTAGTTTTTACGCTCTAGAAACCATTGAACTCTCATTGACCAATATTGAAATATCGAGGGAAATATCGAGCAGCGAATGTGCAAAGTTTTCTGGGTTTTGGTGAGCGGTGAAAGCAAAATGCTCATAATGCTACTTTCATTAGGAATTTGACGAAGTGACAATGCTTGCCTTAATCGTGCTAGCTGGGAACATTCACGTGCGACCCTCAATAACGAGTGCGGACTTAGTCCAATTTCATATCAAAACATTCATTAAATGTCTCCTGGTTTTTCCTATCGAATTGTTATGTTTCTGTACATATTGCTTGTTGTCACCTTGTATTCTCATTAAAAGAGTTGAAACTTAACTTTTGACATGAAAAATTCGCTTTCCTGCTGCGGTCACAACGCAGCTAATTTGAGCCTTCAAAATTCTGCATTCTGAGAGCACATTGCCTTTTTTATGCGACTGCTGAGATCTTCTGAAGTCTTCCAACGTATTCAAGTGTTAATAACATTCACACTCTCATACACATTGTTGGGGGAATATTCGGAGAAGTGCTGATACAGTTTTCAGCAAAATGCAATGAAGCGAATGGCGATAATGGTTGTAATTAGGGGTGACAAGTTGGGAAAATAGAAATGAAGTGACTTCAAGTTAATTTTGTTGTCAGATATAGTACTCCGTCTATACCTATCTCATTCTGCCCCACATAGTGAGAGTGCATCTAATTTTCCTTCATATTGTGGAGACAATTTGTCGATAGAGTATTTTCTCTTTCTCAATTTTCACGTACTGCTTACACCGGTGGTAAGTCCTGAAATTATTTCCACGTAAAGTTATTATTGTTATATTTTCACCTATATAGTTGAAAATTCAGTCAATTGTCCTAAATTTTTTTTTTTTTCCGAAGATCATTCAAATTAGTTTTTTTCTTTTAAGAATGTCAAGAATGCAGGATGTTATTAAATTTCTCAATTTTCACATGCCTAAAATATTTTAAATTCTATTTCCCTGTGGATATAACCTCAAAACATCCCTCCTGAGACGACTATAAAATCCAAATGTAAAATTTCAATGCTTAATTAATCTCCTGGTGCCGCAACGTTTATTTTTTATATGGGGTGCTTTGTTATTATTTTGCGGATACACAAGGGCGTTATAACCGCAATATTTAGGTTGTCTCCCAAATTATCCATGAAACTGTTTATATCAACAATCAATAGGATCAATGAAAAATTGTCAATAATGCAAACACTGAGCAGAGTTTATTGTTGAAATTTTTTGACATTTACATTCATTATCAACTCATTTATTTTATCTATTGAAGACGGTTTTTGGAGATTTTCGGTTCAATTACATACAATCTGATTATTCCTGATATTGGGAATGGTGAGTTAATATAATCGGATTGCAGCATTTTTATGTACTCTTATTGTAGCTTTATTCTTTTTAACTTTTTTAGTTAGGTGTATTGAATATTATGTTCTTCTTATTTTTCATAGATATGATTAGATTGTGTACATATGGATAGCTTCTTTGATTAGGCGCAAATGTTGGCAAAGATGATCCCTCCCTCATCGCAAACATGTATATACCCTTTTGCGTTAGTTCCAAACTCAATTACTACATTCCAAACAAGTGGAGTAGCATGTTCAAACATGTCTGACCAGTGGGTATACAGTACATGGACAGTGTACCCCGTTTTCATCTATGGTATGGTGGTTTTCTCGCTACGAAATTATTTAAAATTTGTGGACGACGGAATTTCATTTCCGCCAAGGCCGTTATTCGTTTTCATGCTGTAACATTTCTTGGTTATTAATGTAGTTTCGCTAGCCGAGTTGAGCGTAGAGGAAGGGGTATGGTTCATCTTTCTCGACCTCCATTTATCATTTAGTTCAGTTGCTGGTGGGCCGACACAAGAAGGAATCCTCAAACAGTTTCACAAATCAACATTTTATTCATCAACAGGAGGAACATATGATTTGAACACACGGCAACTTCACCCAACACTATCTGTTACTCTTCTGAATCCTTTTTCTTGATCATCGTTGTAGGGTTCAACCTTTTGTTCTATAAATACCGCCTGAAAAATCCAAAAACCAGATAAAATCATTGCGTGTTATATGCTTACTTGACAAATTACAGGTGGAACAATTCATTCATATTATAGTCATTTAGTGTCATTTCATCAAATCGGTCAATGTGACACCAAAAACGATATTAGTTTCGATTCACCATGGCTTTATATTTTCTGTGCCTCCCGAAGATATTCCTCCCACTATACGCAATTTAGGTGAGAGATTCATCAAAAATTTGGACATGTCCGGTCTCAACTTTGTCTAATGGAAGAACACAAAACACTAGCTATATGAAGCTATGAATGTTGAATTCAGAATAATGTTGATTATTACAGTATACTTCTCTTTTATATGTCTCATTTTGGGCGTCTTCCTCATATGCAGTTTGACGATCTCTGTTTTAGGGTGCTTCTAGTACATCCATACTGCTGCTACTTTCCGCTACAGCGCTATTGAGTACTGCACGTCCGTTTTATATTCTGAAGGGACTCAAGGTGGATTTCAAGTGTTGCTGTATGTTTTATTTTTTATCCTTCAGGGAAATGTTAACTTTTGCAAACTTTTTTCTTGTATTACTTTTAGTTATTCATGGTGGAATGTATACATAATATATTGCCACACCTTCATCCAATTCGAAGGGCAGGAAATAATATTGGCATCTTGTTTTCTGAATTTTATTTACTCTGAAGGACATAGTTAAAAATTTATATTCGGCTGCTTTTTCAAGTTCTGACGGTGTGTGAAATATGGATTGGTACAGCTGAAAGCTCCCTTAATAAATAATAGAGTAATTTGATGATCTTGTTGCAGTACTGAAACACCTTCTGAAACAATTAAGTAGTGAAATTAGGTACGAGTTTGAACAAATACTAATCAACAAGTTTCAAAACAGTGAATACATATCTCGATCTTCATCATTAGCTATTTGGCGAAGCACATCAATCACAGGCTGCAGTTTTCCCCTAGAGATACGTCCCCACCAGAGGTAATGTGAATAATAACTTAAACCCAAGTTTAGTTAATCACTGTTGCGTATAACACTTTTCTGGTTTATGTTGCTATTAACATTACTTCTGATGAACAGCATATCTCCAATATAGCCCCTCACCAAATAGTTGCTTTGCTCTGAAAATATTGTCACAAATTGCAATGTGAATAATTTATTAACACAGGTTATAATGCCAGTATTTATTTTATATACTCGTATGTTCACAATATCGCTCACAGTTACTCGTACTGAATCACTGAATGAATGAATGCCTCTCCTAGCTTACGCTCTTATATATCTAACCCGACAATGGGCCAACATTCAATTGTCCAACAGTTGTTGCCTAGCAACCACCGAACATCTAGTGACCATAGCCTGTCAATCCTTTCCGACAATTGAACATCGACCTTATCAATACTAACTAGGATTACAGTTACAGCGAATTCAAATAAATAATTATGTGATCTAATTACTACAAATATTTGATATTTGTGATACTGCTCCTCCTTCAAGGTTCGTCGTTCTCGGCGAACTTAGAATCTCATCCTTGGTACGGCCACAACCTGTTTCCATGAACGACTTTTGGTTTGCCGTTTCTGCCTATCCGTATTCGTATCGTCGTTCAAACACTCTATGACCTCGTCTGGTCCCTTCTAGTCTCCCTGCAATTTGGGACACTTTCCTCTTCTTCTTCTGGGGTTGTAGAACCACACCAATTTCGCCTTGCTGGATCATATCGGGCATTCATTCTGTCGCTGGTAGCTTGTATGTTTCGCATAGGTCAGAGTATGTTCACGGCAATCCTCTCAAACAGAGAGTTCACGTTGTACTGCTGCTTCTGAGCGTGCTGCCGAGTGGCGGGTCTTTTCCTTGACTTACAGCGTTCACAAGTCTTGCAATATTTTTTTACATCCTCTCGGTAGCCAATCCAGTAGAAACGTTAACGGACTCTATCAACTGTCTTCTTGATGCCGACATGTCCACCGCTATTTCCATCATGCAGTTGTTCCAAAATTTGATCTTTTAAACTCCTCGGCTCTATCAATTTTCCTCTTGTTTCCTTTCCATCGAAATTCTCCCATATTCTGTATAGTAAGTCGTTTCTGACTCTTAGAGAATTCCACTGTGCCAAATAGGCTGACGTTTCCTGGAAACCAGGCTTCTGGCCAGTCTTTATCCACTCCACGATCGACTTCAGTATAGAATCATTCAGTTGAGCCTGTTGCACTCGGTGCATCGATAATCGGATCCATCTTGCTTGATCTCTTCAATTCTAGCTGGATTTCCAAATTTATCACTGAAAAGATTCTGCTCTCCAAGTGAAGTCACGTCATCGGAGCTGAGGTTTCCTGGAGCATTACAGTTACAGCGAGTTCAAATAAATAATTATGTGATCTAATTACTATAGATATTCCATATTTGTGACAATATTCATTTAGATTTTTAAAACTTGTGTAATGGTTGAGCAAATAATTGTCTAAAATATGGAATGTGGAATAATTCCTTGGACAGTTGAATAATTTGTCATTTCATTCTGTTAGTTCGCCCAAAAAGCTACAACTAAACCGTTTAAAAAAATCATTTAATGCATTTCTATGAACTCATAACACTGAAGGAATTCCTAAACAGTAGATAACGCAGGAATGAAATTACATTTAGTAATATATTTGCTTTGTTTAACGTCGCAATTGTGCATATATTTGCTGGTTTATTTGTACTATAATATAATTATAATATTCAAAACACCTCCAGTTTCCGTGTATGCTTAATATTCTAGCATATAAATACAAAGAAAAAATGTGCGTCCATTTAGCATACAAAACCCTTTTAACAAAAAATATTTAAAAGTAGTGACCCGAGTAGCAAAAACAACAAATTCGTGTTTTTGCTCAGTAAGTTTTGTTTACCTTTGACGAAATAAAATTTGCATATCTACAAACCATGAAAATAATTGTTCGTACAAAAACGACATAGTTTTTATTATTGGAGTAGAACTTGTTCCCGATTGGATGTGAAAGTTTTAGTGGATCACTAAACTCAGTCAGAAACGAGTTTTTCCGGCAGTAAAACATGGCAGAAAACGATAGAAACTTTGAAAGGATTTTATATGGTTTTGCAAGTACTCAACATAAGGTGTGCTCCATATTTCCATCATGCTAATGCATCCGAAGTAACATTGTGTTATAGTATAAGTATAGTTGGTGGTGAGGTATTAGAAAAACTTAAATTCATCCTTTACAACCACGACATTGTCACAATCTCTGAGCTAATTGGAAATTGATCCCTGTGCAATATTAGCATATTTTATGGTTAAATCCAACTTGATGAACCTAACCTGGTAATGGAGGATGAATTCATCAACTCTTCAATCATCTCCAGTTTATTTCAGGGTGAATTGAGTATTGAGAGCTAGTCCTAAGGATAGCCCTTTAGCAACGGCAAGAAGCTCGGAATCTATCCATCCTCCACATGTGTTTCATGTCGATCTAAACGTACTTGCTCTGAGCATATAACACACCTCGAGCAAAAACGTGCTATATTTGATAAAGCAGTATTATTGCTCTTAAGAAGCTATAAATTTGAGCTGCTATTGCAGAGCAGAGAGAAATATTTCACAGAAAAAACTTTGAAGATATGTAAAGTTTAGAGTCGACTTTAATGTTAGTTACTTGAAATGTCAATAGCGAATAGATTGAAATAAGGTGTAAAATAAAAGTTGATTGTGCCATGTATTGTTTATGAAAGCTATTGAATACACTCGAGATTGAAAACTGGGATAACAAGATTGTAAATTATATAGCTATTCTTCTCTCCAGGTTGTAGAGCGATTTTAGCTTCTCGATATGGTATATATTGATTTGTAAAGAATATATGGAATAACTACTAGCTGTGTTATTCTTATACGAAGATAAGTTGTCCACAAAATCATAGTATTATATAAATATGGGAAATGGGACTCAATTGTATTGATCAACATGTCTTGCCCGTTACATAAAGAAAAGACTGATCCTTGTGAACGTATCGGTTTTACAAGAATGCTACAAGACTAATCTTTCAGGACTGATGTCTCATACTTTGCTCAAAAATATTATAGTACTTATATACTGTTCAGCATTCAACCCTGTATAATAATATAGTCCATAATACAACTCATGGAACACTCCTTTAGTTCAAACGTTCCTAACATATACAAAGCCTCACAATAAATTTATGGATCACATTCCAACCATGTTGTAATACGCAATGATGAAAATGATCTGACAATGACAATCTGACATCTCAGATTAAAATCTTCCCTTTAAAGTATCAAAAGTGACGAATAAATTTTAATGCAACAGAAAGACTCATCTTTCATATGAAGTTGTTGTGCTGACTCAACTATTTTTTTATCACTTTGTACGTTTTCTCAAATAAAATGATGAGCAATAATATTTTCTGGTTCAAAGCACGAACTCGGTGCAGTACAACGTCAAGTATTTCATCAACTTCAACTCCAATCCATGCCCAATTGAAAATTTATCATCCTCTCCAGGAACTTTAAAGAGCGAGCATCAAAAAATTGTCTTTCCCCTCGAGTCAAACTATTTGAAATCTCAATTTCTCAGTGTGTCGAGGCGCAGCCTCACTCTTAATACAGTCTCCAGTCTTTGCTGTTTGCGAGTCTTAGTTCTTTTTATTTCCTTGGTTCCACAAATACTTGCACATCGTTGACGGCTGTGGCTGCCGTTGGTGTTGTAGTCTTGTATTGAGCGAGCCGGCCAGGACAGGAACCCTACGACTGCTAAGGTTCCGCTGTTTCTTCCGCGAGGAATTCAACCAGTTCGAAAGGAGATAGAGCTGATAATTTGGAGACAGTGAATCTGAATATCAAGCAACAAAAAATATCATGGATTTATAATATTGTTATTACAAAAAAGCAAAACACTAAACAGACATATCTAATAATAAACCCAAAAAAATCAACAAGATTGTCTAATAATAAGATTCAAAGAAACTAGTTCATTCCATAAGGTAAATCCAATATTTCAACTATTTATCAATGTATCCTCGTATTGTGAGTTACGTAAACAGACCGAAACAGTCTGGAATATATCGTGTGAGTTCATTATTTATATTTTAAATAAAGGAGGTCATAAAAGAAATAAGTACAGATAAAAATCTGTAATGCCTCTCCTGTAGTTATATCCAATAGAGCAGTAACGGTACAGCAATATTTCTCAATATTCCGAGTGCTAGTACTAGTTTAAAACCATTGGGATGAAATATCCAACAAGAAATGTTCAACCCACCCTGTCAGAACGTACGCCCTGCATTTTATGGCCCAGTGGTGTTTTACCCCCGTTACAGTTAACATCGCGAACTGAGTTTAACCGAGCCGGCTGGTCACTGCACTTCATGGCATTGCCAACTACCGTACCCAAGATTCCTTAAGCTTCTAAGTAACCTCACCCTGGATGGAGATATTGCCTTACGCAGTTCAAAGTGCCGGAGTGAATTTACGCGTTCCGGATTGTTAGTATTATTGGCCGTTACAGGCAAGTATCGTAAGTTAGAAACGCAGGGAAGAAACCTTCTTTTTTATGTTCCGTCTTTTATACCAAATGTTCGTTTACGGCTATGCAATACGCGAACGTGAAGCGTGTTTATTTTATTATACTGGTAATTGAACCTGGTTATTTTGGACACAATATTATTTATTGAACTGAAAATTCACTCACAAATTGACATAGGAATCCATTATAAATAGGATTACAATGATTCCTGAGGCTTTCTACTACTTCACTGAAATCAAATTTGCCACAGAACTAATACCGAAGTGAATCAGCTGTGTCGAGGCTCTTAACGTCAAAATAAATTCAGTACCACCGAAATAATGTCACAAAGTCTGAATTTGAAATTTTGATGAATATATAGTAAGTACTGGATCTTTGAACGAATGAATAGAAAAGCCTTTTGCCTCCTTACGATATTTCTTTTCATGTTTAGTCGTTCTCGGTTCAAATGTTTGTAACGGCAATACAATATGCGAACGGGATGATATATGGACTGGGATTTAGTCGTGCAAACGCACAAACCCTGTTTCTTAACTTGGCTTGTTTGTGATTTCTTGACGTTGTTTACTGAATATGAAGATTTATTTATGACTTTAACCACGTAACTTGATATACTTTTATGTTTATTTAAGACTGCAAATCAAAAGTCATTTAATGCGATATGACACCGCGTTTTTACTACTTAAATTATTTGTCGAATAAATCACGTCCTAATAACTGTCTTTGTAAGCAGAATTAGCGGGCCATTTCAAACAACTCTTGCCATTGAAACAAATTTTCTTATCTGCGACTTAAATGCTTTGAAGGATATCAAAGTCCTTTGAAATATGCTGGACCATCCACAGCTCTCATCTCGACTAAAATTTGCTACTGTTTCACCTGAAATATCATGATGAGGTTATAGGATAACCTCATGCAATACAAAAGTTATTTGCTGGAAAGTCATCCTCATTAAATCCAACTAAGAATTCCTCAAGATAACCATATGAAGAAGTAATATGTTTTTATCTGATCATCCTGTTCGGAGGAGCTTTAAGTCTCTTCTTCGTGAAAAGTTATCCAATTCTAATTCGATCATCCTGTTAAGGATCAACTAAGCCTTCACTCAAGATAACTCTTTGAAAAAGTTATTTGCTTAGTATCGGATCATCCTGTTCAGGACCAGCTGAGGTTTCGCAAGATGACCTTTTGCAAAATTTATTCGTTTTTCATCTTATCAGTCATTTGTTTTTCATCTGGTGGCCTCGTTTAAAACCAACTAAGGTTCTTCTCAGGATAGCCTCATGAATAAGTAATTTGTTCTTCATTTGGTCGTCTTTTGGTTAATCTCTAACTTTTTAATGAAAGTCATTTGTTTTTCATCTGGTTACCCTATTCAGGACCAATCGAGGCTTTCTGGATACCACACGAGTGCCATTTCTGCTCAAAATCAACAAAAGTGACTCTAAGATTCATCTCTGTAAAAAATTACATGGAAACATGTTTTCCACAATCGAGCTTTCCCAATTGTTTATTCAATAAATTTTGAAAATTTTGGGGGAATCCCAATTAAAGCTACATTAGGTGATCTGGACCAGGACCTGCTAGCTTATTTAGACCTCATGTTCATAAAAAGTTAACCTAATTTGATCCTCCTGCTTAGGATCAACTGAGCTCTTTCTCAAGATAACTCTTTGTAAAAGTTATTTTTTTAGTATCGGATCATCCTGTTTAGGACCAGCTGAGGTTTCTCAAGATGACCTTTTGCAAAATTCATCAGTTTTTCATCTCATCAGTCATTTGTTTTTCATCTGGTGACCTCGTTCAAAACCAACTAAGGCTATTCTTAGGATAGCCTCATGAATAAATAATTTGTTCTTCATTTGGTCGCCTTGTTCACATTGAACATCTTGAGGTTAATCTCTAACTTTCTAATGAAAGTTATTTGTTTTTCATCTGGTTACCCTATTCAGGACCAATTGAGGCTCTCGGGATACCATATGAGTGGCTCTAAGATTCATCTCTGTAAAAAATTACTTGGAAGCATGTTTTCCACAATCGAGTTTTTCTAATTGTTTATCCAATGAATTTGAGAATTTTGACCTGTTAGCTTATTAAGACCTCATGTTCATAAAAAGTTAACCTGATTCAAGACATGTCAAGTTCCTTATTTCTAGTTGGGGTACTGTGAAATGGGCATGAAGAGAGTCTGTTGCGAAGCGCTCTCAGTTTCTCTACAATGTCAGATTGTTTTCCAATACGTTTCAATTAATTTACTGTTTAAGATAAAGACAAGAATTCAGTAAGTCATAGTCAATGTTCAAAAACAGGATGTCTGATTATTGATCATTTTTTTTAGTACTGACATTCGTGTGTTACTCCAAATTTGATTGACAGTTACATATCGAGTCAAATCAAACATTGTTTGTCATGAGATTATCATTTTGAAAATGTAGACGCCAGTAAATATTACTGTAGTAATTTTGACTTATGGTTTTATAACAGAAGTCCAATACGTGCTAATGTTTCTCTTGACTATATTATTCGTATATCTTAAAGACGTCTGCTGAATTTAGACGTTATTATCTTGAAGGATATCAGTTTTTCAATTGACATTATCTTTCAGAATTGTTGTATCCAAATAACAATGTTAATGGTAGTAAACATTCCTGTAGTAATTTTGACTTATGGTTCTATAACAGTGGTTAATGGTTTTCTTGAATCCAAAAATTTGGACCGTAAGGGTATTATTGAGCTTGAGACTATAGATTATTTCGAAGGACCACCTTTTAGAATTGTTGCATCTACATACCACATTATAAAGATTTCACTAGTATTTCATGGAATACCATCGTCTGCATGGATAAGATCAGGTATTCATAATTGGCTCGTCACATTTTCATTTGATCAGCAGTTTTTCTTCAGTAATAAGCTAGAGCTGGCGGTTTTACAACTGAATCAAATTTAATAGTTATTTTAGAGCAAAACCAATATTGACACTTTCTCTACGTTCGATAACATTGTACAAATCTTTGTCTTTCGTCTGAGAATTTTAATCCCAAGTTGAGTGTAATACCTACTTGTACTCTTCTTCCACATATTTCAATTAAGCCAAGTTTATTAGAACATGGCAAGTTGAGTTTTTCATCTGCAACAATTTAAAATCCAGAACTAATTTCAACCCTGTGTGTAAATCACTATCAAATTATTAAGCAAGAAGAACGCATTTTGCAACGTAAGACTGCTTTGAATATTTCATTAAATAGCTAATCGCGAACTTTCGTAACCGGTGGAGTAAAACCAAGGTATGTATCTCGCAAACGTCGACTTCTTCTTCATAATTAATCCTTGAATTTAGGAGAATTGTCTAGAACTTTCTAGGAAGAATTAAGAAGTATACCAGTTATATTGATTTACTATACTAATCATGAGATATTGGGAGGCAAGTTATGATAATTATTCTGAAAATGAGTATCACTTTATCGTCGGTACTACGCTCGATTATTGAATTACAGTAGGGTAATAATCCTGCCATGGTTTCAAAGAGCGTAAAGTATTTGGATCTTGTTAGTAAAGAAGTGAACCTAACGCCCTTTCTCCATGCATATAAGTAACGTTCACATATCCTTATTTAGAGTATTAATATATACTTTCGTGACCGCTAACTCCATATATTCTCGACCGGTTCTCGGTCGCGCTAATAGCAATAAACACGCATTGTGCTCGAATTCACGCACATTTTAAATTAGATTTGCAGTTTCGGAAATATTACCGTTTCCCGGTATGCTTGCGTGCTTGGGCTTTACCGAGACCCTTCTTATTGCTTTATTCAACACTATGCGTTATGTATGTTCCAAATTGGCTGATTAGCTTTTTAATTAAATATTCACGAGCTGTATATTCTACCTTAACGTTCGTTAACAATTGATATTTTAATCATGATTTAGTGCAAAAAAGAAAAAGATTGAAAGAGAAAGCTGAGGTAATTTCTTAGAGATTAGAATTCATTGTAGAGAACAAATTGCTGTTTTCCCGCTCATCAA
Organism: Dromius quadrimaculatus; assembly: GCA_963989225.1. NCBI lineage: Eukaryota > Metazoa > Arthropoda > Insecta > Coleoptera > Carabidae > Dromius > Dromius quadrimaculatus. Next base: position 5,615,363 of record OZ022336.1, on the reverse strand, counting down.
AACTACAATAATTCGGATGATAAATCTATTGTAGTTGTTAAAGCACTATGATTAAATGTTTAAATGCTAACAAATCTGTGTTAGAAACTCCTGGGTTAAAGTTACAATATAATAAACACAATTAATGTCTTGTGAGTTGATAATTTATAAACGGTATCACACAGCTTGTAACTGGAGAACATATTCAATTTATGTCGAAATTCTCAATCAGGTTCATAATAAGAATGTAGTTTGTCTTGAAGAATCAATCTGTTTAATAAGTAGAAGTAGTTTATCATACAAATGTTTACTATTGATGTAAATAGGTGAATGTTGTGACTGATACGCCGATAACTCTTCATCCGTCCAATAATTCCACAGCCGAGTGATCTATTATCCCTTAATATAAATAAACTTCACCCAATGAATACATTATATACAAAGATGGATATTTGGCTAGATTTTGGCACAGAATTCAACGATTCTTTAACATTTTTTTTATCTGTCCTTTATCATAATTTCCAGCATGTTAGACTATTTCATCAACATATTTTGACTTTTTAGCTCTTATTCACTACGCTCACAACAAACAACGCTGAAATACTTTGACAGTAAAGAAGTATGTATATACATCATTATCTTCCTTAAGATTGGTTGCTGCTCGGTGCATTTGCTTGTAGTCAGCAGTCATGTGCGAACATTGAAATACATTCACGCATACTGTTCGAGAATACGTTCTTTGCGCATGAAGTGAACCATCCTTCGTATATTCTGAAAATTTTACGCACAATTGTTCAGTTTATTGCTGTTAAGTATCTGAAAAAGATTCGTCCTATTCTGTATCTCAGTAATCAGCACATCATCACAAATTACAAATCTTACTCTTCTTTCAAGAAAAGTATTTGCATATTTTGTTTTGGAATGCTTGTTCTCTCCACAAGCATGAAAAGAAAGATCCCTATTCAAATGCTGGAGAACGATGAAAAATTTTGCATTCTGAAAGCAGAAAGCGCACTATTATATTCAATTATCCCGATAAAAATACCCATACTCGCTGCATTCGGTATGATATGAGGTCTATTTCAACCTGAATTCCTGGAAAAGGACTCTTAAAATATCTAGATCCGCAAATCATTATGAAATCATGTTCAAATATTCACGGTTTCTCTTTGCTAAATTTTCTCGCTTGAAATTCTGAACCGAAGTTTGTCTATCTATTCGCTTTACCCTGTGCACTGCACCAGCGGATAACAAACTTTGTAGGAGATAGTTGACAATTCCAAGTATAACAGTTGGAAAATATCATAATCCAAGAACCAAATTTTCATGACAACATGATTTTGGTGTTCTACGTTCGAATCTTATTTGGAGTTTGGATTTATGGATCCGACGTAAGCACTTGGTCCTGCTGAATAAATGAATTGATATTTGATATTGTGTGGATTTTAATATAATTCTGAACTTCAATTTTCGACAAAAGTTCTAGAACCTCTGTTTGGTTGAACGTCTAAGCCAATGTGAGTTTTCTCTGTAAATCTGTACGAACCGTCGAGTTGGACGAGATATGAATAATACAGCACAGGAAACTATTAGACGGACCAAACGTTACCTTTGCTGTCCACTCTACACATTGCAGTGACGTAGCTAGAATTTTCTGTTGATGCAGTTGACATTTTGTCAAGAACTATTCTAAACCAGGAACAAGCAGCAGATATTGTTTCTTGCATTGCAGTGTCAAATTGTTTAGAATTGTATTCCACTTTAGAAAAGAAAATACTTTGCAACGACAACTTGAAGAGGAATTAAGGTTACCCGAATTATGAATTCCTTGATGAGGCTCTGAAAATTATGCCTATAGCTTTGGAATTTGAAAGGGGACCACGAACTGCTTAATCGAACGACTACCTGAACAAATGATTCAGTTAGTTGACATGATTTTGTGAGATGTGGCATGAAGTATGTATTCTAATTGAATTGAAAGCCCTGACTGTCAGATCCACTAGCGTGAAAATTAACGAGGCTAAGAATCTAAAGGAGCGTTAATTATCCGAAAATATAAGGTCTATAATTTTCTTATTCTTCGAGCGGATATAACCCTTCTTCCTCCTCCTGGATGCGTGCCTGCATCCGACAGAGCCGTCTATTTCCATTCTAATCGGAAAGGACAGCGCAGCCGGCGGTTCCTGTAAAAACCTAGAACCGGCGAACCGAACTCATCTCAGTCTGTGAAGGTTGAAGATCATATTTCACTCTGTGTCCAACGCTGTTCGCATACAAATTGGACCTGAATCCGCTATGGTCCAGGTAGCCTACGGATTTTCACTATTCGATGTTTCCAACTCTGAGTATGTGTTACATATGCTGCCATCATGTTAATGAATTTATATTTCGAATAGACATTTATGAAGTTTTATACCGATTTTATTGACTGGTAGGATACTTAGGAGGCTGTTAGCTTCGAGTATATTATGCAAATTTCACTCATTATAAGATATTATAGCTGAATTTATTATTGATATTAACGAAGACATACCATCAACAGACAATATTCATATATCATTCTAGGAGGCCTCTAGGTCAATAACTGAGTATTCGGTATGAATTTCATTGCATTTTTTAAAAGAAATATATTTTCGGCACAAGATCAGTTGCTAGACCTATGCTTAAAGTTGTCTTCAAGGTTTACTATTACGTCGATCGGTAAAAAGTACGAAAGGTGGATATCTACTTATGGTATCAACTCTCTTGACTAACCTTCCTTATGATGGGTTTGATTATTTCAGTCCATGTTGCCAAGGTGCAGTGCCAACTCATAACGTGCTCACTTCGCCAAAGCTCCTAATAGTGCTACTTGAGAACAGCTACCTGCGATCCTTATTAATGAGTGCGGCCTGATTCCAATTGCCTGGCCTAGACATTTTTGGAGATAAGCAATGAAATGTCATTTAGTTTCGAAATAAAGAAGTATCGAGAATCAAGTACTAAAATGATTGCAAGGTGTATTGAGTTCGAATTTCATATTAACATAACCATGCTAAGACTGGAAATCCCATTTTCAATGCAATATTTTTTTGAATTATTTATTAGATACTCCTTGAGAAGGCGAACGTCTTCAAGAGCTAGATTCTCTGATACGTATTTCTCCATATTTACGGATGTAAATAATACTTGTATCTTCCTAATAAGTATGTGAAGCACATCCAAACGTCCTGTTTGAAATTTCTTAGTAATAGAGAATTCATGACGCCACGGCTAACTGCGCAGGCATGAGATACTACCTAATCTTACTTCATACTTGGAAACTTGCCTTGTGCCGCGTTCTACCCACTAACTTGACAAAATTTCGATTCTGTTTTATATCTTAACATACCATTAAAGTTTAACCGTCAGAGTTTAGCGTTTAAATTTTGTTCGGAGTTATAGAAACTTTACTGCGGAATTAAGGGAGTGGGAAGGATTATTTTGTAGTGTACCTACGTAGAAGCACTTCTTTAGATTTCAATTAGCTGAGATAGGAGGAAACATCTATGCTTCTGTACTAATATCAGACAGAAATATGCATACATAATGACTGTAATCAAAACAAGCTAAGAATGTAGGTTATACTCTGCGAATAAAATATCCGGACTTATGGGTCTACTTTCTACAAATATAAGTTTGCATGATTTGAAAGTTGCAGGCTCAAAATATGTGTTCTGAAGAAGTTTGGATTAAATACGGAAATTGCAAAACTTCACTGTGCGGTATTATAACTTATAATCGAAAACTCTTACAATGTTCCAATGTATATAACTCAGTATTTCTTACTTGTGGCTGTTACTCTACCTCATGATCAAACAATGCTATACAGCAATTACCTGCAAGATATTTGAAAAAACTCAGTGTAATTATAATCCATCGACTTCCAGCGTTTGGAAGAATCTAATCCAAGGATTTTGCCCTGTCAACACCTCCAGGTTTTAATAATCTCTCCCAATTCTACAGTTACTAATGTCCCAGAGCAAAGACCTTAATTGGGATTCATGTTACGTAGAGCATGCGTATCAATAAATAGTGTAGATAAGAAACTAGAATTAGTATTTGAAAATTTCTATTACGATACTTCATCCTTCGATTAATGTTATACAACAAATTTCGTATCAGATTGTTCTGATAAAGGTTCAAATAAAGCCGAAAGCTTGACTGAACTTTGAGATAGGAATCTGTTATTTTGGCCATCTGCCTGGAAGTACAACAAACTATACTCCCAAAGAAGTTGATCACATGAACAAAATATTAGGTACAAGATAGACAATCTTGTTATATTTTCCTGAAAAATCCTGACATGTCTAAAGTTCAACTGCAGTTTGTGCAATTGTTAATATCTCAAAAACTATCCTCATGGCACAATTTTTTTCTAGTTCTGTAATCTAAATGTATGAAACTATATAATTTCATGCCAAACTCAAATTATTTTGGTTTGCAAATTTCAACAATTCTTATCAAAAGTTACCTCTTGTCATAAATTTTAGATTATGCCTATTCTCAGATTTTCCCCTATAAAATCTATACTTGTATTTCAATCGCTTTGAAATTTGGAGCGTAAATGGTGCATAGTATGCCTAATCGATTGGTCCCCTTAACATCCCGTTATATCTAGAATTTTTATTATAATTCCAGTCCCCGCTTCCATCTTTGCTTCCGCCTAACATTCTGAAACTGTAGATATCTCGAAAACTATGCTCTCGAAACAATTTTTTCTCAGAATTTCGTATTCTTCATGTACGGAACTATATTATTTCATGCCTAATTCAAAATTATTCTGATATAAAAATTTCAACAACTTTTATCAATGATTACTCCTTGTCATAAATTTTAGATTATGCCTATTCTCCAATTTTTCTCTATGAAATCTGTACCTAATGTTAAATGATTCTGAAATTTGGAACACAAATGGTACATAGTATGCCTAATCAACTGGTACTATTGGCATTTCGATATCTCCATTTTTTTCATGATAATTCTAGTCCCCGCTTTCACTAACGCTTCCGCCCTACATTTTAAAATTGTTAATATCTCGGAAACCATCCTCCAGGCACAATTTTTTTCTAGAGTTTCGTAATCTACGTATATGAAACTATATAATTTCATGCCGAACTTAAGTTATTTTGGTTTGAAAATTTCAACAATCTTTATCAAGAATTACTCCTTGTCATAAATTTAAGATTATGCCTATTCTCCGATTTTTCTCTATAAAACCTGTACCTGTTGTTCAATGGTTCTGAAATTTGGAACACAAATGGTACATAGTATGCCTAATCAACTGGTACTATTGAAATTTCGATATCTTCATTTTTTTCATGATAATTCTAATCCCTGCCTTCACCAACGCTTCCGCCCTACATTTTAAAATTCTCCTGACACAATTTTTTTCTAGAGATTTGTAATCTACGTATATGAAACTATATAATTCCATGCCAAACTAAAATTATTCTGGTTTGAAAATTTCAACAATCTTGATCAAGGATTACGCCTTGCCATAAATTTCAGATCATGCCTGTTCTCAGATTCTTCCCTATAAAATCAGTACTTGTAGTTCCATGGCTTTGAAACTTCAAACACAAATGGTACATCGTATGCCTAATCGATTGGTGCTATTGCCATTCCAGTATCTCCATTATTTCCTTTATAATTACAGTCACCGTTTCCACCTCCACTTCCGCCTAACACTTTAAAATTGTTGATACCTCGAAAACTATTTTCCCGAAACAATTTTTTCTAGAGTTTCGAAATCTGCACGTGTGAAACTATATAGTTTCATACCAAACTCAAATTATTTTGGTTTGATAATTTAAACAATTTCTAACAAGGGTTGCCCTTGTCATAAATTCTGGATTATGCCTATTCTTGAATTTTTCTTTATAAAATATGTATTTGTTATTCAATCGCTCAAAAATTTGAATCACAAATGGTACATAGTATGCCTGAACGATTAGTGCCTTTGGCATTTCGATATCCCCTTTATTTTTATCATAATTTTAATCCCCGCTTCCACCTCCGCTTCCGCCTAACATTTTAAAATTGTTGATACCTCATGGTACAATTTTCTTCTGGAGTTTCGTAATCTAAATGTATAGAACTATATAATTTCATGCCAAACTCAAATTATTTTGGTTTGAAAATTTCAACAATTTTTATCAAGCGTTGCCTCTTGTCATAAATTTTAGATTATACCTATTCTCAGATGTTTCCCTATAAAATCTTGAATCGTTGTTCAATCGCTTTGAAATCCGAAACACAAATGGTACATAGTATGCCTAATCGACTGGTGCCATTGGCATTCAAGTATCTCCATTTTTTCAATGATAATTTTACTCCCCGCTTCCACCAACGCTTCCGCCCTACATTTTAAAATTGTTGATATCTCGGAAACCATCCTCCCAACACAATTCTTCTCTAGAGTTCAGTTATCTACGTATATGAAACTATATAATTTCATGCCGATCCCAAATTATTCTGGTTTGAAAACTTCAACAATTGTTACCCCTTGCTATAAACTTCAGATAATGCCTATTCTAAGATTTTCCCCTATAAGATCCTAACTTGTTGTTCAATCGCTTTGCAATTTGAGACACAAATGATACATGGTATGCCTGAACCTCAACAATTGGTGCCATTTGCATTTCGGTATCTCCATTATCTCCATAATAATCTCAGTCCCCGATTTCACTACATTTTATCAAGGGTTACCCCTTGTGTTAAATTTTAGATTATGCCTATTCTCACATTTTCCTCTATAAAATCTGTACTTGTTGTTCAATCACTATGAAATCTGGAACACAAATAGTACATAGTATGCCTAATCGATTGGTGCCATTGGAATCTTTTTATCTACATCACTTTCATTTTAATTTGACTCTCCGCTTCCACCCCTGCTCCTGCCTAACATATCAAAATTATTGATATTTCGAAAACTATCCTCTCGACACATATAATTCCATGCCAAACTCAAATTATTTCGATTCCAAGGGTTTCCCCTTGACACAAATTTCAGATCATGCCTATTCCCAGGTTCTCCCCTATATAATCGGTACTAGTTGTTCAATCGTATTGGAATTGGAGACACAAATGGTACATGGTATGCCCAATTGATTGGTGCCATTGGCATTTTGGTATCTCTGAGCAGAATCATTAATGGCTATCTCAAATATAGTGAAAGAGAAACAGTACACTAGCCGCAAAAAGCGATATTCTCTTTTCAAAGTAGTTTTCAGATTTGTGTTGAAGCAGTAGATTGAACTATTCATAATTGAATTCTCTCAAAGTCAAATTCACTCAGAGGTTTTGATGCGATGGGTAAATACCTCTCCAAATTACAATTATCCTCTCTTTGAGCTGGAACGTATTCTGTTTGAGTCTCCCGGACAAATATTCCTCGTTAGAATCTAGTTACCTATGAGGACCATAGTCAATTGTTGAGGTTACAGAGCACTGATATGATTGTGGTCAGTTTCGTTTGTTACGATAAAGTGCAGTCTTTATTGAATTCCAATGTGGTAAACTTGATAATTAATTGTAATAACGAGAGGATGCCAAATCCTTTTGTCAGTGATAGAATGATCACTTTTACATCCTCTAGTTTGAATTACAATGACTTCTGAAATGTATCACGATACTATTTAAACGACAATTGAACATAAAAGAATAAACCGTGCAAATATATCAAAGCACAGTTTCTTGTGATAGTTTGTTACGATGATAATAATGCTGTATTTAGAGCTTGAGGTCAATAACTCCACTTTTCTGTTCGATATTTGTTGCTTGAATATGTGCCCTTCCATTGGAGGGGTTTGTATCACTTCCTGCAAAGGACGACAACAGTTTCCAGATTCACTTATCCTAATTGTCCGCACACGTGTCGCACGCTAAGTTTGTCGATTAATTGGACAACTAAATACGACACGCACATCGGAATTCGATTGGACCGATTCGGGTAACCTGTGAGAGCTAACCGGTGGACGGTAATCGGTGCAGAATGACTTTGTTAGGAAGTGTACCGTTCGAACGCACATAATGGAAAATTAATAAGAAACTTAGTCACCAGAACCCAGGACTTGAATAACTGAATTTCGTAGTAATGCTACGTTGAAGCTTCAAATGAGATAGGTAGACAAATGTGTAAGTGCATTGATTCTTGCTACAGAATATTGATTTCATCACTTTTTTCAAATTGTGGGCCATATACCATTACCATGTTCCTACTCTTGGCAAATATTTTATGTGGTTTCGTCCACATAGGTCGCTACAAACCTCTCTAGCGTCTTCCGGAACTTCTAAATGTTGTTGCAGTCTAGTCTTAATAAAATTTATTGATATATAAATCAATTTGAACACTGCAGTCATCATAAAAAAATTCTCTTATCTAGGGTTCGTCACATCTTCACATAGCGTCGGGCTAGTCTACCCCAGAACTGACTGAAATGTCAGTTGGAAGAAAAAGAATCTATTCAGAACAAAATCATATATTCTTCGTTGAGTTACATGAATGATCGAGTGACCAAAGATCTTTATCTCCAAATGATGTTTTGGATGTTATTTGATTAAATTTTCCTTTCAGGAATAAGATTGAAACTTTCAGCATATCTATCCTGGAATTAAGAAAGACGAAATCCGTTGACTGATAATCGATTGAATGAAGTAATTGCGATAATTTTCATTTTAGTTATACTCCGAAGGATTATGGTTTGATTCATTCTGCATTCAGTTGAATATATTTTTTCCCCAATGTTTCCTTTCTCTCGTGGTTTTAAAAATTGCAGCTCCTACGTTCTCTCCCATGAAGCAATGACCATTTCGCAATTTCTATAGCTCCGTGTTAATCCTTTACAATGCACAATTAATGATTAATTGTTTGTGCGCCGCGCGACGCTATGGACGTTCTCGACGCTGTTTAGAACAGAGAACGCCGTTTGTCCCGCTGATAGAATTAGGATGGAATTTTGCACGCCATTCGCCAGTTTTGGTCACGTGATCATAATGTGTTGTTGGGACTTTCAATGAATTTCAATTGTTTTAGGCCATTTTGTTGTTGACTTCACAATTTAGATTCCCATTTTATCCCCTAGCTCGAATGCCTTTCATTGTTTCACGAATATATTGTCAAAACATAAGCTGTTTCTTGGTTCAATTCATGTTCATGGATACCTATTTTTCATAAAATAAAATAGGACATATTCTGTTTGAGGTTCTGTTACTAAACTATACTTCAAATTGTGCTTGTTGACAGAGGAAATTTTTACTTCTTTCATAAAAGCTTTAAGTTTCAGCATCATTGGAACCTAATGATAATTCTTCAGACTAAAGAATATCCATGAAAACTGTTCCTCAGAAAAGTGCTACATCAACATGAATTGGCCTGAAAATAAATATAGCGATATTGTGGCAAGAATAGAATGAAGGAATGAAAGAATTGTGTATATGGGCAATAACCAGTGTAACAAATGTATATTTGTAAAAAAAAGATGTTTCTCACGTAATATATTTGTAATGTTTAGTCGGGTAGAACGAACGTATTGGAGGCGTTTCGCGTTCCCAACATTTTGAAGTATCATCTTCTTTATCACATAATCACTTTATTTATTTTTCGTCATAAACATTCAACATCCCAGTGTCAAAAAGTCGCGCACGCCTATGTCATGGTTTACTGGCAAGCGTGCATGAACACTAGAAGAAATTCCCACGATCGGCTCTTCTAGTATCTGGTATTTTAATAGATACAGTGTGACTGAAGCACGACTTATAATTACAAAGATGCTTGATACTGAGTACTACACTGTACTATACTCTCTAAGAAGATATATCAGTGATTGCCAAACTCTTCCCAGTGATGAAGATGGTGAAAAAATATGAACCAATATTCATGTTACACTAGGAAGTAGATGTCTCAAGTCTTGACATTTTTTTGATTCTTGGGAACTTGATAATATCACGGAATTTGTCGGCAATCAAAGTATCCTAATAACAACTACAAGGGATGCCTTTGTTGGAGGAGTGATACTCGATTTTGTTAGAATATTACAACCTGGTACTCAAATGCTTCTATTGTAAGAAAGTTGATTGAATCACAAAGTAGCAAGATCCAGTTCTCAAATCATAGATGACGATGTAGAATATGCAAATATATATTCACTATTTCTTCTGAAATTTCCTCGATGCGTTTCTAACGGTTATACTTTTTTCTTTCTCTCGATTGTTGAGAATCGCTGTTGAGAAGTCTGGATCTTTTGTGCTACAGAAAAATACCAATTGCGACTACATTCTATTTCCTCATCGTTAGATTTAGGTTGCCCATGAGTTTGTTTTCAATCTTGATTGTAACGCGTTGATTTCTATTATATTAACACTATGTGGTCTTCAGGTGTTTTTATTCTATAGTAGTTATCATTAAAGTTTCAGTTGAGTGCGTAAGATAATTTTTACTTGGAATTTTTTTTATTTTGTTAGAGTGACAAAAACATTAGTATGAACAACGACATGGCATCTAATTTAAGAGCTGAGATGAGAATAGTTATGATGCTTTCAAATGGTTATGATTCGACAAGAACTTATTCATAATTGCCTAGGATTTTTTTATTTGAGATGTCCAATATGACTCTGCTAATAAGCACTGTGAAATTTTTTTCTCTTATAGATGCTAGAAGACCGCAGTTATATATGCGCAATGTACCAGAATTTTCCTAGAAATGTATCAGTAATTGGCAAACATTACGCAAAAAGAAAGAAGTGACAAAGCATCCAGTGATGAATTTGTTTTCTGGCAAGTGTAGTTTTGATGCTTTCTGATGGTTGAAGATCGCAGTACTAGATGTGAATTGTAGAATCTTTTAGAAAACTAGCACTCTCTGAAAAAATGTCAGTAATTTCCAAACATTAACTAAAAAGGAAGATAGTGACAAAGAATCAAATATTCTGGTTATGTCTTAACATCGTTTTGACGCTTGAAGATCGCAGTACTGTCTTTTTGGGAGCCCAGCATCAAAACTCTCTAAGGAGATGTATCAGTAATTGGAGAACATTTCACTAAAGGAAAAGTAACAAGCAACGTTCTTGTTACACTAGGAAGAGGATTTTTTATGTCATCGTTCTGATGTTTGAACATCGCAGTACTATACGCAAATTGTAGATCCTTTTCGAGGATTAGCACCTACTTTCTAAAAAGTTGAAATAGTGATTAGGAAACATTTTCCTTGGTGATAAAAGAGTATCAATTAATGATCTTGTTGTCCTGTGAAGTGAACTTTCCATGTCAGCATCATTCTAATATTTTCTGATGGTTCCTCTTATATTTTTATGCGAATGATTGGTTCTTCTGGTGAATTAGCACTAAGACCTGTTGGAAATTATTGACAAAATCCTCGATGGTTCTACGAGGATTGTATACTAACTTCGGTATAGCTTCGATCTAGATAACACTTGACCATAGAATAAAGTCATCAGGTGTATAAAATTCACCAGATCTTGTTATTATGTTTCAACGCAAAGTTGATGATCATAAACATGTACAAGATAATTTTCGTAATTATGAAAATCTGAATTTTGGTCCGTAAGCTGGGTTCGCGTACAAGTAACGAAATAATTGGAAGGAGTGCATAATATGATACAATATAACACTCAACATCAGCTCCTGCACACTGATGATATTGTATTGGTAGTAGAAAAAACTATTTTTCTTGATTGTGACGTTGTAACATCGAACTGGAATCACATTTTTCTCAAATCTGGAATATTACTTGTATCATTTATTTTTGATCATGTACAACTACATTAGTTTGTTGTCTTAACGACTGTATATAAATAAGAGCGTTTAGGATACGATACAATCATACCCTAGTGTATACAGACTTACCAACCTCCTTTAACCTGATGTTTTAATCACTTCTGAAGTGGTCGTCTTCAAAGATTTGGCTGTACTTATCTCAAAGAACCTCGTTACGCTACAGGAAGGCGACATCCATCACGTTCACAAAATCCAGATAAACTTTTTAAGGATAATGCTAAATTCTAATTATTGAGAGCGTTTTTAAGTTTAAGTTCTCGTGATTTCTGTTGATTTAGTATTTGAAGACTTAATGGCTATATCAAGAGTATTTTTGGGTTTGGCTCCTATACATACAATTTGAATTAATGATTACAGTTCAAATAATATCCAACTGGGTGCAATGAACGAAATAAATTCGAGTTGAATTCTGCAAGCTAGTGAAATCCAACAAGGGAGATTATTAAATACAAACGCAATTTTAATATAATTAGCCATAAAATGCAGTAAACCATTTCAGTCGGAACGTATTGGTAATTCGATTATTTCCTTCATGCAAATATTTCGTGAGTTTGTTGCTGTTCCATGATAACGCTAATTTTGGAGTAATTTTTCCTCAGATCCACATATCAATATGATAAAGCTGATAACTACAAACTGAATCAATGTTCTCATAATTTATTACAGAAATTGAATTTGGCATTTTTCACTTACAAATGTGAAAAACGAATACCTTTACAATAGAAGATACAACAAGAAATGGAAATGTACATTCTCCTGTATATGGAATAAATCATCAAATACTTTTTTCACAATAAGATTCAAACTTCTCAAGAAGAGAACGAATAAACTATGAATGAAATAATGATGTACATAATATATGAGAGTATAAAAGACTTCTGGGGACTATATCGTACGCTCTTTGGAACCTTGTTATTATAATTACGATGTGCTTGCATGCATACATAATAATCTTTGAAAAGTTTTTAATCAAAATCTTCAGGTGAACAACACGAATATAACATTCCTTCCGAATATTCTCTTTGATTTTCTTCAAAGTATGGAAGTTTCTCGGGCAGAAGTAAATGATCAAGATTGTTAGCGAACAAGAAAAGAAATGCTGATCAAACAGCAGAAATGCTGGATAATTCAATTTTGTAATATTTGCACAGTTCATAACTGATCCTATTGAGGTTTCTATTGATTAGACAAGATAATACAGAGTTTTATTTTCCCATAACTTTTATTATTGAAGAATTTGGTTTTGAGCGAGAATAGAGATTGTTATTCCATTATTATTGTGTGATAATTGAAATCCATCCAATATAAGATATTTACTTTGATTCTGAATTAATTGTTGACAATATTATACTGGATGCCCCAGCATGGATGATTACTTCGAACCACTTTTTACAACGCTAATAAATTAAATTGAAGTTTTGTGTGGATTATACATAATTTATCTCTTTCTATAAATAATTATATTTATTTATCAATCACATTTCTATTGCTCTTAATTCTAAAATAATTTATGTTCCACTGGTTGATACTGAGTTGTAAATTAAATATTTATCAATGTAGTTCATACTTTCTAGTGAAATGATAACAAAAAACAACAATGGAATATTGGAATAATATTTATTATGAAATTGTTCGTATTTTTTATGGTCATTTTAATTATTATTAATGTTGAAAACAAATATGGAATGCGCATGAATAATAATCTGATTTATATTATGTGCACTAAAATTTAATTTACGTCTGTCGTAAATTTATATTCTTTCAAAACTCAAAACAAGACTAATTATTCCCAGACTTGTTATCAATTCTCCCACTCAATATCCAATAATTTTTTGTAATAAATAATCAACATTCTTGTTGATCTGATTTTCTCTCAACTTCTTCATGTATCACGATTTCATCTTCATTAATCAATAGATAATAACAATTAGTTTATTTCCAAAGCCCCCAAGGTAGACCTTCAAGAATAAGTTTCAAATTAGTTTGAAGAACGGTAGGAGATAGCAAAATAGTTGCAAGTGTATTAAAATACAGCAACTTTTTGAATTAAAAGTTCTATCTTAGCGAAATACCAAGATACGGTGTATTCCTTATGGGACAACAAGCTTTTGCGGAGCTTTCAGAATTGACTGAAGGCTACATCATTCTGAAAACCAAACTAAAAATCTATTTTTGCCGATTGATTATAGAAGTACGACTTTATTGACAGTTTGCAGTCTATTAAGTGTCACTTTCACTGCCAAGGCTCGCATTGCAACATGGCAACCGATCAAGAAATGCATGGCAACATTATTTGATGATAACATTTCAAAAAATATTTAATTTATTCATAAAATTGAACAAATTCAAACAATTGACAAAAAAATTATGTGTTCAACACCACAAAAAATAAAAATTCACTGCCTTACCCAGATTTATAGATTCGGCTTAGCCGCGTCAGTTAATCTTCAATTTTTTTGCCTACTTAAACAAATAACTATTTTGAGATAGTTCCAGGAGAAAAATTCAATCATTTTTTGACTGGAACCCGGTTGAAATTTATTATTTCAATATCCGAAAATTTTTTGCAGCAAGTGTTACTGAAGACTTTCAGATGATACAAATTTTGACTCTAATATCAGACAACCCAAATGCCTTATTCGTGAACAATCACGAAATGCAAATGCGAGTTATAAAATTTGCACTTAAAACTACCTTAACGACTGAATAAAGCCTGGATAAAATTAAAATTGAGGGGGACTTTGAGAAAATTGTGTTTAAAATTGGAAATCATTTGTTTGTTCGAATATTTATGGGCAACATTAAATTTTTAATATGCACGCCTCTATAAATGTCTCGGGGTGAATCTGCCTAAAGTGATTTCAGGGCTGCGCTCTAATGAGGGGGAGAAAATTCTTCTGACTCTAGCTCTTCTTACATGTATTTACTTTAATTATTTATTCATCTATCAATGTCAGGGGATGAAATTAGATACACAACAAAACGGTGCCTCAACGTTTTAATATTCATATTGGAAAGTTCATTCCTGCCTGCAGGAAATATTACACACTCTAAATGACAAATGAGATAGTTTTTCTAACATCGCTGAACGGCTATATTCAACAAATTTCTCTTCGCCGATTTTCCGCTAGTACCACCTGGTCGACAAATATCCACTCTTGAAAGTAATAGTTTGGTAATAGCAACAAAAACATTATTTGACATTTTAGCATTGAATATATACAGTATGTTTTGATAATATGTCGATTAATTGTCATTTTATCATCATTGTTAATGTACTTGATAATAATCAATAGAAAATAGGAAGGAAAATTTCATTCAACGGTACCAATTCAGTGAATATTAGAAGTGTGGCACGACTAAAATGTGGTTGATGCTTTCGATTTCAAAATTATATGATATGGAATCAAGTGTAGTATTAATGGCATGTTTATTAGGTCACTATATAGCACATTGGCCAAGTAGTAGTCGACCGCATAATATGCGGTAATCAATACATTCTACTTCATCTACTGATGAAAATGGTTACAAGAATTGAGCTGTTTGAGCTGTTCATATGGAAAATGTGTACCACAAAGTCATTTGGTATTGTTAAAGCATTTATACGGTTAAAAAGTGAGGGAATGATGATCTCGTCATATGCTATGATCAATTCTCTTGGGCGTGGTAACCAACAATATTGAAAAAAATTCTCATTAGGCAGTAAAAAGGCATGCATACCGTACAAAAGATCATTTTCACTGAACCTCAGTCTGGCTGTGTAGCTCGACTCATTGAGAACACACCTTGGAAACGCCAATATCTATTGAAGTCGTTCGGTCGAATAGCTGTCATTCTTCAACATCTTTTATCACAAGCTCTCGCGTTTTTTGCATTTTATTTTTAAGTGCTTCCTCTTCATTTGTCTGTCAATACAATCAAAAATCCATGTCGCACGACTATGAGCAAGAAATTTATTTTTATGAGCGAAAGAATATTTCTAGATTCAAACTCAATTCACTTTATGTATGTCTACTAGATATGACGAAGGACTGTAATTCCACTGCATTATTTTGAATACAGATATTGAAGAAGATCTCTTCTCATTGGTAGGTGAATGTAGGTTACCTCCAAAAAAATATTACATCTCAGAGCACGAATAATTCAATCCTGAATTGTTTTTTCTTTCCGTGTTTATCGTTTTGGTTGGACGATTCGATAATTATCCAAATGGAGGCATAAAAAAGAAAAGACTTAGACGGATCGAGGCATCCGTCCATTTTGTTTAATCGGCAGTAGTAACGCGATACAGTTCATTAGGAAACCTCTTTTGATACATTCTTTATGCAAAACATTGCAATAACAGGATTTCAATTTGCCATACAATTTTTTTGTAATTCCTCAACTGCAGGTCTTATTCATATTTACTAAAATGATAATTTTGTCTTGTTCAAGAAGTGGGTACGTTTGATTTGTGATCTTATTTTCACTGTTACTTCTGTTGAATTTTCATGTATAAAATTGGTTTTCCAGCAATAATTATGTTTCCAAACGATTTTTTCGAGTCTCAAAATTTTCATTACCGATGTTTCCATCAAGGGCTTTCCAAATGTTGGGAGATATGATGAAATAAATGATGATGAGATAAGAGTCCAAACATATAAACTTTAAATATATGGAAACTACGGTCTTTACTTGATCTCAGTTTCAATTTTTATAGAATATGATATAATTAATTCACTGGTTTTCTCATCTGGATCTTAGAGCAATTAAATTCAGCCCATATTTGATCTACAATCATGAATTTTTTCATCTTGTTTTATGTTGTTCATATCAAACAGATAATAGTTCCAAACAATGTCCATATATTTCAAAGTTATCTAATATTCTTGAAATTTATTTAGCCGCAACATGTACATGTAGATTTTCAACTATGAAAGAACTATTGCGCTGCCTTTCAGCTTTAGAAATATATTGTTTGTTTTCCAGTCTTTATCACAATGTATTTGTGCTTACAGAAACTACAAACCATCGGAGAAGACTTCTGCGGCTTGGATGTCAACACTCCTCTTGGAGGCGAGCAGCCAATCGCTGCCATTCCAGTCCTGCTATTCTCAACACGTCTTTCAGCCGTGGCAGCTACCAGCACTGGAGATTTCACCGTAGTCTTCGTAGGAACAGCATCTGGACATCTCAAAAAGGTAAAACCTCCATATATTCTCCATGTCCTCACTGTACAGACATTTGTTCTTCTATTCCCTTGGATACACTACACAACTTGAAGTTTTGTATGTGTCTACAGGGAGACAACTAAGTTGATATGGGGGAGAGTCGTGTTGGTTAACAAGAGAGTAATTAGTAGTTATTGTTAATGTTATTATCACTAATCCCAGAATAGAACCGTGACTTCTAAAAACAGAAATACAAACTTCTGTAGGTATTATAACTATCATGATGTGGATATGCAGTTTCTGCATAATACAATCACATGATAAAGTCAACTTCCTCAAGATTCTGCTAAGTCCTCTAATCGGATTATATTATTAAATTATCGAAAATTTCCATGATTCCATCTGTATTATGAGTTACAATACTCATTAATCGGAATAGTAATTATCTTGTAATTTTTCCAAAGGTTGACTTATGATCCCGTGGTTCATCAGTTGATATTGATGAAATGATGCTCCAGTTATGGTTAGCAAAGCTTGAGCCTCAAAATGTGTTACTGCTAGCCATCAACTTGTAGCTAACTTCCAAGTGATGATGGAAAAAGAGATCACTTGCAAGCGTTGACAAACTGGTATTTTCGAAGTATTGATATTCTCAGTTTGTTGGAATGTTTTTCGTGGTAATTAAAATGACCACGGCCACAATCGCTCTCCCCAAATTTGCAACCTGACTTCTTGAGTTCTGTCAGTTCTCACCCGAGGTTCCATTGTGGCTTCGGCTGGTTGGTTTCTGGTTAGCCAGTTGTCAGGGCGTCTCCCTGGGAGACCTGCATGTTTTAGCTCCCCTTCTAAATCTGGAGGAAAATTCTTTCTAGTTGGATATATGTCGACTCCCTCAAGAAGTTTTATTCACTGTGTAAGCAAATGATCGATTTTGCTATTCTGCGTTTTGGTTTACGTTAAGCGCTGTTTTAAAGTTTTTCATCGGAAAGTAACTGTATCGAAAGTTTGAAGTTTGTCGGTGTTTGAATTTATAGCAGGACGAAAGGAAAACAAACATTGCTTCCAAAAAGGATACACTTCGAAAGAAGGAAGAACTTATGAAGTTTCTAATACAAGAATTTACTTATCATCTTCCGAATATATATAATGTTAATAATATTTATCAATGCGAAATATTTATGGTTTAAGTACGTATGGCATTTGGGGATAATCCGGTATAGGTATATAATGCAATAAATCCACTTCCATTGCAACCGTGATTTGGTTAGTATCAATAATAGCTCGTGATTATCAATAGAAGCTTTTACTGTTGAAATCACGAGAAAATATTTTTCCGCAATATCAAAACGCAGTATATGAAACAAGTAATTTGTGGCTTTTGTAAATATTATTTCCGTATAGAATTTAAAAGCGATGTGATTTTTACGTATAAAATACACTTTGATCTCTGATGTAAATGAATAGTATGTTTTGATTATTTTTATTCAAATGGGATGAAAGTAAATCCTAATTGAAACTACATTTTACTGCCACAATCAATTTTTAGTAGTATTTCACATGACGGATGTGGAATATGAAAATTTATTCATTAGTTCAATAGCCTCAGGAAGAATTATTGCTCAATATTTTCAACAATAATTCATGCGATAGGTCTAAATTTTATTATTTATATGGACACATCTGCTCATGAACTGAAGTGTGTGATAGAGAGGAACAATCTGACGTGGACATCACGTGACTTACTTGTACATCATTGGATATATTAATATACAGAAATTTATTCGAATGGTTGAAAGATGTACTTATTCGTTATGAATCTAACTTCATGTCAATTTATAAGAATCTGTTCCTTAGACTACACTTTCGATTTAGCCGATCGCAATCATAATGCGAGGTGTACAACTAGATGTTATACAGGGTGTATCCATACCCATGTAACAAACTTTAATGGTATATAATATTAGGCGTACTTATCATGAACCAAAAAGAATTTTTTCGAAATTCTTTATTTTGGAAAAGGGTTTGAGTAAATGAAAGGTTTCGGAACACTTGTGTGATGGCTACTCCTAAGATTATTTACCTAAAATTTATTAAAATAGACTACGTTCAATAACATTACATAAAATTGTGTGTATATTTTCGGATATGAAGATGAAAAACAGTGATACCTGAAGTTCTCATGTTCTGCTGAGTACTGTTGATTTCACTAATTTTGGAAAAACTCTTTTTGATTAGTATGCCAAATACTATATCATTAAAGTTCATTACATAGTTATAGATACACCCTGTAGAACTGTTTAATACAAAATTTCAATATTCTACGACTGATTATTTTGAATTTATGCGGAAAATTTGAAAAGACACATATAAAGTGCACTTTCGGCTCAGTCAATTCGTACGGGAATAAAAAAATAGCTATTAAGATGCTACAGCAATCTCAAATACTCAATTTTAATATCCCACGGCTAACCAATCAATTAATTTCCAATTACATAATTCTCATAAGGTCTCTCCACTCTCTGCAGATTCATTTATCAGTCTGAAGTAGGCTGAAAAGATGTTCAAACGTTAGTTTTGATCTGTAGGTATCGTATTACATGTCCATTCGCTTTTGTCAGACTTCAAGAAAGTAATGTGTATAGGTAGTCAGGAAAATACCTCCACTTACTTTTTTAAAGAGCATGAGATGGAATTATATATAATAGATATTTCTTGGATATTGACATGAGGCTCGAAGCGTAAACAACATTTGACATCATTACAGCAACTTGCGGTAATACAGCTCCACAATTTGACAAATGCTCAAAGCTCCATTTGTCGTCTTCCTAAAAAGCCGAATAAACAAGCTCTGGCGTATCGTTGTAGAATAAAAGCTCTGATAATGATGTTCACATAACATTGCAACAACGCAACCAGAACGTTGTTCACTTCTCAAACGAAATGGGCCGTAACGAAACGAAAGTGACGTGAGGGGCATGCCCATACCACTCATTACCTGAAGGGAAAAACTTAACTAATTGCCCACTACTTTACGAACTTGAGATGTTTTTCTCTTTTGCTCATTTCTCACAAAAGTAAAGGAGGAAGGAAATTCGATGAGCAATGTGCCTTCCAAAAAGATCTGAAACTTCAAAAAATAGTTAGATATACAGGACGATCTGAAAAATATGGAAGCTATTCATGATTTATAAGCTTCTTTAAGTTGTTGAAGATGAAGACGACAATAGCAATCCCTGCCACCATTGATAACACCCAAATAACCATTCACCACTCATGTATTTGAAGATTGGAATCTTGTGATGGTGATCTGAGCAATCTAAGTAACCACATGAATTACCAGTGGATGTTATTCATTCAGAATTATTAACCGAAAATTTGTCAATAACTCAGTAATATTCAATTTTACTGGACACTGGCATACCTTTTTTTCTCAATAATCCTGTATCTTCTGAAGAAGTGACTTCCAAATTATGTATGCTTGAAATTTCGAATACTCTCAGTGCTATTCATTTTTTGACTTCAACGAATGGAGAACTGTTTGCTATATGGAAATTCTTGCACAGTATTTATTCGATTATGTTCATCTTTGGAAGATGACAATATTCATAATGCAGGAAGCTCCAGGTGGAGTAGTGTGTCTTGCATCTGACATTCCCGTTTAATTTTCCAGTTATCGCTACCTTAAACGAATAATTTCGCGAGTGCTTCAGTCAGATATGTCATTTTTTGTATGCCCAGTCCCGCACGGCTACGTGAGTTGACACTTTCAATTTAAAAAAGGTCTAACATTCGCTTAACTGTGGGTTGCGGTTCACGCGTTTGCTTGGCCCATGCTATTCTATCCTTCTTTCAGGACACAAAGAAATGTTAACCGAAAAAGATTTTCCTCTGGATGAAGTAATTCCTTATGACCGCTGTGACATACACAAATCCACGAATGATTGTATTGACAGCTCAGAGATGTTCATGAAATAACGTATGGATGTTTGTATTTCGCATGTTCGTCAGCATTTTGAATTGATTAATCCGGATGCTCACCCTTACAGGCTTGTGTATGAATACTGTTGGCATATATTATTCTGTATGATTCGAATTCAAATTTAGATTTAGATTCGACTCTGTGAGATGAAAGCACGTGATTTTATTATGGTTTTGAAGAATTTGCATAGTGAAATATTTTAATCCAATATGTCGCCAACTTCGCATTTAACAGGATTAGAGTAGAGATGAATTGGATTGAATTTACCTGTGTTTTTCACACTGTTCCTACTAATGTTTATTTATTTGCTTTTCCAGTGGATTATTCTGATTCAGCACTCTATTTCGTTTGACACTTATACACAAAAAAGGTCGCATTTGTCAAGCATTGTTTATTCCAACACAACAAATTTATAGTCAATGGTTATACCTGTTTTAGATGAAAGTGATATTACTAACGGATGAAATCGATTTTGCTCATACCTCTTGAAGTGGTGAAACCCTAAAAATCGTTAGCTCCCACCATCACATCCTTAAGTGCTCCAATAAACAACTTGTATTGACAAATAGTCTTGTGGTCCGACCTGCGCTCTTAGAATCCTCTGGCAAAGGGATGTAAATTATCTCATCTATCGATTCCATAATTTGTGAATCGCAAGAGCTGTGTACGACGCTCTACTATATATCAATTATTCTCTAGGCTTTCAATTTCGCATCGCGGATATGAACGTTTAATTAGTCTGTGGTAATTATCACTTAGTGCAGTGCAACCACTATTCTGTTGTCCCTGAAATGCGAGGAGCTACATTTGCAACCATAGATGCGCTAAGGTTGCAATAAGCTGAACTCCTGTGTACCAATCGAAAGGATTGATTCAAATGTGAAATCTATTGTTGAGAATCGATAAGGGATAGCTGAATTGATATATGTATCATGCTGGAAAATCAGTTGAACTCTATTCCATTCCTTTTTTCATATGCTGATTTGTAGAAAGTTTTGATCCTTGATGTATTTCCTGTTGGTGTATTTGTCACAAAATATTTGCTGTAAGTTTTCGAAGCCCATTGCATTAGAATCAAAAAGAATAGTTTCGTCCCAAATTTAGATCGATTATTTTGTTTCTAGAACAGTACTTTCGAAGTACAATCATTGTTCTTGATATTAGCTTTGTAAATGAAAAAATTGGAGAATTGTTCTGTTATGAATTATCAAGCAATTCCAGTGCATTATATTCAAACAAACAATAAAGTATAATGACCTATGCTTCTTGTCAATATTGTCAGTAAAGCACCACACAGAACTTTATGGCTTTTATAAGCAAAAACGACTGTATGGAAATTTTTCCATTCTTATCAATAATCGGCATGGTGTAAATTTTTTATACAAATTGTATTTCTCTTCGTAGATTATTGAGCTAGTATAATCAATGGTGGACTATTAGTGCATGAATTGGAACGTAGTGAATGACGATATCTATATCGACTTGATGGTTATAATTCGCTGGGTTGTGTTGAAAATTGTCTCGCTTGCTGTCAGAAAGTCGCACATTGACCAAGAGGTCGACGAAAAGTCTATTGTCAGTGTGCGTTTGTCCCCTCAAACTTGATTCTCTGGTGGCAGTATTGACTTGAAAGCTGTTATTGCAATAGGCAGTAGATCATATGCTGACCTCATCAATGTACTTCATTTTCGAATGGAATCAGGCCAGATTAGGTATTCTGTGGATTGTTCTACTCATCAATGATACATCCTGCATCCTTCTCAAATCCTGTCATCCTTTTCCTGCGAAGGCCAATTCCAATGCTTCGGATCAATAGTTATTAGTTTAACAAACGATTCGGGACAATAAACCTAGACTCCGTAGTTGTATATCCAAGCGTAGTTGAGTACTTCTACTTCGTAGCTTGCTGCCTTCAACACAGGCGTTTAGTGCAAAAAATCTCTAGGAATTTACTAACACTAAAAGCGACAGAGAACAGCAAAATGTTTCCGAAGCAAAAAATATACCTTATTGTTAGCTGAAGCAGTAACTTGAATAATTTTGAGAATATCAAGGAGGAAATTTCTCACGATTAGGTACAATAGTGTAATCTTGCATATTTGGGCACTGAAGTACATACAAATCTTCAAAGATGTAGACCACAGTAATTGCAAAACATCAAATACCTTTTTCACTATCTTCCTGACCTTCTTGTGATATTCCAACAAATTTTGCACTTTGGCAAACATCATACCGCCAACAGTTCTTATCGAAAAAGCAGTGACTTCATATTTTGTATTTAAAACAATTCTTTTTGAACTATTCTCTGCATCTCACTCCAATAATGTCAAATGATCTACTTTACTTATTGACAATTTGGTCCACGTATTTAATACACAAATTAGATTGACGATGCATCTAGTACGACAAATTTTCAACTATAAAATATGCCCAATTTATTTTCTGGTTTATTTCAAATGCTCATGTTTTATCTTTCGTACTTTGAGAACCACTGCAATATCCTTTTTGTCTTTTTTGCCTGCTGATGGTTTATGGAAAGGATTTGCTAGTTACGAACTACGTTACACTTTTTGCTTTATTTCAGCAGAAGCAATTTTCAAAATCTGTGAAGAGAAGCAATATTTTTAAACGCGTTTGAAATTATACTATCTTTAGTTTTGAATAAAGTCATGCTTAGAGGGTTCAAAGTATGCAACGACTTCTGCGAAGTACAGAATTACGTTTCTGCGAATGCTCTTATTCATAATTTTACACATCAGCAAGCAAAATCGAGTTATGGCTGAATGTCTCCATAGCGTTACAAGAATTATATTTTAATATACATATATGCTAGGAAGATGACATACTTCATGAATATAATATAAATTTTTTATTTTTTTAGTTATCATTCTACATTATACTCTTATATTTCTTATTAGCAGTTACACAAACCCGCATGTTTTCACAGGGATTCGAACTTATGACTCTTGGAGACAGCGAGAAAGCTTGCCGTTACACGTTGAACCATTAGTACCACACTTTATGAATATTTAGATTCTATCTATCTTGAACAGAATTTTCATATTCTCTTTTCATTTTTCATATTCAAATCCTTATTCGAGGTGGAAAAATTGATGGTCCAAAAAGGCGAGCAGATCAACGCTGACACTTTAACACCTTTCTTGTAAAAAACTCAACACTTAAGGAATGTAAAAGGCTGTTCAGAAAACCGTGAAATGCAAAGCGTTAGCTTTCATCCCTCAGCAATCTAAATTTTAATTATCTGCGCCCTTAATCGTTTCGCAAAAGAAGAAGCGCATAGATGAACTATTCTTTTGTCACAGAGGAATTGAAATACTTCTTGTGAAGGAAAGCTTCGCAGGATATTTACTATACAAGAGAATTTTCAATGAATAAATAAATGAATTTCGCTTTGCAGGATGTTTCAGGAACGATATTAAACCATTCGGCAGCCAAGGAACTCTTGACTCTTTAGATCGAATTCTTCATATAATCAACTAGATCATAAAATCTCCCTTTAATATGTTACTTTTTTTTAATAACCAAATCAATCTGTTGCAAATTGTATTGAAACATATTCCATTCTGATCTCGAGTTATAAAAAGTTTGATGGATTCATGTTGGTCATAAAATGATATTGTTCTTCAATGCAAATCATTTTCGCGAAAAACAGACAATATAATTACTCTAGCAGCTGTCAGCTCCACGCGTGCAATGAAGACGAAATTCCCAGCAGACCACAGCCGTCACAACGTCATTGTTTCCCCATTTTTCAAAATTTGAATTTAAAATTGCACCCGAATCGGAGTATCCCAATTCTGGATGGTGGATACAATATTACGCGATCTATGAAAATTTTCAATGGAGATTAATCGTTCTGCTCTCTCCATATACCGTCAAGATTAATTACTAGCTTCACTAGAAAGAAAACTGTTTTCAAATCTAGTAATGGATATTATTTTGTTCGGGAAATTGCTTTTGTGCGACAAAAATCAATGAGAAAGAAAACCAGAACTTGTACATCTCCTTACCGAAGTAGTTTTAATAATAATAGTATAAGAGCTGAACTAAAAGGCTGTGACGATTTTCTGCGAAGCTAGCTTTGCAAGATCTGCTCGTAAGACGTGCCCGATTTGTGGTTGTGTGAGTTTCTTGTTTTGTGCATTCATATATTAGTTGTTGCTTTGGAAATGATAATTTCAAACTCGAAATTCCTGAGCTTATCTATTAAGTGTCTCTTTACAATAAATAAGTCTCACTTTGCAGCAATTTGATTTAACCTCTGCGTGAAGCTAGCTCATTCCAATATGCTTATTTAAATATTCACCCTTTCTACAGAGTGCAGTTCCTCTATCGATGTTCTTCAATGTTGATAAAGCTTAAAATTCATAAATTCGCTGCGTGGTGGTGAAACTTTCCACTACAATTGAACTGAAAGTAGTGGCAACTTGTCGACAAGTTTGCGTTGAAGATATGGTTCAGGACACTTCGTACTCAGCAAATTGCAGAATTGAGAGCTTACATTTACACCCAGACATGAAATGGGGACTTAGGAATTGGAGAACTAAGAGAAATAAATGAGATTCAACTTGCTCAGAGAGCAGTGTTTAGAAACAATATCACATTTGCTTTTTTTTATCAATTGAAACGTTGACGCAAACATTGCTTTGTTCAAGGGTTCAAGCAACAACTCATATTAAAGATTCAACTACAGTCATTGCCTTTCAAAAGAAGTGAATGTATTAATAAATAAAAGAGTAGCAATTCGGACTATTCCATATACAAATGATCTGATTACTCAAAAATAGAAATGTTCTCTTTCGTATCTTGGCTCTTCCCGCGATTTTTAATTAATGGAAGTAAAATGAAGTGTGAATATGGTACAAAGCGAAACATACCTTCTGTTTTTGTCACCTTGCATTACTAAATTGAAAGAGGCTTTGTGAAGAACAGAAAATCTCACATATTCTCAATTTTTTTACCGCAACTTGCATTCCTATCCACACCCTTACATGACTTTATTCAATTTATCCGCGTCCTTTCATGTTTCGAGCTTTTGTCGCTGAAAAAACATTCCGCAAATTGTGTTGCAAAATAACAAGGGTGAAGATGAATTTTGAGCAGAAAACCAGAATACAACTCAATTTGATACTGCGATGTATATATAATATATATTCGAATAATTGACTTGACATTATAAATAGTGAAACAATATGCAGTTCTCATGAAGATAACAAAAATTGGGAAGACTGGTTCAATAGTTTACAACGAATCTTTCGCTGAAAAAATGGTGAAAATTCAAAGTTAAATCCTAATGCTGGAATTGAGTTTGTATATCAAAGAGTCTTCATATATCAACAAGTTGGTACTACAAATTATCGCATATATTACAGATATTTGTATTTGTTGCTTATATGTTCATCAAACCAATGTTTTTTTGATACGTTTAACATAATCTGTGTATCGTTTTGAGGGCTAGTGCTGTTGTGCGCATGTTCTCGGCCTAGGAGATGTTTATATGTCTGACAGGTGCGTTGAGGTCAGACCATATACATATACATATTAGAGATATACCTCTATCGCTATAAGGTACTGTACTGTTGTGCGCATGATTAAGTTCCTAAAATTTTATTGGTCAACAGTGACAGCGCATCGTCACGAAGAAAAAGGCTTTCCATCAACTTGTATCCTGTGACGATATTATTGCAATAGAGGTTTGTTGTCGTCTAACATGAAGTCTAATACTTCCAGCCAACAAAATTTCAGGATCTTGAGCAGTATTGTCCTTCACAGCGAGATAGGTTTGTCATATTGAGTATGTCCAACATGTATACGTAGTTTCCACATACAAAGTGGAGAGACTATGGAGTAGAAGATATTTTATGTCATAGCTCATCGTATGTTTCATGTTTAAGACTCCTAGTTTCCTTTGAAGTGGCCCTTTTTGACATGGATACGATTATAACATTTGCACCATTCTGAGCTTCCTTGGAAATATTCAAGTGAGAATATGATGATTACTTTTCGTATTCACGTGAAAAAAATCCTTCTGTACGACTTTTCTTTATTCTGGAAGTATTGTCGAGAATCAATAGAGGAAATCTAAACACAGTCGCTAATGGATTGACACGCTTGTACTTGAGGCACATTAGACAAGTGCATTGAGAAATCGGTTCCTAGAAATTTGCAAGCATTTTCTATATTTGAATCAGCTTAGAGGCTCTATCAAATTGTGTGTCCAGGAGGTCCACTGAGTACTGTGCCTAGAGGGCCTTTTTAGGGACCTTTTAGAACAGAAAAAACAGTAAGATCATTATATGCTTTCAAAAAGACCATACCTACTTATATATATGATAGATGGTCAAATTCCTATATAGATAACAAACAATAAAAAATGCACTTGCTGCAAATGAAGTGCCCCTATTTGAGGCCTCTTATTTCTTATTGTAACTAACCCTCAACCAAGGTAAACAATAACAGTATGCATCCTGGATGCAAATATACCGGTCCATGTCCTCAAATGGTCGCGGTTTGCAGCCAGTTTCGTGCGCACTTGTGCACGACATTCTATGCGACACTCTGCTGCTTCTATTCTTGCTGCTATTAAGAACAGAATATCTCAATAAATTTCCTGGACAGCTAGGGTACTCACCATTTTGTACATATAGTTATGACACTGTGAACATGAAATTTCTGCCAACACGTTGAATTTATTTAGCTTTGTTCATGTCACTTCAGTAGCTTTGTGGTCTAAGACAGTTGCTGAAAAACAAAACTACATCGAATTTGGAATCAACACACTTGTTTCGTAATTAAGTTTTCCGGAAGTTTCTCCCATAAATTATAGCTATAAGTCAACGGTTTTTTGATATCTGTAGCTATATGTTGGATCTCACATAACTTGAGACAACTAGAAATGTCCACATACGGAAGAATCAAGTGTGTTGTTAATTCATTTTTTGACGGAAGAGTGTGAGTACTAGTAAAAAAAATCATCCATTGTGTTAAACTGGCCACACTAAATCAACCCTTGTCTCTGAAGTTTGTGTCCAGGCATTAATTCGCTCACTGGCGTGGCTGCATTGTCCTTTTGTCCTGGAGCACTCCACTGGGAGACTCGGTAAAAACGCTAAGTACGGCACTGTTTATCCCCAGACAACGGACACTTTTTGAGATTAGGAGAATTGCAGCTGCGGCATGACGCTTGCACTCAGGGATTTAAAACTATTAGATGGATGTTTTTGGACCGCTTTTAATTTGCACTAATTTTAACCCGAAGGAATTGGAACTGCGATCGCGCCAGACAGACAATGCAAGAAATAAAAACGTTGAATGCTCTACGCTTTCAGATACTCCTCAGGAAATTAATTTCTTATCATGCACCTTCTATAATATAATTTGCTCCGTACTCCTATTGTGCATGTGTTTGAACTGAAATCTAGGAGATGAATTACTGTAATAAGTCATTCTTTGACTTATATACAAATCTAGTGCTTTATCAATTTATCACACTCTGTCACATATTTGATGGTAAAATGGTTTCTAAAATTGCTGGTCTGTTTTCGACGAGATGATACGGCTGGAATAAAACAACATAGTTGATAGGATGGGAAGGATGTTTACTAAAACCCTCATAGTTATATTTGATGATGAAATGATTTTTTCAACTGCTGAACTTCTGTCGATGGGATGATTTTGTTAGTTTTGACATACATCCAGCTGGCTGGAACATAATTTGTACGTAGGTACAAGATGAATAATATATTATGTATCTTCATAGATGAGATGGAATGATTATTTTAAGCTACTGGGCTTTTGCCCTTTTTGGCTTAAGATCCGCAGGAACAGACATCGAATGTAAGTCAAACGATAAATAATCTAATATGTATTCTAGCAAGCATCAAACAAAGATTGTCTCTGGTCGAAGTACTTGATGCTTCTTGAGACATCGTATCAAATAGACTGAATGTGAATCATTAATACTTAGCAGCCAAGAAAACCATGATTCTGTCATCTGAAGCTTTGACGGTTAGATTCAATATTTTTACTAGCTGTGATAAAAGTTTCTCCGGGTCTAGACAGTATTCCACGAATATAATGATTCTAATCACCAAGTAATTGAAGGTAAGACATCTCAAAAGATGTAACTGTATTGTAAACCGCTCTTGAAGATTTGCTTTTGTTGGTATCATATCATATTCTTACATCTCACTAAGCCCCAATTTGTCGTTCCATTTTTCCCAAGCCGATAACATGTAAGAGAAACTAAATAACGGGAAGTTTCGTCAATGTAAGATATTTCAACGACGTACTGTTCGGTTAGATTTACCTCATTACTCTTGTTAATATCTTGTTGAGCAAGTATATGTTAACAACGTAGCTATCAGTTGTCTGCTTGTGCACCCTGGTACATGGCTTGCAGGACTACCAACATGAATTTGTGGCTAACGTATTGTGTAATGTGACACGTGGCAGTAACATGAGCATGGCAATTGCTGATACGGAGGAATAAAGCCCGATGCAGCACGAACACATATGATGTGGAATAAAAATGGAATAGGAACACATGGTTGACATAACTTTATAGCAAAGAATTTTAGACTACTAATTGTTATTGTATTTGTTTCTTTGTGAGAACCTTTCAGAATTTTAGAATCCGATTTTCATTCGGTTATTGTTTTTCTCATGTTCTTGTAGAATTGATGTGGTAGTTACTTCAACTTTATTTATCTAATTTCCAGTTTAAAGGTCAAAATTTCAAACTATTCATTTAATGGAAAATGTTTGTAATAGCATTAGCTTAGAATTTCTGCAGCGTAATAATTGAAAGTTTCCTCAGCGGTATTCCACTTCCGTTTACCGGTTGGAGTTCAGTTCATTTGTACAAAGAAAAACTTCCCAGCTAAACTAATCAGCCAATGCGTTGTGTATCTCTTGTGTACGTTTCTGTGTGTGTTTGGAGAGTGAAGAATTTAGCTGGAATCCACTGATTACTAATACCGATTCACGCAAATTCCGCTTGTAAACTCAGAA
Organism: Dromius quadrimaculatus; assembly: GCA_963989225.1. Lineage (NCBI taxonomy): Eukaryota > Metazoa > Arthropoda > Insecta > Coleoptera > Carabidae > Dromius > Dromius quadrimaculatus. The sequence goes on along the minus strand of OZ022336.1, from coordinate 5,585,407 downwards.
TTGTTTGGATTAGTTTGCATTCTATTGATTACCAAGCGTACTAATACTTCTGAAGTATGCCCTTAGAGCTAATTTCAGTATTTCAATGACAAAAAAAATTCAATCGGAAGCATTTCTGCTCTCTCGATTCCAAGATAAATGTGAACTTCAATAATTACCAACCTTGTTTGCTTGCATCAAACCAAAAATATTCAAATTTCTCTAACTTTGGAGAGTATAACACCATTCGGAAGTAGTTTCTCACATAAAAATGTGTTGCTGATGTCGATTTTTTCTGTTCTGTGCTGTTTTGCTGTGTGCTCAATAATCTTCAAAGTATATGAGTTCACGTTTGTAAACCTAATCATTATGAAATTTGAACCACTATTCCTCTCACTTGAGAAACTTCGTCTCGAAAACTTGGTCTCATGTTATAATACTTGGGTTTACACACTGCACAAATTACTAGTTCACAAACTTTATTTTGATGACACTGTTTGTGAGTAAAATGAATGGTAAAGTGAATAATGTATTGGAAATTAAAAATTATGAAGAGAACTATAAACATAAATGAGAGTCCCCTTCCGTCGACTATTGCGTTAATGAAAGAAATACAAATACAAAATAATCGGTTCTAATTTTATCGATCCAGGAGTGCGACAAAAATGATTCATTGAGTATATTAAAATGTGTGGCTATAACGACCTATAAAACAAAACTATTATGAAATTTATGGTATCGACAGCACTCTTGAGTAACCCGGAAACAATATATCGAAACCGGTAGCACTTAATCTATTTATGAATTCAACACAGTGAAACACTATATAAAACAGAATATTTAATGGGTAATAATATATTATTGGTGTTATTGTCAACTTATATACAAAATTTATTAGATAAATGTAAGTATAATAAACGAACATTAATTTTGTCATGCTACCCGTTCGAATATATCGTTTTTTAATCTTAGAAATAACAGAGAACAAAGAAAGCTCACATACTTTAGAAACAACAAATAGTTTTAAAAATTATTGACAGTTTTCTATTTCTCATGAATCTGGTTGTCCACTCAATTTCGCCTATTTGTTCGACTGTACAATGTATTCCACCAAAAACTATATGAGAGTGGGAAACTCACAACGAAAATATTACAAGGACAATAAATTGAAATGAAGGAATAATTTGAAGTGGGTAATAATAAATAATTACGTTAGGAATAAAATGAATGTAATCAACAGGAAAATGAATTGAAGCCGAAAATAATACCAACTTCGCGTTGTTTAAACGTAGTGATTATACTAATGAGCGTGCACAGATATTGATTAGTAATAAAACAGGTTAAGTAGTCTGATTACGTAAAACACTCTAAGAAAATGACTAAAGTGGCCAAGATTTCAGTGAAGTACATAATTTATTTCAATAATATCGACCCTCAATATTGATTTGACATCATGGTTGTTTTAGCTTATGACAGTGTTATTGTCTTTCTGAAATAGAACAAAAATACAGCAGACTATGGATCGTTATCGGAAAACTTTATTTCCGTATTATGTACACTTCAAGAATCTTTCGAAATACTTATTTGTTTTTAAATTTGGAATTAGTGACAAAGTGAATTCTGCGTCATTAAAAATTTTGCTTCATAGCACTTATTGTAATGTAGGTATTCCAGATCTGAATGGAAAGTATTCGTTTTATCCCGGAATCGACAATAATGGCAATTCAGTTGCCTGTACTTCCAGTCTCGTATAAAACGCAAACATATGTCGGGACTTGAATTTGTCTATGTAATCTCATGTTTAGAGGAATCTATTCGAATTTTACTCAAGCTGGCTACAAGCAACCAGATCGTTCTCCTTCCTAATCCAATCTAACCGGATAGAGAAAGGTGACGGAGTCGAGATAACTCCTGGATTGATATCATCATTTGAATGATGAATATTGTTCGGACATGTGAAGCAATCTATACAAAAAAAATATGGACATCAGTGCTTCTTGAAAACATTTCATGTTCGCTTTTATTATTTTATTGCTGGTGTTCTTCAAGCATATCTTGAAGCTATTACTGATTTGTTTTATTTTTGTTGCAGGTAAGAACAATATCAGCTGCACTGACTCTCTGCCGATTTGTAAGTAAACATATTAAATAGATTATTAACTGCAGTCTGATTATACTGAATCCTGTCGTTGTACGATGATCTTACAAATTACAACATTACACATTACTCAATCAAAGCATTAGAGCTATTTCTAATCCCGAAACTACCGATATCTCGAATTGCTGGCTCATTTATGCTAATCCAATATTCAAAAATTCATTTAGCTGCATTACCTATTGCCCTCAAGCTCCTGATCGTAGAACAGGCATAAATGATCGATTAATAACAATAACAGAATATTCGACATGGATTACAACACAATAGAATATTCCGTCTTGTGAATTTAGGTTAATCAGATATTATGCACGGATCAGAACTGAATAATAGATACATAATTTGATGTATTCTACTGGAGGATCCTCAGAATTGTTTGATACTCTTTGAAATGTTCTATTTATACCAGTGAAGAGCTGTATTTAATTATCAAATAATAATCGATGCATAGTTGAAAAAATTATCAGCTCGCAAAAAATGTGCAATCTTTCATTATTTTTAGCCATACACTAAAAGCTTATCATTAGTTATATCAAAAACATATCCGTTAGAGTAAAATTTATGGAAAAATAATTAGATACTAGCACTTTTAGAAGGATGTTGAGTTGCAGGCTGGTGAAAATGAGGAACCACCAATACACAAACAAATTCAAAAGAATGTTCCCTTAAAAAAAGAGCATTTAACTATCAATACACTTTTTATTCTATTCTTAGCTGTGAGCATGGCAAATCCATGAAAGAATTGAATAAATAAAAATAGTTTTTGGGTTATTTCAATTATTCAGTGTGCAGAATGTCCTATAAATCAATCCCAATCGTATGTCATAATCCATTACTAGCTTTGTACAATTTTATATATCTAGTATTAATATTCAATGAGTGTTGCTGTAGGTATCCTATGTGAAACTGGTTATTTATTGATAATGCCCTCTCTTTCTCAAGTTTTTAGCTATATTTTCTGCAAACATTTTTCTTGAGTCCCTCTAGGAATAATTTTTTTCCATTTGGATTTCACAATTTTTTTTTAGAATTTTTTCGATTATTTCGTCATTAATTTTAGTGTAGCAGGGGCCTACTTCGACAAAATATTTCCTAAGGAACAACATAATCAGAAATTTTATCATTTGCATTTTTGCAAAGCTCCATCTGATTCTTGATTTTTCACCTAACTACTCAACCTCCTTAACAAAACTGTAGATGATCACCAAACTTCTTTTCAATTAGAAAACGAAATGAATGAAGATTTGAATAAATCGCCTGGATAACTCTATTTTCTTGATTTTGTATCATACCATAAGTTTGATTCCATATTACTACCACAACTTACTTAACAATGAATCCCAAATGCTTCCCAAAAAAAATTCCTAGCAATTCCATATTTATGAAAGGTGTTTTGTATCTCCTAATCCTTGTATGAATAAATGTTTTTGGCCACCCTTCACATAATTTAACACGTGTTTTTGGTGAGCACGTATGGAAAATTTATTTTGGAGATATCTCCTCACTACAGTGGCCTATTCTCTGTACTTCGTTCTTGTTTAGTAAACCAAATATGGATATTTATGTTTGCGCCGTGTTTATCCGGCGCAGCATAGTGCCAGGTCAGCTTTTCTCTCTTTTAGGCCGTTCTCTGATTTTGTTTTGCACCCAATTTTTTACGCCATATCAATACTTAGGAAGAATAATCTGTAGTTCTATACTTGATAATAAGCCCAATCTATGCAAGTTTTGTCCCTAAAATTATATTTTCAGAAAGCAATTTGATATGGAGTACCAATGGCAATGTTATTCGATGTCCTCATAATTCGTGTCCATATTTGTGGTTATCACCACTTTGTGAAAACCTATTGGTGATGTGAAATTAGTGACATGCTAAATTTTCCTGCTACATATCACCGTGCCTCTTTGCTAATTTTAATAATAGCATACAAAATTGTAGTATAAAAGCGTCAGTAATGAAGAGTTTGTTCTGGATTTACCATGAGAAGTTATCAGGTGGAAATGAGGGAACCTGATGATCTCTTTTTCGGTATAGAAGTTGATTGTAATAAAGTTATTCCGATCAGGATCCAAGCTTCTCCTCAAGATAATATAAAAAAATTTTTGTTTCTGATCTGATCATCCTGCTCAAAATTGCCTTATAATAAACTTATTTGATTTTGATTTGATCCTTCTCAGAACCAATTGAGTTTTTTTTAGAATAATCCCATGAGGAAGCTATTTGATTTTATTCAAGTCATCGTACTCAGGACCAACTTAGTACATTCTTATGTTGAAGTTTGGCAAAGTTGATTGCTCTTCATCTTGTCATTCTGTCCAGGACCATCCAAAACTCTCCTCAGGATAACTTTATAAAAAAATCTTTTTTATATAATCGATCTGATCAAGCCAAAATAAGACTCTTATCAGGATAATCTTATATAAAGTGATTTATTCCTCATCTTCACTCAAGACTAACAAAGATGGCCATTAAATTCATTTCTCGTTGAAAAGAATAACACGAAATCGTTTATTTTTCAGTAACGAATTCCAAGTGCTTGTTCGATGGATTTTGAAATTTTTTCAGAATTTTTGATCAGAGATGACCTTGATTAGGGCCAAACAAGTTTATTTTCATTAGGATCTTTGTGTTACATCCTTATCAGGTCCCAATTTCTGATCTGGATCTTATTTGTATGAAGTGATTGGTCCATCTCAGGTTTCTCAATGTCAAGCTATAATGGTTGTAAGTTTGACGTTCATTATTAGTTTGTTTATTGTCCCTTTGGAAATATCAAGATTTTCCTTTATTGACAGATTCCTGTGTGATTCACTCACCTCACTAGTGTGTAATCTGTTTCTTGGTTCTTGATTTCTCGGTTACCGAAACATGATCAGAAGTTCGATACAAGTTGTGGCTAACATTTTTTTAAGTATTGTATTGACATATATTCATGTATAGTTAGCTAAATTTGCATCAATGTCAGCATTATGTGTGATCTTTTCATCTCGATATCAAGCAGTACATGTTCCAAATAGCATCAATTTTTAATCGATTATATAGATGCTTGCAGGAAAATAGGTAGTTCTCCGAATGATATACTTTCCTATTCTGGATTTAGATGTAATTCTAGTCGCAATCTTTCCCCATATAAGAAGAGAGAATTTCCTTAGTTCATGAATAGTGTTCGAGGCAGAACGCAACAAATTCTTGTAGATTTCCTCCTCTTCTTTGGATTTTATTTCATGAATCGCTAATAAATCAGCTGTACCCCTAATCGGTGGGGTACACAAGACAACAGTTCTACAGACCTGGAGGCTGTACTGTTGGTGCTTCTCCCACACCGGTACGGCATCATTAAACGTATTGCCCCACCATTCGTCTACCTTGCCCTTTCTGCCTCTTGCTCGGTTACCTATCTAATTAGAACTGCTATGCAGAGTTAAATTACGTTCGTTCTCTTCTATAAACCACCGTGATTTATATATTCATTTTAAAGTCGTTGTTGGCTTGTAGCTGCTATGTTTCTCTCACCCCAAGATTCGATTGCTCAGAGCGCCTCACTCTATTCGATACAACCTTATAATTTATTTCTAAAATATTACGGAACTATCCTCTATCTTACAGCGCAGATCATCTGATTGTTGATTTATCTCAATAATGACTTCACGAATAAAGAAAATTGTTAAAACTTTTAGTCTAGAATGCAACATATTGATTTGAAAAGAGAATCATGCGAATCGATTCAGTAATAGTGCCAGATTATGACTACGTTTTACTGGTATAAATATAATCAATAGAATAAAAGTTGATTGCATTCAGAAGTTCATATTCCAAGATGCACAAGAATAAACTGAAGATATTGTATAAACATTCCTTTCGTTCCTCAAAGAGTGCGTTTTTTACTAGATGTGCATTTTAATAAAGTCGGAATTATCGTGTGAAGTCTTTCTTAGTAAAAGAGAATATTAAAGTGAGTTCCTAATTTTTATGAGATGTCTCACAAGCAACAAGTAAGATAATCCACTTTTTATACAGACATAAAACTTTTATCTTCAGTCAAGTATTAAAGTTTCACATCCAAAAATACTTGTTCAGTCACCACTAGTCTTTGAAACCAAATTTTGATCTTATCTCAAATTAATATCAATTGGAAGTTCTCGACAATAGCTCTGAGACAAAATACAGAAGGCACAATTCACCTAGGGAAAAAGACTTTAAAATGGAAGGATTGTCCTACATGATAATAAAAAAAAAACTATGCATGTATACAAATACATATTAATATCTTCAATACACTTTTGAATAGGGTACCTGAAATATACCGTTACAGAATATCTTCTATATGATAAATCAATAACAATTTAATTAGCATAAATATGAAGTTCCTCCAACGAGCAATTATTGAGGCAAAAAATACGAAATTCCCGTGAAAAAACAAGCAATTTATATGTGAATCATACTGTAATTAGTGAAATTATTACTTTGGTCCAGAGTGACTATGCGCACGCGATATTTTCATGCTTATGAAAATTAACGCAAGCAATACCCAACAATTTAATTGATCACTTGATTATTATGTACTACGTCTCTGAGTCAAAATAATATGAATGGCGCTTTAGGCTTATTAAATAATGAATAAGCTCACTTCAATTTTTTGTTACTTGAAAGATAGATTGATTCCTAATTCATAATGGACTTACTCCGTTAGAGGTCATAATCTTCACCTGAAATAACACCCTGTCAAACTTCCAAGAAAAGCTCATCTCCAAAAAAGTCTAGGATGAGTCCGCACTCATTAATAAGGGTCGCAGGTAGCACGATAAGAATCTTTGGCGGTGTTAGCACGTTATGAGTTAGCACTGCACCAAAAAAATAGATCTCTTTTGATCTAATGTATGTCATTCCAATAGAACGCGTACGATAGCCACTTTTGTAGCTACTTTGGTTTGCAGTTTTCGCTGAAATAACTCTATTTCCCTTATGTTTCTCCTCATGCGACGTGAGAAATGACTGCTATTTTCCCCAACTGCCGAAAGAAAAATTATTATTAGTCACGAATCAACACATCAAATTGAAATATTTAGACAAGTACTGAAATCTCTCTCGACTTCAAGAATTCATTTTTCAATAAGAATCAATACTACTGAATTTATTTCTGTGCTTGGAAAACATGGTTTCAAAGAGACCAATTTGCAGATATATCATCAAATTGAATAGAAATGTATCACAAGATTAAACAGGGATAGTATATTGTCGCGTACTGAACAGAAGTTGATCAGAGTAGTCTAAGCCTCACTGAATCAAAGAAATTCTCAAACTGAAACTCTAAGCTGAAATAGTTTCTTCCACAAAAGAGATAAAAAAGCTCATGTAGATTCAATTATTTCCCTGGCGAAGCTTCATTGATTATATGTGCATCTAGATGTTGAATTGCATCGAATGTACCTTCAAAAATCTTGTTAAAATCGTATTAAGAAATATATCACTTGAAAATAGTGTTTCATGAATAAAATCATCTCATATCCTTATACCAAATGTCGCTTCGTTTTTTTCCTCAATGTCCTCAATACTTTTGTCCTTCTTCTATTGGGTGTTAGGAAATGATCCAATTTTCCCCAAAAATCGTGGCTCAACTAGTCCCCAACTGCATACCCACAACATCCAGGTTTTGAATATTCAGCTCATCGACAGCGTCCATGTATCTGTTGGAAAAGCGACGCAATGTGCAATGCATCACATCTCAAATTGAATTTTGGAACAAGTACACTTACGTCTATTCTAAAAAATCTGCTTTGAGTGATAAATATTTCATTCTATCCTCTTTTCAGTTATATTCATACTTTCATTGATAAGAATTTTGATAATTACATGTTGTACAACCAGATTTTGAGCATCGTTTGACGACTTCATTGGTATAAAAGTTGATATCAATACAGTCAAGTTGTTATCATCTATGTTTGTTGAAAATTAATATCTTATATGTGAGCCCACATTATTTTTCATCAGGATAATCTATTAGATAAATGTTCATCCAACGTTCGTTTATCGAACTATTCTATGAATGTACTTAGAATCCTTTAAATAAAGCTTTCGTTAAGAGTGATCTTGACAATGCATTTCTGTGGGAAATTAATGTCCTATTATGTAATCTTTGTGTGCAGCGAATTCGTCGTAATTTGTGTGGCGCAGGTTGGGAGGTGACATGTTTCAACCTGATAGCGATAAGAAAGCTACAGTCGCCAGTTCTATGTGGTTGTCGCATTGCCAACTCCGGGCTAGATATCATTAGCTGACACCGGACGCACTGGATTTTCGGCTGTGTGAACACACCTCACTGAAACTATTAGCTGGATGTTGAATTTCAGGCTGTGATGATCCTGACATGTGAAGGATTTGTTGAAAGAGGTGGACACTTAGATTTATAAGGATAAAGCTTACATCTTGAGGACACTGGATAGTCTCATCAACTACTGTCGGTATTTTTACTAAATATATATTATCCTTCTCATTTTCCAATCATTTTGACAAATATGAAAGAATGATACTTAAAGATAGCTGGAAACAGTAGAACAAGGGACTAATTCGAAACTCGGTGTAGTAAAAAGAATTCACGCAGAATTTCGAGTCAAGCATTCATCTAGTCTTTTGTTGTAGATCATACAAGAACTTGTTTGGATACTAAATCATGAAACATCGCCAATACCTCCTTGCTTTCATTATTGAGGACTTACAATCAAAAGGTTTATCGACCATATCAATATTGTACAGTGGTCTGTCTACGTTTTGTGATTGTTGTCATCGGAATATAGAATGGACTGCATTCGGTGGTTATATTTATCCGTGTTTGAAAAACAAAAAATGTTCATTGTTAAACATATCGAACGCCCTTAGTTCATCGTTAGAATAACGTACACACGTAGACTATGATCAAACGAACCAATTCTTATGGGTAACCATCATCAAAGCCTCTTAGCTTGTCAAAAGACAAGTTCAAGAATTCGGTTGTTTTGAGTATCGATGAGTTTTAGGCATGGGTGCCGACCTATTCCAGTTTGGTCAATAATTTTAATGTGTTGCACGGAAGATATCAAAAGGCGTAATTATCCCAACATGACGACGAAAGGATATTTTCAATATTGTTACAACGTTACTTTTATAGGATTATAAATGAACAAATTTGATTGGAACTCACATCATTATCATATTTTTAGAGGGAATAATATACTTGCATGAGAAATTTGGAACGTGTTCACGAATACATGATCCAATCAGTTATCAAAGACTCAGTTATATGGTTTGAATATTACCTATTTCACATGAAAGCAAATATGTGGAATTCAAATATATGCAATATACCTGTATAAAAGATTTTTCATAAAATGTTCCCTAGTGTAAAAAATAAAAGTCCTCAAAAATTTAATATGGTATCAAGATTGCGTTTAGATGTAATATTTAGCAAATCCTTTTATCCTGCTATATGCGAATTGTCAAATGTAAAAAATCTCATATTTCTCTAAAAAAAAAAGCGAATGAACTGCAAGTGTAACCCAGCATAAAAATCTTTCGTATTTATATTTACAGGATATCGTATCTCATAGGGGTTTCCAACTACGCAAACGATTTATATGCTTTGAGTCTACGCAAAAAGGATTATTGAAGCATAGGAAGAGACAAAAATCAAGCAAGATACGATATTTTCCACTGTTGATCGAAAACTGATTTTTTATTTGAATATTTCATCGGGAAACGCAAAATGAGAATGAAAGGTATCACTATCAGTGTTTGCTGCTACACAATCAGAATTTTTCCATTAATTCATGAGACTCACGGAGCAAACAAGGAAAGTCTGTTGCAAAATGACATAGCTGTTACAATCTTTAGATGATTATAATGCTAGTCTACAATGTATCTGTAATGATCTCATTGTGAACACATCATTTGAATCATCAATCGATACATTCATCAATATATTAGGTTAATTCATATTTGGATGATATTATATTACCGTCGAACAATTCCTCTTGAATTAACTCGTATATTGGATACCTCCTTCGTACTTACTGTTTCAGTTGAAACTGACACTCCAATAAAAGTAAGAAATCCACTGCTTTGTTTATGTTTTGAGTCTATGATTTGATATTGATAACTCCCTATACCTTTTGTATTGATGAAATAAACAAACATGTTTTGAAAATTTGATATGTTCATAACACAAAAACTAGTAAAATATTATCCACAAAAACGGTTTTTCCGATTCTGGAAATAAAAACATTGGAAATGGCAGAAATTTTGCTGATGATACACAAAGTTTGGAACATGAAACTGAAATCAAAAATCCGAGAACCAGATTTGTTTTGTGCATTGAATGATATTTTTTAGGGCTTGAACGTCATGAGATATAAACGTATATGAGCATATGACTGTTATTTCCATCTGTATCTTTAACTTGAAATTATATCAAACTTGGTCCCTTTTTGAAAAAATGGCATCTCCAGAAAAATTATATTCAGGGTATGATTTAAACAACGAATGACTTCTACAGTATTCACAATTAGAGCGTGAGCACACTATTTGAATGATTTTATGTAAATAGTAGGGACCAATACATCAATTTTATATTTATTCAATGTAAGGGTAAAATTGATTAATGTTAGTTTTAACAAGCCGAACAGTTTTATAACAACATGTGGACGAAATGTTTCATTTTTATTCTATATTCTGATTTTCAGTTACATACCAGAATGATGTGAAAATCAAGAGTTAACATGGCTGGTAACTTGAATATAGAATTCCAGAAGATATCTGTATATTTAGTCAAAAAAAAGTAAATGGTAAACTTATTGTAAGAGAATCGTATAATCATTGAATGACTTACACTTTGACAAACTAAAATTTCACTATAAACATCACAGAATCGCATAGCCAGATCTATTGTTGATGGAACAAAACATTGAAGAAGAAATCAATATGGAACAAGTGTACTGCTTTTTACAAGTAAATTGGATTATTTGAGAATACTCTTTGAATATAGAGAAATCTAATTCATTCCCGTTGTTTTATGTTGCATACAACAAAAAATATGAGGGTACAAAAGAGATTCGCGTAAAGGTGTGTCCCTTTTTCCAAAGTCTTAAGAAAAAAAAGGATGTAAAAAAATCCGTTTCAAATGACAACTTCAATAAATTTAGCTGTCATCATGCGTAGGAAATTTGCCCTCAATTTGCATGTGAATGTTTGTGACAATAACGATGTTATCCAAATCATATGTGAAACTAAAGTCATTCATGGCATAAATTTATTTATTGGATGAAGTGGTCACAATGTTCTGAATTTACTATGACATTAGCAGCACAAGTTCAAGTTGTGCAGGGTGTAGACTATTATAATCAACACGTATCAATGACTACATCTTCCCAACCAAGTCGTTTAGCGACAGATAATACTAAGTTCACATAATAAGTTTCATGTCAAACAGCAATTGAGTTCATGTACAAACGGTATCTCAGATGCGTATCACACGAAGAATAAATCGAACTACTGTGCTATGATACTATAGTATATAGTGGAGGGTAGACTATCAAACTGAACTGACTTGTTTTTCTTGGCTTTAATTCGTGAAATGCACTATTTTTCACATGCTGATAATTGCAATGGAATCATTACCTTACTTCTCAAGGAAAAAACACTGTTTGTAAAAAACTGTTATTCCAAGAAATTCTTGAGGGTAAACATATCACATGTGTGAAACAACATTGTATATGTCACAATTGTTTTCTTCACTTGATATAATTATTGACAGTTTGGACACCTTTAGGGCTTGAACGAATATTACCAAAGACAGAGTTGCTCATGTGACGATTTCTGTTCGAGGGGTCGTTAATCTAATCTCTTCTAATTCAATAACTTGTATTAATTTTCAATAGCATTACGTCCTGTCATAGTGCACTTAGACGTATTATTGTCATAGTATATTAGGAAATATGTGAAAAGCAAAATAAGTGTAGCTCTTCCAGTTATGGAAGATGGAATATTACATTGCGAGACAATATATTCCGACAGCTGTGTTCCATATTATATTTCTATCTAGAACTCTCGTGAATAATTTATGGCGAGGATTTGATTTGAATTGTGCAGTTTTTCTTAAGTCTGGATGTCATGAAAATTATAGCTGCTGATGAGTTGCTCTTCTCAATGCACATTTGCTTCTCTATTCATCAAGAAGTATGTTATTTTCAAATCAAAAACTTCCAACCTTCTCTGATTCGAATGCGCGAATGCTCAGAGATGAATCATTATAATACCCCAAATCTGCTCAATTCAATTTACCAGATTTAAGCCATTAAATTTTAAGATAATACTTGTTTGACTGCTTACAAGTGTTAATAGTAAATATGATTATTAGAATTAGAACTGTTCTGCAGTCGAGTTGTTTTACTAGTGTCTGTATGGAGTACGATTTGCTACCTGCGTTGTTCCATTTTGCTCTAAATGTATTTAGGTGCACTGCTTTACTGCAGAGCTTTGGAATGTTGTTTTCATAACTTCACATTCATGCTGTAAATCCGATCATAATTTCAAATGGGATAAGTACAGTATGCAAATTCAACGAAATCACTTAACAAGAGTTAAAACATCCATGGGACTTGAACATGCTCTTGTATTATTACTACTTGATAAGCTACGATCAACCTAATAGCGTTTTCAGTTTATGTTCGTTATGAGCAAGGCTCCCTAGAAGATGTGAGAGCTATTCCTTATAATTTTCAACCAGTATAAATTATAGAGAAGTTTGTCTACACATATCTTCAAAGTGGCAACACAGCATATTACTAGATACAAAATCTATTATCCTTCACAAGGTCTTGATCGTGCGAGCTGGAAGGAGCTACATGCAACCCTTATTAATAAGTACGGACTCATCCCAATTTTTTTGACCTTCTTTTAAAAGTTTAACTGTGTCATCTCAAGTAGGAGATATAAAATGTAGCAGAATTTTTTTATTTTCATCCAACACAAATTATATCATAATCCTAGTTTTTTTCTCAAAACGATAGATTACTTACCGACAAAAGTATTAATTGAACATTGCCAAATTTTAGATCAATAGCTTCATGTATTTTGTGTTGGCATCATTTCCCACAGCTTCAATTCAACCCCGAGAATATGAATGACTGTTATATTACAACAAACTACTTTACAACTTCTACAGAACTTATATTAGGGCTACGTCCATCTTATGTTTCCCATTTTATGAGCAATTATTCCAAAATATATTGTTTTCCATCTGTAAAACGGATTATTAGCCTGCATTTATATCTACTCCTATCAGTAAATCAAATTTTACTATTATTTCTCTGAAAATAATTTCCTGTTTGATGGCTGTTTGGAAATTTCTCATGACCGTAGTAAGGTGTATGTGCTCTTGCTTATATATGCATCAGTATGTTAGGAAAGGTCACTCGAACAGTTCCAGGTGAAAAGTTAGTACCGTGTCAAATGTGAAATGTCACAAAGAGAATGTTCAGAACTTCCTTCACGCCCAGACGTTCCGCACTAGAGTTATTTATTACCTGTACTTGAGAAGAACATTTCTGTTTATTTTCTTCAACAATTGTTTATACTTTCTAATATAATTCAAAGTTACGAATCAAAACTCAAGAATTGATACGAATCTTTAGACCTACATTTGATATACCATTGTATGTTGGGAGAAATATTCTTGCGAAGGGCTAATTAGAATGATTATTGCAATCAAAGATCAAATGGAATCTTACGTATCGCCAGTCTTGACCATGCTTCTTGACCATGAAAGACAGCACGTTTCACTATGCTTATCACTAAAACAAAGCTTGGATTGCCTAGCTTTTTATCTTCGTGTGGATAACGTGCCACAACTTTTCTATTTCTCGGTGGTCACTTTGATATCATCTCTAATATTCACCAATTTTCTTCTGTATTAAATTTCCAGACCAATTTTTATAGAATAGATAATTGAAGATTGGAAATACAAACTGACTCATTCTTCCCAACAGCTTATGTTCATCACAAATTGCAATTTTCTTTTCAGTTCGAAATTTGTTTCCAAAGTTCTCAATATTTTTGTGCTTCTCATAGTCAAGCATAAATGATTAGAAAGAGCGGTGGAAAACATTTTATGATGTTTTGTAGAGGTCTGAAAGTGCATTGGAATTCCTAATGAATCATGCTCGATCATAAATGGAGATATTAATAATTAATAATTCACGTGGAAACTTTTTATATCAAACAAGAAGAGTGCTTGCTCCATTTCCTGTATTTCATGTTCACTGACTATTAAAGTGATAATCATTTTTTTTTAGGTGGTTTGAGAGTGCTGTACCTCAAACAGAATATTTAAGCTCTATCAAGAATCATAGATATAAATTAAAATTTTCTCGTGAGGGGCCCATCTTTTTGAAAATGAGTGATATGAAAATTCACAGAGTAATTGCAAATTAGAGCAATTCGGAATGAAATACATTGTTTTAGACAGGTGAATGTGTAGGTAGAAATAGGAGGGAAACCACACTAATATATATTTCATTTGTGGTTTCCTATCCCTGAGTACCAGAGTGTTCGGTTAGCGACCACACAGACAAAAATATTTCTATTTGCGATTTCTGCGGCCGTTTTACACATTCATCATTCACAACAGACAGAAATTTTCACTGTTCCAAGGTACAAACATTTTCAGAAATAGAAAAAATTGTAAAACGTTCTCTGCACGGAATTGAATGCAGTTGATATATTGAGAAAAAGGAATATTAGATGGCAGTGGACTATACAAGTGTCATCAAAATGACATTATTATGATGGTATTTGTGTCGCGAAAACTTTTTTCTCTCGACTTTTTGCTGCACAACTAGCAATTTAAATTAAACGTTATGGGCATGAATTACATTCTTTTTTGTCACACAAACGTCATATTTCACTTTGTTTTATCTCATAGCAGCGGAGTTATTCGAGGATTCGCGAAATGTGACGAAGTTGCTCAATCTTATGTTATGAGGGTGTTTGACAGACGGGGTTGTAAAAACGCGAATATAATTATACGCTATTTGGATTTATCTCGCCTTCGTGCTTTCGTGTTTACACGTTCTGATGGAAGTTCATCATTTTATCCAATTATTTTTACTTAGTAAGAAGTAGACAGTGTTTAGACGCACTACAAGCTTTTAAACTGATTTTAATTAAATATTACTGCCATGTTATGTCGGTTTGTACGTTCTCTGCAGTACGAATTTTAATGATGTCGGATTATATACACTGTAGTGAAATGCTACATTTTATCTGACAAAAAAACTAACAACTTATATTCATGAGTTACAATTGTTTTATTAATCAACGTGTACTGCAATCTAAATATGAATAACAAATATCTCATAAAGAACTGAAATTGATATGCAGGTATTGAAATACGATAATTAAGTCAGTCAAGAGGTTTTTGATACAGACCAATTTATTCCTACAGTCCTATAACAAATTTGATCCTAGCATAATAGCAAAGAAGCTTTATTCCGATGATATTCTTATTCTTTCATCGAAAGGATGGGAAAGGACAAGCGGTAGACGAACACCGTGTCTATTCGACTACTTCCCAACTCGTTGCCTAACAAAAATTGAAATTCTCAGATAGCATTACAATATAATGGAACAAAACATAAAATTAAAAACTGAGATCTCCATTAGATGATAATGCAACTGGTTAGATTCTAGGTGGAGAAGTCGTGACTTCGCCCATAAACCGTCTTATAGAAAAACTTGTAAGTGACATTGATACCGGTTGGGAACGGAACAAATTTGATTTGAAATCAAAGAGATTATGCCCTCAGAGTGAAAGCAATAGGCTTTATAGATTGGTTATATCAGTAAGCTTAAAATGTGATTTTCTTGAGCATCCAGATCTCCAAAGAGAATTCACAGTCCATCTTAAATGACAGAATTAGATCTATTCGAATTTAGTAGAAATAAAAGAAATAAAATACCTCTCACAAAAAGAGTTATTCGGTTAGAAAAAATTTCCAAGAGCCCTTTCTAATTTTAATTTTTGATGATTCCGCGATTCACTGCACAACGCTGGTTGTTACATTTAAATAACAAAATAATTGAGGCAAAAACTCTTGAGTTGTGGGCGTACTCTTAATTTGTTTTTAATATCATTACTCGAACAGAATGCAGAATTGCAAACCGGAATTTATGTTCCGTTCACGTTCTAGCAGCTTCCCCTCGAAAATACTCATACAGGTTAACCTACTACTATATACTATATATATGCATACACATATATATATACCTGCAAAATGTCTCTTTTTAATTGTTTGAGCTCGATAATGCTGCTTCAAACTTGGATTTGAATATCATTTTTGTACAAAACTCATCTCGTTTAGTTACCACTTAAGGTTTTTGTGTGTTAAGGATTTCACCCTAGGTATATACAATGTCCATTGGGCCTGACACAATCAGTTACAAGTTTCGAAGAAAAAGCCATCGATATTACTTTATTTCGATTAATGTGACATTGTTACAAAAGGGAGCTTAAAAGAATCTCCCCTAGCCAACGACACACCATCCAAAAGATTTCCTAGGGTGACCTGTTCTGTCCTTCAGGCAGAAGTACTAGTCAGGCCATAATACAAGGTGATAAATAGCCTAGAACACAAAAATATTTTCAATTTCGAAGATACATGATATTCTCCACATTACAAGTGGAAATCATTGATTTGATCTAGTAAAGAAGCATTCTTTAAAATTTCAATTAATTTGTCGTCTAATTTGAACCTGGAAACTGTGCATTCTTATTTCTCGACAAATGAATTCTTCTTATTACATGGACAACAAAGGCAGATTTAAACATTGATATATTCATCGGAAACCTCAACAAGTCGAAAATCGGACCAAATTAATTGTAGCGGAGATAATTCTATTATGATCTCTTTGATTCATGTGATTCTCGATTCTGATCCTCGATAATACTTTTTATGGTCATTTCCAAGAACGGATTTCAAGTATTATGAATCCCATAAATACATCCCTGTGTTTATTGGATAGGGAATATTCAGCAACAAAAGCAGCGGAAGGCGTTTGGCTCGGCTTTCGTTCTCTAGCACGTGGCTTCGATGCTAAATCAGTTTCATAAATTAGAAACTGACGTTTGCCCTTTATGAAATATAGAGCTATATGGAACTATACGCAACGGTATATTCATTATTCTTTCTATTCAATGTTTCTCTCATCCCTAGATATGGGACAGATATTCTGTACCGTGAGTTATAGCCAAAATTTAATTATATTACGTTTGTGGATGTTTACATTTGGTTTGAGGATGCTTTATGGAACTTATACAAAAATTATTGATAATCTTTGCGTTGAATATTAAATCGTTAACATACATCATCATCAATGACATAGTTATGTCTTCTTTAATTTGTCGAAATTTTGATATTACTCATTCATGAACCATTTCTGTGATGATTCCTAATGATGATATAAATACTTCCAGGGCCTTTATACATTTTTCCCTTACATATTACTTTTTGTTCTATCTCACCAATATTTGTTTGTACTTCGTGTCTTACAGCTCCCCCAAATTCTCATGTCTTTTCGCTGGCTGCTGCTTAGTGCCATTTGGACTCGAATGGTTATGGCATATGCCGGAATGTAACGCGGTGCACTGCTCGCGAAAATGAGAATATTATGTTACGAAAAATATTAACATGTTTCCAAGAGAAATTTTTACACTCGTTTCCTGCAGAATAGCAGAAACAGTTATTGGTAAACGGTGACAGAATCAGCAAAACAAATAGGATTCCAATGAATATTGATGGAATAAATGGAAATGTTCTACTATCTTCGAAACACATTATTCAATTAATAAAATAAATATCAATCACGTCTGTTAGCCAGTGGTGTGTTTCAGATTAATTTGTTCTCCATCCAATGTTGTGTTGCTGAATATTGTTTTGATATTACAGGTATTAGCTATTTTAAAACAAAACAGAAATTTACAAATGTCTTTTGATTCTGTAACAAAAGAATTTTCGAAGAAATCTTTAACAATTAAATAATGAGCCTTCAATTAAAATACATGAAATCCTGTTTTTAGCTTTGCTTATACGTTCTGCATAACATGTCTTTATCGCCATAGGTTACTGTGCTCTTGTGCGCATGCTCTTAAGCTGCAAGTTTCACGCACTTCTGATTAATGAGCTCTAATTGATAGGAAGCCGATGTTATGCAAAGGCATTTTCAGGATATCATGAACCAAAAAATTCACAATTCCTTGTTGGACATTGTGCACACTTCTAACAATATGTTTCATGAGCGATAAGATCAAAATGTGTTTCAATCAAAACTCATTCAGCCTGAATACTGCTGTTATCCTGATGTATTTTTTCGGCTCAATTAATTCAAGCCCTAAATTTGAATTAATTACATATTCTAGTAACAACAGGGCTTTATTCCCCCGTTGGGTATGAATTAGCAGTCATAGAATTCCTGGAAAGAACCCTCCGCAATTGAACTCCTGTGCAGGTGGCAGTAACGAACCTGTAGCAAATTTAAATAGTCCTTGTGCCTGCTGTTCCTAGTCGCTATCCTGCCATTCAAGGACAATGCCCCTCGTCAACATCCGAATTCACCCGAATCTGGTCGAAGTTTGTGTCGCTGTCAAGCAGCCACAGCAGCGCCATTACCGCAAATATTAAATAATAAATTACGTGGTTTATAATTGAGGCAGCGTATAATTCGGCTCTGACTTCAGCCGTTCTACCATTCATTCTGAATTGTCTATTTCACCGTAATATTAATTTTATACGGGCAATAGTCTAAATTAACCTCATTTCACTGCTCCAACAACTGTGTTATATAATTAGAGCGCTTGAATTTAAGCGGTCCTCATAAGTCATTCCTAGTATTCAAACCAATAACTAGGTGTTCATATCATTCTCTTTAAATGAGCAATTAGGTATTCATAAAATATTGATTCATGACGTTTCAATTTTTATTCTATCTCCATATTCTCCACAGCTGTCGGATTTTTTCTGGTCCGTTTCGTGATATATATGTTTGTATCGTAGATTTGTACACCAGCATGTATTGTGACAATACATATTGTTTTTAATTTGACGAACTAATAACCTAAATACCTATTGTTGATTAATAAAGCTGTATGCACGCTTTTCTGTTATTCATGATTCCGCTATTGATCAAAAAACCACAATAGTATTATTAGCACCAATACACTACAAAAATCAGATATTGAAATTTAGTATACAAATTTCTACCTCATTTAATTTAGTAAGAAATAGGACGATTTGTATGAGTAAAAATGAGGCAATCTACTGATTCCTAAGTCAACTAGCAAATAACTTTATAATTCTCTTATAGCTGAACTCGCTTCCTCAGAAGCGATTCTGTTACATGATACCCAAAAACATCGATTTTTTCCTCCCGTGGGATCTCTCTACAGAAGTACATATCCAATAATCGATATTCTAGAAGCACTTTCATCATTTATTTGCTTTTATAGTCAAAAGTACATTGCTTCACTTCTTGGCAGCGATCACACCACTTATGTATCCAGAATCTATTGTTGGAAGCGCTTCTAAATTCGTGCCTTGAATATCAGACATTGGCCATCCTCAGTGGTCTTACAATTACCGAAGGAGAAATTGTCATTTGTAGCAGTCAGACTACTACTGCAATACGTATCACATAGGTCAATAAATCGGCAAACGATCTTGAAAGCGCTTCCATCCTCAATATGCTTCTAAAATCTTAGCAGCGTACTGTTTCTGCTATTAGCAGTTCTTGTTGGAAGTACTCCAAAACTTGTGTTCTGAATGTGGTGTCCATACTTTGAGAAAGAATCGATTGCCTGGATTCCTATGAATCCCTCTTCTTAGTCTTTGAAACAATAGCGGATTATAAACTTGGCATTGTTAGTAGTCAACATGTATCACGTAGATCATTTCGCTAAACATTCCAGAAGTAATCACTTCTATATCAAAATTGCGGGACTGTTGGGAGCATTTCAGAATCACGATCTAAATATGAGACATTGTTCATACCAAATTCCTATAATTCTCTTCCAAGACAATATAAAGAAATAATAAGTATCTCATAGGTCATTGTATTGACAATCGATCCAAACAAAACTTCTATACTCAATTTGCATTTATAGTCTTGAAAGCACGCTACTACGCATTTTGAAAACGGTCACTTCGATATCCAAGACACGGCTTTGTTGGAAGCGCTCCCAGAATCGTGTTCGAATTGAAGATATCGTCCAAAGTTCAAGGAAGGATCAACTGCTTTGTTTCCTATGTATATATACCTATTTGATCTTCAAAACAATCCCTAAAGAAAGAATCGATACCGATAACAGTCAGAATATTACCGCAACACGTATCATATAGGTCATCTGATCGGACAGTCGATTTTAAAATTGCCCTATCGTCCAGTCTTATCAGCACACTGCTACATATCTTGGAAATGATCCTGCCACTTCCACATCCAAGGAGCAATTCTAGTTCTGAATAAGAGATATACATATCAAATGGATTTTTGAATCGACAATCGATTTCAAAACGACTGAAATCTCCAGTTCTTCAGTAGGTATATAAGTAATTTTAGGCTCACTTCAAGGTCATTCTTCTCCACATGTGCTAGTTAAGAGTTATGAAGGATGCGGGTGATGATGTTCACAGAGGTTTTCTAAGTAAGCATGAGCTTCGATATGAGTGAACGAAAATAAGTGGAATCTGCGGATATGTGTTTGATGAGATAATGTGGAAGTGATGGCGGTGCAACGGAAGTGGAGCATAGCATTTGGTCTTTTACTGACGGCGGCGGGAGTATGGAGTGATAAGAGCAGAGATTTGGGAAGCTTTAAAATAATAGGATTGTCGAAGGTGCGGAAATATATACGCATATGGTCAATATATTTTTACATATAAATTTCAAACTATTCATTCAAAAACTTACTATTCATCAAGAAATCTTCTGAAATAATGTTCCCTACACTAATTATACTTTTCGATAAGATCTTGAGGACCTTGTCCACTAAATTCTCGAAAAACGTCCAACTCAATGGTTTTTATTTATTTTGTATTCAAAAGTAGATCGTCATAGCTATTGAGAAACAACATAACGGCCGCGTGCTTATTCCGCAAACTCATCTTTAAAGATAGCATAGAAAAATTAATTTGAGGTGAGAGGGTATCTTTTCATTAGATGTACGTGGATTTAATTCGAAGTTTCATGTTTGAAGCATGTTACTAGTTTGATTACTTTTTTATTGTGGTTATGATAACGTCGGATATTGAAGACATTTGCATTACTTCTAAATCAAATATTTGAGTGAACTTTCAATTCCTTAGTTGTTGAAATCCCATCTTAATAGCATTTGGAATAATTATACTTTTTGAGGCTAGTGTCATATGAGGATAGCAGTCCTGTGGCTCCAGCCAAAAAATTAGTGTAAGCGTAGTATTGATCTAATCTTAAAAGGTCTTCTCCAACCTTATACAATATCTGTTGCGCCTGTGCTCAAGTCAAACTGAGTTTCGGTTCAACATGAAGATTTCAGTGCACCCTCCTCGGTTGCCTGGAGCTCAAGTTTGGTCTCATAGGGCGAGCACCACAATTTGGTACTATTTAGAGAAGTTTTTCAAAAGGCCTAGTACTTCGAGCTAATCTTTAATCATTTAGGTACAACTGCCAATTTTCAATACTGTTTTGTGCCACTTGTGTCTCTTGATTCTTCTATGTTTCTTACATTGTACGCAAGTCTAATGTGACTCGCTGCAAATGAGCCAGCGAATGGTAGGAATTCGATAATTTTAGGCTGAGCCCAACAAATCTGCTCATTGTTTCTTCTAATCTTTCCGTTAATTTCGTCAATATGAATTTAGGAAATCAGCAATTACGTCATGAAGTAGGGAAATTTGTTTGATCGAATTTGGTTTAATACACAAAGTGTAAATTCATAAAGGAAGTAATTATGAGTGAGTTGTTTATGAGTCATTGATGTTGGAATATTTTGTGGAAACTAATTAAATTACTCAATTATTATCAATCAAATCTATGATGACAGGCCGTGTTTCACACCCTGCTGTGATGCACTTTCACAGATCAAATGCCACTTGCTCATTCCAATAATATACAAACTGAATAACATATACAATTGTCATCTAAATCACAATTCCCGTGCACAAAAAATACCACTGTGAGGAACGATTTGTGTGTGAGAATGAATAAAAGTAACACTACAAGTCATCCCATCAATTCAACCCTCTCAAGTCCTAATTTGCAATCTAATTTCGAATAGGCGCTCTAGTTTTTTCGTAATTAGTTATTCAAGAGTACCCTTGACTACATTTCATAAGGAATATGACCTAGTTTTTAATTTTTTTTTTTCATATGACTCTTCATATTTCTGCTATCCTTATGATATTTTTGTAATCAATTCTCTATATTATTTGCGCTCTCTATGTTCTTTGTAGTCTTCAAACTTTTTATACTCTCTTCATTCTTCAAATTATTCAATACTTTAGGCCCTCTATGTATATTCTCTAATGTCCCCATATTCTATTCATTCTCCAAATACGTTATACTCCCAAAACTCTCTATATTCTTCATAATCACATTCTAATATGAAGTTTCTCAGTCAAATTAATGACATATTTATCGATAAATTTGTCTCTTCTTTTGGGATATTCAGTCTACAAAAAGTATCTTCGACTTTATTCATCAAAAGGTACTTAATTCCAACAAAATCGGGGAGAAGAGCATTATCTTGCTGGAAAAAATATAAAGGCTTCCAAGATTTTATAAGAATTGGAAAAAATAGTTACACATGTTGAAATTTAGTGTGATAATTTATTATTAGAAGAGCAACTGGGTCATTCATAGTTTTTGTCTTGACATGTAAGTTTTATCCAATTTTTACTGTTAAGTAAGGATGATTATGGTCAGTATAATGATCATAGATAGTAATGATCTTTTGAAAAGAAAATTCAGTTTCAATGTTCCTTACTTATCTACTTCTATTTGTAGCTAATATCTACCTATATCATAAATTTATCTGAACTCGATTCTTCTCGGTTTGTTGAAGGAATAACTTTCATCTTGTAATTTTGTTTCATCCTAGTTGCTTGGAAGATTATCTCATATCTTTGCATAGAGTGGAGAATATTAGGGACCACCATGCAAAGAGCTTTCCGTATGTATATTTTAATAAAGGGCTGAATTATTTTCGTGAGCATTTGTGTGACGTAGAGCGCAAGTAAAAGCATTACCCCTTCAATGCGGTTAGTAATTATCTGAGTTGAAAATTTGCCTTTATGCCTTCATTATTTACTAAATAATAGAGATAAGTGCTTGAAACCTTCCATTTTTGATAATTTGCTTCAAATTGCTTATATTCAGCAATTATTAAAGTTTCACCAATTACCAACATCGAATAACAAGTGAATATGAGATATTTAATACATTCTTACTTATTTCTCAATGAAGAATATTGCTTAAATATGTCTCATTTATGTTATTTGCGAAAAGTATAATTTTTGACACTCGGAAACATCAGGAACTCTTCAATTTCTCAAACAATATGTTATAACAAATATAATATCAGAGACTCGTTCTTTCCCTGAATTTTGTGGAACAGAAAATTTTATTTTCTGTACTACAGCGTCCAGAGAGTAGTAAGCTGTCATCCACCTCTCAGCTACAGGATCATATGCCAATAGTGCTCCCGTTTTACACTTTTTGACGATTTCATAAAACACTGGCCTTTTATTCTTCGTTTCAATACATTTGTTTTCGTAAAAACTCTTTGACATAAGCAAAACCTCCTATTCTCCAGGCGTGAAAAATTCTCCGGGTGCATATATACGTACATAAGCTATTGTTTCGCGAAAAGCCTCTAAAACGTACATATTTCAAAACGTCATGTGTCAAGAACATGTCATTGGTTTTTGACGGTGAAGTGAATTTGTTCACTAGAAACATTGCAAGTGAACATTGTTTTGCCTGCAAATAGGTTACATGAATCTAATTATTAAACGCTTTGTTCAGTTGATATGTAATTAACTCATAGACTTACTGATTCATCTCATTATAGTGGATGATATAGAAGAAATGGATTAGTATAACCACAAATCTAATTTGGTTTGATGGATTCAAATGGCAAACAAACAACAGGTTGATCTTAGATCCTTGATATTTCATCAAATGATATTTCATTAAATTATAGTAATTATTCAATGGAATAATGTCACCCTGGGTACATCATCTGGAGCCTGGAGAGCTGATTTTTTTGTTAAAATAATGTATAATGACAATCATCAATATAATTTGATCAACATGAGAACATCACTGAAAATTGTAATGAAATATCTAATGATTGATGTGTTCCAATTTAAATAAACAATTTCCAAAAAATATCCCTATATTGGGGTAATTATGGATTGGTTTTCAAAACCAGGGCAACGAAATGAATAATTAATGAGTTTGCTCATAAAATCAAGCGAATAACCCTTCAAAACAGACATAATTAAATAAAATATGTTATTGCTCATTCATAAGGACAATTAAAAAATTTACATATCGCTTTTTTGCATATATTTAACCGATCAGCAAATATTAGTTGATTAATTAGCTATAAATATGATAATAGACACACCGTCATGATAAATGGGATGGAACTTGAAAAATATTTGACAGAAATATATAATTTATATACCTAGCACCCTCTATTGTTCATGAAAATTGTTACACATACATAAATTATACGATAAATTATTTCCCAATGCCTTTCAGTGGACTGTCACTAAAGTACCATTCAATATCCGCAAATTTGTTAGATGTAAATAGAAATCAACAAATATCAGTGCATGATTCCGATTTGTTGATTTGAGCTAGAATAATATAAGCCCCTGATATTAAGAATCCGGTAGATGAAAAAAGGCAGCATTTTCCTTCCACTCTCAGATAGATATAAAAAACATATATCCGAAAGAGTTGATTATCAGTTTTTATATATATATATATAATCGATAAGTCAATAATAATTAATTTTTCTTTTGTTACAGGTAAGAACAATATCCATCCCATAGAACAACAAAGTCTGCCAATTTGTAAGTAATGCTCCTATTACCTCTATATGAAATATCATAGTCCAGGCCTAAATTTCGAATTGTTTTATTCACGTATAAAAATGCATTCTTATTCGATCCATTCTAATACGTACCTCCTTATAAACTGCATATCTAACTTTCTCTGCGTGTGTAATTTATGTAATATTATTGAATTCCGCGAACTCTTTGAAATCCTGCAATCACAATTCCGATTCTCTTTTCGATAGATTTGTTCGGTAGCAGACAGTCATCAGGCTAGAAGCTCAAAGCATTCTGTGCGCATTCGATGCTCAAAACGGATACGGAAAGGGACGATATACACACATATCCTCAAACACATATATCCTCCAACACACATATTCTCATACATCTCCCACACCAGTCATTGCTACAAAGGTGTCGTTCCACAATGGCAATAAAGTAATACGTCTGCCGTAATGATGTTCATTCCCTTACCTTGTTAGCCGAGAATCCAACAACGATGTACAGTTTACACATTTAGTTGTTGGAAATATAAGAGATCATTCTTGTTTGCGTGTGCATTACTTTCCAAGATATAAAACAAAGTTTCACAATAGAAATTGATACTTTGAAGATTATACTTAGATATAAATCAGATACTGAGTATGAACGGATTGAAGAGCCGAATAGTCTGAAGATGGAATGGAAGCAATCTTTCAATTGAATTTTGAACAGATACTTAAATACGAATAGAATGATAATTTTAATTGTCTTGGAATATCGATGGGGCTGTAATATTGAATATCAGTTGCCATAAGCCTTTAAAATCTTCTTCTGTACTTGAACGCGAAACAAAAGATTAAACAACATGTGAATCATTACAATAAACTCCATTCAACATTTGGCCAAATACACCCATTTATTGAAGCTTGTTTATTCTCCCCACTTGGGAACTAACAATCATATCTATCCACCTACATAAAGCAACCTTTCACCTTCAACTTCACCAACATGAATCTTTCCCATAAATCTTCCATTCGACATTCATGCCACATGCCCAGAACGTAGTTGACTCATACCCACCCTCTCAATCACATTTTTGCCAATTGTACATTCTTCATTCACCAATTTATTCAACAATTAGATAATTTAGTCTATATGTGAACCAATCCAATGGTCAACTGGCAAAGGGCTTGAACCACACTATCAGTTGGACATGTTTGATGATGAAAATCAATTTTTGATTCTATAGTTGGTAAGTTGGATTGAACCATAAATGAATTATGTCAGGGATCGAGGACAATTCGGGTCGTTTTCTTGTAAAAAAGTATAATTGTTGGAAATACGTATTAAGCAATTCCCATAGTTAGACAAAAAAAAACTATCAAAAATAGACAGATAATCAGTTGAATATCATTTTCAAGCTTAGGAACAATCAATTTCAATGAGGTTGTTTCCACAAACTCAAATTACATATGAACAAATTATCTTATCTGAATGGTCGATGCCTGGAAAGATAGAAAACAAAGTACGATGGAAATTGAGAGAACTAAGAAACAAATGACTCAATTATTTTGGAACTATCAACTAGAGGAAGGCTTCAGTGCCTACTACAAAGGGTGAATATAATATCATTACTTATAGAAACCGCAGGATCCTTCCTCAACTAAGATTCTTGGTAATAAACTTTCTATCTAATTCATTTATTCTAACAAGATCAGTGGAAGCATTGGATGATTATCTGACACAAATTGTTTCTTCAATAGATTCGTCCGCCTCATACACTTTTCCACTTATATTGTTACTCCGAATAACTCATTTCTTGGATACAATAAGACTTATTGAAATAATTATAACATTCTTGAAAATATAGTTGCTAAAAGACATAAATCTACAACCACCACTTCTACATATCTAAAAATAATGCTTTACATCCCACAAACAATATAAGCGTGGCGATTAAATTTTGTAATCTATGAACTTTCAATATCAAACGATTATTGAATATTGTCAACAATATCAACAACTTGACTCTCAATTTATGGAATAATAAAACGTGAATCGGTACATCTTTGAGTTTACCCTGACTTCAATATGTTTTTCTTTGTTGAGATACACAACCCCTCATGCCTGTGCCAGTGTTTGGGTGAAACTTCGGATATTATTTCAATTTTTCTAAAACCCTACGCACGTACAATTCATGAATAAGCCAGACAGAAAATGAAACCAGAAATGCTAGATACTACTTGGCGCGATCCGAATTCCAAATTGGTCACACCCGTAGGTGTAAAACTCCCCTCAGTACCTTATAAACACTAGCATACAAAACAGAAATACTCACAACTTGGAAATAACAAGGGTGTAAGTATTATCTGGTTTAAAATCTAGATATGAACCTTTAAGAGATATTGTACAGTCTAAAACTTCTAAAGCTTGTTGATCTCCTCAAGATGGTTTATGTAGTTTGAGATTGGCAATAGTTGGAAACTTTCAGATGTTTCCGACAATATTGAACGAACTGAATGGAATATTTGTAGTACTGATTCAGAACCGTATTGAATCTAATTGATTCTAGTTGTGGTTCCTTCATTTCAAATAATACTGAAGTCTGGAACTTTCCCAAGTATCCAAATTAGAACTTTTGCAGGATAAATACAGTCAAAGGAAGACGTACAGGATAAGATAATCTGTATAATAGTAATTGTACGTTTTTGTGTTGAACATGGGAAGCAATCATTTTCTAAATGATAATTCATGTGCAACTTGAACTATGTTACTCCTCTTTTTGTATCCCTCAAATCCGAAAATTGACTAAGCCGAACAGGCCTAGTTACTTCGGATTACGGAGTTATTTACTTTGTTATTTGTTTCAAGAATTAAGGCTAAGCTTCGTTAAAGATCACTATCGATTTCTTAACAAGCCTAATCCGTGTTCGTTAAGATAAACATCAAGACATGATTATCTCGTGTTTAAGGGGATCAAACAATACTTGCTTTTGTGTAACTGGAGATTATTCATCAGGAGTTTCATTAGTTCATCCAATAAAGGTTCATTTCAATGAAATGGACTTGTGATTCAATAAAAGAATCAACTATCATCATGTGCAAATATTATCAGTCTGAGGGCAATAGATACCGTCCTTTGTCTCTAAAGATATTCAACTAGACGACGCATCAGATGATGCACTTCAAGTTGGTGGAACCTCAAAAACGTACTGTAGTAATACACCTATATAATGTCCTTCGAAGTGGAAGCTGCTCCTGTGATATACTAAACCAAATCAAACAATTAAAAATTCTGATGTGTGCAGGAAGATAGGTCTTCTCTTTCCATTTGGAAATGCAGTTTTCATGCTTGGTAATCACCCTCTTGGAGAGTTGCGCAAACCACGTGTACTTACCTCAGCGCCTCTACTTTTGCCTCTGCTCGGGTAACTTGGTGGAGGATTATAGCAAGTTTCATTTCGTACGCCCTCGTTGTAGCTGCTATCAATCTTTGAACAGGCGAAATGCATCCAGCGACGGCGAATTGCACATTTAAAAGGAAAATAGTGTTTTTTTAATGAACTGATCATACAAAGTGGTCAAAAAAGGAATCATACTGTCTTATGAAAGACATCAAATACCAAAAATGTTTGTCATAATGAAGGCTAATTCATTCATAAAACAATTTTTTCTAATGGTCTATTCCATTATGAAAAGCATCAAATGAACACAGTTTCTATACCGAAACAATGAAAATGTGCATTTGTTACAACGGTTACATATAATTCTCATGAAAATAGGAATGTAGTCTGAAAACGCTGCTAATCTAGATGTTGGAATTAATCACATAATTCTTATTTCACCTTCCATGGCTCCTGATGACGCATACGTTTTAGTAAAGAGTATAGATAAATCGGGAACCCATATCAAGAGAGAAATTTTTCGTTCGATGCCGAGAATCGTATTCGGAATTAAGTCCTGGGGTATTTACTGAGAATTCGCAGTAGCTTGCGGCAATTTATTTTTCGAAGCAAGCCCCCGGGAATTTCTTCTTCCTACGCTCATGGTATTCCTACATGCAGCCCCTGTGAGAGTTTTCTAGAACTGGGGACAGGCCCCATTCATTGCTGATGTGAAATATTTCTTCATTACAACTTTTATTACTTCTTTAAATTTGTTCTACCTTTATGTTAGTATAATGTGGTGGTGCAACTGCACTTTATTAATTTTTAGTTCCGTCATGTGATATGGGACATTTTTATTATCTTGACAAAACATTCCCGAATACGTTTTAGGATTGCGTATCAGGAATAAGGGGAATTCACATTAATTTTGTTTTATTACAGCGGGAGGGTAATATATTGCCCTTGAATTTTAACTGTTTTTGTTTGTTGGCACCACCAAATCATTCCCAACATTCCCTCCCAAATTGATTTTTGATGTTCTGTGCTCATTTCCTGAAGTACCACCGAATAAATTGATACAATCTAAAGTTAGTTCCACATTATCTCTATAATCTGAAGTAATACTAATATTATTAATACAACAGTAGAACAGATTCGAGCCTATAGCCCAAGCATTCGCAGTGTGGAGAGCTGTTGCCTTCAAACATTTGGTTGCCAAGTCTAATACTCTGTAAATATTGACAAATTTTGTGTTCACGTCGATGGTTCATCAGATTTGAGAGGCCATTTTCACTTATCTCAAATCCTAAATAATATCAATGAACCGCTATTCATCTCCATTGACTTTGATATTATTTCCTGTGGGTTTAAATTCGCAAAAATAAAGTGTGTGTTATTCCCGGGTTATTTATCCTGGTTCATGAGTTAGTATTCCCGGTTCGGAAGGCTTTCTCGCATCAGGAAGACCTGATATTGACACGGAGATGGGGCAAGGTTGCGACGTTGCCACTTCTACCCCTGTGTGGCGAGGCGGTGTCGCATGACATCCGCATGTGCGGAGAGGGAAGGGAAGCTCCAGGATATGCAGGGACATCTCTCACATATCAATGAGCGCATACCGACAATGCGAGGATATAAGGATATGTGTGGGAGGAGAGGTGTTTACATCACCTTTCAAAAATGATCATTTTTAATGAAACAGCATGAGGGAGTAGACTTACATAGCGCTTTTTCAGTTCAATATAAACTTTCGAGTATTGAACAAATAAATATCAATCTGGAGCCAATAGAAAAAATTATTTATCAAAGGTTGTGTCCTCTTGTACAGCACAATCAAATCATCTGTTACCTTGCTGAAGCAAAATATCTCAGATCACCAAATACGGGTCATTTTTGACCCAGTTCATTCGATCACTCCAGATTATTTATATTTTATTCGAAGACCAATCATTTTCTTTCATATCTTTATTAGCATTGATAGTAGTATGATATTCTGGAACATTATTGATACTTCTTCTGATAATATCAGTTTTATGAGTTTATTTGTGCTAGTCCTGGATTCGGAAATATATCCATTTGAAAATTCATGATCGCTCCAATAATCCAAATGTTCCTGAAAGGTAAAAAATTCATGTTTGATGGAAGACAAAACGTTTCAACAACTCCCAGATTTCTGTCTAATGTAATTCTAAAAGTTCTGTCTGTCTAAGCTCCTCGTATCAAAAGTTCTGGTTTCTTATTTATGTAGTCCCCGTTCCCTAATCATTAACATTTATCTTCTCTTATACGTTTTTGATGTTCTATTCTTCTTCTCATTCTCTTTATCTGAGAATAAGAAACATAAGCATTTGCGTTTAAAGCAAATTCGCTGGGATCACTTTGAATATATATGTATTATGTTCTATGATCTGGAATGGTTTTCCAGCTCATCTATAGTTTGAATGGTGCTTCTATAGTTAGATTTTCTTTCCAAAATACGAGCCCAACTATCCAGCTGAGCATTACAATATGTAATGTTTTTGCAACGCTTTTTTGTACTAATTATTTGATGTAAGAGTGAGAAACAAGTTTAGTAATTATCAGGTGCTTCTGACTACATTTAAAGTTACTCCAATATTGCACCTAATTGCAAAGACAAATGTCCAAAGCAGTCTACCATTTATTACTCTTGGTTAACCCAAATACACCCAAAGAAAATGACATACAAAAGAGCTATACTCTAGCAATTAACCCTAACCTCCGCCACTGAATTATATCTTCTGGCGCATTCAGGGGTGTACACCTTACCACACTCCACACAACACAAGGGTTGGTATCCGTGCAACGAACCCTCGCAATGACAACAAGGGGTCTCATCAAGACTGATGCTTGGGATTACACAACTTCGTCAGGTCTGTACAGCCCTTAGTGAGAGGTGAAGGGTCCCGCACGTCACTCAGTGACACCTATGTCGAGGGAATGAAAATGGGAATTGTAGTTATAAGTAATAGCAGATTGTTAGATGTTCATTGTGCAATTATACGAAGTTCTGACGGTAAATAATATATAAATGTAATCTGCAGATTCTAACGCAACCCGTTGGGGATGGAAGGGTGTTAATGAAAGTGGTTTATTTCAATTTTAGAACAATAGAGGTTTAATTGACATTCATATCTACCGACTTATAAGTAGTTACATGTAGATATGATATTCTATCTGCAAACCCTCGGAATACCCATTAACTACAGTGATTTCTCTTTTAGAACATTATTACTCATTTCAAACTCAAGATATGGAGCTCTATTCTTGAAGTCGTGCGTGACTTTTAACGCATACTGTTTATATCATGCGTACAAGTCGTATTTTTGAACAGAAAGCGTAACTTTACTTCCATGTTCGCACACAAACGCTGACTACAAGCGAAAGCAAGAACCCCTTACATAGATCATACATTATGTGACTCTATATTGCAACTGTCAAAAGTCCTGAAGATATACTCTGCATGCAGCTATTTGAAAGAAAACCACTTCTTTTTTCCTGCTGTTCAAGAACAATAAACCTAGAAAATTTAAATACCATTGTTTATATCTATCACAACAAAACAACTTACTGGTATCTCCGCTAGCTAGAAACAACAGCTTCAATTAATTAACATCAAAACCATTGCAAAAAAGTGCAACCAATTATCCTTGTAGTGCAGCCGAGCAACCGCACAATAAAATGGTGAAGTTTCGCTGCTCCACTAATAAAAAACGGTTTATCATGGACAATAGCGAAAAAAAACACAATACTCCTGCTAGAAATATTTAGGGGACAGATCCACAACAGATGAACTTGTAGCTTGTGGGAAAGGACCACTGCAAGTATATACGTTTTTTTAGAGGGTGAAATTTAGTATGCCAAAAATGATGGAGTCTGTGAGTGGGAGCAAGCTTTGCTGCAATTTTTTCTCACGCTTGCAACATTGCAAATGCTGTCATTTCATTAGGGTCAGAATAACCAAATTAATATATGAAAGTGAAATATAGAAATTATTATGATTATCTGATACGATCAAACATTTCTTACCAGTTTTAAGTACAGTAATTCAGCATAATGTCTCTCTCATACGTCTTATGGAATTGCATGTACAATAACTTCGAGCATAATGACAATATAATAAAGTACACACCTCGGGATAATTCGAGTATCATTAACCTTCAATTTCCCCATAGTTCATTCGCTTGAATGCATTTTTATTTGACATAGTCATGACCATATAGCCGTACGACTGCAGGCAACGCCTTTCTACTAATGATGTAAATCCTAAAATGGAAGAATCATCGAAGAAAAATCATATTTCAATTAATCTTTTCCAAGCAGACAAGCTTTTACAACTGTATATAACTCGTTAAAAGACTGCAATTCAAACACAGAATTGTAGAAAATATTTGCACACTTCAAGCCTAACTTCCTAGCTAATACATACAAAACCATCTATATACTATATATCAAATTAGTATTTATGGATAGCAAGGATATCTTGCAAAAGAGAACTCACAAATATATTTTTTTTGCTACTAACGTCGCAGAAAATGACGGTAGGTGAAATTTATGTGGACGCGGCAACGCACATCATTATAATTTTTACATTATTTGTATCTAAACATCGTTATTTTTCAATAACTTGGAAGATGTTGTGTATTGAATCTGTTTTGAAAATGATGGAATCTTTTCATTCGGTACAACTGGTTCAGATTTTCGGAAAATATTCTTTCTGATATTCCGTTA
Organism: Dromius quadrimaculatus; assembly: GCA_963989225.1. Lineage (NCBI taxonomy): Eukaryota > Metazoa > Arthropoda > Insecta > Coleoptera > Carabidae > Dromius > Dromius quadrimaculatus. The sequence continues at coordinate 5,552,035 of OZ022336.1, read as the reverse complement.
TGAATTAAATATTTCCCATGTAAAGCTACACCAAGTCATCGAATACTTTATTCGAAAAACGTATCTGCCTATCTGAAACTGAGTAGGAAATAACAATAAACATCCGAGTTCATGGTAGAAGCTATGTCAAAAAGAAGGCAGTGCTCCTTGAATTCTCTGGAAGGACGTAGGCACACTAAAGTTGAAAGAAAGCTTTCAATCCAAGCCTCAAATTGTTTGAGGGTTTCTGTTGTTAGAAACGTCGCGAAACCAATCATCGATTCGGATACGGTAGGAAACGACGGCAAAAATGAAAATGTAAATGACATGTAAATCTTGATCTATCTGCCATCTTCCCACCGAACAGAAGCGCGTTTCATTTGTTTGATGGAGTCCCCAAATCACGTGCGTTTTACAGATGAACATCAAATTTGATTCCACTGCAGCAGTTGATTATAAACCTATGATAACATTTCCTTTTGATTGTTTGTCCTACGCATTGTTGAAAATAGAACAGTGGAGATAGAATAAAAAACAAAACCAACGACAACTGCCACAAAAACTATCTCCTCGTTCTGAATTGTAGATGAAAATAAATTGTTCCTTAATGTAAAACTAGAAAAGCGTTTCCAGCCAACTAGTTATATAGTCATTCCATTATAACTGCTAAATCATTTTTATTCATTTATTTCAAAAGTTTCACTTTAGTCTGCTCTTCCGAAGGATTGATGCTAATTTTTGACAAATATCTCTTTTAGGGAGAAAGGCATCTCTCTATTATTGTCAGACTCGAAAGCAACTTCGCAAAAATATCCAGCGTTCATAATGCTAATTTTAATTTTGAGAAATGAGAGCTTCAGGACTGTTGTTGAAATTAAATCTGTTTCCATAATTTCATGGAAATATGAAAAGCTAAATTTTCATCAAAATGTTCGCTATTTGCAGTTTCGATTTTACCTAGACAAAACCTCGATAGGAGAAAGGATTTTGAACAGGTAGGATTCACACCCTAAGAATTCCACTGTAGAAAAGTCGTTTTTCTAAATCAGCCAGCTACCAGAATCGCAGTTATTTGATGCGATTCAGCACCCATTTGCTGTTGTATTCTAGTAAAAGATTAAGATCGACTACATATATTGAGAGTATTGGAATAAGTTTTGTTTTTTGAATAGGATCACTAGCTTTCTTTTTCCTGTAGGCTATATGGAAAAATCTGTCAACTTTTCAAGATTGTGTCCATAGAATAATAAGAAATATAGGAAATTAATAAGAAAATAGCACTTTTTGTTATTATATTCAAGTTAATTCTCCTCTAAAATCCGTTAGAAATAATACTTGATCTTCTTTTCCTCTGCAAATGCATCATTCATCTAATTTCAAAATCGTTACAAGCCCAGCTCCCCTAGGTATTGGCCGCTGTTTGAAGTCATGAAGCATGTTTCATACTTTACGTGAAGTTGAATGTTGAAGTTGGCTCGTTGATTGCTTACCTGCGTTTCTTATATCCAATTTACTTGAAGCGCTCGGCTGCCGGGATACGATTGCTCTCATTTTTGCCCACGCCCAAACTTTAAATCGGACGTAGTGGGAGCTTGACAAATTTCTTGGGTACTCAAATGGATTCTTTCTACATAATACTCACATATAAGTAAGCTTAATCCTATAAAAGAACAAACGATGTCTTCAAAACTGATTTATCAACAATTTTTTGATAAATCTCTGAAAATTGAATTATTAAATCCTCGCATTTCAATGAACTTCGAGTAATCCAGACAAATGTGGGATAGCTGTACGAAAAAGTCTTGATTCTTCATCATATTCACTCTCAAGTGTTGCTTTCTCTTTATCAGTAACTCATACCCATAACAGTACTTCGTCTACAGCCGAGGACCGTGGAAATTGGTAATTTGTTGTTCTGTCTCACCTTCATGTCTTCATCCAACGACCATACTAAATCGCTTCTTGCTTATTTTCTACCTAATGAATAATCAACTATTATTTGAATGAAAACTGAGCCCATTCATATAAGAAGCAACCTTTTGCTTTTATTTGGGTCCGGAAGGCTTATAAGCTACTGTATATTACTGGTTCTGTTGTTTTTAATTATTCCTCTCTGAGGCTTCTTTTAAATCTATTTTTTGGTACCTATATACACAAGGCTGTTCTTAGACAGAGCGTAGTTAATAACTGTGGACGAAATTTTCAATTTGGATGCTGATGCTCTTAAATATTTCTCAAAGTAACCACTTAACTTTCAAATTGAATTTAGTATTTCAAGGTATTAAGGCTTTGAATGCATTCCAGGCCGGAATATTTAAAAATATATTCAATCAAATTTTGGAGCAATATTTTCTCTTCGAATAGTGAAGAAGTGATAAAAAGTGTAGCTTGACGACTGGTAACCACACCCTACGGCTGAAGAAATATCAATCAACCACGAAGTGCACTATAGATGTCTGCTTCACCTGTAGTGGGTAAAGGGCGTGATTGTTTGTAGTTGACTAATATGAAATCCAAGTTCACGTACGTATTGACTTATATGGTGTAGACCTAAGGCTTATATAGCTGTATTCTATATTTTCCTGCGGCATTCAAATGATAGAAGCTTATACTGGCTTTCATCACAATACTTTTAAAGTCTTTTTCAGTCAAAAAAAGGAGCTAAAATCTGCATAAAACCTTGTTAACAAATCTCGACAATAAAACAGTAGACGCTACAGCAACCATCCAAGTTTTAATTAGGCCAAGTTGGAGAATAATAAACCGAAAATGAAATAATACCGAGTAACAAAGTAATTAAAAGATTTTTCCCTGTGCTGGTCTGAGTGGGATTTCATAGATCGCATATACATGCAAATGACTTTGTGACCTGCATACCAAGTGCATAAGGCCACTGACCACACTGCACAAGAACGGCATTGCACGCCAAATGCAGGAGATGGAATTATGCATGAATCTTATACCAATGTTTTACTACGGAAACGCTACTGTCAGATTGTATCTATACATATGCTCTTTAATGTTGAGTTGAATTTTCATACCATACATTATTTAGCTAATAGATGATGATAATTATTACGTCGCAACCAGAAGTATAAAAAATAATAATTTTTTGGCACATTAAAAGAAGCAGGGATATCAATCAACTAGTTATTCCTTTATGATTATTCGCAATAGACCATCATTGAGTATGCTTATAGGCTCACTGTAACTCCTGTTTTTCTGTTTCTTATGTTTCTTACATCAGAATCAAATATTTAAATGAATTTCCAAATAGTTTTCCCTTATTTGACTGTTTTAGAGTTTAATATACGTATATAAATCTGTGATGGCAGTTTGAAAATCGAATATTCCCGAAATTATTTCACAAATCGATCACTTCATTCTAAATAGTATGAGGTAGGTACTTGAAAACCATTTTATTTGATTCGAAGATAATTTATTATTTTTTTTCCTTGTATAATAAGACTACTAACATAACATATCTATATCGCCGTGATGGTTAATGTTGATCTGCGCATGCTTGATATCCTGAAATCCTATTGGTCAACAGGACAGCGCGTCTGTTATCCGCTCGATTTCTAGAAGTTTCTGTTCGACTTGGTCGACAACATCCCGGATCAGACTTTTTTCAGTCCCGGGAAAAACTGATCAATTCAGTTGAATTAGCCTTGAATAAAAATATCAGCTACGTTATTAATATTTAACAATAATCAACAATATCCAATTTGTTATGTAAATGAATAAATTGTAATGACAAGTTAGTTCTTATCAAATAGTATATTGAAATAGTCTACTAACTGAACAATACGAAGAAGGTGGCATTGTAAAAAATGTGCAAATTCAAAGAATATCCAAGTGTCTTTATGAACATAATAAGTGTCATTTTCTGGAAGTCACGGATACCAATTCTAGTCTTGAGTATCAGGTATTCACTTTTTTTTAAATATTTTTTATGCCTAAAGCTTCATTTATTATGGAGCAAAATCAGATTATATTATCTCATCTTCTCATCAACTGATTCTACACTTATTTTTGATCTCCTCCAATTCATTTTAATCTAAATTTAATTAGTTTTACAACTTTGCAGATGAGTTAACTATGAACTTTGATATCGTTTGATTCAAAAGTAAACACTATTCAATTTGGAAGATAAATATATGTACTGGAGTAAAACGAGCAAAGCAACAAATATTGATGGAATTATAAAACGAGTAATTGATTAAGTGAATCAACAACTCGTGGATGCATTCTTATTCCGTTGCATTATGCGGATCTACTTGATAATAATTTCACGTAACGGATGTATAATGTGTAAATTATTTTAAATAGATCCTACTGGAATCTCTAATATAAACTACTTGAATCATTCATGTAGGGTTCATACGAGCTCAGATAACTACACTGTTCATTTTTCTAGTTCTTAGATAGCTTAGATAGCTCTACGTATGGCATTAGGATTTTTGTTAATTATTCATGTCAATATACAAGTTCCTTGAACGGCATATGGTTTAATTGGGACAAAATTTTTTGATCTGTTGAAAGAATCACCAAATTATCAACTAAATTTGTAATGACAGCTTTACGTATGCCATTGTAATTTTTGTTAACTATTCATGTATGTATCAAAGATATTCAAATGCCATACGAATCCGTTAGGACAAACATTCAAAATGTCATAGTTTAAAATGCTGCGGGCGCCATACTGTGGGCGCCACAAGCTCCTCCGCTCCAGTCGTGTGCGTCGTTCTCGTCAATACATATTTTTAGCGTATTTATTTTGAACAAATCAGTCAGGCGTTTGTTCTCTCAGACTTGTATGCCATTCTATATTCACACAAATATTTAAAGAAATCACAATAGCTTTCGTGAAACTATTGATCTGATAAATTAACGATTTGCTAATCAAATAAAAACTTTTTCGTCGCAAAAATATTATGTGTAAAATTGTTGGCTCCACTAGAACTGTATTCCCTTTGATAATTGTGTATATTATGCCAAGAAATGTTGAATTTCAAAAAAGTATACATAAAACTATCAATAATAAATGCTATATTTTATTACGCATCTAAAGGCCGACTGTTAGGTTCCGCGCTACACGTATGCAGATAGTCTTTCGATGGTTTTTTATTTTTATGAAATATTTGTTTGGTATGCTCGAAATACGTGAAACTATCATTGCAAGGAGTAATTTTTTTTTCCACAACAAACAATCCCGCGGGCATCAGCTAATTCTAATTGTTCGTTCATATGCATAATTGCCTAAACCTCAGAGAGCATACATGAAATTATCATGGCATTTCTTGACGGTGTGCCTACGGTCTATTATTGAGGATCTAAAAATAAGTTTTTGGAATTGATAAACTGGAAATATAGTTACTGAATATTATTATTATGACATGGTATAAAGTTTTCCGGAAACGTTTCGATGAGAATCAATCATCTTCTGCAATATGAGAGTTCTGAAGATTATTGGACATATAATATAGCAAAATACCTTCAGTTTTCACTGATGGTTTGCACTGAAGTCTTGAACGTGAAATGAATAAGTTGAAAAAAGATTATTCGAGAGTCGATTGCAATAATTGTGATAAATGATGCCATTTTCCGAAAAAATATACCAACACAATTATTATTGCATGGTTTTAAGCTCCGATCACAGCGCATTGACTAAGCTACATGAAGAAATAGTTTATAGTTCTAATTTCACTGATAAATCAATTTCAACCATAGTGGAAACAAAAACAAACTTTATATTTATTAAATGTGCCAACCATTTTTGATTCGCACCATGAATGGCATTACTCAGGAGGTACAGGAATTGAATTATCAGCATTTTCATAATAAAAAAAATTGAATTATTTACAAGCATTTATTTGTATTGTATTTTGTTGGACTACATTTCCAAAATAATTATGACATGATGATAGATTTTTTCGTGAATAAGCTTTAATACTTGAATTTATAATGTTTTTCTTTTTGTTACAGGTGAGTGAATGTAGTCCCTATTCTGACGCCTAATGGAAGCAGTAAGTTCTTTTTTCCTAATTCAATATGCGGTTGTATCGATGAAACAAGAGAAATATTAGCCATCGAAACAATTGAAGCAAAGGATAAATGCCTTATATCTCCAAATTTTTTTTCCGTTATGTTTAAAATTCTCCGTTTGTTCTTTTGCTATCATCATTTACGTCGTTATTCATTTCTTTCCCATCTCGAACGATATGAAGTCGATTTTAAGTAATTACGGAAATTTTACGTTCTTGCACGACTTACGTTTGAATTCATTTCGTGAGGTGGAGTCGAAATTTGCGAAATGAAAGCAATATACGATTTACGAAAGGTATTTAGAACTAATGAAATTGCGCAGCATACACCAAGGATTTGGGAGTAAACTTACAAGTATTAAATAGTAAAGGTGGATTCAAACTTCATCTCAACACAAAGATAAACAGGTTTCCGTATTTTCGATAACATGGAGAAATTCAAATCTTTAGAACTTGAATATTATCAGTATTCACAATGTCATTAGCGACAGGTAATTAGAAGTAAGATCTATATTTCCAGATGCAATCCTTGCTACTTGTTCCTGTGGTATTGGCAAATATACCAGAATTCACATGAGAACAGCGTGATCTCATTCAATTATTTGAGTGAATTTATACACAATTTCTGTCAAATTTCAGGATTATTATATTATTATTCACGTAAACTAGCCCTGAGCCAAACAGTGCAATTTCCTTGAGGCTTCTAGATATTTAAATCTAGCAAGAGGAACTTTGTGCTTCACATTAACGCACTGGAATACCTTACTTGAACCTGCCACTTTTAAGATCTCATGTGTTTAGAATCCGCCAAGTGCACTATAAGTGTCTGCTAGTTTACTGAGTGAATAGAACAATTAAAGTAGTAATGTAGCTTGTACCCTTCTCTCTACTTGTGTTCATTCTCATTATTTATGACATGAATTCCATCTGATGGAGACACTAAAGTCGTGAAAGAAACTCGAACCCATGGTCCCTCAAGATCAAATAATTTTTTATTGTTAAAATCATCCTCCGGTTTGTAGCTTGACAAAAAGTATAACGAATTAACTGCTCTAAAGATGTTCATTCTCTAGAAGTGCAAATAACGCATGCGCAAATCTGCTCACGTGTTCTTCAGGACTGAAAAAATATATGTCGATAGAATGCGACATGCATTTGCTACTGCAACGCGGTACACGTTATGCAGCTACTAGAGACTCATTCGTCCATGGAATATATCTGAAATTCTCCATTTTTTCCAGAAAACCTTTCTCGGAAATACATACATTTCCACTCCAGTTACTACAGGAACTTTTGAATAAAGCCATTAAACTCTGAATGTACTAATCATAGCCATTATGATCAGGAATATCATATGATATAGTCAGGTTTTGGATTAGATTCAATTTGAAGTGATTTTTTTCCAAAAAGATTCTGAAATCTCAAAATGGACATTGATTACCTTTCTCCGATTCCTATTAGGATATATTGTATTTCTCCGCTTCTTACACAAAATAAGAAATTGCAACATCGTTGTATCACAACCAATAACGTTTAACTGGCCTGCAATTTTTCTCCGTACTCTCAATTTGTGGTAAATGTTCCGCTTCTGCAGGAATCAAAATTACTCTGCCGATTTTGAAGTCACATAAGATAACAACTTTGTCCGCTCACGGTGATCGTAATAATAAAAAGCTTCGTTTTGCTTTATTTAGTATCGTCAATTTGAAGAGGATAATCTTGATTTTGTTCCGAAGGCATTTAGAGGAGCTTGAAAGAATACTACTTTCTTTGTCAACGTTATTATGAGATATGCACTTTACTGTTTTGTTATATATGTGAGATGAGTAAGTGAGTACCAAAATTTTTGCATGAGATCAAAACCATAGTCTGTTTCTCGATAATGTTTAGTTAATGCATTGTTATCAGGGCTCAGAATTCTGCAATGATATTTGTTTTGGTAAATTTCCCACCTATGTATCATTTATCCATTATTACAATTGACCATATGAATAACGTTTTTTGAGCATTTTGTCTCTAATTTCACTGAAAAATTTAACTAGACAATTGTAACTTGGGAAATACTTCATGGAATATTGTATTTTAAACGATAATTATATTAAGTGATAAGGTATTAGATGGAAAATCTGGAAAAAGTACGATGGTTCTGCTTAACTACTTACATGAAAATTCAACAATAAAGTATAATTGGATTCAAATTTGCTATTCTAAATTGCTGTACGGAAAGGCTGGTTCATTATTTTGCTTTATTTTAGCAATTAAAATAATTTGAATGCATCTAGCAGAAGATTTGATACCCCGTAAAAATAAATATAATTGTGGTGAATTATCATATCTTTCCAATATTACAAAGAAAATTGATTTTTTTATCAATGGCGTTCACAGTAAATACTAGAGTAACAATTCTATTAAAGACAGAAGATTGAAAATTGTTTCCACTTTCTGGAGCAATATTTTTCTTCTTATAATTGGAGCCATTGTTAAAAACGGTCCCAACTTTCCGTAACTTAGCATAAATTAATATATTTTTTTGCTAACGCTGCTCTAATTCTACTGAAGTAATTTAATTTTGGGTGCTTTTGAATTATTTTCAAAGTGATAATTAAAGGACTTCGGTGTCATTAATGTAATTATCATCGGCCGCATATTTGATTACTTTTTTGAAAGAACAAGCTTTCGGTAATATTTATTGTCAGGCACTCCATTCGCTAAAAGTTTTCTTCCAATGTAATTTCAGCCCAATGGCGAATTGGTTAATCTCACAGTATACAGACCTATTGAAAAAAGTAACCAATACAATCGTTCTTCAAGACATACCATTCAAAATTTCCGAAACTTTTATTATACGAATCACAGTTACAACATTTAATGCGTTTTGAGCATGCGTAGAGCGTATATACTAATTCATGAATATTTCAAATCCTCCCTTTCTGGATGTTAACTCGTATTGTGATCTTCCCTGAAAAAATTCGGTTGAATCAGATTAGGGCTCTTGATTGCCACAAAGTCTTGAGCTTACTAGTGTGTGATTAGAACTACGTGCAGTACTACAATTTCTACGCGCTTCATAATAAAACTTGATGAACTATTTTTTGAACCTGCTAGTGAATTGCAATATTTTGAAAACAAATTGACCGGTCTGTATTCCCCTTTGAGCTTTAAAATATGCAGTTTTTGTTGGGTGTACGTTGAAGAAAAAACTCCTGGGAAAATATTGACTTTATGCGCAAGTAGATTTTACATGAAATTGAATTATTTATCAGAGTTAACTGAATTTGATGCAAATGAAGTTTATTCATTTATCAGGTTATAATGATTTAACAGTTTGCTTAGCAATTACGACCTGTTTTATACATTCATACTGCACCGGATACAATTATTTTCACTATCAATAAAGGCATTTAGTATTTATCTATTTGTACGAAATATTGTAGAAATTATTCCAATATTTGATTTTGAGTTTCACAATACTAATACGATCATTCATTCTAGCTCTTGTTCACTCCCAATTAATGATTGATGAGCCATTTTAGCTCAATGATTTTTAGATATGCACCTCATATATTCTAAGGATATTATTATATTCATATTCGACTATAACAGAAGTATACTGGCAATATTCATATAATACGTCTCTATTTCAGTCTGTCGTTTGCTCTTTTTCAGTTACTTAATTTCATTTTGGGCACTTGGTCTCTTCATCTGGCTTTTTATCTTCATGTAGGTCTGGTGGCGTAGAATTGTGGGTTTGAAGTCTTGTAATTCATTTGGTCCTTTCCATGCGTTCTTTATGTCCATGTCATCATAATCTTTGTTGTTTTACCGCATGTATATGTTGGTTGAAATCACGAAGGAGAATAATAGAGAGCGGACACTCAGTTCGGGAAACATGAAGCCTAAAATGTGATGCGGCCGGTGTGAGAGAGATAGCGAGAGCGGGCCCAGCTTTGCGTGCTTCATATGCAGAAATAAGATTATATTTCAATTATTCTCAATGCAATACAATTGCCAGAAAGATTTCTTATTTTCGTTACGTTGAATACTACATTATTCATTGAATGAAAGACAATAATTTTAAAATAATTTCTACTCATTTTTACATCTCTAGACGACCATTCTTTTATAATATCCTTCTCTCTGAAATGTTTTTCACAAACGTAATATGTAATTTCCAATGTTCTATTCTGTCGTGGTATGTTCTTGCGCCACTTATTTAATAATATATCATTTAGGGTATGGAAAAAATATAACATTTTTTTTTACATGAATATACTTTTAGTATGATTTCTCTGAAGCATAGACGTATTATGGCTTCCACCACTCATTTATATAATGTAATTCATAATCGTATTGATGATAGTTCGAGTCTTTCTAACATAAACATTACTGTTCGTCGTGTTCCATGCAGTAAAACCATAAATACTTTTTATATTGGTACTTTTACCACTAATTAATTAATTTATTGATGAAAATACTAAATAGAGCGAAACTCTCCATTGACCGCCGTACAAACATGGGCCCGCTTCTACCTATCTCTCAGTTACCTTCTCTCTCTAACAATATTACATTTTTGGCTTCACTTTTGCAACACAGTTAAGATAGGGAATTGCATAGGCGTGGTTGAAATATTTATTCCTCCCAATATTATTATTCGAAAAACTAGAATATTTTTATTTTCTTTCCTTTACGCAGGTTTCTGCTCCATATAATACAATGTGGCGTATATCTGGTTTTGTATGAGTATATATATAATTATATACTTCTCAATAGGGATCAAGATATGGAGAGATATTTTCTTGCGTTATTCTCCTTTTGATTTCTTTTGAGTTGCTGTCAGTTATTTAGAACGAATGCATCTTATTTGCATTTGACGCTAGAAAAGATCACTGATCCACAAGCCTAATGGAATTTAGTGGACTAGATTTATTCTATATATGACTTTTTGCTAATGCCGTATGTGATTTTCTCCTAATACCATTCCGCTCGTATATTTTCAATTTGGAAATGAACATCTAGACATAACGTGACATCAGCAGCTTTGGAAGCAGGCGAATAAAAAGAAAACGAAAGGAGGGCAGTATGTGTGGTAGTCACGCCATCGGACCCACTGAGCTACGATAACTTCGAACAAACGATCCACTGAAATTATTACCAACTTAATCGATTTGCTTTTGTTTCTTGTTTAATTCCACCATGACTTTCAGGATTAACTAACAGTAGGCTTCAACGACGAACTTTAATCATTCCCGGTATAAAAAGTTTATCTATTTGCTCAGTTGCTTCCTTTTCTAATCGAGTAGTGTTTTATTTTCATGGTTTGTCATACACAATATATATTACAGTTCAATTGATGAATTTACTAATTTAGTTCATTATAACAGTCCCATGAATGACATTCAGAAATCCAGGATAGCTATTGCCATACAATTAGGACTGATATCATTTGATATTACAGATGACTAATTTTCCATGTTGCAAGTGCAGTGAATGATCAAGTAAATTTGTCAAAACTCCAATATTAATTTTGTGATAATATTGATCCAAATATGTTCGAATCATTCATACAATACAATCAAAGCCACAAACGATGTATAGACTAATATTCTGCAAATGAGCAGCTTTGTATCAAACAGTTAATCAATAGCTAGCTAGCTCCAAGCAATAATTTAAGATAAATCCGTTCTATGTCACTATTCCTCCTCTGTGTTCCGACTGCATCAGCAGGTCAACGATTCCATTTCTTGAAACTTCACAACAAATACTTAGGTGAATTAAAAAGTCGAGAACTGATACTGCAATACAGGAAATATACAGAGCTCTAGTCTAGAACCGGTTATTTATAAAAAATTCTGACGCTACATAAAGAAAATAAAATAAGGTTGCTGACAAGGTCATCTAGTGAAAAGACTATCATTTGTTACAATATCTGGGATTCCCACATAACAAAAAATTTCATACCAAAATGTGTTTGTTGATTCTTCTATCACGATCTTCTTCAAGGATCAGTACAAATTGCAGATATATTTTGCAGTTGAAAACTCTTTCCTGACTCAAACAAAATATGAAATTCCTATCAATGGTGGAATTATAAAGTAATATATCCATCGCATGAACTCGATGCCAAGATTTGACCTTCTTCGACCTTGAACTCCAGATTCCCACGAACATTTCCGACTCAAATATCTATTATCAACGAAATAGAAAACAAAACACATTTAGTCAGCAATTATTTATTTTCACTACAATCTAATATTCAGACGTCCAATTTTGAATGAATATGCAGGTGTTATGTCAATTATTTTTGCGTATTATAGTTTGGTAAGTGAACACTACGAACTACCCGGAAATTTGATTTATTATTGCTTCTGGGCTCTAAACTGTCTGTACTACCCTTATAATCAGTCGGCTTACCTTGCTTATAACTTTAACCATCATACGTAAGTGCTTCTAATACTTTTTAATCACTCTGTAGAAGTTATGGCCAAAATCAATAAGTATGTACTTTGGTAGTAGTACAGGAAGACTACGTGCAATTATGATGGATTTATGTTGAAAATTTAATAGACTTTTGCAAAATAATGGAAAAGATATTTTCACCTTAATGGAAAATTAATTCCCTGAAAGAACATACACTTCTCAATATAATGGAAAACGTACATCAAACTTGTAGCAGTACAGGGAGTTATTACACGTCGGAAATATCTATAATCGAGCTGAAAAATTAAAATTTATGCTACAATCCTATTCTTCCAAACGATTTTAAAGAACCAAAACAAGTGGAAATCAATGTGTTGATCATAAATAATTGGTTGAGAGAGGCCAGAATAAAGTTTGAGCCCCTTACAATGAACCTGTGGACGGATGGATTTTTGTTGACTAAGACAAAGCTAAACATTCCCTGGTCACAACTGTGACGCACACTGTAAAGTTGACGGATGACAGTTATATTCATTCACTGTTTAGATAAATGAATATAAATAAATATATATATATATATATATATATATATATATATATATATATATATATATATATATATATATATATATATATATATATATATATATATATATATATATATATATATATATATATATATATATATATATATATATATATTCAATTATTCTTTTCACCACCTTTTCTTCCCTAGAAGTTTTGTATTTGAATATATCACTATCCGACCCCAAACAAATGACTATCAGATGAGCTACTAGATAATCATGCAATTCTAAGCCCACTAGGTTCTGGTAGATTCAATGCTTTGTTTGATCATTTTCGAATACAAAATATTATGTTGTACATCTATCAAACAGTGCATATTCCACAACAGAAAAAAAATAATCGGAGTACTTCAATCACAATATAACAAATTAAATTAGCGAATAAATTTAGTATGTGCGATATTCGATGAAATTTTAATTTCCATAAAAAACAATTCATGCATTTTTTAATTCAGTTAGCAATCATTTTAATTAAATACATTAATAAATTTATTGAAATCGTTTACTGATAATCTAAATTGAATAATAATCACGTTTTTCAATATACATTTTATTGTAAATGAAAATTAACTGTTGTTGTTGAAGAATCTCAATACTTTTTTTTTGTTGCTCTTTGAGGTAAATAAGAAGCTGTTTTCAATATATCTTAATAATTACTAGACAGCAGTAGAAGCATTTTTCGTAATCTGGAAGTTTCTACCAATAAATTAAATTATCTGGTTGTTTTATTACAGATAGGAAGCTTCATATTATAGAATTCACTTATTATATCTATTGAAATAAAAATCAGTCATTGCCGTCAATCACTAAAATAAAAACTTAATCCCTTTTTATTTTATATCGCTGTACGTGAAAATATCGATTCCGTGAAGCTGAATAAATGACAGTTATAAATTTCACAAAATATTTTTGTCAAAGATAAAATTTTATAAATTGCCCGTGGTCGGCAATATCAGAGTGCGTTTTGATGTTACCATCAGGATTCTTGAAAATACGGTCCACGGTCGTTCTACAATCGACAGCTTGAAGAATTATTTTAGTACGGTCTTTTTTTGAACTATACGTCTTATAACATCCACTTATAGATATTTTTATATTTCATGAATCCTATAGACTTTTTGCAAGAAATTTTACAGAGCTAGAAGTGAACAACTGATTTAATTCTCTACAAATTCTTTAGGAAGTATGTCAAACTATTTTACTTTTTTTATTGGATGTCTCTTATAATTAGTGAAATCACAGAAAACTATTGCCAAAACAATTATACTCATCATCTTTTTTGGGTGTTACCGACTAGCACGATTAGAAACTTTCGCAGAGTTAGAATACGGAAGATGGTAACAGTTGGGGCTCTTCGGTTTCATACCGCATGCCTTTTTAAGGGTTAAAAATTTCCCTTTGATAAGAAAGATAAGAAGATTATTGACTAATGCATGCTTTCTGCCCATAGTGCAAACTACAATTAAATTAAAAAAAATATTGGGTGTCTCCGTGACAATATTTTGCATGCATTTGTAACGTGAAATAATTAAAAGTGACTCGAAGTACTAAAAGGCTTGCAATTCGCAGTAGGCTAAAACACTCGAACGGTCGTGTGAACCTGTAAAAAAAAATGTATTTTCAAATTGCATGCCAATAAAAAGAATGGAAGCTTTAACCCTTGTGAAATAATTGGGATGCATCCTTCGTTGACACAAGGGTAGCAAATTATATAATAAGAGAGATCCTGGCTAATTGGTTGTACGTTTGTGCATGATTTACCTAAAATTTCCTACCCTTGTGCCAACGAAGGATGCATGCCAAATTTTACCCTGATGTTTTATGGCTGAAACTCCCATTCTTTTTATTCGCAAGCAATTTAAAAGCACGGTATTCCAAATTTTTTCTACAAGCCCATGCGACCTTTCGAGCCTTTCGATCTGTTGCTAATGGCATGCTTTACAGCAGGGGTCGGCAACTTGCGGCCCGCGGGCCGCATGCGGCCCTTTGCAACTTTTTGTGCGGCCCGCCAAAGCACCAATATTTTTTTTTAATTATATTTATACCCGTATATGATATAAAAGAACTATTCAAGTTACATTCTACATTTCAATATGCGGCCCGCATGAAAAAGTTTATTGTGAAAATGGCCCGCCGTCCGAAAAAGATTGCCGACCCCTGCTTTACAGTACTAGGCTTTAAATCACTTTCAACTCTTCCACGTTACAAAAGCATGCCAAATGTTGTTTGAATTTTTTTGAATTTAATTGGAGTTTGCGTTTTGGCCAGAAGGCGTGCATCGTCCAATAATCTTTTCATCTTTCTTACCAAGGGGTAAATTTTCAACCCTAAAAAAGGCATGCGGTATAAAATCAGAGGACTTCAATGCTCATTCATTCCAATCAAAATGAATTTAACATATCCTGAATGAATGAAAATGGAAATTTAATTTCTATCTTTAGATGTAACTTTTGTTAAATTTTACAAATCTCAGTTTGATTGCAGACAATGCCATTCATTAGATGTTACTTTCGAAACTATCAATTATACTCAAGCTTATTGTAATGCATGGCATATTTCCAGCAATATATTGCTTTGTATACTTTTTAGATCAAAATAATGATTCTGTACAATTTGAGTTGAAGATAAAATAATAATAATTGCATTGTGAATTCAGCCTTGCAGTTTTCATGCAGGTTATTTGATTACAACATCCATGTATTTATAGAGCCCATTTCAAAATCACGATTGCTCCTTCTTCGAACACAATCTTCAACAACCTACAATGGGAAAGGTATTTGATGAATTTAAAGTAATATATTTCTCTTGAACAAATAGTACATCGTAAGTATTAGCGATCAGGTTTCAATCTAACAAGAGGTTGAGATTGCTCTTTGCAAATGTCAAACATGACTTTTAGAGAGGAAAGTAGTGGTACTTGTCGACAAACGACCTTCAGTGTCCTTACAAGATATTTATCAAGTAATCTGACCACTTCACACACTGGTTTCGTAATACGGATAGTTTTAGAATATGCTTTTCATGGTGAGCTACCATATGTTAGACTTGTTGGACTTTACAGATAGACCATTTATGGATGGTAATTAAAAAACTGACCTGCATTTTATCATTTTCTGAACATGAATGAAAGCCTATTTTGTACTTTTTTATTGTTTCACATATTAGTATAATTATAATTTGCCAATATAATCAACGATGACGTGTACCACAATATTCCAAAATTAGCTGCACATCATGTAATTATAAAAATGAAAAATAGTAATAAACAGCAGCGTAATGTTAATATTATTGTACGCGTGGGGAAAAATTCCATTATTATCAATTATTTCGCGGTGTTATGCATGTTCAGTATTCTAATATAAAATTAATATTTACATGAAAACTCTTGCTGAAGAATTTATCCCAAGTTTGTAACTAATAAACCAGTTTAAGGCTGTAAGTTTATCAACTACCGCTATATAATCAAATCAAAATCCATTTTAGTAATTAAAATCGCGAGATTAGCTCTTAGCACACATGTAAACACTACTTCAACTGATAACTTCACTTAGTTTAACACACCACACTACAAGATTTATCAGCGGCTCCCAAACCCTGCTCTTGGACTTATCCTTGAATATTTAGAAATGAGGCTTTCACATATCTAAAATTTGTCCTGCTTTACCTGAAGCCTATATATTGTGACGATTTTTGTCAATGAACGTCTGGAATACTTCGAGATGATTCTAGCAGCCTCTTGAAAGAAGTCTTCTTTCGAGAGGCTGCTGGTAACAGATCTTCCCTCTGTCTATATCAAGGACTGCATCGCTTCATTGAATGTACAGTAATAGATAGCTACAATGTGATGTTATTGCTCTGCTTCATTTTAAAAACCCCATTTTTCACTTATTTTTGAATAATAGTATTTTGTTTTTTCTTGCATCCTATACAATGTACTGTCAAATCCATGGGAAAATATTATGGGAGCAAATTATTTGGATAAAAGAATAAGTCTCAAATAATTCCGATTCTTTCATCTTCATATTCCTACTACTCGAAAACGTCTACCAAATCATCAGCCACATTAATCCATTTTGTTCTTCGCAATCATCCTCTTTAAGAGAAATTACCGTTTAGAGTGATTGCTCTCACATTTGAAGAGATCCTGGTGCAATTCCACTTCCCAACATCCAGAGTTTCATCAAATAATCCCACTTGAGGAATCCGCAAAGTTTCCAGACCTACTGATACCTAAAGTCTGCACATCTTGTCTTGCTACGTTGTTAACAGCCCTATTTGCATCTTAGTAGGAGACAGAGACTAGATCGCTACTATTCATCTGGTTTATTTATTAATTTTATATAGAAAAACAATAATATTGGGACGTGTTGTACAAGTGGAGGGAATTGAGTCAAAATTCCACCAACTTGAAACGCGCCAGCGTTGAGTTTTGACGATAGAACTAAATAAAACCGATAATTTCACAAACAACCACTTTTCCAGAAATAGGAGATATTTTTTCGAGAAATTAATGAATTTAGTTTCTTAAGAAAATATCCAACAAGTATCTAATGAAAATTAAGTAGGTGAAGTGACAAACAATTGAATGTAGACCTCGAGGAATTCATTTATTTGTCCAGAACTCTAGATAGTGATCGGTGGTTATCCATGGCGGTGGCGCAAATTTGTGTTTCTGTTCCCTGCAAACACCGTTCGAATAATTTATATCTCCGTCTGGAAGTTACAAACTAACTGGTATCATTTTATAAATGATAAATCTATAATGTAATGTCCAGATAAAGTTTGGTATTGATCCATCCCACTTGGGACGTTGGATTCTGGCTACTTATGGGTAATGCAATCACCCTAAATTGGGAAGGGAGGACCGAATCGCAAGGTCGAGAAATAGATAGGATACTTCCTTTTCCGGAAAGATATCAAATTATTTGTGGATGACATTTCTCTGTAGAAGGCACAATTGAATGGCATTCAAAACTTCAACACAGTTATGGAACAAAGACTATTGCGTTTATTTTTTTTCAAAATAATTTCAAGTTGAGAAAATAATGATTGTATCATAAAATCTAATTTAATCCAACAGAATAATTATTTACTTCCTGGATCCTCATACTTTAGTCATTCAAAAATAGGAAGGAGGATATTAACAAGCTATTAATTCTTAGACTAAATGGTGGCAAATTTTGGGAAATTAACTTATTCATTTTAAAATAATGATTGAGAGGTAATACAATTCCTCAACCAAAATACTTCTGCTAAATACTTAGAGCAAAAATGTATCTGGTATAGCTGAATCTGAGTTAGCTAACTCAGGCAAATTGGTCTTCAAGTTCTTACAAATATAATAAAAATGGTATGAATACGTAATAATGTATTAACTGCAAGTAAAATAGTGCGAACAGAAAGTGATACCATTCTGCCAGAAATAAGTATATCAAAACTTATTCTAAGTACAGGTGGATGGACAAAATTATCATCAGCTACTCCCAATTCCAAAATCTATCAACTTTCGAATTTTCCATGTATGTATAAATTTGTACTTTCATGAATAGTTAGTTGAAATGTGGCTCTTATCCGAATTGAATTATTTAGATTTGATGTCGACTAAATGCGGAATAAAATTCAAATTTTGTCGATAGTGCATGAGAGTGTTCACATGTTTTGAATGACGAAGCGGAGAAAGAATTATTTCATGTAATTCAAATCCTCCACTTTGAAATGTTGAATCTCGGAAACTAGCAAGATTATATACAACCAGGCATCTAAATAGAAATTATGTAAATTTTTATTGAAATATTTTTGCAATGCATCAGCAATAGAACGAACAAACCTATCTTTTATTCGACTCATCCATTTGCAATATAGTTCTTCTTTTGTGTACTTCCAAACTCTTCCGTGAATCCACGGATATCTGCATTCGAACTGATATTGCAAATTACTATAAGAACTATTCAGTTTAGAGGAAAATAATTTCTGAAAAAACTGTACTATTTGGTACATCGTCATAACAAACTTTGTAAAATAAAATTGATGTCATTATGGAGAATTTTGAAAGGTACAATCAGAGAATAACGAGTATCACAATATTTTTGATGAATCGCAATAACAAAATTTGAATACAAAATTTCATTTGTTGCACATACATACGTTATCTTGTCTTATATCAGATGAATAGGAAGCCCTCCAATATGCAATCCAAAAATTTATCTCGTCCACTCTATCTGATTCACTAATTGATAGGAGCCCATAACAGAAAAACTGGCGCGATTTGTTCCCGTCTGCCAATTTGAGTATTAGTAACTTTTTGATTTTTTAGTTGATTAAAGCTATTTTCAAGTTTTTCACGTGCATACTCCACTTCATTTGAAGATTGTAAGAAAAACACCAATCCCAGTATATTGTCTGCCAGAATGCGAAACAAAATTGGGCTCAAAGAATCATTGATTGCTGTCTGCCAACGCATCATATAGTTATTTGTATTGCAAAATTTTGAACAAAAATGCGGCAGACATTTTTTGCCAATACCAGTAAGTGGGCGTTTTGTCAAAGTTGTATCGATTTTTTGTTCCATAACAATTAAACTATTTAAATTAACATTAACAATTGAATAAGTTTCTAAATAAAGTTTTGATATGAAGTATCCACGTGAAAAACTTAGGAAAGGTACTAATACTCAGGTTGGTATTCAAACAAATCGCGCCAGCTTTTTCGCTAAGGGCCGCTAGTCTATGAGAATATTATTTTCTTTGTCCATTTCTGTGGCTTCTCAAAAAATATATTTATACATTGGCGATAAATGATTTTTTTAATCATTGTAATGGTCCAAATACGTCATATTACTGAATTGCCAATTTATCAATGTGGAAAATGCGTTTATGTTGAAAGTATGTAGGTATTTAGAGTCTTTTCTTGTAGCCCTCAGATTTTCTATGCTATTGCACATATCATTAAACAAACTACAGCAAGTTTTCAGAAACTCGACTCTTTATCAGTTAGACCCACGTTCATGGAAACAATTTTTGTGCCTACATTTATCATATAAATATATTGGGTGTTCAAAGTGATAACTATCTCAAATAGCTATCATAAACTGGCTTTGCTTCCCTGAAAATATCTCAAATAGTCTCTATAAGTGTATTGAGCTTTCTTGGGAGACTCTCAAGAATCACTGGTTATCGTTCTATCCAGAAATAATTTTACATATCATTTGCGATTTTCTTTACGTTCAGTGCATTGTAAATCTCATCTCCAAAACAATAAAATAATTTGATGATGAAATTCAGTAAGAGTCCCTTGGAGTTGTTGATGGTCCCAGATGTGGAGGTAATTTATGGCTCATGCAATGCTCTCATAAGGGTTGCTTTCGTCTATCGCTAGGAAGGGAGAAATACAATAAATTTCTAGTTGTACGTTCGTGTAACGTAACACAGTGCATTCATAAAAGATGCACAAAATACGCCATCGTGGAGCGACACCGATGGTGATGTTGTGTTCGAAATGTAAAAATATTTTATGGGCGAATGCACACATAACACTGTGGTTTTCGCCTTTATATTACATCGTATATCTAGAGCTTCGATCGAGTAACACGGTTCTCACATTTAAGCTACATAAACTGATCGTTTAAATGTATGACGTACGTGCTGGTTCCATCGAACAAGGTGACGTCGAGGTAGACGATATTACCGATTGCGATTCTCGTGTTTTTTGGCCACTATTGGTGTAAATAGCCCAAGACGCTTACGCTGAAATGTTCTAGACATTAAGTTGAATAGCTTACGATCTGGAAGCCAATACTTTCCAACTCACATACCTGAAATTGGTAGAATGAAACCTTTTATACATTCATCTAACTTTTCCTCTCAATATACTGGGATTATAGCATACTCAAATTATTTATTCCAAATGTATCACTATTTCCTCTTGGATCACCAAATTCAACGTTTAGTTCAATAATAAATATGAGAGAAATTGTTTTACTGATGGTATAGTATCATGTGCAGTTTGCCTATCGCTCGAACAATCTCGTTGGCTT
Organism: Dromius quadrimaculatus; assembly: GCA_963989225.1. Lineage (NCBI taxonomy): Eukaryota > Metazoa > Arthropoda > Insecta > Coleoptera > Carabidae > Dromius > Dromius quadrimaculatus. Next base: position 5,530,973 of record OZ022336.1, on the reverse strand, counting down.
CAGTCACAAGTAATTTTTCTTCTTATGCCCGATATATGAGGCAATGTTTCTAAAGGTCTACGAAATCCATTCAAGGTTTTACTGCAATAAAAAAAAAAGTTAGTTATTGCCAAACAAAAAACAATAACTTCCTCGTATTTTCATACTGTTGTCAACTTCGCCTGAAGTTGTTCTCATTTCAGATGCTCAAGTAAACTTAGAAATTCAAATATTTCTATTTTGATATCCGGAATTTTACACATTGTACTCCAAATCAATGATTATCGTTACGCTAGACGCCTCATATCCATTGTTATTTGCTTGCTTCTTTTCAGTAGTCTGGGAAAGTATTAGAGAGTTTTGAAAAAATTCACTGGAACGTTCCAGAATTGATTTTTTATGTACAAATATAAAAACTCTATTTGCACTGCTATTCAAAATCAGGGATTTAATATTCAATGTCACGAACCTGTGAATCCAATGAAATATTTTTCTTGCTATACTTCGCTCGTCAAGACTATGCCAATTCTCGAACCAGGACTACAAATCATTTCAAAAATTATTGAAAAATTGAGGTATGAATTTGAATTTTCAATCAACGAAAATAATGAGACATGTTACACGTTCTCCTGTTGAAAAAACAATAATCCTACAATTAATAATACTCTAGGAATAGTCTCTTCCAATGGAATTTTTATTGTTCGTTTTCTTTGGATCAAAGCATAATAAAACACAATCTAGCTTTGATTAACTAGTGCATAAAATTGTGAATCAGTCCGCGGAATTATACTCTATATTCTATAATAGTAGCTATTATATCGCTGTCTAAATTAAGTCATTTCGAATTTTCTTTAAGTAGAGCGATGGTAATGTCGATAAAGAAGAAAATTTGTAGCTAATACATACAATTACATAATTTTATCGCAGTTCTTATGGTAATAGGGTGATATCAACTTCCAATAAAGAATAATATTTCAGGAAAAAGCTCTAAAAATCACCACCAAATCTTGAAATTATATCATAACGTGAGTTTATTGACTTTTTTTGACATTTCATGTTTGGGTGGATATCTTAACGGAAATCTTATTCGATGTGTTTCCAAACATAACATATTTTATCTCTTGGTTGATAATCGGTTTAGGCTAATGTATTCTTTTTGTACAGGATATGTTGAATAAACTCGACTGGACTACTTTTCATTCATTATTTAATACTTATGATGATTATCGCTAATGCCTTTAATAATAATGAATGTAGTAGATAAACAGGTTAATAAAAATACATATAGCTCTTGAATTATTAAATACAGTTCATGTTCGTAATTCATGTGATTTTTTTTTTAATTAAATTTGGCCAAATGATTTTGATTTGATTTGAAATATTTGCACCATAATTATTTTTGGATATAGCAACTATATGTTGCTTTGAACTAAATTCTTCATTACTATTATAACTGTAGATATTATACAGCATATATTATTTCAACTAGACATGTAGTAGAGGTTTAAATTAAAAACATGATCTTTATACAATTTATGTCTGATAAATTTGATGACATTCTGGTGAAAATCTTGGGCAAGCAATTGGAATGAGTCCGTATTTATTAATGAGGGTCGCAAGCTGCTGTTCCCAGCTAGCACAATTGAACCTCTCGCGGAGTTAGCACGTTATGAATCAGGACTGCATCGTGATTTACAGCATTTTATTTATGACGTTCGGTCGTTTTTTTGAGTGTATCATCAAGTTATCGTTCCACAAATTGATATGAACATTCTGTATGAATCCGATTCTTGAGCTTTAATATAATTTTGACCCTTTAACAACTTAATAAGTAGCTATAGTAACGTAACAAGAATATTGAATATCGATTTTGTTTCATATAATATTCTTTAAATATTTGTTCAATGAGTGATTTTTCAGCAAAATAAGATTATGAATTAATTTATCCTTCACAATTCTAATAGGCAGTGTAGTACAATAACAAGTAATTAGGTAATTATAACACTCAAGTGTATCTTAACGCGTTCTCAGTGTGTATAAATAATTAACAGTTTCGTTGTAGGAAATGGAGTATATAACATAATTATATATTAAAACCTGAAACTTCAAAAGATAATCATTATTCAAACGCCAACTTACAGATTCATTATCAAAGTGATAAAACTAGAGCACATGCGAACTATAAATTAAGTTATATGCAATAACACCGAACAAACAAAATTTCTGATCAAAGATAATTCAAGTAAATCATTATTTTGTGTGTCGTCAGACACGGTTATGATGAATCAATTAAATGACATAGAAGAACGAAAAAAGAGAATGTTGAACTTGTGATTACAGGAGGCTTGACAATATTAGCATTCGGAGAGACGAGACAGATCATAAGTTCTGAGTTATCCTCATTTTGATATTGACTTGGCTTTGCGTTGCCTCTCTTTACTTCATTCCCCCTCTACAATACCATTTAACGTTTTGCGCCTTACGATTAACTTGTCCACAGTCGCATGAAAAGTACCCACATAAGGATGGGAATCTTTTCACGTACTGGATAATTAGGATTCATGTTTCAATTTTCAATCAAATATCGGTGTCAGATTGAAGTACAAGAAACAGCGTATTGCATAATAATTTGAATGATTTGTATCATTGTCAAAATTCTTCCTCATCATGTGGCTGTCTTGATAATTGGAGACTTCCGGCCGAAAAAACTGTAAGTAGAAATACGAGACTAGAAAAGCCTGAAAGTCAGAGTTACAGAAAAGATCCCTTAGTTACCAGGTATGCCCCCTTCCAAGAGTACGCCTCTGATTTCCTGTTGGCAACCAGGGGTGCCACACTGAAGTTCGAGGATTAAAAATTCTATACAGGGGTGTGCACTGTGCAGTCCCTCCAGGGCTTTTTTGCCTTTGATCCGCGGTCGTAAGGATTAAAATAGGGGATGTTACAATAATATTGCTAGACTGGGTTAACTTTTAACAGCCGGGCTTTCACTTAACAACCTTAAAGAACAATTGATAACATAGTTTCAGCTACAGAATAGTATAACACCCTTCCAATAACTCTTTGTTTCAAAATTGAAGTAGGTAGATACTGCGGATTTGATTTCGTTATTACTCGTCTTGTTGTGTAGCACAGACTTTTTTTTCCAAGTAACTAGAGATGCATCTATTTCTGCCAAAAAGGCCGGAAGAAGGTATGCAACGAATGCGGGCAGACTGTGATAGGATGCACATTTGAAGTACTGCACTTACGCTGTATTGGAAGTGTAGTAGTAAAGATGCACTATGCAAAATACAACCACACAAAAATCTCGAACATATCTCAATATTCTCCAGAATCTTCAAAATAGTAGAAACTAAGATCTGGATTTATCTATTGTCACTTTTTTTACGTTAAAATTTATGTTATGTTCTTTTCCATTAAAGAATTGAGTTATGATAAATGGAGGTCTATTTTGCTAATTATCACTAAATGTGATAGCTGTAAGATGATATAACAGGGAAACATTGAAAAAACCCTCAGCAACTCAAAGCCTCTTCTGAGTCGGTAACTGAATCATTTGTCCGTTTCCAGCGACAAGTTAATTTCAAAATTTCATTGTATTAATAACAATGATCGTTTAGTGATTACCCATCCTTTATTCTCTAATTCTACTCTCCCGTCAGGGATCAGCGAGTTTACGGATCAGGAAGTGGAGGGCGATCGCGGGAACCCAGCACGTGATCAGATCAGGGTTGTAGGGTTCACGTTTAGACATCCAGTGCTATCGACTGCACTGACGCTGTAACTTTTTCCCTCTTTGGACGCCCCCAAACTGGGATCGAGATGTAATTGCACTCTAAGTCCGAGCAGGGTACATCTGTTTACAAACGACCGGACAGTGACGAGTACCAGAGCCTCTAAAACTTATATCACATTACAGATACAGTTGAAGGAGCTGGATATCCGAAATTTATCTACTTACAACTTAAAAATTGTATCTGGTAGATCATTGAACAAGAGTTACATTATCCAATGTGTTGTCCAAGTAATAATATTTGAGTGTTGCATATATGTTGCAACTTCGTTCAAAATAAACATTATCTGTCACCTGATCGTTGTACCTTCATGAGATCCTCGACGAATACTTGTGCTATTGGGAAATCCAGAGGACAAATAAAATGTATTTTCACGATGAATCCACATGCTCTGGCTATCGTGACGAACAATTTTTCAATCAACCAATGTATTAAAAATCAAAAACTTCAATGATTAAAGGATAAGTTCTAACAATGTATCAAGTAACTTCGAAAATAACTATTCTATATCCTAAGTATTCTATGTATTTTATGATTCAATGCTACCTCCAACTGAGTTCTGTTCATCGATTTACAGAGCTGGGTCTCCAAGTGGTAAATTTTGGGAATCATCGGTGGGAAACCACGTGTGCAAGTGTTTGTTGCCTTTCACATTTACATGACAACCCTTCGGTTTTAATCATGGTGTGTTCTAGCGGGCTTCGTTTGTTAACCCTCTTTCAAGCGCTTTCTCGCGAAATCCATGTTGTAATCGCAGTTTTTGTAAATGAATTTGTGGTTCGTATCGCCACTCAACAAGTGAAAGATGAAATTAACTATTTCATACACTCTTTGATGCATATACGAAGCGACATATTAACCTAGGAATAGGAACGGACGAGGGTTGATATATAAAATTTGAAATAAAACATTGTTATCCAATCAGATGACATGACTAGTCGAATAATAGTCGATGAACCTATAACTTTCAGGACTTGAGGATAGACCTTCCGAAATATTTAAACTTTGAATTTCCACACAATCTTGAGTACATTTGCCACTTGATCCGTTTTATTATTGATCAAAAATAGTTCTGCTTGGTGTTTGAGGATAGGATGACTTCATATAAGATGGTATGTATATGACTTTTGCTTGGCTCTAATTTTTTTTTGCTATCGCATATTACGCTCCATCATATAAAACGCAATATGTGACATTCGAACCATCATCATTCAATTAGCGTGAAAATCAACAACTGTAAATACATTCATCCCCGCTATATTGATAAGATAACATTTTGGTATTTGTTCAAACCAATCGTAACACTATTCTGTGTATTATAAATCACTACCGCTGTTTTTGGCACCAAATAAGCAAATTTTATGTTTTTGAAAATCGCATATTTTTGAAAATTATTATATTTGTTATTGGAAACTGTCATGTACAGCAAAGGATAACAAAATTGAACTGAATTCCAATTACGTGGAATACAAGAACAATATTGATGGATCTGTTCTTTGAATGTTTCTTTGTTTCCTACTAAGAATGAGGGTGTAGAAAAAAGTACAATTTTCCAGAATTTTGTTACCGCTAAAGGCATTTCTCGATTCGAACCGCACAACTGTCTTTTCGTATAATTGCATGAAAGATTAGATAATATATCACAATTATTTCAAGCAAAAAACTGCAACTTCCTACTTGAAATTTCGAATAAATATGAAGTATCCCAGTCTTCTTGAAACCGGAATTCAAATCTTTAGAGATAATTACATGGAAAATAAGTCATATTTTGTGTCATACGTACAGAGTGAATTGAAATGTAATTGAGTATTTTGTTCCAATGGATGTCATAAATGGATTGTGAACTGAATGTAATTTTTGAGAGGGAATTAATATTTGAAATTTTATTATTAAAATGTAATACACTCAGTTTTAACGTATAATAATAGATGAATTAAATATTTCATGTATGGATATCATAATACAATTGCAATAGTAATGAAATAATATCGAATTCACTTGTAGCTTACATTGTGTTTTGCAATAATGATTAATTAAAATTATAAATACTAGTGTTACGATCAAAATTAATTCATTCCCTTATTTTTCAATATTTCTGTCTGATATTTTATTATACTGTTATTGATACAACAATAAATCCCTTTTATTCATTAATAGTCACTATGAATGAGACTGTATTATGTATAAAATGTTTCAGAAATAATTGTTGAAACACGGTACAATACTGAATACTGTCACATCACTGATGCCAAAATTAAAAACCTTCTCGGCAACAATGCGCAACTGACAGCATTGCAGCGGATCATTTCTGCGAAAACAAGAGAAAATCGAGTACACTTCTTCCTAATGCCTACGTCAACATGAACGGTGGCGTAAAACTCAACAATGGTTAAACCTAGCGAATTATAGCACAAGGAAACGAAAATATGTACGAACAATGTTGGATGCAGACTACAAAAAGTTTGTGTTGACCTTAAATTCAAAACCGTACCAAGTTCAGCATGAACAATTGTTTACTAGAAAACGACCACAAAGGAATGTCGCTGAATTGACACTTCAAACGAATTGATAGTGATAAATAGCTAACGAAACTTTGAGGATCATTATTCTGATGTAATCTATTTGGAATTGGTGGTCGATCACGTCCTTTTTTTCCATGTGACGTTCCGATTTCTCCTTTTGTAAGCTCATAGATGAAATAATCTTGTCTCCAGAACCATTGATTCTAGTAAACTACGGCTAGCAAACCGAAATATTTCCGTACCTTTGGGTTCTATTGTACAATCATCATTATTTTAAATTACTTATTTTAGATACAGAAAAAGAGATAGACAAGAATATCGAGATGGGCTGCTTGGTTTGATTCTTATGAAAGCTCATGCTCATATTCCCTGATATGTAGTGTCATATAATTAGTCCTGCACAAAATTAACAAAATTCTGGTAAATTAAAAGAGATAATGGTGTCACTAGAATCCTCCAACTGTAAAGAATGTGCTTGAATCCTTTTTGAATTTGTCACAGAAATAATCTTGGGTGGAGGAAATCGTCCGAAATTAAAATTCGCAATCCGATTAGTAGCGAAAGTTGTAAGCCGGCCACATCCACATGAAAATTCTTCTGCAGCCTACATCGTCAAATCCTTGTTATTTGTGCGGTTTCAATTATCCTGTCATAAATTTTGTTTAATGTTTAGTCCTCCGATTTTACCCTGCAACAATAAAGTCCAGTAACTGCAAAACGACTTCTTTGTTTACTTTCGACCCATTTACCATTTCCGGACTATCATTTTCAATATACGCTAAAGTTCCTCGCAACCATGCTTTTCTCCAATAAAATTGACCCTCTGTTCTGCTCTGCTACCCACGGAATACGCTCACGACGATCTATGTCAGGAGTTCTCAACCTTTTAGGGTATCTACTGATCTTGTAAGATCTGCAAGCTTAGTAAATTCAAATCGATACCTTTTGTGGAACTGGTTTCTTTACTATCGGTTTTTATATAAAGCGAAATATCTTCAGCATTTTTATGACTCAACAATGGACACTGTTTCCCAGAAACGAATATCGCCAGGATTTCAATGCCTATACAGCTCTTCAGTTTGTATTCCTCTTATTATAACTTGTATGTTGTTCCCAATGTGGTCACCTGGGAGTTCCCAGAGGAACGCAGCTGATGACTCTTGTGTTGTCTTTGTCAGAAGATATGCTTTGTGTGTATGAATTATGTCGAAGTGATTATAGAGGTCTGGGTTCGTGTCACAACTGCTGATGTTTATGTTGAATGTTTTGGTCAACCTGTTTGTTGACGAGTTACTCGACCGCGAAGAGAAGGGTGTTTTGGTAAATTGGATCCTTATCAACAGTTCGTGCCAGGATCGAAAATGGAGGAAAGGTTGATGAAAATTTCACTTGAAACCTAGTCACAATCACATATTTTAATTGACTTTACAACTAGCATACAAAACATGAGACACTATTTCGATTTTGTAAGTGAAGCAAATCGTTCCAAAAATATGCTTCCAGTATGATGAACTTACTTACAATCAATCAGCATCATCCTTCCTCAGAAGAAAAAACATTTCCACTTTTGAGATTCTTGAAAATATTTCTTCTGGAGCGTATTCATCCTAATTATCTACCTCTCTCTCTATATTTGAAAGTATCCATGGTATAAAAATGAATTACTTGTAGGCAGATACGTGATAGCTCTCATCCTCTAACTATGTTACTATATTGCATTCCTGTTTTCCCACACTCCCTCGGAATCATCACTGTCTCGTAAACTGAGGACAGAGGGTGGTTCTTACTCATAAGTTCTAGCTTTAAGCTTATTCCCTCCGAACTAACTCCGACAGAAATCTGACAGTTGTTGTGACCGTCAAATCAAGACGAGGTGACAATTTAACTTCCCAAAGAATATCCTAATCTCACTTAGCAGTAAGTTTTGTGAAATTATTGACTCGTCAACGCCACCACAGTGTTTAAAAAAGACTGCAATATTCATGTAGAGAAAGAAATACCCACATGGACATTAGAATGGGTCATATATTATATTGCATTATAATCCGTGAATGCTGATCTCTATGATATTCAACTCAGTATGTACGTGAAACTAATAGCACAAATAATTTGTTCTTTATGAAAGTACATAATACCTCTCTAGAAACTTTATTTGAAACTTGTGTGTTGGAACAATAATTCCTCGGTTTTGAAAGTAAAGTTTATATTTCACCACCATGAATTTAGCACATTTTGTATTCCATACGCGACATGTTCAAAACAAAAGAAGTCTAGGCAAGTTATGTGTATAATGTTGAAGAGGAAGTTTTGCTGCTGACGAGGAGGACTTAATAGGGTTACGTTCACAGATATGCAGGAAACAGAAGCAGAGGTCTCTTCTTCTGCTGCCTTCCTTGCGATCATCTCCCCGGGGATTGTCACAACTTTCATATCATATGAAGATATACATAATTTCATTTTACTTTTGTTTTACTATCACTCCTTCCCAATTCTTATCAGAAGTACACACATTTGGGAACGAACAAAGAAAGTTAGCCTTTAGAAATAGATATCATCTGAGTAAGTAACTCCAGCTTTTATACATGGACTTAAGTGAATACTCATACTTAATAACTTATTTAAACTAACACCATAACTATAGAGTAACAAACATGGTAGCCAAAGCAAGTATGGGAATTGATGCTTGAACCGATTTGCTATCGACTTTGGATTGATCCCCATTCATTATTGGATACTTCAAACAGATTTTTCATGTTCTTCTACAAGCTTCCAAGGTCCATGCAATCAGAATATTGAGAGAAAAACTCGAATTTTCAATTAGTTTTCAGAATATGTGCCCTTCAATAATTTGAGGCGATGGTTCATCCCTTGGATATTTTTCAAAGATTGATTTGATTCTATTCATCGTATAATAGATTCTAAGAGAGTCTATATATTGAATTTGAACAACATCAGAGGTGGAGTTCCTTTTTGCTTGAAAAAACACCAAGCCTATAGCCCACATTTTTGAAAAAGAATAAAAAATTTGAAAAATTGTACAATGCATGTCGTCGCATTAATTCGACCCTCTAGAATTCAAATCTGCAATCCAAATTCGAATTGGGGCTCTAATTCTCGCATAATCCGCATTTTATATGTCGTTCATAGACCAATTTCAAGACATATTTATAAGTTCATTTAACATTCTAATTAGGAATTTTGAAGGATGAAAAGTATATTTTTGTATGAATCAAGATTCAAGCGATTAGAATATCGAAAAATTAATTCAAATAATCCAATAAGTCTCAAAATATGTACCCTTTAATAATTTGAGGGGATGTTTCATCCCTTAAATATTCGTTAAAAATTGATTTCATTCTATTCATCAAAGAATATATTCTCTTAGAGTCTCTATATGAAATTTAAACCAAATCGAAGAGAAAGTCCCTTTTTGCATGAAGAAACACCAAACCTATAGCCCACATATTTCAAAAAAAATAAAAAATTTGAAAAATTGTGTAATGCATGTCGTCCCCTCGATTTGACCCTCTAGAATTCAAATCTGCAATCCAAATTCGAATTGGGGCTCTAATTCTCGCATAATCCGCATTTTATATGTCGTTCATAGACCAATTTCAAGACATATTTATGAGTTCATTTAACATTCCAATTGGGAATTTTGAGGGATAAATAGTATATTTTCGTATAGATCAAGGTTCATGCGATCAGAATATCAAAAAATTAATTCAAATAATCCAATGGGTCTCAAAATATGTGCCCTTTAATAATTTGAGGGGATGTTTTATCCCTCAAATATCCATCAAACATTGATTTCATTCTTTTTATCATAACATATATTCTCTTAGAGTCTCTATATGAAATTTGAACCAAATCGAAGGTAAAGTCCTTCTTTGCATGAGTAAACTCCAAGCCTATAGCCCAAATTTTTTAAAACAGATAAAAAGTTTGAAAAATTGTGTTATGTATGTCGTCCCCTTAATTCGACCCTCTAGAATTCAAATCTGCAATCCTAATTCGAATTGGGGCTCTAATTCTCGCATAATCCGCATCTTATATGTCGTTCATAGGCCAATTCCAAGACTCATTTATTAGTTCATTTAACATTCTAATTGGGAATTTTAAGAGATGAAAAGTATATTTTCGTATAGATTAAGGTTCATGCGATTAGAAAATCGAGAAATTAATTCAAATAATCCAATAGGTCTAAAAATATGTGCCCTTTAATAATTTGAGGGAATGTTTCATCCCTTAAATATTCATCAAAAATTGATTTCATTCTTTTTATCATAACATATATTCTCTTAGAGTCTCTATATGAAATTTGAACCAAATCGAAGGCAAAGTCCTTCTTTGCATGAGAAAACATCAAGCCTATAGCCCACATTATTGAAAAAAAATGAAAAAATTGAAAAATTGTGTTATGCATGTCGTCCCCTTAATTCGACCCTCTAGAATTCAAATCTGCAATCCAAATTCGAATTGAGGCTCTAATTCTCGCATAATCCGCATTTTATATGTCGTTCATAGGCCAATTTCAAGACTCATTTATTAGTTCATTTAACATTCTAATTGGGAATTTTAAGGGATGAAAAGTATATTTTCGTATAGATTAAGGTTCATGCGATTAGAATATCGAAAAATTAATTCAAATAATCCAATAGGTCTTAAAATATGTGCCCTTTAATAATTTGAGGGAATGTTTCATCCCTTAAATATCCATCAAAAATTGATTTCATTCTTTTTATCATAACATATATTCTCTTAGAGTCTCTATATGAAATTTGAACTGCATCGAAGGCAAAGTCCTTTTTTGCATAAGAAAACATCAAGCCTATAGCCCACATTTTTCAAAAGAAATTAAAAATTTGAAAAATTGTGCTATGCATGTCGTTCCTTTAATTCGACCCTCTAGAATTTAAATCTGCAATCCAAATTCGAATTGGGGCTCTGATTCTCGCATAATCCGCATTTCATATGTCGTTCATAGGCCAATTTCAAGACTTATTTATTAGTTCATTTAACATTCTAATTGGGAATTTTAAGAGATGAAAAGTATATTTTCGTATAGATTAAGGTTCATGCGATTAGAAAATCGAGAAATTAATTCAAATAATCCAATAGGTCTAAAAATATGTGCCCTTTAATAATTTGAGGGAATGTTTCATCCCTTAAATATTCATCAAAAATTGATTTCATTCTTTTTATCATAACATATATTCTCTTAGAGTCTCTATATGAAATTTGAACCAAATCGAAGGCAAAGTCCTTCTTTGCATGAGAAAACATCAAGCCTATAGCCCACATTATTGAAAAAAAATGAAAAAATTGAAAAATTGTGTTATGCATGTCGTCCCCTTAATTCGACTCTCTAGAATTCAAATCTGCAATCCAAATTCGAATTGAGGCTCTAATTCTCGCATAATCCGCATTTTATATGTCGTTCATAGGCCAATTTCAAGACTCATTTATTAGTTCATTTAACATTCTAATTGGGAATTTTAAGGGATGAAAAGTATATTTTCGTATAGATTAAGGTTCATGCGATTAGAATATCGAAAAATTAATTCAAATAATCCAATAGGTCTTGAAATATGTGCCCTTTAATAATTTGAGGGAATGTTTCATCCCTTAAATATCCATCAAAAATTGATTTCATTCTTTTTATCATAACATATATTCTCTTGGAGTCTCTATATGAAATTTGAACTGCATCGAAGGCAAAGTCCTTCTTTGCATAAGAAAACATCAAGCCTATAGCCCACATTTTTCAAAAGAAATTAAAAATTTGAAAAATTGTGCTATGCATGTCGTTTTTTTAACTCGACCCTCTAGAATTTAAATCTGCAATCCAAATTCGAATTGGGGCTCTGATTCTCGCATAATCCGCATTTCATATGTCGTTCATAGGCCAATTTCAAGACTTATTTATTAGTTCATTTAACATTCTAATTGGAAATTTTAAGGGATGAAGAGTTTATTTTCGTATAGATCAAGGTTCATGAGATTAGAATATCGTAAGATTGATCCAAATAATCCAATAGGTCTCAAAATATATGCCCTTTCATAATTTGAGGGGATGTTTCATCCCTAAAATATTCGTTAAAAATTGATTTCATTCTATTTATCATAGAATATATTCTCTTAGAGTCTCTATATGAAATTTGAACCAAATCGAAGAGAAAGTCCATTTTTGCATGAAAAAACACCAAACCTATATCCTAGAATTTTGAATAAAAATAAAAAATTTGAAAAATTGTGTTATGCATGTCGTCTCCTAAATTCGACCCTCGTGAATTTAAATCTGCAATCCAAATTCGGATTGGGGCTCTAATTCTCGCATAATCCGCATTTTATATGTCGTTCATAGGCCAATTTCAAGACATATTTATTAGTTCATTTAATATTCTAATTGGGAATTCTAAGGGATGAATAGTATATTTTTGTATAGATCAAGGCTCATGCGATAAGAATATCGAAAAATTAATTCAAATAATCCAATGGGTCTCAAAATATGTGCCCTTTAATAGTTTGAGGGGATGTTTCATCCCTAAAATATTCATTAAAAATTGATTTCATTCTATTTATCATAACATATATTCTCTTAGAGTCTCTTTATGGAATTTGAAGCTAATCGAAGAGAAAGTCCCTTTTTGCTTGAAAAAACACCAAGCCTATAGCCCACATTTTAAAAAAAAAATAAAAAATTTGAAAAATTGTGTTATGCATGTCGTCCTCTCAATTTGACCCTCGTGAATTCAAATCTGCAATCCAAATTCGGATTGGGGCTCTAATTCTCGCATTATCCGCATTTTATATGTCGTTCATAGGCCAATTTCAAGACATATTTATTAGTTCATTTTATATTCTAATTGGGAATTTTAAGGGATGAATAGTATATTTTTGTATAGATCAAGGCTCATGCGATAAGAATATTGAAAAATCAATTCAAATAATCCAATGGGTTTCAAAATATGTGCCCTTTAATAATTTGAGGGGATGTTTCATCCCTAAAATATTCATTAAAAATTGATTTCATTCTATTTATCATAACATATATTCTCTTAGAGTCTCTTTATGAAATTTGAAGCAAATCGAAAAGAAAGTCCTTTTTTGCTTGAAAAAACACCAAGCCTATAGCCCACATTTTTCAAAAAAAATAAAAAATTTGAAAAATTGTGCTATGCATGTCGTCCCCTTAATTCGACCCTCTAGAATTCAAATCTGCAATCCAAATTTGAATTGGAGCTCTAATTCTCGCATAATCCGCATTTTATATGTCGTTCATAGGCCAATTTCAAGACTTATTTATTAGTTCATTTAACATTCTAATTGGGAATTTTAAAAGATGAAGAGTATATTTTCGTATAGATCAAGGTCCATGAGATTAGAATATCGTAAGATTGATCCAAATAATCCAATAGGTCTCAAAATATGTGTCCTTTCATAATTTGAGGGGATGTTTCATCCCCTAAATATTCGTTGAAAATTGATTCAATTCTATTTATCATAGAATATATTCTCTTAGAGTCTCTATATGAAATTTGAACCAAATCGAAGAGAAAGTCCATTTTTGCATGAAAAAACACCAAACCTATAGCCTAGAATTTTGAATAAAAATAAAAAATTTGAAAAATTGTGTTATGCATATCGTCTCCTAAATTCGACCCTCGTGAATTTAAATCTGCAATCCAAATTCGGATTGGGGCTCTAATTCTCGCATAATCCGCATTTTATATGTCGTTCATGGGCCAATTTCAAGACATATTTATTAGTTCATTTAATATTCTAATTGGGAATTTTAAGGGATGAATAGTATATTTTTGTATAGATCAAGGCTCATGCGATAAGAATATCGAAAAATTAATTCAAATAATCCAATGGGTCTCAAAATATGTGCCCTTTAATAGTTTGAGAGGATGTTTCATCCCTAAAATATTCATTAAAAATTGATTTCATTCTATTTATCATAACATATATTCTCTTAGAGTCTCTTTATAAAATTTGAACCAAATCGAAGGTAAAGTCCTTCTTTGCATAAGAAAACTCCAAGCCTACAGCCCAAATTTTTTAAAACAGATAAAAAGTTTGAAAAATTGTGCTATGCATGTCGTCCCCTTAATTCGACCCTCTAGAATTCAAATCTGCAATCCAAACTCGAATTAGGGCTCTAATTCTGGCATAATCCGCATTTTATATGTCGTTCATAGGCCAATTTCAAGACTCATTTATTAGTTCATTTAACATTCTAATTGGGAATTTAAAGGGATGAAAAGTATATTTTCGTATAGATCAAGGTTCATGCGATTAGAATATCGAGAAATTAATTCAAATAATCTAATAGGTCTTAAAATATGTGCCCTTTAATAATTTGAGGGGATGTTTCATCCCTTAAATATCCATCAAAAATTGATTTCATTCTTTTTATCATAACATATATTCTCTTAGAGTCTCTATATGAAATTTGAACCAAATCGAAGGCAAAATCCTTCTTTGCATGAGAAAACATCAAGCCTATAGCCCACATTATTGAAAAAAAAAAAAAAATTTGAAAAATTGTGCTATGCATGTCGTCCCCTTAATTCGTCCCTCTAGAATTTAAATCTGCAATCCAAATTCGAATTGGGGCTCTAATTCTCGCATAATCCGCATTTTATATGTCGTTCATAGGCCAATTCCAAGACTTATTTATTAGTTCATTCAACATTCTAATTGGGAATTTTAAGGGATGAAAAGTATATTTTCGTATGGATCAAGGTTCATGAGATTAGAATATCGTAAGATTGATCCAAATAATCCAATAGGTCTCAAAATATTTGCCCTTTCATAATTTGAAGGGATGTTTCATCCCTAAAATATTCGTTAAAAATTGATTTCATTCTATTTATCATGGAATATATTCTCTTAGAGTCTCTATATGAAATTTAAACCAAATCTAAGGGAAAGTCCCTTCTTGCATGAAAAAACACCAAGCCTACAGCCCACATTTTTCAAAAAAAATTAAAAATTTGAAAATTGTGCTATGCATGTCGTCCCCTTAATTCGACCCTCTAGATTTCAAATCTGCAATCCAAATTCGAATTGAGGCTCTAATTCTCGCATAATCCGCATTTTATATGTCGTTCATAGGCCAATTTCAAGACTTATTTATTAGTTCATTTAACATTCTAATTTGGAATTTTAAGGGTTGAAAAGTTTATTTTCGTATAGATCAAGGTTCATGAGATTAGAATATCGTAAGATTGATTCAAATAATCCAATAGTTCTCAAAATATGTGCCCTTTCATAATTTGAGGGGATGTTTCATCCCCTAAATATTCGTTAAGAATTGATTCAATTCTACTTATCATAGAATATATTCTCTCAGAGTCTCTATATGGAATTTGAACCAGATCGAAAAGAAAGTCCCTTTTTGCTTGAAAAAATACCAAGACTATAGCCCACATTTTCAAAAAAAATAAAAAATTTGAAAAATTGTGCTATGCATGTCGTCCCCTTAATTTGACCCTCTAGAATTCAAATCTGCAATCCAAATTCGAATTGGGGCTCTAATTCTCGCATAATCCGCATTTTATATATCGTTCATAGACCAATTTCAAGACATATTTATAAGTTCATTTAACATTCTAATTGGGAATTTTAAGGGATGAAAAGTATATTTTTGTATGGATCAAGGTCCATGCGATTAGAATATCGAAAAATTAATTTATATAATTCAATGAGTCTCAAAATATGTGTCCTTTGATAATTTGAGGGGATGTTTCATCCCTTAAATATTAGTTAAAGATTGATTTCATTCTATTTATCATAGAATATATTCTCTTAGAGTCTCTATATGAAATTTGAACCAAATCGAAGAGAAAGTCCATTTTTGCATGAAAAAACACCAAGCCTATAGCCCAGAATTTTGAATCAAAATAAAAAATTTGAAAAATTGTGTTATGCATGTCGCCCCTTAATTCGACCCTCTTGAATTCAAATCTGCAATCCAAATTCGGATTGGGGCTCTAATTCTCGCATAATCCGCATTTTATATATGTCGTTCATAGGCCACTTCCAAGACATATTTATTAGTTCATTTAACATTCTAATTGAGAATTTCAAGGGATGAAAAGTATATTTTCGTATAGATCAAGGTTCATGCGATTAGAATATCGAAAAAGAATTCAAATTTTCCAATAGGTCTCAAAATATGTGCCCTTTAATAATTTCAGGGGATGTTTCATCCCTTAAATATTCGTTAAAATTGATTTCATTCTATTTATCATAGAATATATTCTCTTAGAGTCTCTATGTGAAATTTGAACCAAATCGAAGAGAAAGTCTATTTTTGCATGAAAAAACACCAAGCCTATAACCCACATTTTTGAAAAAAATTTAAAAATTCGAAAAATTGTGCTATGCATGTCGTCCTCTTAATTCGACCCTCTAGAATTTAAATCTGCGATTAAAATTCTATTTGGGAATCTTATTCTTGCAAAATCTGCATTTCATATGTCGTTTATAGGCCAATTTCAAGACATATTTATTAGTTCATGTAACATTCTAATTCGGTATTTCGAGGGATGAAAAGTATATTTTCGTATAGATCAAGATTCATGCGATCAGAATATCAAATTCAAATTGTCCAATAGGTTTCAAAATATGTTCCCTTCAATAATTTAAGGGGATGTTTCATCCCTTCAATATTTTTCAAAATATAGGTATAGAGAGCCTATATATAAAATTTGAACACAAATCAGAAAAATTGTGCTATGCATGTCATTTTCTTCACTGGACCATCCAATTCTCGCCTTAAGGTTCCCGAAATTTCGTTCCACTGTGGCAACTCTACATACAGTCCAAGAAATTCATTTAAATTCTACATATTATTGTTGTGTGGTTTCCAGAAAATTCAGATTGATGATGTTTGGAGACTCGTCGTGATGAAAAGTTGGATGTGAAAGAATTGAAACAAGTGATGTCATTTTACGTAGGTGTCGTACACCATGAAAATTGGGCACATATCAATCAAATCACATCTTTCTAGTACGACAGCTTTGAGATATTGCAATTATTGTAACTGTTATCTTCTCTGGGGCTAGATGTACTTCTTTTTCTGGACGACTGCATAGATTATAAGGCTAGGTACTCTAATAATCCAATCATTATTAAAATTCTTTTAGCATGATGAGAAAGTACAAACCTTGAGGTAATCTTCAATTGATTATATAATTATTCCAGAGCTAAACAGGATTTTGTTCCCCTATCAATGTCTAGCTTCATTCATCCTAAATAAGAGTGTCTAGAACAAATAGAAGGACTGTTGCACCAGTCATTGCGACTGGTGCAACAGAGATGCATGTTACAAATATTGAGGTGTTTCTTCAAAGATGAATATCGAGTTTTAAGTGTCCCTATTTCATATAAACGATTAAGGATTCATACCATCCGAAACATCAAATGGAATAATATCTATCTTCTAGTTATCATCAAGTATTTTGATTTTTGCAGTTTGTAGTCCTGAGAAAATAGGAAATCTCTGTATTTCGGTACGTATTCTGTGAGAAAATATTCAAATCTCCGACTTGCATTTTTCAATATTTTTTTTACAACTTTCTTTATTAGTAGCTTGTAACAGAATTTTATTATTTAAATTGGAACATTTCATGTGAAAATTACCATATTTGATTAACGCAAATAGAATTTATTCCACTGGTTGTCCAGTGATAGAAATACGAGACTGATTTTTCTATAGTAGAAACAATTTATTCTTCGGTACACTTTTGCATTGTAGCTTGAATGAATTATAGTCATCAAAATTATTTTGCTTCAACGGAAGGAGTTTTCGAATATCTGATGAAAACTTACAAACCATTTACCGTAGCCTCAATTTTATGATCCGGCATTTTGTAAACTTCATTGAACGTATCTAATGACGTTAATTTGAAATATTCAGGTCTTTATTGCACAAATGGTCAATGAGGCATTTACTATTTCCTTTTGAGTTCGTACTAAAAAGTTACGGCATAACCAGATATTCAGCGTTGAATTTCTAATGGAGCTGGTTACTGGCTGCTACCAATTGGAAATTTTTAGATGTAATGTTAGGATTATTATGGAACTTCGACTTAGTGCACCAGTTATTCTGGGAATACTCAGCATTATGGTAATGAAATTTTTCGAGCACATTAAACATTTCTTCCACTTTCGCTCATCTTTAATATGAAAAACTTCACTTGATTATTTATTATCAGCAAATTCTGGTCTTCTACGAAATTAGTTTCTCACAGCCAAATTTGAAGTTGTAATGTAGTCTGTCCGTGCTTTGTGATCATGGATCATTTTTCTTTCTATTCTACTTGGCATACTCAGCAATCGCCTTATAGTGAAAGAAAAGACTTAATAGGGTTTGTCCAAAATGTGCTATTCTAACAGAAATTTCATTTCCCAAATCAAAGCATGAAATTATTTTCCATCAGTGGTTACAATAAACCGAAACATATTTGCAATAAAGCATAGTAGATTTATTTTTCGATATTTTCAATCGCCATAAATCTACGTACATTTTGTTCACTATAATTGAGATTTTATTGAACTAGACTTCATCCCCTCTAAAAACAAAAAATTGAACATGTGTCGTTAATTCTAGGAATATTCCACAAAATACGTTTGTTAAACCTGAAATCAAAATAAATCAATAGCAAATAAATTCTGTTTGTCAGATTCGACATAATTTGGATGGTGGAATGAATATATTATAATCTGTTTGTTAACAAATATTAATATCAGAATGTGAACGAAAACGGAAAACAAATAATATAAACTGTAAAAGGTTATCTCCTATATAAATTCTATTCTTTGTTCGACCATCTTGTTGTTTTGAATGTAAATGTATATATTCAAGAAAAATTACCATTTGGAAGTTCGTGATTTAACCCCGCAACATATAAAATAAATGTACGGATGTTCATTTTTTTTCCTAAGGAACTATGATAAAATGTTTTGGAATTGATTCAAGAATCAAATGCTTTTTGTTCATTTGTAGTATCTCTTTGGAATACACTTGCATAGGTACACACATCTCGGAACAATTATATCTGTTTTTCTTTTGTACTGATAGGAACAATTCTGAAGTACCGTTGATCAGAATCACTCCACTGAATTCTTCAACGACAGTTAGCTCACATCTCGAAACCTGGAAAAATCACTACCTTTTATAACATTCGGTATGAGGTTTCGAACCCTCTAACGAAATCATTGAGATTTGGGGTTGAAAATGGAAGATTTTCCATGATGTGGAAATAGTTCTGTAGTACATGAGTAGATGTTTAATGTGTCTCAGAACACGATTGCACTACAAAAATAGGTGGTGCTATTAAAATAATTGATGCTCTGTATTTATTTTAGAGGTACAGGTACCTGATAGAAGTGAAATAAAAATGAAATGGTGTAATAAATTGTTTATTACATTTTAATTGACAATGAATAAAGTATTTGGAGAGAATCCACGGGAACTATTTGTAAGGTCCTATTCGAGTTTAGATACTAGACAGTACATTTAAAGTGTAATGCGTTGCTGGACATTTTATTTATGGCCAATAAAATTTTGTGACTTTCCCTTTGCTGTCATTGGTCAATACAATTTGTGTTTTAATTCATGGCTTGATCAATATGACGCCCATGCACGGGGTTTGGAGCTCGAACTGTCAGTTGGCTGCTAAATTACTAACAGTCTTCCTCCGAAATTCCAGACGGCAAATGTACCTGGCGAAGTAGCACTCTGAAATGTAATTATAACTCAAATATAAATGCTCAATTCTACAGCCTAACCAAAAAAGCGACAATTTTCCATTTCCCTGAATTTATTGATTTCCTTATTGCCTATTTGTGTTTTGCCGCACTTTGGAATTAATTCTCTCGGCGATATTTTTTAATGCAATTAGAACTGCTAGAAGAATTATAAGGGCTCCGTGAATTTATCACAAGTTTCCTTATATAATGTCTTGCACATCAAGGCTATTTTAATACAGAACAGTTGAATGCGACGACATGTGGAATATTTACACCTCAAAATTATCGACTTAAATTTTTTGAGCTCTTATTTCGAGCATACTGGAAACTATTATGTTGCTGATACTTCAAGTCATAAAACAAAGCACCGAAATTAATGATGCTCCAGAGCAGAATAGGCTTGATAAATTAGATTTTCTTTCCCGAACTATTGCTACATGACTGTATAATATTATGATGATGTTTAAAAGCATTCTAAATTACTAACTTACATCAACCAACATACTCTTCTCCAAACTTTCTCATTTTCTTGATACAACTACTCCTCTTGAACCATGGACCGCATCTTAACCAAACTCAACACACTGACAAATACATTATAGCAAATAAATTCAGTCGTGAATACACTACCTATCGAAGAAAGGATTAATTCCCGTTGATAAGTCAAGGGCTGTGTAAGAATAAATGTTGTCCAAGTACTCCTGATTGGCAATGCTTCTTTTGTATGTTGAAGAACAGCACTGACCTATGGTTTAAGTAATCAGGTCTTCAAGGTTCCAAATGTACAAAACTTTGGATCGTTCATAATAATTCATTGAAGTGGGTTGATCGGCTTCTAATATTTTTAAATCTTTCCTACCGTAGCCGATAGACTAAATGTGGTTGAAACATGAGTGTGAAAACGTGGTCAGAGACTAGCTGAGATTCATTAAATTACTGGTAACAACAATATAGCCACTGAATATATCCACCTCTTAACCATTCCATCGTTCCATCGTCTTTCACGTAGCTAGGTGCCTGACTACTTCACGCTCACACTTCCTCGACCAAGTCTTATCCAATGATCAAGTCATGAATAATAAGCAGGGACTTTGCTAACGAGCATAATAAAATTAAGTTTGATGTAAGTCGATTGCATTGCGTCTTGCGTCAGAGGATCTCGGAAGGAGACGTTTTCCCGGACTTGTCATTAGCCCAGATTCAACACTGTTCACTATAATCTACGCGTTTATATCCCAAACCGGGGTATTATGTGAAGATAGAACAGTGTACTGATCGTTGTATTACAATTAGGAATTCGAATGCTTCTCTGCTACTGTTTCTATAATACTGTTATCTAAATTTAGAATGTATTGACATTGACAAATTCGATCTAACTTGAGACATTAATGATTATAAATGAATCATTCATGCTTTACATCTTCTCAAAGAGCATTTTGGAATATTATTAGACATTTTGTCATACGTTACTAAATAATTTTGGAGTTATCAGTTCGTGCCATTCAAATTTTGGTGTGCTACAAACCGTCCTTGAAGCCAAATTAAAATATTGTAAGTTGGGTCACTCAAGACAACAAACTGGAACATTCATCCTGGATAAGATGATTTACGTGATTTGTCCTTTTATTCCTAACATCCTAATGTTCTAAAAAAAGCTATCGAAGCAAAATGGCTATTAGAAAAAAATAGTAATAGAGAAAGGACGAAATAGAACAGGGTGGAATTCACGAGCGAATTTTAACTAGTGATAAGCCATAATGCGCATTGTGTTCTGTGGTTACTGCTTATGGTCATTGATTTTTGTGCGGCACGCTAACATTTGCACCTACTGCAAACCTAATATGTTCATTTAAACAGAGTTAATCTGTAATTATATCTTTTCGTTATTTTGCATAGGTTTTCTTTTTAATAAACACGTACTTTACTTCTCATGAATTTCAGATTTTCAAAACCTTCATTCTGAATTGAAACTAATATTTCTGCAACAAAAATGGAATCGTTATGTGAATTGGGGTAGCATTTCTCAACTTAGTGCACAAATTTTCTAAGCTTGAATTAATAACCTTTAATATCGTGCCATGTCGCCATAGTAAAATAAAAGACCCCATTACTCTTATGATCATAATTTTCTGAAAGAGTTGCTTTTAGCAACGGTCGCATGTTTCTTCGGTTTCTCCGGTTTCTTACGTAAGGTTCTGTGAGGTTCACACGCCTTGAATCGTAACTAGGACTTTAAAACGACGCCTTATCGAACCTCACTGTTTAGCATCTTCAACTCTGTAATCTTTCTACGAAATTTAAAATACTCAGGCACCTCAACATAGCTGAAATTCTGCTCTTAATTCTTCATATTTCTTCTAGCTTTCCATTCTTCTTTACGTTATTGTTGCAATCTAGTTGTTTATTATGAGTTAACAAGGTCTTGAAACAATGTACCAAATGAACACGAAGAAGTGAACTAATATGAAATATGATTTTGTCTTTGTAGTACATCTTACAGGAGCTCAGACTTATTGCTTTTTCTTTTTAATACATCCTTTTGTTATTTCTATCCCCTTTTTATATATCTAATAGGACTTTTGGTAAATTACTATTTTGCAGAAAATTGCAAGAACGAAATATTTGAGGAAATAAGTAAGTAAGCAAGCATTGATTGATATTTAATACTTTTAAAGATTTTCAATTGGGTTTCCAGAAAAACCAACAAAATTATGTCTTACAAATACTAACGTGGATGAGACTCAAGATCCGTGCTTAGTTTCAATTTCAAAATCACATGAAAGTTCTTGATAAGTCATTTCGAAAAATCACAAAGTTGCAGAAATATTATTAAACTCCTCATTTTCTATTTAAGATGAAGGAATAATGTGACTTATCACTTGTAGACATATTTTTTGTCATTTAGAATTTAGTGTTTAATGTTTATAGCTCAGAATTTCTTATACTAGAATTTAAGGTTGCAGTTTACATTTTAGTATTCTGTGTAACCAGGCTTATTTGCATATGCTCCCTACCATTTAGCAATTTTCATTTGCTCATTTCTTAATGTTGTCGTTTGTATTCCAGGTTGTGGTGGAATCCTCCACGTCTGCTCTGGAGTATGGCGACCTGCTTGTGGAAGACGGCTCTCCAGTGAACCCAGACCTCCATTTCGATTCCCAGTTGATGCATCTCTACGTCATGACTGAAAGAAAGGTAGGAAGATTATCTTTTCTCTTCTGGTTGTTTGAATGCAGTAATAATGCCAGGAGGAATTAAAAATTTACTTCTAGGTGAATAACAAAAGCAGTTTGTGTTTAATTTTGTTGAGCAATGAATGTTGAATAGAATAGTTGTTTTCTGAAATGAACTTTTTAATTACTCAGATATTCCAATAATTCTTGAAGAGATGCTTCAAAATGTACTAGAAAAAACTCTATATATGAGATAAATGTACATAGAATGATGGAATAAGCTGCTAGATTGTGGTCTCAAAATTCAATGTCTAGTCATGTTGGTCTATACGTTTAGTACAATCCAAATTTTATCACCCCGAACCCCATCAGAGTATACATTGAGAATAAAATGGATGAAAACGCTTGATTCGGAAAGTGTTGAGCTTTTAGCATTGCGTGGAAATTACAGGAATGGGTAGTTGACGTTTGTTAGGAAAGTTAGCAGTTGGAATTAGTTAGCATATGCTGACAAGAGCCACGGAGATGTTGAGCTTTATGCTAAAAGCGACCGAGGAGAGGTTAATTAGCAATAGCAAGCTACGCATATTTGCACATCGGCACACGGCACATTGGTTACGCGTTTGCACGTACTTTAGCTGTGACCTGGCACATTTGTCAACGTGGTTAATATTGATGAAGAAACACAATACATAAAATTTCAAATGAAGAAATCAAATTCTATTGCTTTTACAACTCAATATCATCATAGAATATAATTATATAGCGGTCAACTTGAAATCTGAATGATTCTTATGCTTGGTTTTGCAATCCTAATCCTAGTGTTGATATTATTAGAATATTTTAATGCTGAAGTATGAATATTCAACTATGCTTGACTAGTAGTCATCATTTAGTATATTGCAGAATTGGAAGATGGATTTCTCCAGTCAACAATCACATAAAAGATGAAAAATTATTTGAATATCAGCCACGAACATTTATTTACCGACAATGAATTGGATTTGAAGCCTCGGGCCGATAAATAAATCCGATCGCTTGGGAGTATTTCCCCTCTCTATCGAGAAACTAGCAAATATTTTGGATTATGGATGGACACGTACTGATTATACTGATCCTTGAATATCTGTGCTATTCATTGATTCATGATAAATATTCCAAAGTATAGAAAGACACGAACAGATAACTGGAAGCTTACTGATCCTTGAACTGGAAATATTCATCTGTTCATACATAAATTTACAACTGATAAACTGTAACCCAAATCGGGCTTCTAACGTGAAAATATTGATCTCTTTTCTGATTAGTTCAAATAATTCTCAGTATGTAAGTACCTACGATTTGTGTTTCAACAAATTTCGAAAGTAAAACTATTGATTTCTAATGTCATTAGTTCTTCTTATAGCTATAATTTAGTGTGATTTGTTCCACTAATCATTTGTTTGTTTGGCTACTTTCTATTGTTCATTGCATGTTTGAAAACATTATTTGCTGGTTCTCAACTTAAATAATACTTCTCATGTACCTCTTTATCTTCAACATCCGTGATTTCAAGTTGGTTTCTGGGAACTTGTTCATTCACTTGAATAATATGATGATAATAAGTGAAAATCTCTCTCAAATTCATATTTTTTCACCACCCCAAAAAGAAGTTGCGATCAAAGATTCTTGACACATCATTCTCGGATTACCAGTTGAGCTTCTTACTCTATATACATGCAAAATATCACCTCCCCAACTTTTATAGTTTCGAATATGAACTGCGATTTTAGAACGGATACATGAATGATCTTATAAGAGATTCCGCTCATACCTTCTGAAGAACGAAATCATAAAAAGCATTCTTATGAGTACATCTATCTCCTCCCTACCTTGAAGTATTCATGCAGACTCATCGCTCACACGCTGCTTCGCAATATTTTTTGAACACTCATAACAATTTTGAGATTTGGTTTCACTTCAATTTATAATTAATATTTGCAATTTGATATTCATATATTAGAGGTAATATGAACCTGATCGTTTGTAATACACAATAATTTTGTGGATGGAATATTAGCCCCAATTTGGAGCATTTGAAGCCTTACATCGTCCGTATGGAGAAGTCACGTGGTTCGTGGCAGCCACCGCCCACTCAGGTGACCACTCGATCAACTTTGGTGTATCAAATTAGGCCGTTTCGTAGCTATATTGATCCGTGGAAGCAAAAACGAGAGCGAGGGCTTCAACACAGATATCTCAAGTAGATTCATGGATTAGGATGACTGACAGACGAGGGAGACTCTGACAAGACGAAAGAGAATGTTATATATCTTGAAATATTACAAAAGTTAGCTAAAAACGGGAAGAAATTTCTTTGTAGCTTCGAGAAGTCAGGTAACTTCGCTGCTTGGAATCAAAGCTTTTGAATCTTGGGTCATTCAACGTGATGTCATGATTAGTTTTGTTTATATTTCTAATAGGTATCGGAGAACACTCCTGTCAGTTTTTGACAATGTAGTTACCTCGATAATCGAATAGAACATTTTGTGAGGACTCGAGAATCTAAGAAGCGTAAAATGCCATGACCACTTAGATATTGATTAGACATCAAAAGTATGAATCTACTAACGCTTTGCTCATCTGTTGAATAAAAGGATTGTAACCAATGACGTATTAACAGTAGACCCAGCACGCGGCATTTGTTTTGATGCAGGAATAAACAGTGGGGTGAGGAAGGTAAACATCGTTGTATCGCAGGTTGCGTTTTTCATTTGAAAAAATATCGATTGTGAGATGTGGGAAAAATCTCGTATTTTTTTATTTCGAAGCAATTAATATATTATTACTTCTATTTCAACAAATATATACATATAGTACAGAATAAAGGCGCGCACTTCTCAAACATAAATAAAAGCAGGCAAACCGCATAACAAGCATGTTTACTCCCTTCGCTTCTCAGAACCCCTCACCTTGTAAGTGCTAACATCACAACAAACTGTGGTCTGCCATAGGACGCGCTGGGTCTACTTTAATAATACGTCATTGATTGTAACCTTTGTGTTTGTCAATGGAGTCCTACCAAGGAAAAGTTGTCTATGTCACAAAATTAAACCAATCGTGCATGAACAGAAATGACAGGAAATAGATTGGATAGAACTGTGAAAAAACTGTAGGAACACATAGAGAAACAAATCAATAAAACAAAGCAACAAACGCAAAACGCGAATCTCAACGAAATGTTCTTTCACACACGTGTCAAATCAGCACGCGTTTCGCGAAATCTGTTCGGTAAACACACTGCACGGATTGCCATGAATCAGGAAAACTCATGCAGAGTAAGTAAACAACGTTAGAAATCGAAGTTGAAGTTGCAAAATCGCGAAGTAAACATTCCTCTGCTGATGCTTAAATGTTGGTTATCCACCATCACGTTAGAATAGATGAAAACTATGTATTTGGGTTAAATACACATGCATATTTGGATTTAAAATACTGTGGAAGTTAGGGCATGCTCAGAATTAATTCAAATGAATCGGAAGTATGAAATTGCGGCAATATTCAAACTAATTTGCTGGAATTCATGTTTGCTAGAATTTTCTCGCACGGCCTGATGAAATTTCTCAATAATATCTCATTTCCGCTGTATCAATAACCATCAAATGAATTATAAACGTCACTTACACTGTAAAAAGGAACATTTAGTCCATGATAGGGGCTACAATTTCAAATTCAATTATTTGTTCCATTTCTTGATGGGCGCCGCCAGAATTACTTTCAGGGAGATGCATCTGCATCTACACATTATACATTATTAAGCTAGGGTTGAAAGAAATTTTGGTATATTTTCAAATTTTCTCAAATCATAGGAAACCAAAATTTTTAAAATGTTCATTTAATGACATAAATCTCGAATCCATATTGCTTATTATAGAATCAATCATTGTGTTGAAAAAATCTGACTCATATTGGCTTGAAGTGCGAGGCCCTTCGGACCGCCTCGAAGAATGCGGGCCACCATTTGCTAAGATTGAGAGTATAGTTTTCGTCCTTATGGTATTATCCAATCAAGCCGGTTTGAGGTGCCAGGCTCCTCGGACCGCTTCGGAGCATACAGACCTTGATTTCTAAAATTGAGCATACAGTGTTCGTCCTTATGGTATTATCCAATCAAGCGTCAGAACTGTCATAAAGGCGATTTAATAAGGGCTATATTCCTTTGTTTGCGTTGCGACTAGACCTAATTAATATAAGGAATTGGGTTCAATTAAGTTTAACTTGCGAACTGTATGATATATTAAAATTACCTGTATGAATCCCGACGAGAGTCGAGACAGCGGTCGTCATGCCAAAGGAAGTGGAAGAAGTTGTAATATGTTTAGCTCGCGGTTTTTATGTATAGTCCCCCTCAGCAAATTGTGAGAAATATTTTTCCCTTCACAATTTCAGAATAAAAAATTTGTCGGTACTATCGTCTTGAATACTGAACTCCAACATTCTACGTTCGATTGTTTTGTATATATATGCGACAAATTCAAAAAAATGTTTTGGGTACAGACGATTGTAACCATAATGCGAGGTGCAAATCAACACCTTCTACCAGTCTTAAATACGAAATTTCAGCATAATACGTTCAATGGGCTTTGAGATTCACGTATAGCCGTACATACGTACCGACATCAAGCCAAAAATAGTCAAAATGGATTCAGGGGTGCTCAAAACGGATATTTCCATCAAAATTTCGATATGTGTACTCAGTACAAGTAATATTTGATCACTTATGGATAAATTATTCTCTACTTTTGGTCTAGTCCACTCAAAACTGAGAAACCAATTGGGGACAGAGAGATTGGCCAAATTAACTTATACCTATATGAAAGGTTGAGTTAGGTTATATCTTGATGATAGTTATATTTATTTTATTTCATTTTATGTGAATCTGATGAGTATTTGAATAAGAAATTTCGATTGATTTAAATCGTGATTTTTTTTACTTAATTCAAATCATGACTCGAATCAATTGATTTAAATCATGAGAACATATTAACTAATATAAAATTGCATCCTGCTGCCGACGCCCATGTATTTCTTGTATCATGGAAATGCTTTTGAACTTTTTGGTAATTCATGAAATTAAGAATATAATATATAGAACTGTAAGGAGAACAGAAATAAACCGTCATGGTAATATATCTCGTCGGAAATTCTATAGCTAGAATTGCGAATGGTCCAATTGAAATGGATGTTCTCCAGTCGGTAATCCCATCAGTGCGTTCGTACGTTTATACGGTTTTTCTTACACGCTCCCAACGTAACTAACTATCACTAATCGCAAATCGTGCTCGTAGGGCTTTCGATGACTGAGCGATCGAGAAACGTCAATGTCCAAATCGAGAATCGACAAAGCTCCGAACTTCAAGTGAGGTTATCAGCCACAAACCACTTACGGAATTAGCCGATACATTTGACAAAGCTGTGACTATTTGTAATTTGTTTCTATATCCTGGACTCGCTAGTTCGGGCCTCGTGTTCACTCGTAGGGTCGACCACAATCCGTCGTTTATTACTAATGCGTGATTGAATCCTCTATGAGTTGTAATCAAATCAATGGTTGCTAATTTCTAATTATTTTATCGTTCCATTGTCACCAAACGTGCTACAAGCAATTAATCACCTTCATTGTTACATCGTTCATTTACCACTCGTGTTATTATTTCCCACAAATGTATACTCATTTGATAGAAGTAGAGTGCATTTGTAGTGGCTTTGCTTTGGATGATCTCGGTCTACAAATATATTTTTTACACACGTTTTGTTACGAAAATAGTTTTACTAAAGTAAAATTAGTTATGGAAATCATATTTATATATCGATGTTTGCTATGCGCAACACCTGTCAGCGATCCATTTGTTAGATATTTTTTCCAAATTTACAAATGAGCTCATGTAATAATGCTCAAGTTGACAATCTTGTTGCATAAGTTACTTACTGTTCCGTACGAAATTGATGCTAAAAACTTGATATAGTTGTCCTTACTCGTCAAAATATGGTCAATATCTCGATAAAATAAATCCTGGTAATAAAAAAACACAACATTTTTTATAGTATGTTTAATTGATATTTATGGCTGTTTTCAATATTTGCGATTTTAATTTTCCCGTTTATGTATCAAGCAGTCTGGAAAAATTGATTACAAATTCGGACAAATATCAAATATTTACTTAATATGATATTGCGATTTTTATTTTTAATTAATTTTTGACCAGATGAGATTTTGCGATACCATCAATAATAATAAATATTTTTGTCAAATACTCCAAAATACACACACATATATATATATATATATATATATATATATATATATATATATATATATATATATATATATATATATATATATATATATATATATATATATATGAAATTTTTTCGATATATGTGCCAACATCTTGATGGTACAAAAACGTTTCAATTATTATTGAAATTGCATTTGTTGATAAAATAAAAACGAGTCGCTGTGAAATGAGAATTATATGTGAAACATTCCAATAAACTTATCAGATGTCACTGATTCGATTTAATACGATGAACCGATCCAAAAAAGTACCAATAGTGAACATGTCAACAGAATACTCGTACACGAACACAGAATGAGTTTTAGGGAAATTATTGCGTGATTGAAATATCTCTGGAAGCTGTGTTGCTCAAATTTGCACATTTTTATTGCTGTTATCTGAATATCTGCATTCCTAAATATTTTCTCTTCGATTTCATTTCTGGTTATAGTCATCCATTTATTTTAAATGTTCGGACTGGAACGACTTTAATTTTAATAAATGACTTCAACATCCAGTTCCTCTGAAAGTTCAATACCGTACAGAAATCACAAATAATTATTTCAATAATATCAGGATTACATCTATACCACATCCATTGAAAGATATTCTCGCAAATGCTTAGTTTTCATAAAAATTTTAAGAATCGTCCTAACACTTCATTTCAAATTAAGTCTGCCTTTTAGTGAAACTAAACTGATCTATATGTATTTGTCTATATGTTCTGATAAAATGCTAAATTACGTAACCTAAACCACCAAACTTTCGAATAACTTTTCGTGGCATCGATCTTCCAACTTACCACTCTAGCGAGCATTTATCATCTACTGTGGTGAATATCGGATAGAACACATGATTAATTCAATTCAAATCATATAATTCAGTTCATCCTAATATAACAGCCCTAACAAAAACGTTGTTTGTTACCAAGATAATTTTACAGAATAATTTTCCGTTACTCTAGTTCAAAGTTATCTAGAGGAGTATCTTTTCATGTATCTATTTCGTTTCATTCATGTTTCGCAGCTTTTTCATTCATCGAGGAACAAACTTCATATCTGCTCATTTACTAGACTGGTCTCTTCCGCAAGAAAATATGGGAAAGTATGACATCAACAAGACAAATTTCTTCAGGTCTATCATTGTGTTTAGTATTTTCCGTTACTAAAGTTCTAACTGCAAACTTGGAAAGAATATGATCAATGAACGTTGGCATTGGATTGTCTCACTGCGCGTGCGCTACACTGAACCACGCCTTGCCGTGCGTGGGTGCGTGGAGAGTGCGTGCTCCCTAATACAGGGTACAAGGGGGGACATTTTTCAGGAATTAACCAAAGTGAGGAATTGGGTGCTACAGACAAATAACATGTAGTTGTTCAAATATCCACTCCAGAGGATTATAACAATCTAATTTCGTTTGGAGTTCGTGCTAGAACATGAGAAAAAAACATGAAGTGAGGAATCTCCGAAATGACCAGAAAGATATCGCTTTTGTTTTATTTAGTTCTCTATATAAACAATTCGGTTTTGAATAGAAGTCGTTGTCTGTTACATTTTGTTTGGAGAAAGATATCACTGTCTCTTCTTTGAAATCTAAATGCTTCTAAGACATCTAAATGTGTCTTCCTTTCATGGATGCATTCGTCATTCAGCGTCCTTTGTAGTTCTGGTGCACCTTTTCTCCAGGACCAGTTGCGCCGAATGCAGCTTTATAAAAAAGTCATCTATCAATCATTCCAGAAAGCTCCGAGAAGTTGAAAGCTCTACAGGCTCTCAAATGAGTCACTCCTGTCTTATTGCGATGTTGCAACTCCTTTCTGATGTTCAATTGTTCGTTCATTCCTTCCTCAATGAAAAGATAGAAAAGATAGAAGCGGTTTATGAGAACTTGAACTGAGTATCAACCAGAAACAGACTTTTGTGCATTTGGAAGTATGATGTTTCCAGGAAATATTTGATAGATTATTGTAATGATTGATTGATTTTTTGGTATTGAATTGATTGCAAGTGAACTGTGGTGGTACACTCCTGAAGAAAAACTCATACATCGAGGTTAATAATAAGTTCATATTTTTAATAGGGATTAAAACTGTGTCTTAAAGTACAATTCACTTAACACTCATTAATAAATCTAGAAAAACTAGCTGAAAAGAGGTACGATTTTTTGTAACCGCTCGCACATTTGTCTGAGATATAATGGCATCTGCTTCGGTTCAGCGAATATAAGTCTTGGATACCTAGATGAACTCTAAAAGGATACTTGTCGACCATAAGCTTCCCAATCGTCTTTTTTTAGTTCCGCAAGAAAATCTGCATGGTTCTTTTCTATTCCACGCCTCATTCTCAACATCTTAAGCTGAACCTCGTGATAAGCAGCCCCTATCTCTTATTTCTATCCCGTTGGTCTCTGAAGCAATCAGCTTCTCCAATTTTAAACCTCAAAATTGCACTACGAATGATAAAATGAAGTAGAGTTGAAGTCGCCGTGCTTTCACTAATGAAGTGTTATTTCTGTCATTGGCCAAAAAGGAGCTGAGCAATTCATGTAATAGTTATGAATTTGAGGGTACCTAGTTGAATTTACTCCTGTTTTTCCCTCGTATGCTTGTAGTGGTATTGTGCCTACATGTAAATTCCCTAGAAAAGTTTTCAACCACATAAAATGTAAATTCTCGCTTAGCTTCACAACAGTACTTTGCTAACTTCACGTTATCCTCTTTAACATCTTCTTCCGAGGATAGCACGCCGACAGAATATCTGCATTTGTTTTACCAACACTTTCCTTGTACCTACGCGTAGTTTATCCAAAATGAAATCGAAAATCAGATATATTGTGTTATGGAACTTCACTAGTTTTTTGTGAGGAAGAAAGTGTTAGAGGGAAAAGCGCTTTACAGAAAAGATGCTTCTATGATGGACTCTAGCATTTTCACTTCTGGTTCTGATGCATTCTAGATTCTAGACCTGATAGATGTTTTAAGAAAAATGTCGACATGACAGGCAGTGCTATACGAAACAACAACTTCAATTCTGTTGTAGATGTACAGTGATCCAAATGTGCTGAATATATTAATATGGTATTTGGTATCAATCATACTTTTTTTCAAACGAAATATCCAAACATGAAAAATCAGACATTGAACTCAAAATAAAAATTATTTGATAACCTCCTGCAATATTTACACTCCGCATATATCTTACTTCCGAATCAAAACTATGTTATGTGATGAGGATTAGAATTCCCAACAGTTTTGGGTTGAATAATAGGGCATTGTTACCAGCTCCCTTTTTATGTTCCTCAACTTTGGTGAATCCAACAATATTGAATCTCCCAACTCTTGCATAAATTTCCTATTATTTAAATTGAACATAAGCTATTTTAATCACATTATGGGTCAGTTTAGCGACAGAAACATGACCGTTCCTCTTTGATAAAACAACATTCACAAGAGAAACCTCGCAAAATGAGAAATAGAATATTCCAGTACACTTAAATCAGTAATTTTACTAACTCTGTATTAAATACTCGCCACTACAACTTTGTTGAATCAGAAATAGAATAATCCAGAAGATCCAAATCAGTTGAAACTATTCTATTTGAGATAATTAATTAAATCCAGCATATTTCGATTGCGAGCATTTTACAAATTAAAGTAGAAGACAACCGACCACAATCGAATATGTTTTTAGGATCAATTATATCATAACATGTCAGATTTGAGTTTTTGTAGGAGAGTATAACCTCATAGTAGCATCAATAGGTAGCATGAAAACTTTCTTGAAAAATTATTGTCTTGATCAATTTTCTGGATAACAACAAATAATAGAATCAAATTCTCACTACAAATGTTAGTATTCCTTTAAGAATACGGGGTGGGCATCTTGATAAAAATTAAGAGTTATATGGCCACGTACAATACATTTACTAACTGGGTGGGATTCGTCAAGCTTACGTCCATAAATGCCATTCTAAAAATGTACCTACAAATTCAACAGAACGTCAAAAAGAAGTCAACAGATGGACTTGAAATTTTGTTTAGGAGTACCGCATCAAAGTGTGGTACCAATTGCTTTTCGATGAGATTAGCAAGATGTTGTCAGCCGGAATTGTAAACTGAGGAAAGTTGTAAGATCCTAAGAATTGATAAATAGACTAGTATGACGTGCCAAAAAAACGATTACCCTACGAACACAAAACAATTGTAACTGAAACCTCGGTATACCAAGTAATTGGCTCCTTGGCTTCTATGTTTGTTCACAACGCACATAACTTGTTTGCTGATTCATTTAGATATTTGCAGCATTATACTCAAATGTAGAATCTATGAATGACTTCAAAATGCTCGACTCCTTCTGTCACTGTGATTCCATCTGGAAATTGTTTTGGAGCCACTGTTGGAAAGTACCCGCCCATACGACGAAGTATAAGTTTATTCGTCCATTATTCTCCATTTACATAACTTATGAATTGCTTCTTCAAGCTGTGAGCTCGGTGATTACGAAAACGCGTAGATTGAAATCTGTGGGTGGAATACGCTAAACATTGCTATAATTATTCCTTGCTTTGTGTAAATACCGGCATAGAAAAATTACACACTGTGTAACACCCACAAACTATGCATGAACGTGCATTACAATCCGAGATTTCAATGCAAATATTTTCTATTTAGAATGAGTTTTTCATTAAAACAAGAACTCGATGTATTTGAGAAAAACTTACGGATGGTTCATCTTGCAATGTTATCCGTTTGGAAAAGTAGTTCTAGTTTCAATTCGACCACGTCAACAATACTTCATATATCAATATTCAGGTTACTCAAAAACACTCGTAAGACATAAATCGCATGTATCACGGGCATAACTTTATGTGTATGATCATTGGTCATATTACATCAATACAGTAAAGTATTTGAATATATATTAGTACTTGAGAGGAGGAAATAAGCTCTCATTATGTGAATACCAACAAAGTTAATTTCCAATTGCAGTCTCATGAAAGATCTCTTTCTGAAAGCAATTAATGAAAACTTCTCTCGGTAAAGCCATCAAATTCCATCGGTCCAATAAATTTTTGATTAGAAATGCTAAGTTATGTCTGGAGACGCGTTTAACTGTTTGGAGAGAAACGAGGAAGTTTCTGAAAGCCAACCAATAAACTATCCAGGAATGGCGTATTGTCCCTCCTAACGGCAAACTTGTGACCACAACTTGATTGCCGCAAATTCACACTAAATTAAAATGCAAAATTGATCAGTGATAGACCAATCATAAACCACCAAATCCACAATAATACAAAGGACATTATCATAGTGTGCTATTATTAAAAAACATCAAAATTTTTTTCCGAAAAAAAAGCATTCTGAAATTCTTATTTCTTAATGTTGATCCAATTTTGCTTCCACATCAACTGAAAGTGGAGTACGGTATAAAATGCTGAGTCAAAATGGTTTCATTTCCTCTAAATTTATCATCAAAGTAATTGTTTTTTCTTTGAGTAATAATTTTGGGATTCAATCACAGTTGAAAATCTCATTTCTAAACAAAAAACTTAAAAATTGTTTGAGTTTGCCAATGAAAACAACTTTTTTCACATTCACTTTGTGTAACTACAACTTCAGACTCCAATGCTTTATAATCGAAATGCTAATAAAAAATGATTCAAGAAAAATATTTTCCAATTTTAACTAATGCTCTTTGTTTTATTATTAAAAATATTTCAATAAGTACCGACAGCTTACTCCATTAACATCAAAGAGTTTTAATTGAGAACACCAACACTACGATTTGAGTAGAATCAAACACATAATTGCCTTTAGAAAGACTTTCGATTCCAAAGATTTTCAGAAACAGTACCACTAATATGAAGTAAGATGCTTCAATATGTTAAACTGTTCTCATCATATTCCAATTGGTATATTATTTTCCCCCAAGTCGAAGGTTTTATTTACTGCAGATCACCAAATTTACCCTTCAAAAACGGAGTGAAATAGAATTATATGATTATTAATGTGAATACGTCTTCAATGGTCTAAAAAGTATTAGTTTTTGCCACGCCTATGCAATTCCCTATCTTAACTGTGTTACAAAAGTGAAGTCAAAAATGTAATATTGTTAGAGAGAGAAGGTAACTGAGAGATAGATAGAGGCGGGCCCATGTTTGTATGGAGGTGAATGGCGAGTTTGTGGTATTTTCATATGGAAATATATTGTAAAATAGGTAGAAAATGTTTTGTGCCAAATTGTAATAGTGGGTACAGAACATGTAAAGAGAAATATTTTTTTTTATTGTACCCTAAAATGATATTTTATTATAATAAGTGGCGCAAGAACATACCACGACTGGATAAAACATTGGAAACTACAGATTACGTTTCTGGAAAACATTTCAGAGAGGATGATATTATAAAAGAATAGTCTAGAGATGTAAAAGTGAGTAGAAATTATTTTAAAATTATAATAGCAGATCTACTGACAATTCAATGTTATAAATTGAAAGGTTATATCAATGTTTTAAATGATTAACGTATCTAACCTAAACTTTTAGTAAAAAAATCATAAGACTTATTTACACAGAATTGCAACATCAATTTCTTCACTTTTCATCAATATATAAAAGTTATTGAGAATATAATTGTCAAAAGTGAGCAAAGAAAGAATTATTGTTGGCCGTGCGGCATATTGAAATAGTTTCTTACTTCTCCTGTGCTGCTTCCGAAAAATTGAAATTTAAAATAGTATCTTGTACAACAAGTGCGATAAGTTGTCGATTGCCTACGAGAACTCAAGTGGGCAACTGTCAACACCGCACGAGTTGTAGATAGTATTTTCCATTACGAATGCGGATAAATACTATTTTGCGCTTGTTTTTTTTCGGGTGGTAAATTATGCTTGGCGCACGCAAAAGCCAAAGAGTCATTTACCGCCCGGAGAAATGTGTGCAAAATAGTACTCATCCTGCATGAGTAATAAAAACTATATTAAAAGTATTGATATACTTACCGATAGAATAGAGTCAAATAATAAAACTTTTATTGCGCAGTTTAATTTAATAACTTCTTTTTTACACCAAAAATTATGTCAAAAACTGTTAATTTTTGTGAGATCGTAGATGTATATTATATTTTTGTTTAATTTTTCTTCAATTTTCAACAAACAAACAAATTTTGCAGGGCAGCATTTTTAATTTTTTCTCTCTTCTAGGGAATAAGAAATTGTTTGCATATATTTTCCTAATTTTATCACGTCCATTATAATATAGAATATTCATGAAATTATTTATGTGCCTATTATAATTCATAATCAAAGAACTCGTGTCCAAAGAAACA
Source organism: Dromius quadrimaculatus (assembly GCA_963989225.1). Lineage (NCBI taxonomy): Eukaryota > Metazoa > Arthropoda > Insecta > Coleoptera > Carabidae > Dromius > Dromius quadrimaculatus. The sequence continues at coordinate 5,494,090 of OZ022336.1, read as the reverse complement.
TTTATAAAACATGTTTCATAATGTTCTAATTCATTGCAGCTTTCAATGAATAAAAATGCTAATCATCTTTTACTTTTGCCTTTCATTTAATAAATAATGTAGTATTTAACGTAATGAAAATAAGAAATCTATCTGGTAATTGTATTTTATTGAAAATATAATCTTATCTCTGCATATGCAGCATGCAAAGCTGGGCCCGCTCTCGCTATCTCTCTCACACCTGCCGCATTACATTTTAGGCTTCATGTTTTCCAACTGAGTGTCCGCTCCTCTATTATTCTCCGTCGTGGTTTTTGCTCTGTGTAAGCCTGAACTCTTTATTTGTGATAAATGGCACTTTTCTAAATTCATACTCTGAACCATCCTTGAATCTTTGACTTATATAAACTCGTTTACTCAGTTCTTGTCAAGGCAAATATTTTTAATTCCAATTCATATCGAAATGAGCACAATTAGATTACACGTCGTCGCGCTGTGGCCGCTCAAAATTGACTTTATCTTTGCTAGCTGCGAAGTATGCGGTGCAAGGGTTCTGATGTCCTAAACAAAAAACTACCATTGTCATGCTATGTAATGAACCATAATTTAAAAATGCATGTTACAATAATATTCTTGCGAGCAACAAAGTTTCATACCTATACGTTTTAAAGTGGCTGTGACAAAAAGTTGCCTCTTACATCTATTACGAATTCTGTTATTTAATAATTATTTCGAAAAAGATGTTATACTCCAAATCTCCATATACGCTTGTATTTAGTTACTTTGTTTCAAACCATTAACGAAGAATAATGTTGACAGTTGCAACTACACAGAACAGACACATTAAAATTGAATTCTAAATTAATAGATGGGAAGAGTAAAATTATAATCTGATTTTACGAGGCAAATGTCGTAGTATTTAACTGCAAATTTTTATTTTATACTGTCCAGGCATTAAAATTGAGTTATGCATTATAAATATGCTTTTAATTTTGTTCAAGATATACCAGATACAAAAAAGCTGGTGTAAGTTATTAAAAAGACTATTAAATTAACTTTTAAAGATTATGAGATATACTTGGACATTTTAATTTTAAATATTTATAATATTCCATATTTCAGTAAAAAAAATAAAGATTCAGAGCTTCTTATACAAATAGTCCTCAAAGTTAATTGTACTATCATACTTCTCAATAAAACCTTTCAAAATTCAAGAAATTTAAAAGGGATACAGTGACAAATTCTTTAATTTGAAGCTGATTTCGCCTAATCCGGTACATATTTCTTATATTGTGAAGGTCATGTCATTCGTATATAAATGAATATTTCTATAAGATATCCGTAATCTCCCTGGAGCTTAATTCTACTATAAAAACGGTCTTTATATAATTTTATTCCTCTTTTCATCTAAAATGTTTAATTTACCAAGATTGTTACACTCTGTGGGACACTGTTCTAGATTCCTTAAGTTTACTGCATTTAATTAATTGAAATTTCTGTCCTGCATCTTCGCTTTATTCCTGTATTCTTGTTCTTGAAATTATTGCATATTCAGTGGTTATGATAACTATAAACCTTAGGATATAGTTACGAGAACAGGCACTTTGTGAGAGAGACGATGATGCAGAAAATCAAATAACCTATTCACTGGGTTAGTTTATATACTCAGAATAATCAATACGGTTATTAATATTACTGGAATTTGATTGTATTGAACCGGTGTATTCATTTGGAAAACCGTGAAATACATAATTTTGAATATTAGAATGACTCTTACAATAGGTTCATTTTTCTTGTATCTCAATTCATTCGATTGATGTATGATTTTTTTTTTCAGTATCGGTGTATCATTTTTAAGCATTATAAATACATAAATTAGCATGAAGGGTTGAGTTACGCATTGGCATTGTCAAATTTGCCTCGCCTCTCCGGAATAATTTGGTTGTAAGCCCATGATTAACACAGTTCATGTCACTGTCATTTTGTAAAATTCATCATTTCGAAAATATTTGCGCTCTTTACAAACCGCCGTGGTTTGTCAAATTTGCATCAAATCTTCGGTATTATTTATTCCATTATATCGTCATTCCTCTGCTTTATTTTGATGTTTTTTGTCGCTATTGTTAGGTTCATTATTTATTCGATGAGAAATGAAAATGTCCAACTATAATTATAAAATTTTTGTAAATCTTGTAATGATACCAAAAAATGTTTTCCAAATTGTGTGGATGCGTGGATGCATGTGTAGCTATCTATCCTGATAACCTGACTCGTGGAACCTATTTTGCTCAAATTTTGTATCTAGGAGCTATAATACCCCTCTAGTCTTTGAAACGAAGCATGATTTGATGTAGGAGTCCAAATACGTTACTAAATAAATCATGAAACTTCAAACTATATGTTGGCAACATGTTTCGATATTTCGATCATTCGGATCATCATCAGCTAACTGGATACGCTGTGCCACTAACATTGAGCTTTATAATTGATTTAGTGTCGTGTATGGTTTGCTATATTGAATTGTGCTATGATTCAAATATTATTTACTAACAAAAAATAGTTCTTTGGCAATTGATATTAATGTTGTTATCAGTAATAAAAATAGTTGAATACTTCCAACCGCTGTATATGATCTTTAATTCAATATTATACAAAAGGGCTGTTGAAGCATCATAATGAACATATTATTTCAAATGAATAGTTGTGAAACAATCCAGAATATAACTCCCTACTTGAAGCAAAAGTATGCGAAAATCCAGGGTAAAATTAGCGTGTAGCAATAAAGTAACTAAAACTGAAATTCCCTGCGGATTATATGCTTTGGTGATTACATTGAAAGTTATTCAAACTCTATCACAATTTTCTGGACTCTAATTGTGATATGAGTACGTTGAATTGTTATATGAATTCTAGGAATATTTTCTATTTTCGAATTTGTGTAATGGTTTTTCCTCATTTTATTGTCGGATTATCATAAGTGCTATTTCATAAATGAATTCTCGGCATTGATATTTGTAAATGGACTAGCCACAAAATTTTATTATTGAATTCAATTTTATGATGATCATTTTCATAATCATTATGGAAATTAGGTATGAGAACAAAATTTATTCCATATATAAAACAGGTGAATGATGGATTATTATACTAAATTAATGGGAACGTTTTATTGCAGTAAAATATTAACGGATTGATTGTAGTGAGTCTTGAAATAATCACCTATTCGCAAATTGTTCTAAAAATATATTATGTATGTTAATGCACGATTTATTATGTTCATATATGATACATGGAATCAATTATTTCCTCTCTATAAGCCGAAATATAATTATCCTAATTTCTATAACGTCTGAAAAATTGTAGCTATTCTGTCGCGGGTAATAATCTGTGGTACTTTTTTGTAGTCGAAAATTTACGAAATAATTAGTTTCATCTGCTCAACAGTGGAAAAAACGACGGTATCATTTCATTTAATGTCAAAAAAATGCATTTAGAATAACTAGCGTTGCTGTCAATTAGATAATTACGATTTAATAATAAAGTTTGGGCTCGATTCTTCTTCAAGAACGTTTAAAAAAGTAGTAGAGAGTAGAAACTAGATTAGAGAATAATTATTAATTATTACGTGAAGATATCACGTCTTAAGAACTGTATGTAGATCACAAAGAATATTAAAAACTAGCATATGGGTACTATTTGACTATTATCCGAAATATAAGACTCATTGAAATTAATATTGAAACAATTTAATGAATATCAGCCAAAAGAATTATCCATTACTTGTTTATTCAAAATAAATTCCTTTTTGATCTTTTGATATAACCAGGATCCTGTCTCTCTTTCATAAATTCCAATCTAAAGATTATAAAATCCAACAATTCATTGTTATTCCAATGAATTGCAGTCATTTCTTGTTATTGTTAACCAAATTTGAGTTAGATATTTCCGTCTGCGATTAATCTTGATTTCAATGCATCTTATTGTTCGCAAAATAATACGCACTTTTTGTGTTGGACTCTCTACCAAGCAGAGAACTTATTTTATTTGCATTATAGAAACCGAGTATCGAGTTTCACCCACAATCGTACATTTCATTCAACAGTAAATTATATGATGCTATTTTATTGTTGATTCAAGAGATAGACACATATATTCATACAAATCACGCTTTCTCTTTGATATGAAGTTGGCATGAACTTTATTTAACATTTTTTCATTTTCATTTAAAACAACATCATCTGCATACGCAACGCACACCATTTATTCCATTTGATGCCTTTCGCAATCACAAATTCATAATCAAATTGAGATATACCACAACTTTGTTAATAAATCAGCATTTATATCATACGCTTTTCTAAGTTTGAGGAAACTACAAAATACCATCTTCGAGAACCATACTAAGAGAAAATAATTGATCATTATATCTTCTCTCTGTAAAACCTCCATACTATCTCTCACTAATTACTTCAAATATGATAAGTAATTAAGATCGCAGCATTATTCATTACGATTTTATACTTCCAGATAGAATAGCATAGATAAAACTTGTTACTTATCTCTATTTGACAACAGAAAGTTGTTGTCAACTATGACAACTACATTAGGTTCCTGCACGCTGTTCTTAAAGTAGCAATTAAGCTGTTTTCCTCTAAAAAGAAAAATACCGGGTAATTAAAGTGTTATGATGCAGATATCCTCAGTTTTATGTAGTATCTAATTAGACAATTACCGCCCTAAATAGATAATTCTTCTCAACTCGTATTTCAGTAGGACTTCATTTGCAAAAATGGTTTCTATATATTGTTTGTTTTGTAGTTCAATAAAGACTTCATTCCAACTAGAAACAGAATAACAATAGCGTAGTTATAACTAATTCATACTAGCATTGTTCTAAAGTTTATTGTTCAAGACGTCTTTTGGAGTAAATTATTTCGTAATTTTTTGTAAACACTTTTTGTTGTGCTTATATTGTTTAGAAATGTTGTGCAACTTGAGAAGTGCATTTTGGTTGAAGTGAAACTGGAATGAATTATCAAATTGATATACAGGTCATTCTGTTTTTGATTCACTTGGAGTTCTTATTCTGTTCGAGGTTTTCTTCATGAAAGGCTGTGATTACATTCTGGTCCAAACAAATTATAGATAGCTATTTCACAGTCATATTATTTGTTCAAGATATCCGAAAACGCAATGGTCAATTGAGGTCAAGCTCAGACTATATGAAAACTGAGGCAGAACTTTTCATCCAAAGTTCATCAATTTTTTGTATGTTAGTTTGATTATTCGTTGGCGAGAATCAGAGAATACCTCATTTTTACATTGAACACTTATAATTCTGGCTTCTGAAGAGTCAGCCGACATTTTTAATCGTTGATAAACTGTGCACTTTTCTTTCGTAAGAACTATTTCTGTTATTCTCTCCACTAATTGTGAAATTCGGTGACTAGATAAAGTTCTTTTTTGTCTTGCCCATTCAATGTGTTGGTTGAATAAAACGTATTCTCCAGAAAGCAATGAAAACAATAATTAAAGCAACGCTCCATGTAGAAACTGAAAACGTCGGTTTAATCTTAGCAATGCGAATAGTTTCAGCCGAGGGAACAAAGAATTAATGATAGCATTTTATAAAGAACCTGAAAGGAAGGACCATTCCTTCAGTGGAATCTGAAAGTTCACCTCTGAGTGTTCAATGTTTCTGTTTTGTTCACGATTGCTATCTAAATGAAAACGAAGAAAAAAACTCAATGCATGCATTCCTCTATTCGACTAGAGTAGAATTCTCCATTCGCCAGGACTAGCTTTGCTATTTTCAGTTCCTAATCGAAAGCGGACAAATCTCAAATCAATACTGGTCACTGCCCAAAGAATTCTCTTTGTAATTACTCTACAATTACTTCAAACTGACAAATTCGACAAAAAGGCATCGTAAATGATTGTCCTTTATTGCATTACTGAATCGCCTTACATTTCAATACCTTTTATCCGGCCGAAGAAGCTCATGCGAAATCGTTAATCTTATGTTGTGAGATATTGGTAATACAAGAAAATTCTATCCTATAATTCACTTACTTCAAAACTGCTCAACAATTCCAACAATTGACTCAGGATCTGACTTTGATCATTGATATCATAGTTCACATCTCAACTTCCATGAGTATTTATAGCTCAATGCAAATATGCTGACTTGGTATTCCGAAGATCGTGGGGTCGATTTCAGCTTCGGACAAAAAGTCAGTGTGATTTTCACTGAATCATAATATAGTCTGTATTTTCCACAGAAGCTAAAAGAACTTATGCCTTGTCGACTGGTGACCACACCCCACGAGTGGAAGAATATTAATCAATCTATCAATGTGCACTAAAATGCCACACCCGTATCTTCATTTTATTCACTCAATTTTGCTGATAATGAGGCACAACGCAAAAACACTAGATTTGTTGTCCACAACGTAGAAGAGATAGCAAACCCCATCCATTGATCCTTGTAAGTCCCTTTTCAATGATTCGAAAAACCTGTAAGAATCATGTAGCACGTCATTTTTCTTAGACCTTCTATCACCCGAAATACTAAATGATGTTCTGCAAATTTCATATTATTTTTTTTTTGCACTTCAAGCTTTGCTGTGTGATAAAATAATGCAGAATTTCAGCACTTGTTTTGCAATAAATTCAGTGCGAATCACGGAGATTAGAGTCAACTTCATTATAGGGAAATTATGAATTGTTTCCATGACAATGAATTTGAAGTTTCCAATATGAAATATTTTTCATTAAAAGGAAACAAATAAGCCGAAAATAACTTTGCCTTAGGTAACAAATTCCGAACAATAGCAAGAAGCCATGATTAAATTCTTTGAAGAGCATAGACTTTTATTCGACTCAATACGATTTCATTTATCAGCACTGCAGATTTATTCCCGCTAAGCAAAGAAAAAGATATTCAAGATCTCCAAAAATAGAATGGAACATCACAATTGAATTTCTCGTTTAATTCTTTCACCTGAATTTTTAAAATGTTACGAATTCGGTCGCCAAAAGATTTTAATTTAATTGTAAATTACGCATTTCAATCTCCTTGGAGCAGACTTGGTCCCTAATGCAATATCTCTACTGCCGATCGGACACCAGTGCCTCCCAAAATAACCGCAATCGATTCTCGACTGAAAATCAACCAAAATTTTATTTTACTTGGTCCACACTCGAAACGAAAACTACAATGGAATGACATTGTACTAAGTTTTGAATTGAGCATTGCGAAATTGAATTTAAACTCATATGACGAAAGTTAAAAGTCATATCTTCAAAGTCACTTATCGACTTATCGTGAAATATGATTTTACAGATTAAGTATTTCATTGCCTACAATTGATGCAATCACATAACAATTGACTATCATGTATTCATAATAACGTTATTGCATTTCGCGATTTTAATTTAGGCTTGCAATTCACATTGATTTGCGATTATACGATGAATAATAAGTAGAATTAGCCATACGGCTGCTATTTTATATAGATGCCCATTTGTTATCCACAAATATATTCAATTCAATTATTTCACAACACCAGAATAAACTGAGTTACAATAAATATAGAACAATATAATTCAGCATATAAATACTTATTGATTAACAATTTCCACGAATGATCTGATTAGCTATGAAGCAGGTATATATCATTATTTCTCAAGGTACATAGTGCGAATTTTTCATTCCGACACTTAAAGTATATCAAAAGTAAAACAAAAGATAGTAGTAATACTTTTAAAGGAAGCAGAGTGGAAGGCAAGAAAATCGTTCAGTTCGAGGACTTTCGTTCACGCTTCATTGTAAAGTGATTGCTATCAGACTGAGAATGAAGGGAAAAGCAAGGATTCGCTTTCTGATCTATCTATATTCATGCTTTGTGCTTCAGGTGTTTCCAAATATTGAAAGTGGCAATGAGTTTCTCACGGCTACTGTACTATCTTTCTCACCAGAAAGGAAATTGAAAAACTTACATACAAAATAAATCCATACCTCGTCTAAAACTGTCATCATTTAAAAAAAAAAACAACATCGGACAGAATAGATTTTGGAGCGGCTCTATTTGCGTTTAAACAGACATTGTAGTCATTGTCGATTTCCGAATCGATCTCTCGGGTACGAAACCAAAATAATTCAATCATAATAACCTTTTGCATATGTGTATTTTCGACAATGCTGTGTCAACATGGTAGCGAATGTGAGTGCTTGATATCTTGTGTAGTCTATTACCAGTATCTAGGCCCCTTTGCGGTTGTGTTCAACTCGGCGGATTATTCGAATGTTTACCGGTTAGCTGGTTTACCACCGGTTGCGAGTTCATCGCATCACGCACTACTAGCGTTTTGTGTATAGTGTGGACATGCCCTACTGCTAGCACCCGAACCCGTTGGGTGTAAGCCACACAACCAGTAGGGATTATTTTAGTATTTATTCAGGTCAAGCGTTCCAATACGGTGGTACTATTCACACACAGCAGGATTAAATTATACAAACCCTTTCATCTTTCAGTCTCCAATCTTTCAGCTAACGAGGACTTGATAAAAAAAATTATACATGAATACTTAATTTGTTTGAAGCTTTGTACAATAGATCATATTGGGTACCGCTACTTCACAGGCAATCTAGACCTTCTAAAATGTCCCTACAGAAGCTAGCAAGTCATCAGATGTTGAAAGATCCAATCGACTCAATCACAAAATCCAGAATCACTATTCTACATTACTCTCGCCTCATGACTAAAATATAACGAACTCGAGGCTTGATAGGAGTTGATGTGATGAACATCATTAAGTAGTACAGTCACTAAATTACGTCTAAAGATTCCCAAATACAATCTAATTACAGTTTCAGACAAATAACTGGTACAAACTTATGAATAGTCCAAATTGCACTCAGAAGTGATAAAGATAGTAACGAATTATTAGAAACAACAGGCACGTTCGTAGGAACCCCCAATTTGAGGGACTTACCAAACATTTGATATAGTCTCATCAGTTTAGGTCTCCCTAAATTATGTGTCCAGAGACCCCAGCATATCTCAATTCGTCATTGGGTTAAGGAGAACATAATCGACCAAAGTCACCACAAAGCTCAAGAACTTAAATCCAATATTCACAGCATTTAGAACTTACTACTTATTACTTCTCGTTCCTAAGAACCCCTAACTTGAGGGACTCACCAAGTATCTGATATAGTCCTCTAAATTATGAATCTAGGGACCCCAGCGTATCTCAATCCGACATTGGATTAAGGACCAAAGCCACCACAAATCTCAAAAACTCGAATCCAATATTCACAGCATTTAGGGCTTTACTTTACAAAAAAATAGTCTTCAAAAACTTTTGTCTGGAATTCATTGCAGTACAGATGACAACGAATAGGAGCTTTAGCTTAGGCTTCATATTTTCCCCAAATACGAGTAGTACTCAAGAAATATTTATTTATCAAGTGAACTCGAGAGAGGCACCAAACTGGTTGTGCTTCTGTCGTCCATTCTTTTGTTTAATGGACAACACTTGGACTTCTGTCCATAAGTCGATATTCTCAAAGCAGAAATTGTCATTTAATTTCGAGATACAAGTTTTTCATCCTGATGATCATTTAGATTTCTTTGTATAGATGAGTACCTCTAAAACTCAATATCAACTTTAGCCAACACCCTGTATATGCTCGGTAGATATCTGTAGGATCTTCTTGGCTATTTTCCCATTTAGGGTCAGTCCTTCTAGTTTTAGATGTCATGCGCCAAGTCGATTTATTGCGGGATATTTCTTACGTCAGCTGTTTAGTTTTCTTGTCATTTTCAAAAGTTTTTTGCTGAGTTTGCATTCGACAATTTCTGTCTTGTTCATGATATCGATGATTTCATCTTTTTGTAGTGCCCCTGTCAGTTTTGAACCAAAATTTAATCCCAAATTTACTGAAAAGAGAAATCCGGAGATTATTTATAGTTACTATTGATGTCTGGATGAATGGACGCAAGTACTTATAGCTCTACTTTTAGTATTTCTTGGAAATGCGTCCCCAAATAAACATCAAGAAGCTAACCTCAAGAACGTACAATTCTGTTATAAGCTAGCAAGTATGTAGAGTTGTGTTGAAATATGCGGTTATTGCTCATAACATGTTTGTTCAACAAATTCCTCTGAGGTTTAAAATGCATCCTAGCGCCGTTGTACCATCTCCCAGTTGAAAAATCATTGCAAATATAAGTGTTTATCTTGCCTAGTCACGATTTCAACACTACAGAGCAGAACTGATTAGTTGACAGTGTTCCACCATACTGCAAAGCAGTGCTTTCCAACATGCTCAATAATATAACAAATAAAAATTGAAACAACTAGATTCACTTGATGTTAACGATAAGCGACTAATTGACTCAAACAGTAATTAATCATGAAAACTGCTCGTCCAGTTATCTCCGATTGTTGGTCGAATTTTCATTACATTGGATCTCAAATTTGAAACAAAACTTTAATCCCAAATATTCAACCACTTCTATGGCAACCTCTTAATTCTACTGAGTTGAAACAAACCTGTTTTCACGTTTAACGTTTATAACAATATAATAACATCTAAATATATTGGTGAAACATATATGCCAGAAAGTCCATCCTCCAATCTGAGCTTCGAGGATGGATCTGTAGTGCTGAACTTTGATGCAATTTTGTGTTATGAATAGCTAAAATTGGCAACAGATGAGTCCATTTCAGAAAGTCGTGTTAGTTCAAAGAATGAAGTGTTCTTTCGAAACAGTTTGAATCTCGCTGTTGAAAGTGTTGTTGAGTGATGCTGAATGTATCTCGCAACATTTGTGTGTGTCTAAGTATAAATACCTATTGGATGCGTCTATATATGTGCTTATCCTTCCAGGTGTCAAAGGTGAAGGTTCAGGAGTGCAGCGTATACAAAACGTGCTGGGACTGTCTTGGAGCTAAGGATCCGTACTGTGGATGGTGCTCGCTCGAAAACAAGTATGTATTTTTTCATTCATTCATTAGAGTGTGGAATTTTTTAATGGAACAAAAGGAAACCTGCAGTTATAAGTATATAGGTTCCCATTTTGCATTTTTATCAATAACTATCACTCCATCATCGTGTGCGAAAATAGGTGATAAAGTAGCAGATTCAATTTAATGTTTAAAATTTATTCTTTATTGGCAAACATAGAAAATTGAATCTAATTTTAGTAATAAATTGATAAATATAAAACTGTTTTCAATATAACAAATAATTATTAATGAATTAGCCAGAGTATCTCTGGCCACTATATTCACTCGCACCAATGTTCCAGTTCAGTGAAATTATATCCCAGGATAATAACTAATTAATCAATGAAATAATTTAATAGATATATTATTATATGAAAGAATCCTTCAGCTGTAAACTGGCAACCGAACCAGAAACGAAATGAATTTGTTTGCTTTGGAAGTACAAGAGATACATCTCCCACTGGACCACAATAATAATTATTAGGAATATTTATTTTGAAATTTAGATATCTGAAAGAGTATCTGAGAGCTTTTGAAATGCTGTGTTACTACATTTAGGCTTGAGAATTTCAATAAGCAAATCGAAGAACAACTCATGAGTACAGTTATTAAACAAATTCACATCACTACTTGTGCACAATTTCAATTTTCCTAAACCTTCCCACGCAATGATCCTTGTATCATGTTTTCCACATCTAAATTTGCAATTTTTTATATTAAAAAATTTTTTATGCTCACAATAATTACTTTTGGTATTAATGGAGGAAAAAAACTTTTCAGAACTCATTTTTTCAATAAATATGTTTTATTGGGTAATCAGTTCGGTATTGATTAATTTGGAACCCAACGTTTCGACAGCAAAGTGCTGTCTTTTTCAAGTGTAAAAAAATATGAAAATAAATAAACAAAATTGTCAAGAAACAAAAATAAAAGTACAAATAGTAACTAGATTAGTTTAAAATATTAACTCCTAGGATCGTAGAGCTCTACATGTGGTTGATGATTCAATATCCACAGGTCTTCAGGAAATAATAATAAAGGTCTAAATAGGAAAAATTGTCAACTCCTTGTGGTTCTAGGTCAATCTGGATCTACTCTTTTTGGTTTGGCGCATAACTGAACCATCCACAGATCTTCAGGAGGTGGTGATGAAGTAACTCTTGCAAGTAGATTCGTAGATAAAAATAACTTGAAATCAGGAACAAATGATTGGCCATGATCGATTAAGTTCATAACCGGTATTCAAATTCAAATTATTCGGTGATTTTTTTATTTCAATTGCTTCTCTTACAAGCCTCTTGAACCAATTGTTCTCTCTAGCCATAAGCTTCGTATTCTTGAAGTCAATGCCATGTAATTCTTGAACAGCGTGCTCAGCCACTGCAGATTTTTCTGGATGGTTCAATCTTATATGACGAGAATGCTCTTTCAATCTTGTTTTTACAGCCCTTTTGGTTTGTCTAATATATACTTTGCCACATTGACAAGGAATCTTGTATATACCTGGATACTGTATAGGAAATCTGTCTTTAACATTACCAATAAGATTTCGAATTTTTAAACTGGAAGTGTATGAAGTTTTTATGTCATATTTATGTGAAAATCATCCAATTTTATCCGTTATATTAGCTACGTAAGGTAACGTAACAAATATTTTCTTATTATTTGGATCTTGAACAGGAGGCGTAGAATTCTTTTGTCTAAGTGCTTTCTTGATCTGTGTTCTATTATAATCATTCTTCAAGAAAACATCATTCAAAAATTTGATTTCATCAGATAGTTTACTTAGATGACATAATGAAGAGGCTCTCTGATATAACGTTTTAATAGTACAAAATTTTTGAGCAGGATGGTGATTTGATGATTCTTGTAAATATTGATTTGTATGGGTCGGCTTCCTATACACAAAATGGATAAGTTTACCATTATCTTGTTTCTCCAGGTAAACGTCCAGAAAAAAACGACAGTTATTTTCTTCAACTTCAATACTGAATTTAATGTTCCTATGTTGCATGTCTAGATGATTCAAAAACACATTCAATTCATCTCTACCATGAGGTCAAACAGCAAAGACATCATCAACGTAACGTAGCCAGACAGTCTCTTCATAGCAGTGTTCAAAGTTTTTTGTTCAAAAATGTCCATGTAAAAATAAGCGATAGAAGGAGAAATAGGGGAACCCATGGCGGCATCATCAATTTGCTTGTAAAAATTACCATTAAAATTGGAGAAACAAGAAGTCAAACAATGTTTAAAAAGCTTGACAATATCAGATGACGAATGATCTCCCAATAATTGCAAAGTATCGATGATAGATACTTTCGTGAATAAAGATGAAACGTATTGTTTTCCAAACTGTTGATATAATTTAAACTATTTAACGATATTTTTGGTGATCGTTATACTTTCACATTCAGCAAAGAATGGCTGGCAGATATTTTATTCAATAACTTCTATTATAATATAATAGAAAATTATTTTCTACTAAGCCAATTCTAGCTCTTTCTCGTATAAATTTACAGTATGAATAAACAGCTCACAATAATGTTCCAGTAATTTAGATCAGCTTTATAATGACGAAATGGAGTTACATTCTGATAAAATAGTGATTTACAAATTGCTTCAATTGTGACAAGAAATCGAAGTAAACATATGGATGTAGTGTGACAGTAACACTCTGGGTATTGCAGTGTCATTATTAAAGTACACATACATTCTCAAACAATCCAACACAGGCATAAATACACAATAGCTGTAGGAAGTAATTTAGGCCTGCACCAACAGAGTACCTATACAATATTTATGTATGCCTTAGTATATTGCTAGACAAATTGATTGGCTGTAGTTTGTATTGATTTTGCCATTAGTTTACCAGGTAGACAATTAGAAGACAACATGTTCCAAACCTTGAATCATGCATTCAAACAAAATATACTTCGTGGTTTGGTATTTACCTACCAATCTATGTTTACGTAGACGGATACTGTATAAGCTCTGATGGTATGGTCATTATTTGATATCGATCATGCTCTGGGGTCGTCTACCATTGTTCAAATAAAAGGGGGAAGTATTTCAAGACAAGCCTCCAGTCGAAGATTCAAACTGTATCATGAAATGTTGGAATAATGACATATTACTCCAGCAATTTTATACTTCCTGGAAAGCTCTATTTTGGTCACAAAAATGTGAAGCCTGGTCATAGAAGTTGCAGGCAAATGCGTTAAGTAATTGAATCAACAAAAGTAAACCCTCCTAATCATATTTGAATTATACACTATAATACAAATTCGTATGATTAACAAGATGTATAATGTAGTCATAATATTATGGACTCCCACAACTATGTTATTCAAATATTCTTGAATTCAAATTGACATACAATATTCAAACTCATATCTAGACTGATCCGTTAATTTACATTTAAACCAAATTTCGTTAATAAACATGGCACTATTCAGCATTTTATCAGCCCAGGAGATTCGGCGAGTCCTACCCAAAGTGGTGATTCGAATGCATATCTTCACAACCAGACTTGAGATTTGAATTCAAACATTTTGTTAGGGAACAATTGGAGGATGGATGTCTGTTGTAAAGTAACCATTTAAGAATATTCATGCTAAATACCTAAATAAATATTATATAATATGTGTGAGGACATCGTACATAAGACAATTCTTGATCGACTCCGGTAATTTTTTCGCCTATCGATTCAATAAACTATCAGAACTCAACTCTCTGCACCCTATTATAATAAAGAAAACAGTGAATCAATGTTTTCGAAAATAGCGCCCTTTCAGGAAATAGGGAGTCCAAACACTTCATAGTCCATAGAATGGAAAAAGTATTCTCCTAGACTAGAATATTACATATTTCCGGAAAAATGTGAAGAATTTGTATTTTTTCGTTTTCCAAAGTTGCTGAATGAAGGAATCTTGAATTTCCAGAGTAGCTAATATTAGTACACCTGAATTCTGTCGCAATTTGTTCATTCCAGGCTTACAGGGCTGGGGCAAAAAGCAAGAGGGGGTGCGTAAGCAACAAGGAATTCGGAATAGAGGAATTCACATAATTAACCAAGGCAGAAGTGGAAGTTTCTTCAACGGGCTGGATAAATTACCGAATAACTATCACGAAAACATAAACAGAGTATGCGAATACTACCCCGTTAGATTTTACAAGCCGTGCTAAATAATTCACTACGATTTATTGCTGCCGTAACTCTGTCTTGCAAAAATATCACGTCCATTACATATTTACATCGTTAATACATAAATAACTGTTAACTTAAAGATGCACTGTATTCATATAACCAAGAGAGCAACAAACCATTATTTCTTCTGTCTTTAAGAAGAACCAAATCATTTCGTAATAAAATAACTTTTTATGTATAAAGGGCTATTCTAAATATTAATTCTTATTACCTGGTACAAGTTTCTACCTCTAATTCCCCCAATTTAATTTTTTTTTGTCTAATAACGAATGAAATAATATTCCTCGATTAAAAATTGAAAAGCTGTATGAATTGAGTTCATCCGTGGAATATCAAAATACTAAATAAAAAGAAATTTTATCTGATGTGTACCAAAGCAAATAATTTCTCGATTAGCAGATTTTATCAGTGAAGCGAGCAAATGCAAACCTTGGAAAGTGTTTTGACCATCCACCAATGAATAACGAAATATTTCCCTGTTCAAGTGATCAATTATTCATCTGCTTGAATCCAGTCACCATTTACTAACAGAACCGAATTGAACTTCGTCGATTGGTCGGTTGCTGTAGGCGTTTCCGAATCGAACTTTTTTGTTTTGCTGTTTTTAACAAAAATTCACCAAACTCGTAATTTCACTGGGACTTGTTTGAAAGAATGGAGTAAATATATATGAATTGCTGCTCCTTCGAATTAAACCAGACCCCTCTATGATTGGAATAATGCATAGATTTGTTTCCACTTCTTCTTTGGTTTTATCTGTATTTATCGTCGTATTATGGTTCCTTAGTTCTATATCCCATTCATCAAGATTGTTCTGCAACTCTTCTTCGCTTTTTGCTAGAGTTGCCAAATCATCTGCAAATGCACATTCTGCTATTTTTATTTGCTCCAACTTATAATAACCAGCTTCCACCTTCTTTGTTTTGTTCTTTATATTTTTTATTATTTAATCCAGGAACTCACAGTCCTTCCTTGTCTCAGTCCTTGTGATGTTGTAAATTCTTCCGATGTTCCGCTGTTTGTTCTTATATAGTTCGATGCTCTATATATATACTTTTTATTGTCTGTATCAATTCTTCGTCTACCTGTCTTTCTCTCAGTATCTTCCATATAATTTCTCGTGGTACTCTGTCGAACACCTTTTCTAAATCAATGAATGCAATGTATAGTTTTTTGTTTTGTTTTAGGATTTCCTTTGTTTTTCTATTTATTTCTGTTCTTTTTCTTTGGTGCGTTTTGTTTTCTTCTATTTCGCTTGTGAGTTGATTCTCTCCCAGTAATTCTTGGAAATGTTCCCTCCATCTTTTCAATACTTCCTTGTCCTCTTCTAATATTTGTCCTTGTTTACTTTTTAATTGATTTAACATCATTTGTTTTCCTTGTCTTTTTTTGTTACGCTATAAAATAATTTCTGGTTTTCTTTGTAGTTCGTCTCTAGCTTTTCCCCGAGTTTTACGCATGCTTCTGTTTTTAATTTTTTGATTATTTCTTTGTCTATTTTTCTTGGCTTTTTGTGGTCCTCATGGTCTTTTTCTCTTTTTGTATTTTCTTTTCTTTGTTTTTATTTCTTTTTAAACCTGTTCGTTCCACCAATGGGTTTGCTTCCTGTTGGGCATGTTTCTGATTGTTCCGCATGTATGTTTTGTCACCTCCGTAATTAAATACTTGAAAGTACTCCACATATCTTCTATATTATCCGTATCCGGGTGTGGTGTATTGATTATCAACTCTTCTATTATATTTCGGTATTTCTCCTTTATCTGTTCATCTTTCAGTTTGTCTACTCTAAATTTTATTATTTTAGCCCCCTTCTCACATATTTGTCTTTGCTCTGCACTTTTCTCCTGAATTTTTATTTTTACCACTGTTAGGAAATCGTCGCTTTCAATCTCACTCCCTCTTTTAACTCTTATATCGCTAACTTACTGCCTAATATTGATAGTAATAGGACAAGGCCTTTCAAAATCCAGTTTTTCTGTATCATAATTAGTTTATTACTTTCATTAACTTACGTAAGTTCCACTGCTGATGATGGGTCAATTGGATCCGAAACGTATATAATAAACTAATTATGATACAGAAAAACTGGATTTCGAAAGGCCTTGTCCTATTCCTAATAATCATTAACGGATCCTTCGCTCTACTTTTTATGCCTAATATTAGAATGAGCTAATATCCATTCAATTTTGGGCCCTCCACTACTTTTGCCCAATTTATGTATCTCTCTTTAATTTTTGAATCAATATCGCACTCGAATATTGAGCCTTCTCTTCTTATTTTGAAGTTAGCTGGTATCGATTAATCGTATTTTCATTTAACATTCTCGGTGAAATAGAAATGGACATCTTACTTAGTCATACTTTAATGGTATTTTTGATCCCAGCAAGTGATGTATCACTCACATAATGTTATTTACATCCATCAATCCATTTTCTGAAATTAAAACAGGTTGGGTAATCCAAACCAAATTTTGAAGACTGGACAACACAAATTAAATAACATAAAAATTATAAAAAGATAACGATTTTTCCATCGATATCGTACTTTCTGTGGTCAAATAATCAAGTCAGTATTTTTCACATGAATAATATATTCTTGATATTTGTAATTATGAAAGATGTATACTTAAGTGGCTTAGAGATGACGGAGCCTCAATAACAATAACAATGTCAGAATATCAATTTATCCACCATTTCTCACATTCTATCTCTCCTCGAAGTGTGGTTTGGATTTATAGAAATCTTGTGATACATTTTATGTTGCGAATAAATTTATCTGCAGTGTAATAGAATCCGTAATCCTGGTGATATTTATGAATGTATTTTATAGATGCAGCCTGCGATCGGATTGCCAAGACGCGGCAGAAGATCCGCTGTATTGGATCAGCTACAAGAGTGGTCGTTGCACTACAATTACAACCGTCACTCCAAACCAACTGCAGAGGACCACCGCAAGAACGGTAAGGAAATCACAAATTACACTAGGAAATGCGCTATCTTTAGAAACCGTTATTCATTTTACGCAAATTCTTCGAATTATACATTGAGTACCAAGTATCGGATTACATTTATTGCTCAAGGCGCGTGCGAACATGGAACAGTTGTTCGTGAGCGAACGAACTTCAAGAAGAATTGGAATAGCAGAGAAGAGTTAAGTTTCTAAATACCTAAACTTGAAATGAGCGAAGGCAGAGTATACAATTTATTGAAATTTATGGTTGATATATTATTTGAAATCAAATACATGAATTTGTTCTGAAGATTGAATAAAATCGGATACTTCAATTCTTATAAGATCTGGTCTGGATCCGAATTATTCTAGGATCCTGTTTACCCCAAAAATTATCTTTGTATGTCTTTATAACAATTCTCAGTAACAGACAACTCCTTTCGAATCAAGAATTGTGTAGACCGAGGCGAATTGAATCACGGGGCAAATCGGATCACAATAAAAAATTCCGTGTATTAGAAACATTTCAAGAAACTCAACGTATACATCCAAAGTTTAATTTCATCCCTCTTCCTCTACAGCTTATGTCATAGACACTGTATTTTTCACGTTGTGGTGCGTGCAATCTTGATACACATGTAATACTCAAACTTTCGTTGTATTATCTGCATAGATATTGAAACTTCGATTTTTCTCAGTTCATATTCTTGAGTACGGATCTTTATCCAATATTTAATTCACTCTATAGTATATTTCTGAAGGATGATTATTTAAAAGATTTACCATGGAACTTAGTTATGGGGCTAGACGAACCAGTTTTTTAGGGCGAATGGGATCACTGCCCCATACCTAAAAGAAGGTAGAAAGGATCAACATTGAGACAAAGAATATAACGATACTTAAATTCAATTAAATACAACACGTGCAAGGATTAATGCCACGGGAAGCGTATTTTTAGGAGAGTAAATTATTTAGAGAAATATGATGAGAGTTTTGGGAAGAATCTGATTAGCCTCAAAATTGAGGCGGATCGGATAATTGCAACGGTTTGATTTTTAAAGTATAGACTAAAAAATCCGCATTCAATTCGAATTTATTTATTTATTTTTCAGCTAAATAAATATTGAATCGATTCACCTCGGTCTTTCTTATCTGAATCTTCAAGAAATATTCAAAAGCTTTTTGGTGGATCGGAATAAAGTTTATGGATAGTAAATAGTCGGATTTCAAAATGATTTGTTTTAGAATATGGAAATAGTAAAATTCAGTATCAATCGCACAAGTTCACATGATAGTACAATAAATACAAAGTCAGTTGTATTGTCTGGACAAAAAGATTGATAGTACAGTGCTGATTCTGATGTGATTCTTCCAATAAATTTGTGAATTTATGTTCCAGCTGGAATTGGTTATCGAAAACTTGCCGACTCTATCTGGGCAGTTTTTGTGCGCGTTCTCAGCTCTGGATAAGACTTTAATTACCAACGCAACGAGAAAGCCGTATGGTGTGAATTGCACCACACCAAGAACAGATTTGTTGCCGTCCATTCCTCCCGGACAACGTAAGTTTGCAGACAATTTAATTCTTACCATTTCAGTTTGGAAACATCTGAGCAACAAACTTTGCTATATTCTCGATATTAATCAAACTTGAAGATGAAAACGTTTTGCTCCAACTTAATTTACGATTCAATAAAATTACTTGAATATCTATTAAAGAAAACAATTTCTTCTAGATCACTTCACGGCGAAATTATCAGTTCGAATGACTTCAGGACCAGATTTTGTGGCCACTAATTTCACCTTCTTTGACTGCAATACGTACAGCTCTTGCACACAATGTGTTTCGTCATCGTTTCCTTGTGATTGGTGTGTTGATGGACATCGTTGTACTCACGATACAGCGGAAAATTGCCGGAATGATATTCTCGTTACTGGAATCAGCGTAAGTAATCTTTACTTGAAATCGATCATAATGCCACGAAAGTATAATCACCGTACAACACGGTGAAATTCATCCAAAAAATTACTGTGATAATCTTAGAGAGAGTTGTGTTTTTCGCAATTAAGTCAAAGGGATAAGATTTTAGATAATTTAAACCCTCATCTAAAAAATTTCCACGCCAGCAACTCCTTAGTTTTCAAATTAGTCTTGCCACTATATCAACACTCTTTTTTTTTAATTCTGGTTTGAATATCTCACGAATTGATTTTTTTCTGTATATCGAAACTATTTCGAAAGCCTCCCATTCAAATTCCTCTTTATTAGCTCTAATATTTATTGAATCAATAAAAAAATTAGGAAGCTTGTTCAAATTCATTGTCTCGCGGTGAATAATGTCGCCTGTGGATATCCGCAAGATAGGCACAGATTAAAACTCGTGTCCTTTTTGAAAAATATGCGTCGCATTTGCGACAAATATGTGCAGCGTCTCCGTCTCTAACACATGTGATTTTTATTGCAGAGAATCGGTCCAAGCTACAGATCTGGTCCAGCTTTTTGCCCCACCATAAATGCTACGGTTGGAAAATCGCCAGAAATCTTAGTTTCTTCTGGTATTAAAAAGACTATCCGGGTTAAAGTGCACATTATTGGTCAATTCATTGTTCAAACACGCTTCGTTTGTCAGTTCAATATCGAAGGACGGGTTACTAGTGTAAATGCGCAACTTTTGGGAGATACTATTTATTGCGATCCTATGGAATTCTCGTACACTTCTAGAGCACCGAATATTACAGCCACATTTGCAGTTATCTGGGGAGGTTCTAAGCCTTTGGATAATCCCGACAACATACACGGTAATACTATTAAAAAATTTAGACATTCCTTTTTTATCAATATTATTTATGTCTGTAGTGGTCATATACCGTTGTCGAGATATGGCAGACAATTGCGGTATGTGTCTGGCTTTGGCTGAAAAATATGGTTGCGGATGGTGCCAATCATCTGATCGTTGTGAAGTCAAGGAGCAATGCGAGCGTGGCTCTGCTGTATGGCTCAACCGGAGCCAAACTTGTCCTAATCCAGAAGTTCTTTCGTTCAATCCTCAACTTGGACCATGGGAAGGTGGCACAAATATAACCATCCAAGGCATTAATTTAGGTAAACAGTACGAAGACATCTACGCCGGTGTCAGCATAGCGGGCATCAATTGCCAACCTTATGACCATTTATACGTCAAAACCAAAGAAATTGTATGCAAGGTAATTTTTCGACTCTCCATACCCAATAAATAGTCGATTGTATTCATCCATTATTTTAAATATTTAGGTTGATGGTCCAGGCACCAATGAACCTCGCTCTGGGCCAGTCGTTGTCCGGGTGGAAAACTATCGCGGTGAATCCAAATCTCCATTCCGATTTGTGGATCCTGTAATCGAAGGAATCTCACCTAAATTTGGCCCAAAATCTGGAGGAACAATGCTGAGAATCACTGGGAAATTTATGAACGCTGGTAGTACAATTCAGGCTTTCATCAATGACTTACCATGTCAGATTATCTCGTAAGTTCATTGATATCACAATATTTGTATCCCAAGAAAGCAAAATATCAATTTCTTTTTCTGTAGGACTGAACAGCATCAAGCATTATGTATGACCAGCGCAGCCAAAGAACCGATAAGCCAAGGAAGACTACACATGAAATTTGATAAAGGAGATAGGTATTTCGATAAGGAGTTTTTTGAATACGTCGAAGATCCCATCATCTCCACTGTTGAATCTGGGGTAGCTAGTCAAGTCAAACTTCCTAAGGGCATTCCAGCAGGAGGAATCAAAATTTCAGTTACGGGCAAAAATTTGGGCTACGTCCAAAACCCACAGATGTATGTTTACTACGAACAAAAGATGTTTATAAGCGTAAGTATTATCAAACTGATGAGCTGTCGTTGGAGAATTTCCCTGCCAAAAAATAATTGGGCTTCAATTTTGAATTCTGTTTTTATTTCTAGCCATGTACTGTATTAACCAACTCAAGTATGATCTGCGACTCTCCAGTAATCGAAGCGGATGATTCAAAACTCGATGCTGAGAAACCAATGCAATTGGAATACGGTTTCCGGATGGATAATGTTTCCGGGGTCCAAAATCTTACCATGCACCCCAATTTCAATCCATTTCTATTATATCCCAACCCAATTTATGAACCCTTCAACGAAGATGTAAAATATTACAAGTCTGATTACTTGACAATCAATGTAAGTAAGAGTAAATTTTTTACGTGAATACGTCCTTGGGATTGGATTCTGACAACTTTTCCGAGTAGATTCAATTTGTTTTGTAAATGTAATGTATTTAAGGCAAATGTACTCGAAGAAAAAGTGGCCCCTTGTCACCATATCAATAACAATGTGTTGAAAATTCTGAATTCATCTGTTTTAGCCCTTGAAGACGTATTTACATGGTTACTACTGAAAGTTTTCAACCCACCTCATTATTTTTTTTTATAGGGCCAACATTTAGACAGAGCTTGTCAAGAATCTGATGTCGTAGTACAAATTGGGAATCAATTTTGCAATGTTACGTCCCTTTCACGCCAACAGCTGACCTGCAGGCCCCCGGAAGCCCAGCCACCCGCTATAGACGAAATGGGACAGACCAACGAACGAGCTCTTCCAGAAGTTATTGTTATTGTAGGAGGAACTTTAAGATACGCTATCGGAAAACTGTCGTATTCATCACCTCAGGGCATCAATGGGGCATTACCCAAACCTGCGCTCATCGGAGTTATTGTAGCAATTGTGATTCTTTTGATCATATTTATTATCTTCTTGATAGCCTATAGAAGAAAGAGTACGGAAAGCAACAGGGTTTTGAAAAATATGCAAGAACAAATGGATATATTGGAGCTGAGAGTAGCTGCAGAGTGCAAAGAAGGTAAAAATAAATTTTAATCTATGTAATAATAGCAAAATTGGTTCTGATACCTATCAATATCGATTTAGTAGCTACTACTTTACACACTAAACACGTTCCTAACACTTATAATATACTTAAATCTATTCACACGAAAAAATTCAACTCTTAAATCACTCTATCGCAAATTCGGTTCCTAAAGCTTTAACATCTCTCTCTTCTCAAGTTTCTGTACGTAGACCCTCAATAAAACAATGCCAAAAGTACAACTGTTGTTGAAAAGCTTTGGAATATTTGATTTTGATTTCACCAACGATTTTCACATTGTGTTCCAGCTTTTGCGGAATTGCAAACTGAAATGACGGACCTCACTGGCGATTTGACCTCCGGAGGAATACCATTCTTGGATTATCGCACCTATGCAATGAAAATCCTTTTCCCAAATATGGAAGATCATGTGGTGCTACAATGGGAGCGTCCTGAACTTCTCCGAAAAGAAAAAGGCCTTCGTTTATTCGGCCAGCTCATTATGAACAAAACATTCCTTTTATTATTCATAAGAACTTTAGAAAGTAACAGATATTTCTCGATGCGGGACCGAGTTAATGTAGCCTCTTTAATTATGGTGACTCTTCAAAGTAAAATGGAGTATTGTACAGATATTCTCAAGACTCTTTTGGCTGAGTTGATTGAGAAATGTATGGAAGGGAAGAGCCATCCGAAGCTGCTGCTCAGAAGAACTGAGAGCGTTGCTGAAAAAATGTTGAGCGCCTGGTTCACGTTCTTGTTGTACAAATTCTTGAGGGAATGTGCTGGGGAACCCTTATTCATGTTATTCAGAGCTATGAAACAACAAGTTGATAAAGGACCTGTCGACGCTATCACATCGGAAGCGCGGTATTCTTTGAGCGAGGAGAAACTTATACGACAATCCATCGATTTCAAACCTATGGTAAGTCTTTGGTATACATCAACGACTTTACCTCTGGACGGATATTTAATCAAATTTATGATTATTTTACAGACTGTTTACGTGTCCATATCGCAACAAACTGTGTTCGTCAGCGGTCTTGATCCAAACACCGAAAATGTTCCTGTGAAAGTATTGGACTGCGATACAATCAGCCAAGTTAAAGAAAAGGCCCTGGACACAATATACCGTGCCACTCCATATTCTCAAAGGCCAAGAAAAGATGATTTAGATTTGGAATGGCGCACCGGAACTTCTGGAAGGCTCATCTTATACGATGAAGACAGCACCACAAAGACTGAAGGAGAATGGAAAAAACGAAACACTTTGAATCATTACAGAGTACCAGATGGGGCTAGCCTCAATTTAGTTTCCAAGCAGAGTTCGATTTATAATCTCAGCATTTTCTCAGAGAAAAATGATAAATCCCACAAGTAAGTACATCCTTATTCAGTTATGTTATGAAAGGTAATTTTGATCACATTTTAGGTACGAAACCTTGAATCTCAGTAAATTTAGTTCCGCCAGCCCGCCTCTCTCGCGCGCTACAAGTCCGTTGAACCACGACCACGACCAGGGTGTGAAGGTGTGGCATTTGGTGAAGCATCACGATTCCGACGCTCAAAAAGAGGGGGAAAGAGGAAACAAAATGGTCTCCGAAATCTATCTGACGCGTCTACTAGCAACGAAAGGCACCTTGCAGAAATTCGTAGATGATTTATTCGAAACGATATTCAGCACGGCGCATCGAGGATCCGCCCTACCATTAGCAATAAAATACATGTTCGATTTTCTCGATGATCAGGCTCTGCAGCACGGGATATCAGACCCAGAAGTCGTGCACACATGGAAAAGCAATTCCCTGCCTCTTAGGTTCTGGGTTAATTTGATCAAAAATCCGAATTTTGTGTTCGATATTCATAAGTCCAATATTGTGGATTCCTGTCTTTCGGTTGTTGCTCAAACCTTCATGGATTCATGTTCTACGTCAGATCATAGACTAGGTAATAATGTTTAAAAAATATAGTTGCAGTAGTTTTATATTTTGTGTTTGTGTAGGTAAAGATTCCCCCAGCTCAAAGTTACTGTATGCTAAGGACATTCCGTCGTACAAGGAGTGGGTAGAACGATACTACTCCGATATAAAAATGATGCCAGCGATCTCAGATCAGGATATGAACGCTATGCTGGCAGAAGAGTCACGATTGCACACAACAGAGTTCAATACGAACTGTGCTCTTCACGAACTGTACACATACGCTATGAAGTACAACGAACAGTTAACGGTGACCCTGGAAGAGGACGAATTCTCACAGAAGCAGCGGTTGGCTTATAAACTAGAGCAAGTTCATAATATTATGTCAGTGGAGTCGAATCCGTGATGCAGGTCTCTGTCGCGGGGTCACATCGCCCCCGACCCGCTGACCGTGCTGCCACATCTGCCCCAGCTGCCCTCCGTGCCCTCGTTGCCTACAATGCCATCTGCCCCACCCGTGTCCCCTTTGTCCTACCAGCACCAGGAGCTCGCCTGTTGATGAACAAACATATCCAGTCAATGTGTCATGTATAGAGCAGCAGTGTCGTTCAACGTTTAACGCGTGCAACAATCAACTCAATTCAACTACAACTTATTTCATTTGAAATGAACAGGACTAATGAGGCATAAGTCTGAACCGAATGCTTACTGAAATAGTTGTACATAGTTGATAAATCAACTGACAAGTGTTAGTGACTCTGATTGTGTGTGTATTGAATATTTCAGTGTTAATTACCCAGTGACTCTGGCCACCTGCATTTACCTATCGATGTGGTGGATTTTGATGTTGAAACATTTATAAATTGATGTCTGGAAGTTTCTCATTCAATTGGAAATATTGCCCTCATAATATAACTATTGATATCGTACATGTAAAATGCTGTCATTCTTGTAACCAAATATCTCAGTGTTAAAGATTTTGTTACCTGCCATCGGTCGATTCTGCACAACTTCTTACTGACTCTAGTGGCCGTTGTACATGAAATTTCGCGGCGATCCGTGAACTAAGAATTTCTCTAAGCAGAACTAGTTCTCAGGACACTATTATGGATTCAAAAACGGGAGCCATCAAGATTTTTAATGGTTATTTGGGAGTGGGTTGAAGATAGGTTCAAACTAAGAACAATAAACCACAGAAGTCAGGTAAATTTTTTTTTAAATACAGTTAATTTTCCAAAAGGAGGAGAGCTAAGCCCTAAAATCAACCCTCATATACCATGTCAATAACAAAATTATATATAGTATGAAAATACACGCTATGGAACCAAATGTCTGCCCTTAATTCTTACGAGAAGGGTATTTAATTGAACTGATTGAGAATACAAAGTGCTGAGCATTAATAGGTAATTATATAAGAATGTTATCTTCCTCTATTTTTTTATGAGAAATTTGATTTCAAGTAATCATTTTGAAGTTTGTCAAACCCACCAAATTATAGTTTTTCAATTATATATATTTTTCAAATTTATTATTGTCATATGTGCAAATAATATGACTGCTGCGGTGAGTAAAATGAGAACTACACAACTGTCATTTTGATGAACAACGATATTTTGTCATCTTTTGTATTTGGTCTTATTTTCGTTTTCAAAATAGAATTAGAATATGAGAAAAGAGGCTTCCAAAGATATCAAACAAATTGTTGGATGACTACTGGTCATCTGCTTGTTTTTAAATACGTGGCGCACGCTCTATTGCATCTATAACTTATCTTAGCAAAAGTACCACATGCTTTGAGGAATTTTGTTTCCTATTTATAATAACTGATGAAATAGAATAACTATCTCATACATTCTATAATCTATAACATACTTACATATTGAACTGAATCTGAGCACATAAATAAATATATAATAATATGAGATATGCTCATATTCGCTTACAGTGACAATAGAAATATCTGATCTTGTGAAGTCTCATCGAATTAAGCAAATTGTTTGTATCGAAATTCAATTTAAAATTAGTAAGTCTATTATAAGCATTCCAAATTTTTTTTTTCGAGAGGACCCCATTGAGGAAAATTTATGCTCATATCCTTATCTTACCAACTCAATTTTACAAAAGTACTTGTCAAATTAATCTAAAAGAGGTGTTATGAAGTGTCTCATCATCTTTATGAAACATGATCTCAAAACTTTTTTTAATTTGAAGTTTAAATAAAGTAGAAAGATTGAAATCAGAGCATGGGTGCAATTTTAAATCTTTCATTTCAACAAATATAATTTTCGATTAGAATTTAAATTTTTTTTCGCCTCTTTCTGGATGCCATGTGCAAAAAAATAAAACTGCAAACGAATTTTGAAATTTCACGCGTATGGCAACCAGAAACTAGTGGCTAAAAATCTCAATTTCAGTCTAAAATTGGAAGTTACAAAATCACGCCCCTGAAATAATAATCAAGACCATATTTTATGGAGTTGTCCTTACTCTCACTTTAAAAAAAAGTTTAACATATGTGCGGCTATTCGATCTTTCAAATAAAATGGTTCAAACTGCCAATTATCAACATGGTTCATGAGGGTATATTTTGGTGCTCGAATCCTGATCTGATTTTTATTTACAATCATTCATCTTGTTTAATAGCAAATGTCAATCAAAACCAACAAGTTTAACCGACTTGAAAAATGTGTTCTATAAAAACTCTTGAGTCTGTATGACACATTTCCTCATCAATTTAATACTTGAAATAGAAAGTATAACTATACATAAATACTACAAAAAAATTCTATCGCCTTTCATGATTAAGTAACTTTTTCAATTCAATGCCTTAAAAAGTTGTATTCGAATAATTTTCATTTTTAAATCTAATCTAAAAAGAAGCAAAAGAAATCGTTAATAATGACTTTTTTACTAATAGAGTCAAATTCATTCGTGAGCATATTGTATGTGTTAATGATTGACCAACATTGGAATTCGAAAACTCAGAATTTAACACTTTTTGTTCAACGAAAACGATACTGAACCTGACTTGGTAGTCAAACTAATTCAGTTATAAAGCTCAGATATTGGCTAAACAAGTATTGCTGTCACCCCCTTCCACATTAAAAATTCCTTTTAAATTAATTCTAGGGCTCTAAGGATTAATCCTACCTAGGGAAACATATTGTTCACAAATCGCCGTTTAAAGCATTTTTGTGTCGTGTACGTACGCCACTAGTCTGGCCGATGCCTCACATATTATCTGCGATTGCGATATGACAGTTACTGATTGAGAATTTATTGATAATATAACATTCCGTGTAATTATAACTCGTGTTACATCAATATGAATTCCATTTTGTGTTGACCGTGAGCGTTTGAATCACCATTGTCGTGAATGAGTGTTCTGCTATGGCAAGTCAAACATTACTAAGCTAAGGAATGAAATGAAATTTGAACTTTAAGTGCCTCTGGTAGGATTTTGAGTGCTGTGTTTATAGCTATATTTTAATTATTTTATTATGTTATCAATCACTACAATTCAAACTGAAATGTATACTCAAAATCATTTTAAATCTATATTATTTGTTTCTCGTAGCTTTATAACACAGCTGATCTGATCTGAAATCTGATGGATCATCATATCAAATATCAAACGTAAATGAACCGAGTGCAGGACATGTGTCTCTTGGATTTTGGATAATAATGATAGATAAACGGGCATGTTTAAAGTAAATGGAATTATTGTGGAAACCAGTATTTCCAGTTTTCGGTTTTCCTTAATCGAAAGCTGTATATTTGGCAACGCTTTTATAATCGTACATATAAATGAATGTTCTTACTCACTTGGTCCTTGTACAGTTTAATATTTTTATAAATTTCGTTTGTTACAATCGCAAGGATTGTCTTCCACAACCCGTCATGCGAAATGTTGACAAGTTGACATTCAGTTACGGTGGTGTACAATACAAGTAACGAGTAACAGTACTTTTGATAATGCACACTTGTCATTGTACTATGTGAATGATCTATCGAATGAAATTGTAAATGTGAGTTTAAGTGTTTGTGTAAAAAGGCTGTGTACATTTTCCTCTAGTATCAAGCAGGCTCCAGGGTTCACTAAGTGTGATATAGCAGAACTCTATTATGAACAATAATATTAAATGTCTCCTGACTGAAAGTGTAAGCTTGAGTGTTTGTTTCTTATTCCTTTGTCCTCTCGACCACCGTTCTACCGTTTCTTGACTTTAACCGTAAGGGCAGACGTGCACTTGCAATTTTTTTTTATATATATACAAAATACTTCCTATTAAACAAATTTTCTTGGAATATCCAGCTGTGGAATCAAGTGGAAAACGCAAGTGCACGCGTACACTAAACACCAAACAATCTATCGAAAAGCATGATGTGATGTATACTTAATTTGCTCATTTATCCTACTCATCAAATTTCACTCGCATGCTTCTACGAATTGATTTTTATACAATGAATGTATTGTTTCTTTGCCAATGATTTTCCATATGGGAATTAATTGTAATTCAGTCATACTACATACACACACGAAACGAAAATAAGAAGTTGAATACAATTGTTTGTAAATTTGTGCGGAGATATTCCATGTAATGTTGCATATTGGTGATTGCAACATTGTACGAAAAACTTCCCGTCCTCATAATTTGCCATTGTGAAACAGCAACAAACGTTTGAATGTCTCTTCTTGAATTTACAACTGATGTATACCATACATTGACGCTCGGGCAATATTAACTTCAACAATTTTGCTCTTAATCAGCCCTCATGTATGTACGCCGCAATTTAAATGTGTATATAGTAGCAGCATAAGTGTGTTTGCACCATAACTAATATGATAGTATTATTGTGTGTAACTGATTGCATTTGCAATAACATGATTGGTATGTAATATCTATGTTATAAAAAAAGACTGAATGGATTTATTTAAAATACTAAATAGAAAATATCTCTAAAATATATACCTTTCATTTCAAATGATATTGCTTTCATACCTTACCATACGGTAAGTACAAAATGATAATTGATTAGTATTTAAATAAAATACAATAGCAAAGTTTGAGATATAGGCTACGAAAAATTTATGTTATCCTTTAGATGAATATTCCAATGTAACAATCTTTTAACGGGCTCCATTTTATACTGTGCTATGTTTCAATTTGGCACTGTGTGACAATAATAAAAACGAAATATAATTTTAAAGATTCCTATAAGCTCTTGCTGATGCAATGAATCTATTTTGAATCTACTTTAAAGTAGACCGTGTTTTCAATTTTCTTCAATAATTACTATCAGTTCATTAAATAAATATGTTTTATTGGGATATAAGTTCTGTACATTAATTAGAAACACAACGTTTCGACAGCAAAGTGCTGCCTTTTTCAAGTGAAAAGATATATAAATGTAAATAAACAAAATTGTCAAGACAACAAAAATAAAAGAACAAATAGTAACTAGATTAGTTTAAAATATATTAACTCCTAGGATTGTAGAGCTCTGCCTGTGATTGATGATTCAATATCCACAGGTCTTAAGGAGATAATAATGAAGGTCCAAATATTCATTACTCGCAGGATTTCTATAGCGACGTAAAACTGAACGTAACTGATCGAAGGATAACCGCATAGTGGAGCGGCGATACGAGCGACGAACGACGATAAGTGGGAAGAGAAACGTAAGTATTTAGAGCATCGCATACTGGAGACTGGAGATGAAAGCAACGTGACAATGAGCGCTGCTACAAGTGATAAAAGCGAAGGAATTAAACATACTTGTTTTCGTCGCTTTTCTCGCTGGTGGTTTGTGGCAAAATGGATGCTGAACTGTTCATAAGTGGAGTGTTTGTGAGAAAGCCTATGGGATTGTCATTGAAATTCGTCCAACTTTTTAGGCTAGGATGTAGTCAAATATGTTTATTTTAACAAAATAGTGCTCTGTCAAGATCATAGGGCCCCATTATCCTAATGTGCCCAGGGCCTCCAATAGGTTGAAGAGGATTATTTATTAAGCACTACAATATTTCCAATAGCTCAGGAGCATCAACGTGAATACGGGCTTTATAGAGAATTGCAAATTATTATATTTTCATTTGAAAATAGTAGAAAAATATTCTCTTAGAACTATTTGTTCGGGGTATACTCAATGACTTTTTTGATAATGATTTTGAACCTCATAGATATTTAATCAAAACCATAAACTTAATTATTTAGACGAGATATAAAAATTTGCTCCATTTAAGAGGTAAAATATATACTTGAATTTTATAGACTCATTTTATTGCTTTATAAAAATTTCAACGAACCTGGTATTTAAACTATCTAAAGTAGACACCTTTGATGGCTCGGACATGTTCAAAGAATGGAAAGAGGCTACAAAAGATGATTTGGGATTCCATAGCAGCTGTCTCCCAGAAGTGAACGAAGCTAATAAAGTTTGAGGTAATTGAGTTTTCATTTTATTTATTTCTTGAAAATTCTGAATTGCTTCATCTTAACGATTAATCTCCTAGAATATATTTTAACAAATTTTGTAATGAAGAAGATAAAATAGAGCAAATAATGATGAATTTTGTGCTTCGAAACTTGTATTTCATTGTAAAATATGTTTAAAAAGTAAATTCCAAGTTACATAACGCCCTAATCAGTCTATTCGTTTTCATTTAAAATTTTGAGAACAATAATGACAAATCACACAAAATATCGAAGGTGGAAGTGAAAAAGACGGGGCAAAATACTTAGGTATGAATTTTGTTAAGATTTGAATATTTTTTATCCAATTCTGCAGGAGTTGTTTGAGACATCATTTAATGAGATCAATTCAATTTTGGGAATCAGCACAATTCTCATCGAATAAATCACAATTTTTTTAAGCAGGCTATTAAGAATTATTTTTCTGTATTTCAGGACATTCAGAATGAGATGTAACCTCGCAAGGATGACCATAAGAAACTATCGGTTCCCCGAAGGTGTCAGGAAGTTTCCGAACAGCTAGAACAAAGATGGAATCACAGAAAAAGGCGACATATGGAATAAACAGAATGGTGAGATTATAATTTAGTACTACTTCATCTGCGAATAAAATTCAAACTAATTTACTTATAATCAATGATTTTTAAATTAGATCAATAATTCTAGTTTCCAAACAACTGACATTTTTTAAATTAAAGTGTCATCAGCAAATAGCTGTATTGAACATGATTTCATATACCCAACAATATCATTTATGTATAAGACAAATAACCGCGGTTCTAGCACACTTCCTTGTGGCACTTCCAGTTTATTTTATTCTAGAGATTTTAGTACAGTTATTAATACTGATAATTATTGCATTGTCATCGTATTCGCTTTGAATTGTATGTTGCATTGAATTCATTACTTTTTTAATGGACCAGTAGTCTAAATCTTTCACCAATCTAAACTTTGTAGCATATCATGAATAAAGAACTACAATCATAGCCCGCAAGAATCATTGAAAAGTTATGTGCTTGTCTACAAGAAATTAAGAGCAATTTTACTTTGATGTATAATCTGCAAATAGATTAATTTCACAATTTTTTGAGTATAGCTGGCAGGTCAATAATATAAATAATTAATATCATTCATGAATTGACCTAAATTAATTATTTATTGGAATACATTTTAGAATAGTCTAACAACTTGACATGATGCAAATAAATTAATAATATATATTTTCTGCAGGTTCTGAAGACCAATTCATCAGAGAGTCGTGTGTACAGCAGTAGCGAAGAATATTTGGACAAATTGGAAGACCTGTCGCTGTGATGGATAATAAAAGCAACAACACTTGGTTGCAGTGGCTCAAGAAATTCACAATTGGAACGGCAGTTTCTCTAGAAAGTTCCCCAATTTCGAAACATGAGCTCAGTGTATTCTAAATACATTCCGTTAATTAAGAACGGATAATCCAAAAATTCGATTTCTTTCAATACTTCTCTCCTGGAAAAATCCATTTGAATTCAATTAAATAATACGAATATGTATTTGAATCAAAGTAATAAAATACAACTGTTAGTATTTTATAGGTATATTTAAGCCATTATGTTTACTAAGAAATAATAATTTTGTAACTAGCTATTAACATATTCAATTCTCAAGTCTGTAGCTCGTACACCAATAACAATGGGTAGTTGATATTATTCTTGCATAAGCATACATTCCTTCTAAGTACGTACCTACAAATTAAATGTTTAAGAAGCTCTGGTTTAAGCAGAAATAATGTTTTTGAAATATTAAATTACTCAACCTGTAGCTTATACACCAATAACAATTAGTAGTTCTTATTATTTCTGCGTAGGCCTAGATCTCTGTGAGTACGTACTCATAATTTGAATGTTGTAGAACCTCTGGTTTACTCAGAAATAATAAGTTTGTAATTAGCTTTTAGAATATTCAATTCTTGAGCCTGTGGCTCGTACACCAATAACAACAAGTAGTTTATATTATTTCTGCATTAGCCCATATCTCTCTTGAGTACGTACCCATAATTTGTACGTTTTGGAACCTCTGATTCACTCAGAAATAATAAGTTTGTTACTAGCTTTTGAAATATTTTATTCTTGAGCCTGTAGCTCGTACACCAATTACAATTAGTAGTTGATATTATTCTTACATAAACATACATTCCTTTTAAGTACGTACTCATAATTTGAATGTTGTAGAACCCCTGGTTCACTCAGAAATAATAATTTTGTAACTAGCTTTTAAAATATTCAATTCTTAAGCCTGTAGCTCGTACACCAATATCAATAAGTAGTTTATATTATTTCTGCGTAGGCCTATAACCCTCTTAAGTACGTACTCATAATTTTAATGTTGTAGAACCTCTGGTTCACTCAGAAAAAATAAGTTTGTAACTAGCTTTTAAAATATTCAATTCTTAAGCCTGTAGCTCGTACACCAATAACAATTAGTGGTTTATATCATTTCTGCATGAGCTTATATCTCTTTTGAGTACGTACTCATAATTTGAATGTTTTAGAACCTCTAGTTCACTCAGAAATGATTATTTTATCTTGAATTGGTGCTCTAAATTTGTAATTGACTATTTATCTAATTCATTTCTCACATTTATAACTCGTGCACCAATATTGATTATATATATGCACAATCTGTATTGTTTTATAATGTAATAATGGATAATATTGTAGTATTAAGTAGAATAAATTTTATTGTATTTTATGATTGAAAAGAATTATAATAAATTGAATGATATGAACAATGACTTTTATTTACTTCCATGAGGAAAAAGATTACTAAAAGCGAATAAAATCAATAATTATTTAATTACACGTATATAGTTCAGCAAAATTCCACCAGAGGGCAGCACATGTCAATAACATCAATTAGCAATCATCTCTTCCATGTTGGAAAATATTGCTTCGTGATGAATTTTGTGTGCTTTAAAAAATGCAAAATTTGTATCCGGGTAACATGATCTTTAAGAGTAAATTTAAGGGTTTTTAATAAGTGTTTTTCTTGATTTACTCGTGAACTATAGCCTTTAGGGCAATTTTAATTACATCATCGTACGCAGCTTCAAAAGGGCTGTCAAGAAGGTAAATAGAATTTTTTTCCAACCCTTAAATTAAGGGTAGTAACATATCGTTTCTCAAAAACTATAAGCCCTAGAGAAAATTCTTTTATATATATCTTGTAGGGCGTTGAAAGTTATGTAACTTTTATTTGAAACATTTGTCCCAAAACCCTCTGGTTCTTGAGATAATCGCTAATTAATCACTCGAATTTTGGAGTTCACTCTTCCAAATGCTGCTACCTTAATACAAATTTTGAATTTTTGAAAGCACAAAATTTTCGAAGCGATAAATTTTATGGGTGAAAATCCCAGAATTTGTATCCGGGTAACATGATCTTTAAGAGTAAATTCAAGGGTTTTTAATAAGTGTTTTTCTTGATTTACTCGTTAACTATAGCCCTTAGGGAAATTCTAATTACATCATCGTACGCAGCTTTAAAAGGGCTATCAAAAAGATGAATAGAAGTTTCTTCCAGCCCTTAAATTAAGGGTAGTAGCATATTGTTTCTCGAAAACTATAGGCCCTAGAGAAAATTCTTTCGAACAAATCTTGTAGGGCGTTGAAAGTTACGTAGCTTTTACTTGAAACATTTGTCCCTAAACTCTCTGGTTCTTGAGATAATCGCTAATTAATCACTCGAATTTTGGAGTTCACTCTTCCAAATGCTGCTACCTTAATACAAATTTTGGATTTTTGAAGGCACAAAATTTTCGAAGCGAAAAATTTTATGGGTGAAAATCCCAGAATTTGTATCCGGGTAACATGATCTTTAAGAGTAAATTCAAGGGTTTTTAAGAAGTGCTTTTCTTGATTTACTCGTGAACCATAGCCCTTAGGGAAATTCCAATTACATCATTGTACGCAGCTTTAAAAGGGCTATCAAAAAGATGAATAGAATTTTCTTTCAGCCCTTAAATTAAGGGTAGTAGCATATCGTTTCTCGAAAACTATAAGCCCTAGAGAAAATTCTTTCCAATAAATCTTGTAGGGCGTTGAAAGTTATGCAACTTTCATTTGAAATATTTGTCCCTAAGCCCTCTGGTTCTCGAGATAATCGCTAATTAATCACTCGAATTTTTGAGTTCACTCTTCCAAATGCTGCTACCTTAATACAAATTTCGGATTTTTCTGAGACACAAAATTCAACCTTTTTTACACATGGGATGATTACTAATTGGTCTTATTGACAGGTGCTGCGCCCTTGCGGCAACATTTTGAACTATATACGTATAATACAATTAAATTATCCTGAAAAAATAAAGGGAAGGACTAAATTGAAACCAAATTGTATATGTTATATTTTATTTAAATAATAAGATGGTATAAAGAAGTCCTTATATACATGAAATACATCATTAATCTATTTTCACAAATTTTTAGGCCCATTTTCACAACTTTGGGATTATTTCGCGAATAAAATGAGTTTTTAAAATCCATTTTCCGATTGGTATACCCCAAAAAAAGGTATATACTGAATCCAAGCTCAATCGGAAAGATTATTATCATAAAATGACGTTTAATTATAAATAACACTATATTATTTCACTTAGAAACTGAAACATTGCAAAACTATCAAATAAAGATTTTATTTTGCATTAAAATATCAAAATAAAATCTTTTGCTTATAATATAATTATTTAAACTAGTAAAACAATATAAATTATTATGCATATATTCAGAAGCTATAACAAAACCGTTTATTTTTTACTTTTTTTATTGAAAATTTATTTAAACGGTTTCAAATTAAAAAAAAAAAACAATATAACATTTTGGGAAAGAGTTTCATTACGTAATTAGAAAAAGGTAAAAGGTAAAAAAAGGTACAACGTGAAAAAAGGAAAATGTTGGGTATTGTTGAATTGCTTGGGGGAAAGAGACGAATTCTTCTGCGGAAATTCTTCCTTGATGCCCAGGAAAATCCCAGCAAAGCCTAGGCACAGAAGTGGTTGCATTGGCTGTAACAAAAAAAAAATTAGAATTAGAGAATTAAAAATTATGTTTTAGTCTTAAAAAAAACAATTCTGAATTTTCTCAAGTTCAAATAGAGTAAGGGAATGATACTCACTTTAATTTGGAAAGATATGAGCCGAATCAATTCTTTGAAGCTGTTGTTTCTGATGCGTGAACTGCTCCAGGAGTCCAAACTACTTCAGGTGTGTGGAAGTTCGAAATTCCATTTTCTGCAACAATCCTGTTGAAATTAATTAATTATTAAATTAATCTTTTATCGACAGCATTGCACGTTCCACGATGCTGTAGTTTGACGCAGTCAGGTCCAATGATGAGCCCTCAAGATTCCCCGATGGCTGTTTCTCGTACTGTGGGGTTCTACAACGCTGGTGTCGGATGCCATCAACTGTAAATAAATACGAGCAATCAATAAATTATCAACTCAATATTTAAACAAGAAAGAAACAACAAAATAAGGAAATAAAAATTATTATAGGGCCGTATTCTAGTGGAAAAGTCGCTGGGGTGGATGTCTGCTCCAACTGGATGCTTAAAAAAAAAATGCGCTGGCTAGTGGCTGCGATAATACGTGTGAGCATTTTAAAGTGTTTATGGATTAACTCTTGAAGTAAAACAGCATGATATAGTTCAGAGGGGCCCTACATGAGTGTATATGTACACCAGAATCCATATTTACAGTACAAAAAATTATTTATACCTATTAATTAATTCCTACTATTTTTTAACATAATTATCCACAAAAAAACTAAATTTATTATAGAAACCGC
This sequence comes from Dromius quadrimaculatus, assembly GCA_963989225.1. NCBI lineage: Eukaryota > Metazoa > Arthropoda > Insecta > Coleoptera > Carabidae > Dromius > Dromius quadrimaculatus. Next base: position 5,456,832 of record OZ022336.1, on the reverse strand, counting down.
TTATTAATGTTTATTTCGGTGAATTAATAATTAATAGTAATTGAAATTATCTATAATTATTAGATTGATCATATTCATCTATATTTAGTACCAAAAAGACCATGTCCATAGAACTAGAGCGATAAATGCCGCCCGTACAAATCTCATCGTTGAAACTTTCTCAAGTTTAAAATCGTAAAATAATACTAGGAGAGCATAATCGGAGGGAGTTCGATTCGGTATACCAGTGGGCAGTGCTTTACACACTTTTAATTACTGAACCAATAAAAAAAATTGAATTGTATAAGATATGGAGGATATTAAGCATTGATTAAAGACAAATTATTTCAGCCCAATGATATATTAGAATGATGATTTCAACTAATTGAAAGGTGGATCATTTAGAACTAATATAAAAATAGGAAATTATGTAAGAAATGGAGGATGTGCGGGTACTACATATACAGAGATAATTAAATTGTCATTTGTGAATAAATTGAAAGCATTTAATTGCGATTAAATAAGTTGATGAAAGAATTTGATATTAATTTAGAGCAGATACAGTAATTTGATTTAAAGGGAGGTTAAAAACAGATTACACTTCAAGATAAAAAATATTAATTCAATCATTTTTATAATATTATACAATTATGAATATTGATGTACTTTTTGGAGATTCTCGCAAAAAAATGAATCACATTCATTCTTCTGTTCACTTGAGAACAGATAAATATAACAATAGAAAATAATATTTTGTTACAATTACAAATTAAAACATCATTTGATCGTGTAGTTATTTGTCGTTGAAATATGAACTTGCGTCTTGACTCTATTACTGATTACCCAATAATTGTCAAGATATAAAAATTGAGGGCCTTAGAAAAAATCTTGTATGCAATACGAATTGAAAAAGCAGTATGACCTTCTACCAGTAATTTTAGCGACTGACCTTAAGTGTTATAATGCTTGTTTACACTCTTCCATATTTTGATAATTATTAAGTATACAGCAAAAGAGTCAAAAACACAAGATGACACTCAGATTTAACAAATATTCAATCAAATGTATTAGTAAGATATGCTACGAGCATGAATTCATAGAAATATAACTGCTACGCATTTGAATAGTGGTAAAACTGAGATGCGAAAAACCTTTCTTTACACATCGTTCAAGGTGAGTGAAGTACCTGCTTTATTACACACGACCGTAGAAAAACTACTATTTCGTCAATCACTTGGACATGAAACTATTATTTTACATTTTAATCTATATATTGATAAATGAAAAGAAAATTTTCAAGCGCGCACAAAAGAATGTGAGATTTGGTATACTTAAAGTTTATGTTGAGAAGGAGTGCAGGAAGCAAAAATTATATTAAGTGTCCCATTTTGGGTCCACGTGAAGAGAAAGCTTTGTAACGCGCGCACAAAGGAATGTGAGATTTAGCATACTCAAAATTTATATGAAAGAGGAGAGCAGAAAGCCAGAATTATATACAGGCTGTCCACTTTGATTTTACGTGAGGAAAAAACTTTGTACTGCGCGCAACGAAGAAATGTGAGATTTGGCATACTTGAAGTTTATATGGAAAAGGAATACATCAGAAAGCTGATATTATATATAGGCTGTTCCATTTTGGGTTCACGTGAAAAGAAAATTTTGTAACGTGCGCCCGAAGGAATGTGAGATTTGGCATACTCGAAGTTTATATAGAGAAGGAATGCAGAGAGCTAAAATTATATACAGGCTGTCCAATTTTGAGTTTATGTGAAGAGAAAACTTTTGTATCGCGCTAACGAAGGAATGTAACATTTGACATGCTTAAAGTTCATATGGAGTAAGAGTGCAGAAAGATTAAATTATATACAGGGTGTCCCATATTAATTTACCGCTAAAAACGTATGCATAAATATATCTCTGACAAAGTTAAAGACTACAATGAAGTTTTCAATGAAATGAGGCAACGGCAACGCCTACTTTGCAAGACTCAAAATAGCGTCGTCTCTATTTGACAAGCGACGCGAATTGTATTGCTTCACAATTCAATTCACAAGTGAGTCTTGCATGAGTCCACGTATGAACAGGGCTTCAATACGTTTGATTTGAATATTGGTGTCACATTGTTATTCGCGTAGGTAATTTAACTCTTTTTATCGTATTTAAAAAGTGCGAAAGGCAGAAAAGCATAGCAAATACATTTCTTCAACGCCGTAAACGATGCGTAAAGTAAAGCTTTTTCGTATCTCAGTTTTACCACTATTTAAACGCGTAGCAGTTATATTTCTGTGAATTCATCTTTGTAATACCTCTCACTGATCCATTTATTTGGTTATTTATTAAATCTGAGTGTCACTCTGTATTTTTGACTCTCTTGTTGTATATCTGAGTGTCACTCTGTATTTTTGACTCTCTTGTTGTATACTTTATGATTGTCAAAATATGGAAGTTAGGTGCCAAAGAAAAAAAATTGTATGCAATACGAATGTAAACAAGCGTTATGACATTTTGCGAACAATTTAAGTGACTTAGCAAGCCTCGTCATCAAATACTTAGCCTAATGTCATAATGCTTAACTTTAGACTCTTGTTACATAAATTACTATTATGCAACAAGAGTGTGAAGTTGAACATTATGAGTTTACGACATAAAGCCAAGTATTTGGTAATGTAGCTCGTCCAGTCTCTAAAATTTTTGGAAAAAATTGTATGCAATAGAGTGTGAACAAGCATAAAATTGCTTGTCGAAGGTTATACTGCTTGTTTAAATTTGTATTGCATACAATATTTTTTCTACGGCCCTCAACTTTTATATTTTGACAATTATTGGGTAATCAGTAATAAAGTCAAGACGCAAGTTCATATTTAAACGACAAATAACTGAATAAATGGATCAGTGGGAGATGCTACTAACAAGAATTCACAGAAATTGCTACACGATTAAACGATGTTTTAATCTGTAATTGTAACAAATATTCTTTTCTATTGTTATATTTATCTGTTCTCAAGTAAACGGAAAAATAAATGTGATTTATTTTTTGCGGGGATCTCCAAAAAGTACACCAATATTCATAATTGTATGATATGAAATTAATTAATTATATTTTTTATCTTGGAGTGTATCTTGTTTTTAACCGACCTTTGAATCAAATGACTGCTCCAAATTCATATTAAACTCTTCCAACAATTTAATTAATCGCAATTAAATGCCTCTAAATTCTTTACAAATGACAATTTAATTATCTTTGTAATTGTAATACCGGTATAATTCGAGTATTATCTGATTTGAAAATATTAGAAACGAAAATTACTTACTTCTTCGATACTCTAAGTCATATTTCTATCTTGAAGAACACTCATTACGAAGTCCTGATGCTGCGACTCCATTCGTAGAAACATTTTTAACCAACTTTCACAGTGACAAGCTTCATTTCTTCAAAAACAAAGTGATAAACATTCTAGTTGGTTTTGACATACCTCTTGTAGAATTTATTATGCTGTAAAATACATTAAAAACATTACTTACATTTACCCACTGATTGTTAGCCTAAAATATGTAATTTGAAATTAATCTTGTAGAATTTTAAAGTGATAAACACCTTTTTTCACATTTCTCATATAGTTTTTAATTAAATACACTACTATATCGAAGTATAATTAATACTTTTGATTTAATAATTTCATGTGAAAATTATTCCCTTCATCAATACACACACTGTTATGACATAGACGGCCATCTTAGATCCTAAGCTTACGAACAATGTTGCCAATCGTGTAAAGGTTCTATTCGTAATATTTTATTTGTTAATTCTATAAATTCATTGATTGATGAAAATTAGATGAATCTTTGCTTCATAATTTGTAGCTAAAAAATTAACTTTGACTTGTTGGTTGTAGTTATCTGAGGAATCAATATTAATTGGTTATTTATATTTATTAAGGCGTTATTGATGTACACATAATTTTTTAAATAAAAATATTGTACCTCTATGAGTTTTTTATTAATCCAGTAGTCCAAAAGATTGTGCTTCCATTCTTTGTATATGAGAAAGTGGTGGAGAGAATCTAAAATGAGTCAAAAATGAAAACTTATAGTTTACTATTTTTATTCTCATTTTTATTTCATTCCATGTTTAACATATAGCTTGAAAATGTTTAACATAACTTATTTAATAGTTATTCTTTCCTATTGTTCTTAACGAAAAGTAACATAATTGACTATAGTTATTAGTTCTGAATGATTTAAAATACGTATACAACAAGATATATAATAAAATGGTGGATCAAGTATGTACTTTGTACAATAGAATAAGATAGACAGGCAGATTATAAATTCGAAATGCTGAGATAGGTAAAATATGCACAAGTTTAGTTATGAAATGTAAAGGTATAGGCCACAAGTTTTAGAGCACATAGCGACCTGTTTTGTGTTTGTCTCGATATTTGATCATAAGAAATTTTATTTGAAACATCTAGTTCCTAGAGGAGCTAATCAAAGTGCTGACGATAATTTTTTTTTTCAATTTGAGCAAATTCAAGCTTCAGCAGAATAACTTGGACAAAGACAGATTTTTAATCTTACTTTTCTCCATCCTGCAAAAGGACGCTGATTTTATTTTCACCTAGAGTTGTTATTTTTCGCATCACTGTCTGATTGCCATATACAAAGAATTAAAAATCTATTGCCTCAGAGCAGTCGAATTGTAAAATGCTCAGAGGTAGTAGTTTCTAAATTTACATACGGCGACCAGAACTGGAGAATACAAAACGCGTTTCTTGTTCACTTGATGCTAGGATGAAGAACATGCATGCGATTTTTTTAGAAAAAATATTATTTATGAGGTCCATTCATTGCTTTTATGGTATTCAAATTATTTAAATTTTCAAGTTTGCTACATTTCACTTTTTACCGAAATTTTTAATTCCATGTTTCGTTCAAATTGCTTCAATATTTGAAACTTTCCTCCAAATTCTTACAGATTTTGTAGAATAATTTTTCATACAGAAATCAGACTCCAATAAATTATTTTATGAGTATGGTAAAAATTTTATACAGGCTGTCCCGAACTTTTATTTGCAAGTTAAAAAGGTTTTTCCATTTTGATGATTAAAATCTAAATTCGTCACCAAATACAAAATTAAAATTCTAACATACCTTAAAGAAGTAGTGCTTATTGAACTATACGATAATGTGCAATTATTTTGAAATATCTAAAACATTGATTTCTCTAATTCGGCTAACGGAATCACAAAAAATAGTTTATATTGGCACATGAAAACGAAAATTGAAAGTGAGTAGTTCACGTTTCGTCTTTTTCCTCTCTGTAGAGATAGGCTGACCAATAAGCCAGATTAAACAATGCGAAAACTAAAGGAAAGGTGATTCTGGAAATGACGTCAATACGTTTTGATCTGGTCGGGAACTTGGACAGCCACGATCGGCAGCAGTTTTCTTGAGCCATTTGCATATGGATCTCACACTGTCGTCCAATGTGTTTCTACGGAATCAAAAATTGCTATTAATACAACAAGGAGAAACCATTAGTGTCCGACCGAAGCTTTGTACTGCATTTTCGGCTGAAAAATTTCTTTTCGGTCGGACATTAACAATCAGTTTGAATTACCACAGCATAAGCAGTGTTGTTACTCCTGGCAGCCATCTCCATGAAGTCCAGTTCCCTTTTATGAGCCTTCGCGTTTTTCTTTTGTATATCCGTTCTGGAAGCATAATTAACCAAGGCAAATTCTAGAAGCGCGCCGAAGACAAACGTCAAACACACTCCTGTCCACACATCAATAGCCTTAGTGTAAGACACCGGAGGAAGTGAAGCATTTATCCCTGAAGTTTGTGTGGCCATCGTGAGTAGAGTAGTAACTCCTAGAGATACTCTTGCAGGCACTGCACCTTGGTCCAGCCAGAAGGACACCCAAGAGACTATCACTAACATACAGCAAGGTATGTAGATCTGGATGAGATAATAGCTGAATTCGCGCTTGAAAAGTAAATCGACCTGAAAATGTATTTACTGTAAATTGAAATTCCATCTGAATAAGTTATTTGCGGCAAAAATGATCAGAAATTTTAGCTACGTCCCATTTTTAACATACACAAATAATTTATAAATTCCGTTTAAATTGGGCTGGCTAGGCTCCGCCCACCACTGCAAATATTGACTGAACAGTGTATAATTATTTTGTAGCAGCTAGTTTTCGTGAGGATTAATTTTACCGCAATTTTTTTTTGTTACTGTACTTTTAAGCAACTATATTCCCCTGTATTTGTTTTGCTATTACAATAATCAGTCAAGAATTTTTCTAGTGTAAAACGAGGCAAGTGTAGATTCTTGACTACTTGGACTGGATCCCCTTCTTTCCATAAAAACACTAAATCGTCAGTCGTCCAACCGTCTGAAAAAATATTCATCAATTTATCAAACAAACAAAAAATATATTATTACGTACAGCTTGCCATTCGAAGTGAACAAACTTGTTGGTCCAGTGGGTACAATTTTAAATTCATTGGACAAGCCAGCGTTAAAGATATTCTAAAAAAATCAGACTTAACTTCAATTAGTCTTTTTAATTCAGGAATTATTTTCTATAATAAACTGAACGAAGAACTGAAAAATTGTAATATCACATTATTTAAATGTAAATTGAAACACGAATAAATTTTAGTGCCAATTCACAATGTGCGTAAACGTAAGGAGTACGTAACCGTAAACATAAACGTAAAGTTGAACTACTGTATTTCAATGCCCGTGTTCACAATATCTTACGTATTTCTTACGTTTATGTATTGACATAAGAGCTACGTAATGAAAACGTAAAGTTGAGATAAATTCAACTTTATGTTATATTTACGTACAAAACAACTAATAGTGCATGCGTCAACTTTAAACACATGTTTTCATCGGACAGTTGACAATACCATGGATCGAAACGTGCTTTAAAAATGATTGACATAGAATTATTAATAAAAAAAAAAAAACAATTTCTTCTTTGTCTTAATATTTCTCTCGTTGCCGAATTTTATAACGCAGTTTCAATAATAATGAAACAATCGCAAGATCTTTTTCAGACATCATACAATAAAACAAAGCAAATTAAACTCCAAACTGTTAAAAGTGAAACCAAACAGTGAATACGAAACAAAATCGAAATCAACAGAATATTTTGAAAATGACAGTCAGAGAAACCAACACAATACATCAATAATCCTAATTTGTACCAACGTAAAATGAAAAAAGCACTTCATTTTAATATTTTACGTTACGACCACTGTGAACATACATAATTTCTTACGTTTATGTTTTTACGTACTCCTTATGTTTACGCATATTGTGAATTGGCACTTAGTGATTTTTCCACGAATCCATGTTAATTTTAATTGAATTTTATTTTGTATATAAATAAAACAATATTATATTATTATTATTATTAAGGTGTATAGTTCTTGAAATAACCGTTAGAGGCCTCACTGAGAGGACAAAAAGTGTCCACATTTCAGGCACAAAATTTCAAGCCAACATGGATATGGATTATGATAAAAGCACATTTTAAATTAACTAATATTAATAATAAATGAGAAGAGTTGTTAATTTAGAATGGGGGCAACTTATTATTCTCAAATTTTACAATCTGAAATATCAAGCAATGTTGGACATACACCTAGTGCAACAAAGTGTTATGAAAAATGTGTTAATCAAAAAAAATATAATTAGATCTCATATGTTTACTTAATTTGTTTATATAGACAACTGATAGAAAACAAATGACTGTAATATTGAATAAAAAAACTTGCCTAATACTATACAGGACAGATCCATAAGGGAAAATTCGGATATAGACATTCGGCATAATAATATTATGAAAATGCCCTTCCTTCTCATTGGAAAAGAACAGATCCGGCATCCAAACTTTCTTGGCTTCAGTCAGCGTTAAATATTTCAGCCTTCCACCAAAATCATCAAATTTCAACCGTTCATCTAACCACTGTTCCCGGAAGGTAAATTGAACATTATATTCCTGAAAAAAAATCTAGTTAGCACTGCGATAAATCTAGATAAAGTACAAACATACAGACATGCTTCAAATCAACACAAAAACCTGGAAATACAGAAATATAGAGAGGCAGTGAAGAATAGATAGTAGAAAGACATCGATGCTATGAAGTCTACAAACGGTGTACAAAAACCATTTACGAAAGACTTACCATTGTAACGTCATCTATTTTTGATATACTTCTTACAAAAATGTTGACACGGACTATTGCTGGACCATCTAATATTTGAAAATAATATGTTATTCACGATCCGAAAAAATTCTTGAATTATTCTAGTAGGCACTTAATACATTCATACCAAATACTAACACTACAAGATGGTAAAAATTATCCTACCTGTACCATTAATGCCAGATGGTCTAATTCGGGCGTCATAGTGCCCTGGACCTAATATTTTATCTAGTACTTCTTTCTCTTTCTCCCGAAAATTAATTTTTGCATCACTACAACTATAGCGAAGCGATATAACCAACTGTACTTTAATAGTCCTCACATACTCACCTAACAAAAATTGTTAATAATAACAATTTGTAATTGTTCATCTTTAAATTAAAGATAGCGAGTATAAAAAAATCACTCCGTTTTACCTATTTCATCGAGGGTTTTCTAGTTTATACATAATTTTTAAAAAATCGCGGAGGTGTATATTGTACTCCATTTCGCCTACTGTGTATTGATTGCTTCCCCTGTTAATTACATGTTTCATAAATTGTATATTGAATTATATCGACGTACGTAGGAAAAATTGTTATTGATTTATGGAGTGTTTATGTATTAAAAAAAACATTTATTGAACTATCGTGGGTTCATAAAATATTATAATAATTGTGAGCGATAATTCTGTAGCCATCTAGCGACGAACTGACGCAACTATCATTCCAAATATACATGAATTATTTATATAAATAAATAAACAATGCGTATTGTGATAACATAAAGAAAAACAGGGAAAAAATTTCACCAAGTGTTTATATACTTTTTCCATCATCAGATTGATCAGATTCTATTAAAACGCACATGCTGCCATCTATTACATCACTTTTTTACGCATGCACTCAATTCGACCAAGATCGACAATACAATGGATTTTCAAACAAATGAAAGTAGTGTGTTATCGATAGTGAAATATTTTTCTGACTTGTAGTTCATGTCTCAGTGTTGTAGTCCATACTTGATTCCTCAAAATAAAAAAAAAAATTTTTAAGTTGCGAAAAAATCCCATAATGTCAGGTGAATCAGATATGGACTATTCTGATAATGATTGTGATGATGATTATGATTACTACAACACTGGAGAAGATTGTGATATAGAGCAAATAGATCCTAGCAAAACTGATCCAGAATATTTTAGTTATGAGTGTTTGAGTGAAGAAGAAGTAGAGAGGCTCCTAAATGAATCCGTTGAGATTCTCAGCAATAACCTTCAGATCACACCATCATTAGCAAAAGTAAGTGTACTGAATTAAATTTTAGTAGAATTTAATTAATCAGGGTTTACATAGGTTCTGCTACATTCACATAGTTGGGCGATTCAAGATATTATCCGCAAGTATAGAGACAATGCCAGCCAATTGCTAGTACTTTCAAGAGTAAAACCTCCACACACGCCTTACGTGAGTTCTTCTAGATGTTTGACGTGCCCCGTTTGTGTCACTCCTCAAAACAGTGATCAATTCAGTAGTCTTACATGCGGACATCTTTTCTGCAAAGAGTGCTGGAGGATGCATTTTGAAGTCCAAATCGCTCAGGTACCGACTATACTTGTTTTGTATAATTAAAAAATACTTGGAGTAACAAAATATCACATTTTGTGCCCAATTATAAAAGTACAGTTTTCTATCATTACCCGAGTTTATTGAACTATGAAACTTCTGTGGTATAGTTTGTCTAGAGATCATTTAATTAAAAGATCTCTGGACAAAGTATGTTTCATTAAACTTTATCTGCTATTTCACGCACGAACTCTGCAATAATGAACTGTTTAGGGTATATCTACCGCAATTAGTTGCATGGCACAAGACTGCGAGGTTCTAGTGCCCGAAGATTTCGTTCTACAATTGCTGACTCGTACAGCGTTGCGAGACAAATATCAGCAATTTACTTTTCAAGATTATGTTAAGTCTCACCCGCAGCTAAGATTTTGTCCTGGGCCTAACTGTCAGGTTGTAGTTTATTCCAAAGAACCCAAGGCTAAAAGAGCAGTGTGTTCACACTGCAAGACCATTTTCTGTTTCAAGTAAGTAAAAAATATTCCCAGTGGAAGACTTACTAATTTATATATTTTTTAGATTTAATACGTGTTTTCATGTAGCGCATAAACCAAATATTTTTTTAATGATTAAGTATTTTGAACTGCGATATTGTAACAATAAAATTTCAGTAACTATCTGTCATTTTTTATGTGTGAACTGTAGGAAAAAATATCAACTTCTTCAAATACAATAAAGTCAATTCTTATTTTCAATATTTTAAGTTCCGAAAAATCGTTGAAACTGTTTTAATATTTCGAAATTGGAAATCTGTCTACACTAGAATTTTTGTGCGATATTTCTTCATAAGTATATTACTTTTGTTTGCAATTTTTCGTATTCAAAGGTCGAAATTCGCATGCGAATTTACTCCTTTGATATGTGAACGTATTTTTGAAGGGGCAAAATATAATATATAAACATAGACGTAACTCATTAATTAAGTTTATGATATAATTTATTTTTACTGACCTTTTCCAGATGTGGTACGGATTACCACGCGCCGACCGACTGCCTAGTAATCAAAAAATGGTTAACCAAGTGTGCAGATGATAGCGAAACTGCCAACTACATAAGTGCACATACCAAGGATTGTCCTAAGTGTCACATCTGTATCGAGAAGAATGGCGGATGCAATCATATGCAGTGCTACAACTGCAAGCATGATTTTTGCTGGATGTGCTTAGGAGACTGGAAAGCTCACGGTTCCGAATATTACGAGTGCTCCAGATACAAGGATAATCCCAATATTGCTCACGAAAGTGTTCATGCACAGGTAAGATTGCTTTATAAATTATTTTGCTATTACGAATCTCTTCTGATTCTGAAAATACAAACAAACCAGATTATTAGTAAATTTACAACAAAATATTTTTCTTCCAAATTATAACACTTTTTTGCACTTAATCAAGAATAAAAGTTGGTAAGGTTCTAGAATTCCCTTTTACAGGCTCGCGAAGCCTTAAAGAAGTACCTGCACTATTATGAACGGTGGGAGAATCACTCAAAATCTTTAAAACTCGAGGAGCAGACCCTTGAAGCCCTGAAAACCCGAATTAACCAAAAAGTGATGAACGCCCTGGGTACTTGGATTGATTGGCAGTACCTATTCACCGCGGCTACGTTACTTGCGAAATGTCGATATACATTGCAATATACTTATCCTTACGCGTATTTTATGGAGCCTGGTCCTCGAAAAGAACTTTTCGAGTACCAGCAAGCTCAACTTGAGGCTGAAATCGAGAACCTTTCATGGAAAATTGAAAGGGCTGAAACGACAGATAGAGGCGAATTGGAAAACCAAATGGATATTGCGGAAAAACGACGGACAACTTTATTGAAGGATTTTTTAGATGTGTGATATTTTTTGCTTAATACTTCTCGTTTGTTTTGGGTGCATATTTAATTATTTGTATATTGTATGTATGCAATTGTGCATAGCTCGAATTCAGGAATATTTTAGCATAAAATAAAACTAGGGTTTATAAATTGCTCGATTTCAATTAGTATTAAATACGAGTTTCTGAATTCATTCAACTTGCTGCCAATTTCTCGTAGGCCAAATTAAAAAATACATAAGTAAATTATTATGTACCTATGGCATATAATAAAAGTCTTCTATTTCGGGGTTTTACAGTGGTGCAACTAATTTCACAATTTTTTTTTATATAAAATTTTAATAAAAATATATTCACTGTTTAATTTCAAAATATCTATGGAAAAAAATGCTTACGCTGCAAAATCTTAATGAATCGTAAATAATTCAGGAACGTGTTGATATAAAACTGATTTCTGTACCAAATAACGCTGCCAACACTGATTGAAATTTTGTTAATAGCAAGTTTTAAAAATTAATGGATGAATTTAGAAATTCAGCTAGTTTGGAGGTAAAATTTCGCGATTTTGAAACAATCGGTTTGAAATATTTTTTTAAACTAAAATAAATTGATTGTTCAACATATATAGCAGCGAAATCTTACATCCTTGGCTTATGTTTGAATAGTACATAATTTTTACTTCGTATGGTTCAGTTTTTAAAGATATAAACTGAGAGCTCCAATTGTTAATTTAGTTTTAAGTTGTTGTATTTTATCACGGAAAACATTCTGACAACAGGTTTACCTTAATCTGTATAAAGTTTTGTATACCTGTCTCTAAATTAACTGCATTTAACAAACATATCAAAAATATTTTCACAGATTTTGTTTCAGTATTTATAATTAGATAATTATGTGATGTAATGGTTATTTTAGAAACTAGACCTGTTTATGATGCACTGATTTAAAAAAATATTTGATCAATTGTCAGTAAGTTATAATAGGCTGTTTTTATACTTTTTTTTTGTTAATTTATTTATCTCACTGCGGCTATGACTGGGATATTTTAATTGTAAATTTGGATTAAGTATAAAATTAATTGTATTGAAACTCTTGGAATGAAATTGTATCGTATTTTATATAAAGTGCTATTTAAAGTCCCATGAATTTATGTAATAATGTACGACACAAGTTTGAAATGATGGAATCGTTACAATTTTCGTAGATTATAGATTTTTAAAGTGTCAAATAAATACGTATATATTAAAACTTAAATTTTTATTTAATATAATATGTTGAAATAAAGTTCTAATCTTTACTTTCATATATATTATTTAATACAAATATATTAAAATGTACAATTATTGCTACTTGAAAGTAAAGATTTTAATTTTACTCACCTAAAATTATTTTATATTAAACAATAATATTTTGGGTAATAGTATCACATGTGTGAACAAGAGGAAAGTAATCATCTATTGAAACAGGTAAACGATAATATTACACACTGATTCAAACAATAAAAATACATTTCAATCTCATTTTGTGTTAAAAACATTTTGAGCAAAAATGCATAGTTTTTTCTTAAAATCAACAAATATTTACCTACCTTCGCGTTGAACGCAATTTTACTTATTCTAAATTGGGATGATTTAAACAATAAAAATACATTTTAAGCAAAAATGCGTAGTTTTTTCTTAAAATCTACAAATATTTATCTACCTTTGCGTTGAACGCTATTTTACTTATTCTACATTGGGATGATTTAAACATAATTGAGAGCCGTGAACTGAGTTTTACCACAGAATATAGAAGCTTGCGGTACCGTTGTTTGTACAATGAAAGGGAAGAGGAAGAAGTCATTAGAAAGATATCTTGTACAGCGCCGTCTTTAACCTATTGGAGGCCCTGGGCACATTAACCTTCAAGAGACCAACTGGGGTACAGGTGTACCCCAGAGTGATATAGTTTATTGTTAACTTGAGGGAATTTTTTTATCCTTGTTTGCGTTATTCTATCTTCAAATTTTTGTTTCGGATTTACGGCATAATTTTTGACATGGGGTCTGTCTGTATCCCAATTGGTCTTCTACGTGTGCAAAAATATTGTGGGCCAAAAGAAACCAAGTGGGGTTTATGTGTATTCCCGCCTTGGTGTCTGATCTTGATACTATGTATTCGCTTATCTTAGTTACTGTTGGTACAAAATTAGTTGTTAGTGTGCAAATTGCATTAGAGACCACTGTTCATTTGTACCAAATGTCAGGAACTAGATTTCATAATATTAGAACAATAAAAAACAACAGCTAAATGAGAAAAAGTTGAATTTGCCGTCCTGGGCTGAGCATACTCAGCCTGCTGGTAAATCCACCACTGGAGAACCTATATTTTCCAAAGATTCTTTGTTTTGTTAAAATTTGGATATATTCTTTAATAAAAAAAACATTTTTTGTTTTTGAATTATTCCCTAACGTGGCAATTTGAATTTTTTTCAAACACGTGTTCTGATAACAACTTTTATAACGCTTTTATTAGCTTCTATTTTTTATGAATATGAGGCAGAAAAGAAATAATACAAAAAAAATATATAAATATTCTTCAAACCAAGTGGTACATTAAATATTATTAACATCTTAATATCTATATATGAATCAAAAATCGATGTCATTATACAAAAAAATCTGCTGCGGCCACACAGTACTTCCTCGACCATAAATTTCCTGGCCAATTTCATCACTGTTTCAGAAATTTAGAGTGTCATATCAATTAATTGCATATTTCAAAGTAACATCTGTCATTGTCAAAGTGACAGCAGTCATTGTCAAAGGGATAAATGTCAATGCTAAAGTGGCAGATGGCATTTATATTTTACTCCTACATAAAATAAGTATTCTTGAAAATAAATAGTCCTTTTCTAGATTTTCGGAGTCTTCAGTTCATTAGAACATACAGTTTTGACATTTGATCGCCGAAAGTGTAATTTAAAGATGGTAACATGGATTCCACTAATTAATATTCATTCTTGATATCTACTAATTTTATCTTTCCGAGAGCTTTAAATAGATACCAAACTAGATATCATTTGAATAATTTGTAAAAGAAACAATTGATGATCGTTTAAATATCCTCTTTGATACTTCCACTACAATTACCTATCTTCGCAAGAGCTTTAATTTGTTACCAAAGACGATAGAGCTAAATTACTTAATTTAAAAGAACAATTGACGAACGTTTGCATGTGATGTCCGAATATGAGTGATAATAATCCTAATTTCACATTATGATTCTCATTAAATTCCGCCATAAAACATTTTTTAAATTTGAATTTGAATGATTTGCTTAATGCGGTTCATAGAATTTTGCGCCCCCTAGGAATCTGCGCCCGTGGCAGGGGCCTGTATCTATGTAATGGAATATTTGAACGTGAATTTGACCCACTTATAAACGTCAGATTAAATCAAAACTTTGCATACTTTTCAAGGATCGATGACAATACAATAATTTATAAAGGATGTCTCATTCATAATGAAATAATCAGAAATAAAGAGCCTGAGAAACGACTACCACATTCAAGGAAGGCAGCTCTGTTAACTGTACGCGAGCCAAGCAAGCTCGGTCAACAGTAGACCGCCGTAAGAGCGAACACGTAAATAATTTTAAATATAAAAATGAAGTAATTGACGAGAAAATTAATGTTATTGTGAAAAAAGCGTGGAGTGCTTTGTATCATATTTTCACAACAGCTCTACACTCAGAAATCGTACCAACAAAATATTTTGAACAACTGATATCGAGCACTTCACGCTTTTTCCACAATAAAATTGATTTTCTTGTCAATTACTTCATTTTTATATTAAAAATTATTTTTTAGGCGATCATAACAAAAATGGCGTTTTTATGGCCCCTTTTTGCGGCCGAGAAGTTTTACTTTTTGGGACTGATCTGTCAAATATTACTTTTTTGGGACTGATCTGTCAAAAAATATTTCATGAACACTTTATATTTACCTATATGGGCAGCTTGATGAACTCTTTAAAAAACAGTTTTCGCTTAAATAGTACATATATTCTTCCGTCAACCTCTGTAGTTCTTGCAATTCAAAAAATAAATACGCATTTTTTGTTAAATGTCAACTTGATAGAAGACAATAAAATAAAACAATTTCAACGGCAACTAAGATTTACAATTGCAATGTTTTAGAAATAAATAGATAAAATGATGTGATTTTGAATTATTTCGTAATGATCGTCTAAAAAATGTTGTGTGCACCTTGGCCTACAGTTCTTTTTTGGTCTCACCTGAATTGCAGCCTCAGCTACGCTTCGGCCGCAAACAACAGATTCGACCAAAAAAGATAACCTTTACGGCCTTGATACACAAATAACTATTGTACTCTTCAGTTCGATTTACCATTAAAGCGTGGTTTTTACTTTTTGTGAACTATAATTTTTTCAATGTATGAGAATTCTAGATTGTTACACTTTTTCACTTTCAAATTTTCTTACATCTATGATTTTATAATTTATATACACATTCTTTCAAAGTGAATTATAATTCTGAACATATTTTTACTACTCTAAAATGTGAATCCGAGTTTCTGTGCACATCCCGTACTATATATATTGCGTTTTTCTATTGAGCAATAATTATGTAAGACGGTGCCAAAAACATTGGTGTGTAATATTGAACTTTTACCTTTTTATTGCTTCTAACTTCCCAAGAAATATCTTATACACGTGAATCGGGAATTGCCCACTATAGAAATGAAGAAATTAATCATTTATATAATTTAATTCATAGACTTTAATTTTCACTCTAGAGCTACTTAATTGTATTTCTATGGTGCGCAATTTCTGTTCCACTCAGTATAATAGAATTTAAAATGTGTTGTTTTTAAACAACTACAACTAATAAATAATATAATTTAAAATATATGCGTTTTATGATTTTTTTGCATATAGCTATTCCAATAAAACTGGGATACTTATTTCGATTGATAAAACGCATTAAAATTTGAAATATGGCTCCTACTTTCCTCTATCATCGATATTTATATACAACTATATTATTACTGTACATACGTTGCAGCTTTGATTCAGCATCTATAAAAATATTTAATATTGTACGTCTAAAACAGGGGAAAAAGTTCTCAGAAACGATCTTTTGTGTTTTTTAAATTTCTGAAAGTTTCTAATCAATTATGGCAAACATAAACATGATCTATACATTTTTTCAGAATTTAAATAAATAACAATAGTTATTTTAGATTCTAGATTGCGAAATGTCACTATTGCATTCGAGAATGCAAATGAATTTTGCAATCATGTATCAAACAACGTTTTCTAAAAACTAATAAGAATGTAAAAAGAAAATTTCGACATTTCGAATCAATCAATGTCACTTTTAATGTTGCTATGATACCAATACAGTTTATCTAAATATTTCGCGTGATGTAAACAAAACAATCATTTCGCATGTTTGTAGTTGCCTTGTAAATGTTCACTTTTAATTCTAGTTATAAATTCGATATATTAATTGGAAATTTCAATAAACATAATTTTTTTTTATAATAAACTTTAAAAATTACCAGCGTAAACATTTTGTATTAAATACCCTTAAACAAATTTTCAGCTGCTTTCCGAGAACTTGTTCTCCGCAACGAGAATTGAATTATTATCTAATGACTATAAAACAAAAACTATACATACTACTTAGGCAGTAGTAAAAATAAACTCATTTCCATTCGCCTGTAGAATGATGGCACCCTCCTCGTCGTCGTCGTCTTCTTCAAGGCACTGTGCTTCAATGGCATCGTATTGTGAGAGTAACTGTTCTTCTGCAGCGTCTACGGTCTTCGGTTCGCCAGTGCAGCGCTGTTTATGCTTTAAAAGGCTCACTTTCTGCACGTAGCCTTTGTTGCACAAATCACAAACATATTTTTTAATGTTGTTATGCATCATTTCGTGTTTACGTAAATTACTTTGTTGTGTAAATGCCTGGAAGCAGATCTCGCAGGTGTAAGGTTTGATTCCTTCGTGAAGGTGCTCGTGCTTTTGAAGATTTGAACGTTGGGTGAAGCGTTTGTCGCAGTAGTTGCAACCGAAAGGTTTTTCACCTGAATATATATGTTTTTTACCATTTTATACTGAATTAACCATACGTATTTTTATTTTGATCCCACATAATGCAGTTGTATGCACTTGAAATGAATTATATTTTTTAGTAAGAATTTATAGGCATATCAACCAAAATTCTAAATTGTATCTTATTTCTTACAAAATAGGAAACAACGGAAAGTATTAAGTAGATAAGCTTAAAATATCAGGGAAAGGTAGAGTATTTGGCGCAGTCGGTATAGGATGTTTGACGTAGTGGTTAAGATATTGGATCATTTCTGTGAAAGTGGAGATGCGGTTACTTGAGGAGATTAAATGGTTCTTTCTGTAGTGATTTCTTTTACCTGTATGTAGCCGCATATGTTTAGTAAGATTGGCTTGTTGTGTGAATCCCCTCGTACATAAGAAGCAAACGTAAGGACGTTCTCCCGTATGAATTATTAAATGTTTCTTCATGTTTGCTCGTTGGGAAAAACGTTTCTTGCAGTGGGGACACTCGAAAGGTCGCTCTCCTACCATAACATTAATTCTGAATTATATTTCTGCTTCTTAATTCACTAAATTCACCTAAGACTAGATAACAGAGTTCCAGAAGTTGTTCTAATTTTAAATAAAGTCTAACCTGTATGAGTGCGGACGTGTTTCCATAAATTGCTCTGCTGGGAGAAATATTTTTCGCAAATCTGGCACTGGAAAGGCCTCTCTCCCGTGTGGATCCTTAAATGACGCTTCAAACTTGCCGGCGTATTGAAACTTTTATCACAGAGCGAACAAATATTCCTGTTCGATTCGATCTGATCTACAATGTATGATATACTGACTGCTGATTTACCATCGAGTGACTTGTTCATGTCCCCATAGTTGTGGTCGTGGTGGAAGGTCTCCGAAATGCTCGCATCATCGCTTGTTGAGACTATTTCTGTTACTGTATCGTCGACGACTTCCTCTAATACCTAAACAACCAGGAGTGGATCCACATTTATCATAAACTATAGACTGTTGGCCCCGTGTTGAAATATTGAATATTAGTGGCACATTCCAACACATCATCAGCATTTTTTTTCCTCTAAACTAACAATGACATGAAACTATTTGCTAAACTTTATAGAAATTTCCGTTTACACCCCTTCCGCTTGAAGTCGTGAAATTATTCACAACGACTTCACATAAAAAGTACAGAAACATTTTCAAATACATATTCAAATAAAATTATTGAATTTGTCACTTTAAACAATACGCTACATTTAGAACCAATTTATGCTAAATAACCTTACAAAATTCTGTCTGGAAGTTTTGAAGTTTCATTCTAACCTCAAATTTTTATAAATTTCTTGTTTGTTTTTGACTTATTTTGTAAAGTATATTGTAAAACATGCTTGAAATATAGAAGTTACTTACTTGTTGAAAATTTTCGCTGTCTTCTAGGTTTTCTAACTGATCAGAAATTCCACTAAAAGGTAAGACCAAAACTTCGGCTGATTCTATGCTCATTTGTGATGCATCTTGACTACTGGGCTGTCCATCTATTAATATTGAACCATCGTTTTCTATTTTTATGAATGGGAAATAGGTACACATTTGTTCTGAATCTGATTCACAAGTTTCCTGTAATTATTTGCAATGCAGCAGCACTTTCAACAGAATTATCCGTAACATACCTCGTACATATCGGATGAAACTATTATTTCCTCACTCATTTTACTAGTATATCTGAAACAAATTTCAATATTTGAAGACCAAATACTCAGGTTATAAATATTTAACAACTTTTACATCTTCTGAATGGATTTGAATCAATTTACTCACTAAAATATCACAGATCATAAAACTACATTTGAATTAGGTAAACATATCACAGTGCTTTCATATTGATAGGTACAAAGAAAAAGAACTTGAAAGAAGAATGAAAATAATCAAAATAAGCATCTTCTTACTTTTTGATTCTTCTTGATTATGCTTATGGCATATGACTGCAAACGAGTGAAGTTGGCGACCAAAGCAGGCAGCCAATCTTCGAACTAAATTTTAGTAATTAAAATTTGAAATTTTTATTTCAATATGTACTATTGCATATTTGTTTTATTTTTACAAATATGTTTTTGAATTTTATTGTTACTTTATTTATCAATTTATCTGTTCGTATAGTCTGTTCATTTTACAATTTTATTTTACTTTTAAGAACTAAAATTTTGCAGCTTGTTATTAACCAAAATATTTATCAATTTTGTAACAAATACTCAGCTATTTTATCTGAATAAGTCTCTAAATATTTTTGTCAAATGAATCCCCCACATATTCATATTGAAATATTTGGTGGGAAATTAGAAATCTTACAGAGTAGAATATAAGAAAAAAAATATTTATTTCTTGACAAGGTATTATCCGAGAAGCCCGGAAGTTATTCCAAAATATATAATTATGAATAATAATCTAATCAAGGAATTTGAGTCAAGTCGTGATATGAGTCATGGTTGTGCTTATTGAAGCATAATTGACTCTTTTTTTTATATCAAGGGCAATAGTTCACATACAAGTTGCGATAACAAAATTATTTCATTGTTCAGTAAAAAATGAAGGAGTTTATACTATTAATTATTAGTTTGTTGAATTTAACAACAAATGCCCAAAATTACACTTACGAAACGAAATATTTTTCCGTTCCTGTTGATCATTTTAGGTGAGTAAGTTAGGTGTGTAAATTGAATTAAATTTTAGTATATTTCTTGTAGTTTCACGACAAATGCGACTTTCAAACTTCGGTATTTAATTCAAAAAAGTCATTGGCAGTCCGACAATGGACCAATATTTTTTTATACTGGAAATGAAGGGGATATTACGATGTTCGCGCAAAACACCGGATTTGTTTGGGATATCGCACCTGAATTTTCAGCGTTGGTAGTTTTTGCGGAACACAGGTATTTATCAGCTTGAATTTTCTGACGTGGAACTACGTATTTTCGGGCGATTGAATAATAGATTTTGTTTAAGTAATAAAGATTACATTTCCTGAAAAAATAACCGTACAATAATGAACTAATAGGAAGCTTATGTAGCCTTATTTATTATAAAATTAATTTCAAACCATGAATAGCTTATATTTTCTAAAATTATGACCGTAGAATAATGAATCAAATATCGTAGTTCTATGTCTTCGATTGTAATAAAGTCTAATTTATTTATTATTTTCCAAGATATTACGGCGAATCACTTCCATTTGGCAACAAATCTTTCTCGGACCCTCAACATTTGGGCTATTTATCTTCCTCCCAAGCTTTGGCCGATTTCGTCGATCTTATTACCTATTTGCAGTCGGAAAATTCGAAAAATAACCCCGTTATAGCATTTGGTGGATCTTACGGAGGGATGTTATCTTCATGGCTACGAATGAAATATCCGCATATAGTCGCGGGGGCTATCGCGTCTTCTGCCCCCATTTTACAGTTTGATGGATTGACTCCTTGTGGAACTTATAGCAGAATTGTTACTGCGGATTTCAAAACTGCGGGACATGATTGCGCTGAATCCATCAGAAAATCTTGGAAGGAAATTCGGTGAGTTAGTTTATTTCCGGAATTTTTTTTCTTCTAAATATTGATGTTTTCAGTAATATAGCATCAACGGACGCAGGCAAATCTTGGCTATCTTCCGAATGGGCTCTTTGCAGGCCTCTGAAATCCCAACAAAATGTTGAAGACTTCATAGATTATCTTACAAATATTTACGGAAATCTCGCTATGATCAATTATCCTTACGCTACTAATTTTTTGGCTCCTGTCCCTGCGTTCCCAATTAAGACTTTGTGCAAGAAGTTACAGAATGCCACATTAAGCGGAAAAGTTTTAATAAGTTCTTTGAGAAAAGCGCTGTCTATTTATACCAACTTTACTGGAAGCGTCAAGTGTTTGGATGTGGCTAGAGCTGCTTCCTTTAAATTAGGGGAAAATGGATGGGATTTTCAGGTGAGAGAGAAGTTATTGAATTTTTCTACAGTTTACAACATTTTGAGAGCCAAATTCTCATCCAAACCATCTTTCGGGAATCAAATTCCCATTTTAAATAGAAACTTGGCTCTGGAAATAAATATAGGAGCAATATTTTCGATTTCCAAGTTTCGGGGATTTTTTCCTAAATTATAATTTTTTTAAGCTTCGTTAAATAAAATTAGGAAATATTAGGAACTCATGAGGGTTCGCAAAAACAGTTGGAAAATACAAGATAAATTAATAATTGTTTAAAAATTTGTAGGCCTGCACAGAAATGGTAATGCCCATGTGTTCAGACGGTGAGAACGACATGTTCGAGAAATCAGCTTGGGATTTTAAATCTTACTCCGACACATGCTTCAAAAAATGGTATGTCAGGCCCCAAAAGCGCCTGGCAATATCCGAATATGGAGGAAACAATATCCACACATCTTCTAATATCGTATTTAGTAACGGTTTACTCGATCCTTGGTCTGCTGGAGGAGTTCTTCACAATATGTCACGCAGTGTTCTCGCTGTGCTCATCCCCGAAGCAGCACACCACCTTGATTTGCGTGGTGCCCACAAAAATGATCCAACATCTGTAATCCAAGCTAGAAATTTTCACAGATCCAACATCAGGAACTGGATTATGAATCATAATTATGCTTCAAGAAAACATGCCGTTTATTAATTTTTGTAGTTTGAATTATGAGAATAAATTTTCCAGGATTTTTATTTAACTAAGACGTTTTATTTTTTCATCCTGTTGATAATTTTTGCAGATAAATAAGTTTAAGAATAAAATGGACCAGTTCTTTCTTCATTTCAGTTTATGCAACCCAAATTTCTTGCTCGATCATTTGGTAGTCTATATTTGAGTTTATTCAAAAGCAGGTAGTTCTTCTAATAGAAAGATTTACGACATAGGTTTTGGGTTCATTTCTTTCCGACTCGAATAGTACCTGAACTTAATCTTTAGTAAAGTGTATAAAATGTTATCTGCAGATATTTAAAAAAAATATCATTTTCAACTTAGGAATAAGATGAAAAATTAACCAGATATTCTGTGAATAAAACCTTTAATTGAATATCCAATCAACGTTAATATATAATATAAATTATCAACTGAATTTTCTAAGAAAATGATGATCTTGCAAAGTAATTTTTTCCGAATTTATGGGGGCATAAATAATGTATTATAATGATTTCAGTCAAACATGATTCTATTAGAAAGTTGAATTATTCCTAATTTATAATAATTGCCAAGTCCAGGTCGTAATGTGGGTAATAATCTAATTTAATAAGCCATTTTATAAAAAATATGCAAAAAAAATTGGGACAATTTTTTCTTACTTTTCTCGTTCATGAACTTCGATATTTTTACAGGTGTTTCAAAATTTGCTTCAGATTTTTCTGAATTGGTTGAATAAAGGCTTAGAAACTTGCTTCGTTGAACTAAAATATTTTCAAGATGATATTTCTTCCAGTTAAATTGGAAGGCGGCAATAATGTTCTAATTTTAAATAGAGAATATTTTTTATTTTATCATTCGATTATGGAAATGATTTTGCATATGGAATACTTAATTAATAGATTGTTTAACAAATAGAGAAAAGTGAGAGTTTACTAGCGAGTATAAATGTTTCAATTCTCGAGCGAGAGCAACGAGCGAGTAAATTAAATTTACACGAGCAAAGTAGTATCACTTTTCTTTCGTGTTGAACATGCTATTTTTTTATATACTTGATAGAAAAACTTGAGTGGAAGACGCCAAGAATAGAAATAATTTTCTACAGGAATACTAATCAAGGTTGTGTTCTTGCAAAAACGTAGTAATGATTTTGACAACTGCCAAGCAAAAGCATGAAAACAAACAATAGTATATTGTGTAGCTAGGGACGAAACAAGACGATTTTAGTCGAGGGTGAGCGTTGCATCACCCTCGGCTGAAATCGTGTTTTGTTCCTTGCCACACAATGTATTTTTCATAATACCTGCATTGAAGCTTTTCATATTACAAATTTGTCATAACAAAAAAAAAAAAAAATTTGATTTTGCAGGTAACAAGTTGAGAGTAGCTGCTTGTGCTTTATCAATAAGATGTTGTTGTGTACTTATAATTGTCGTATTAATACTGATGAATTTCTCGTCAAAAAATATAATACTTCGACCAACATGTCCAGAGAAATTAAAAAATAAGTAACTTGGGAATGTTCATATTAATCAATAATTGTTTATTCCATATAACAATCGAGTTCGAATATAGACACAATTTTTTATTTTCTTTTAATTCATTGATAATCTACTGCAAGTTTAATGCTTGAAAAAATATCTTACTTATTTCTAAAAAAGTATGACATCATAATGTGTCAAGTCAGACTTTGAAATCTTAACACTGTCAAAAAATTTGCTAGGATTTCAAGTAAAATCTGCTGTAAATCTGCATTATTGATGAGCACTATATTTTCTTTGTTAATAATGCCTTTGCATCATCATAATTATAGATAAACATAATTCAAGTGATTGTGATAGAAATTCATTCTGATATTAAATGAAAGTGGCAAGACGAAAATAACAGAATGAGATACATAACAATGAATTTAAATCTTTTGCTTATTCGACCGCTCTGAGAAAGGTGTCTAATAAATGAACAGGTAGTAAGAGATTATAAATATATGTTAACTCACAGATAATATTGACAGCTCCAAGAAAAATGTCAAGCTGCTTGCAGGGGTTGAGTATAACAGGCGAAATATTTTAGGAATAATTTCTGTTTTTTTTGCAACAAATTTTTGCGTTTATCTGAAATTACAGTTGCATGATTGAAAATTGGAGTAGTACATTCTATAGACTATTCTTGGAGGTAGGCATTTGTAAATTTTAGCATCTTAAAATATGATAGAATGTCGTAAAATCACATTTGTTTATTTTAGTTAATGTGCTTATTTCTCGAAAAATATAAACAATTTTGAAATTCCACTCACATGATTCCATAGATATAGTGATTTACAATATACTGAGAAAAAGTTTTTGAAAGCAGTAGTCTCTTAAAAGCAGAAATTAGATATCCGTGTGAGGCTCAATTTTTCAGTTTTTTGTTCATATATTTATAAATAAATAAAATTGGAATAATGCATACTCATTTTCATATACTATTAACGTATATACAATATATTATCAAAAAAAATCTAATGAAATAATCATTATATGCAACTTACAGAAAAATGATTGAATTTATATGAGAAATATATGCGTAAAAATTGCAAAATGTATGACTCTTTTTACAACAAATGGATGAAAATTTTAAAAATCGGAGAAGCAGGTTCCATGCTTTGAAAATTTATCTATTAGAAGCACTACTTGATCATTAAAAATAATCTATGTGACGAGAAATAATTAGAAATGCGTAAACCATGTTTTCATGATTTAGGTAAACGACAGCCTTAACGAACGGCAGAGAACAAGCTACGTAAAAAAAAGAAATCCTCTTCAATGGTCCAGCAGGCTGAACGATCTATAGAAATTTGTTAGTGAAGGATTTTTATTGGATTTTAGGATGGTTGGCAAGATGAGTGTTAGAAATGTGATTGCTAGAGTCCATAGAATGCATAGAATGAACAAATCAATAAATGTAATCGAGCACAGCCGTGCTCGCTCCGATATAGGGACATCTTCTTCGGTGTTAGATTAGTGGATTTTTTGTTTTGTTTTTTGCTGTGCTATTCATTGTTTTATGATTATATGTTATATAAACTGTCTTTTCAATTTTTGTTTCGAATATATTTCCATTTTCTGTTTTCGCTTTTTTTTGCGGATCCCATAAAGACTAACTGGCAAGTTTTAGTTCGTCTTAAATCTTAACAAACAAACCTAGTTCCTATTTTACACGTACTTTGAAGTTTCATATAAACTACAAACTTCTTTTTAGTGTGTAATTATATATCTTTGTAATATTTAGCAAATTTCCTCTAAAAGTGTAATATTATCGATAACGAAACATTAAATATACTTTTCCTTATCGAAATTTGAGTCGTATAGATATTTTTGCCTATTGTTGTAAAATAAATTGTTAAATAAATATTTTTTCAAATTTTTGTGAAAGTTGCCACTTTTAAACACGAAATTGGCACGAAGTTCGTTTAAACATAATTAAAACTTACTAATGAACGTGCTAATTTTTTAAACATAAAAGTAAAACTTGCGATAGGAGAATTATTTACGCTTTGCTTGCAACTATATAATGAATCTGATAATTTGAGAACCGTTTTGACACAATTTGCTTAAGTTATACGGAAAGTAATAATGGTTTGATCTAAAAGTTTATATTTTTGAAATATGGATA
Organism: Dromius quadrimaculatus; assembly: GCA_963989225.1. Lineage (NCBI taxonomy): Eukaryota > Metazoa > Arthropoda > Insecta > Coleoptera > Carabidae > Dromius > Dromius quadrimaculatus. The sequence continues at coordinate 5,430,805 of OZ022336.1, read as the reverse complement.
AAATAAATTTGTTAGTATCAAATATAATATTAGTTTTGATTTTGTTTGTTTGGAAAATTAATTCAGATCTCAAGGTTGGACAAGAATGCCTTCCAAATATAAAACACCCAAAATATGGTAATTCTTGCAGAATTGGGTGTGAGAATTGTAGCCATTTTTCGCCAGATCCAAATTGTCGGACTGATACACGGGCTCCAACGGACGAGAAATTTTGCATGTGAGCATTTATATTAATGGATAAAATTGATGAAGCTGACTGGATGAGTGAATTTGAGTGAGTAAAGAGTCTTAGGAATTCAGTCAATTTTTATGATTTAATTTCTTCCCTACTTTACAGTTTCGGCTGTACCTCAGCCATCTTCAGAAGTAAAAAGAATTATAGTCTGAAGATGGCTGAGGTACAGCCGAAACTGTAAAGTAGGAAAGAAATTAAATAATAAGAATTGACTGAGTTCCCAAGAATTTCTACTCACTCAAATTTATATTAATATTTTCCCAAAATTTGTAGTTTTATATTTGAAAGAAAAAATAATAATTCAGAAATACTTGATCTTATTTAACAAGTGTAGCACGTCTTTAAATTATTTTTTAGGCCTGTCGTCAAACAACACAGCATTACAGACCAAGAGCTAGATTTATGCAGCTTACCAATAATTTGGCCTCTGAAACAATTTTTGAGAGGTGCTAAGCTCAAAGATATTTGTGTTGACGTAAGTTTTTTCATTAATAATTTAAATGGATGTGGAACAATATGTTCCAATTTATTTCTAGAAATAATTTATCGAAGATAAATGCTAAGCAGTGATAATTTTATTTTAGGTATTCTGGAATCATGATAATTGTCCGGGACCGCCATCAAATATTTCAATTAGCTATGAAGACTGTATAATAAATATTAAGCCGAAAAAACAAAAAGTCGATTATAGCTGTGTTTCTATAACTGTATGCAGAATTCTACCAATTACTGAATTACTCAGTATCGGCAGAAATGATGACGAGCTTTAAGAATTTTTATGAATCTTTAATGAATTTTGTACTAAACTATTTAATATAATGTTATGATTAATTTAAAATTTTCAATTGAATTACTTTTCATAATTTCCAATGGATTTTTAATAAATGCGTTATAATGAATTGAATTTTGTGCTAGAAAAGAGTATTATAGTATTTTCTGTAGATTTAATTAAATTTCAAATTATAAATCTATCGAATTTACTTCCGGAATTAATTATATTCGATGATTATAGTTATAAATAAATATGGATTAATATACCAAATAGTTTAGCCGATTTTCAATTTTTATCTCTTGAATGCGGAAGTATTTTAATTTCAAAATTATGTATTATATATATTTTACAGTTTTCGAAGTTTCGATTGGATTTTGTAGTTATTGTATTAAATATTAGTTGAAATCTAAGCTCGGTGCATTCAGAGCTGCTTCCGGTTAAAAATTTGACAGCGCGAAAGTGGTTGAAAATACAATTTTTTCGCAATAAAATTCATGTCAGCACCAAGCCTATTATTAACATATTTTTATTTGACAGCTTGAAAATGGCGGAAGAGGCCAAAAAAATATATCGATCTAAAATAATCATTCATTTGAATTTTTAGAATATTTATTCATGTTTAATTTTTAGCATAAAAAAGTTATGTAAATTGCTTATGTTTTTATTTGCATTATTGAATACTAGGAGGACTTTTCGAGGAAGAAATGAAAATATGTTTCTCACTATGTCATATTATATATTATATTTATATAATTACAAACAATAATTATATAGGTATAATATATAGGCTATATTTATTTTATATGATTTATTTTATACATTATACATGTACATTGAGCACATAAAAGTATCATGAATGTTGAGGCATCCATATACACATAAATTCACATATTTATGTGTTTGTCGCTGGTATCATAAATTCAACGTACACTAGTCAAAAAGCAAGTTATATTTACATAAGAAATGTAGGTATTTTTCCGATTTGAATTAGGGATTTTTGATTATGCGTCGATTTTCATTTGAACGGTAATATTGAGAAACTGTGCTGATGGAACAAATTAATTAATCTAGAAATATTGAGCAAAAAAGGTTGTATTTTAATACATTATCTCAACATGAATATTTATAAAAGTATTCTATTTTATTCTTCAATATTTTTTTTTTGTCTATTTCACCTTTTAAAAGATGATTTGTTTTCTTTCTACTATAATTATGAAAATTTCCTGTTTTGTGTGACCAAATGCAAAATGAATTTTTCATATAGGAATATTTTTTTTAGAGAAATATTTGAAACAAGGCAAAATGCTATCAAAAGCAGATAACGAATTATGTGTACATTCAACATTTTAGAATGATTTTTGTAGCTAATAGATCATATTTCCGTTATAAACACTTCCCTAATTTGTACTCATTATCCAAGTACATTTAAAATATATAATCTTTCAACATTCGTCTACTTCCTTTTTAATCAAAAAATAAGGTGAATTTCCAATTCAATAATTTATGTACAATAATTATGTAAAAAAAAGTAGCTATGAAGAAAAATACCTACTTCATAGTAGAAAAAAATATTTTATAGAGAATATGTTTATCATTCAAGGGTAAATAAAATGAAACATACGGAATCTAAACATTAAAATAATTGGTATGAAGAGTAGGTACATTGGGGGTATATAAATTCTTTTAGTTGGACAAAACGAAGAGTGTCTGACCGAAGGCTGTACATGTCCTGCGCTCTGCCTTTGCGCAATAGCTTATTCTGTCGTAGCGCGCACGCGCAGTTTGTAATATTTCGTTCGATTACGTAAATTGTTCGACAAGATACTAATTCCGGCTTCTATCAAACCTTCGGCTCTTGTTTCACCGAAGATAAATGTGTGACCGGAGGTGGCCGAAGCCCAAGCTCAAAGCTTATTCAACAAACTTTATAGATCGTTCCTAAATAATATGAATTGCATTGCGCACGTCCGCAAAATCAAATTTGAGTCTGAGACAACCGAAAAGGGTACAATAAACTCCTTATGTTGAACCAAAATTAATTTTTTCTGAGAATTACTGCGTGCAGCAGTGAGATAAGTGGTCTTTCAGAGCCAGATCTTTTTGTCGTCACGTGATTCGTAATATTTCGATATCAGCTCTTTTTCGTCGAAGTCGAATGTGCGATCGAAGCCGAAACCGAAGCTTCGGTTGGACACTAACAACCAGTAAGAATTTTTAAAAATAACGGCAGACGAGTGGATTTTTCAACAAGTGCATACCGCTGTGGAACAGAGTGACTGAATCTAGAAATAATATAAGAATCAAAACAGAGGAAATTTTGGAAACGTTACTTACAATATTACCCTGTTATTTTGATTTTCACTCTAAACGTCTATTTTACATATGTCAGAGTTAGTTGATTGTATGTTTCATTTTATTTCATTTCCAAAGTCCTTCTAAAAATCGTTTTTCTTTTAATAGTTAATTATTTACAATGCCTTTGTTTTTATATGATGGTTCGTACTACAAAAGCTACATTTATTTATAATACATGTTTGTTGTATGGTTATATTGTTTTGTACAATCAAAATACAAGTTAAATATGTATTATACGCTAATTGATACATAATTTCAACTTTTGGAAATGATTAGGCATAATTAACATTAGTTGTCCGGTCAAAGTCGAGTATAGTCAGTTCAGTCAAATTCTAAGTAGGTATAGATCGTGCTGGTTGCATTTATGGAGTGCAGGGAACTTTGATTCTTCTTATTACTACCACTATGGTACATTTTACATAACTGATTGAACCACAATGTTCTCCACGCGATGCAGCGATTCAGTCTTTTCAACAATTTACATTGTAGGCTTCAGGTGACTTCAGGGGTAACAAAGCGCTTTGACTATTGTTGACTACGTTGTTAGGGCTGTTGCTGTTGTTGGAGACTGTTGTTGCGAGGTGTGTGAATTATTGGAGCATTCACCGTAGGGAGAATCGAATCAGAAGTGGAATGCATGATGAAAGAACAGTCAACGGAGTTGATGTTTTTTCATTGCCTTGAAAAAAAAACATCAATATTAGAACACAAAATTAGAAAAAAAAAATCAGTTTACAGACGCACTTATATCATAGCTATCAGAGCTAAATGAGTTGGGTGCTTGCTATGGTTGCTGAAGGTGCGCAAGCGCATTTCGAGCTTGGTATCCTCCCTACGCCTAAAAAGGCACTACGACCTCTTATCACCATGATTATAATTTATATGCAAGACATTTCAGAAAGTATAATGAATAGTTGTCTGTGTTATAGTATGAGCTATTTCGAGTAAAATAGTTTAAATGAGATTGTGCCAAGTTTTTTAAATTGAATAAAACTGCTAGAGTCTCAGCAGAGCTGAATTAGTACACACTGAGCCTGCGCCTAGGGGCTCTGATATTAGATGTCCTCGATTTTGAGGGTTTCCCAAGCATTTCAAACATTCTCACCAGCTCATGGGCATCATTAAATAATGTGGCGCAGCGAGATTCGAAAGCGTGCGGCATCGTCTACTTCTCATTATATTTTATATTTACTCTCCCTCACATATTAGTCATCCCTTCTGGAACAGCCTGCGTGAAATGAATATTTTGTGAATTAGAAATTCCAATTAGATGCAGATAATATTATCAATGAATTCGGGATTTAAATCAACAAATTCATGATTCGCATAATTTCTTAGACTTTTCAGCTGTTTCATGGTCGTAGGAATAATTTAATATGTGAGCAAGAGAGGAACAATATACTATGTTAGTATAACATCTCAAAATTTTGTAAGTACTTGAAAAATTGCAATAAAATATTAAAATAGTAAATTATTAATCAATTTTGACTATACTTCAATTTTATCTACATGCTCTGTGTGAATTTGGGGACAATAATAAAAATTGTGTGAAGCAAAAATTGGGAAAAACAGTAGAAACTCTGATTATTCCAATGAAAATTCATCTGATAGAAGAGAATAAATGTAGGAACTAGATTATTTCAACTGGAAATTGTTTTTTTGTATAATGATATTTCATAAATAACCATTTAATTTATTTTTCAATAACTAAGTAAAAGTAAAATTATGAGTTCAAATGAAAATGAGTAGATGGCAGCATGTAGCACGTTTCAACATTGAGAGATATGATCTTCTGAATGAGGACAATTTTTTATCCAAAAATTGCTGGATCTTATATATATATATATATATATATATATATATATATATATATAATAATAATAATAATAATAATAAAGGAATGCAATCAATAACTTATGTTAGTCTATTCTTACAGTTTCGAGCACAATTTGACCATTCTCAGGTGTTAAAATAATACCTAGCCTTCATAATTATCAGTTGCTGCAATGGACGCGAAATTAAAAAATTTTTCCTTGGAAATATATTCTATAATTTCACTGAGGCAAATGTTTAAATTTAAAGTCACAAATTCCTCCTAAAGCTGGTCAAGGTGTGGTTGAAATTGTTGGGTAAGAAAAGAAGCAAACAAGCTCCCTACGTGGAAATAAAAAAGCTGATCAAAATCAATCAACCATTAAATTGGATACCATTAGAGCAAGATCCCAGGCCCCCCAGACGTAACTTATTCTCTGAGAAACAAAGTGTGTGGAATAGAATAGTGTTAGTATGTACTTTGATCATACGCATACTTGCTAGTTTGTGCCGACGGCCAATTTACAGATACTAGCGGTACGTTAAGACATTACTCACTTTTCTAAAGGTCTTGAGTGCTGATTTTGATTTATGTTTCAGAGAATATTGTTAAAAATTGACAATCAACACTGCTACACACTTTCCATCGGTGGAAATTTCTGCTAGACTCTTTGAAGCTTACAAAGAAAAACGTGATCTTGCTTATAGTCTAAGTGCCAATTTTTATATATGATACTCAAGGTACAATTTCAATACGTTTTGCTAACAGCCAGATCAATCGTAGGGCTAAATATCCCTCAGACACAATTAAAATATCGCTGTGAGTAAAAGCGCGAGGTCACTATTTGTATGCTTGATAGTAAGCGAAGTATCTATGGGCATCCAACTCTTCCTTGGTTTGGCTGTTTATAAAAAGTAAGTAATTTCTCAACGTATCTATAAATTGGCCGTCGGCACAAACTAGCAAAGTACCGACTAACACTACTCTAATCCACAAATTTTGTTTCTCAGAAAATAAGTAAGATCTGACGGGTCTGGGATCTTGGACTATAAATTATTGGTTCATTTCCAAAAAAAAATTTGGGCGTCCTAGTTTTATCACAAATTGCTCATAACCGTATGGTCAAATTAAGGTGACCTAGGCTATTTTTTTTTTGGACACTCGCCTTGTCTTCACTTGTCTGATTTAAATGAAAATTGGAATAATTTGTTGTGAATATAATTTTTATATATTCACATATACTCTTTACAATATTCCTTGGATTGCAGCTCGAATGTACGCGATACTGTATTTCTTCGGATTACCAGTGTCCCCTCTCAAAGAAGTAATTTAAAAAAATGAAGTATTAGTTAAATTGATAGTAAAGCAAGCCCGGATCTCTGATAATAAACTTAATAGACTGAATAAACATCTTAAAATGAACAATCAGGAGACGGACAAGAAAAGATTATCATCCGTTGTCCCTTGAGTTTGTATGCTCCGGTATATAGACCATAAAAGAGATGACAAATGTAGCAAAAAATGTGAGGTCGCTCGGATTTTAGCTTGTACCCAACCATTTTGAGATACTCACATTTATAATTTACTACAGAATCTCCAAGACATAATATTGAAACTTCAGGGGAAATTTTCGTAGAATGTGCATCATTTTGAAATATATGAATTGAGAAAGATGGAACTTTGAATTGATATATTTCACTTAGGCTCAATTATTATTCTAATTATGATTGCAAGTTTTCTGAATATAGCCAAAACATTTTGGAATAAATGTAAAAATCGAGCGTTATGTGTAACACAAATCTCTATTCACTCTACTTCCGGTATGAATTTTTACATATAAGAAATACCAATTTTAATGTATTATATATACTTCTAAATATGGCTGACTCGATTAATAATTTATATTCTTATAGTCAAAATTATCACAATTAATATTGGTAAAAAAAAGCCGAAGGGTTGAATTACTGATTCTATGCATTTAATTTTAATAAAAGTGACGTTTAGATCCGAATTCTAATAATTGTAAAGCTCAAATATTGAATAAAAAAAATTATGCGAATGTGAATTCGAGTTTAATTATTATTTGAGTTCGAGAATCTCTGGAATTCTAGTCGAAGCCTCACATTTATTAAAATATTTATTTTGGTTGACTTTTGAGAACAAAAATATAGCAAAAAAATATTGGTATACATAATAACGACTTGAAAAACTGCTGGAAATATAGGTATGTAATTTTGGTCATAAAAAATAAAATAAGTACTGTTGATTAATTCAAGTCATGATTATGTAGAATTATTGGATAGGTGCCTCATTTTTCTCCCAAATTATTATTTAAATCAGAATTTAAATAATTGGACAGGAAAAAATGAGGACACACCAAAACAAAATAAAATGACAATTTACCTTAATTTCCAAAACGATGAAACATAATTTTGAATTGAACGCCAAATAGTCTTCTGAAATCTTCTTTTGTTTCAATTTCACTACACCGAGAATTTCTTCAACACATCAAATTTTCTTGAAAATCTTACTTTTTTGGATAATTTTACAGCACGCACCGGCCTTAAATTACCCAGCTCGAAATAGCAGGGCACAAAATCACGTAGGACGTTTTATAGTCAACGAGGGATGCTCGATAGCAGCTGAACTCTCATAAAATGAATAAAAGTAAAGTTCGGTAACCGAACTCAACTCTAGTAAAAACGCAATTGTCATAAGGAAGTTGCTGCAGGAACAGGAAATCGGAAGATCTAATAACGTATGTCTCATAAATGATCATTATCGATGGATGGTAATATTCTCCATGATTTGAATTTTTGCTGCAACTCCTCAAATTATTGTAGAAAAATTCTACATTAGGAATTAAAAGCGGATATAGTTATATTCTAGAAGTTTTTGGCAATTTACGCGTAAAATTCTACATTATTTCTCGATTTTTTCGAATCGTTTACCAGAAAAGTCCAGAAAATCTACAGCGTATAAATAGGCACCCCAAGAGTCACGGCGGCAGTCTTGGTTGAACGCGCATAGTGTTATCATGTAAAAATAAACTATCTTAATTGTTAAAGTGTGAATACAAGTATTGCTAGAGCAATTAAGTAAATATTGACGTATAAATAAATACAGTTGAACTGAAAGTTTTTGATGTGGAAATGCAAATTGGAACAGAAAGATCTTACGCAGGGTGCCCGGTTGAAAAAATTAGCCTGAAACAATAATCGCCCTCTTTCACCATATAATATATTCAGTTAAATTGATTCATAGAGCCTTTTTTGGGGTTACATATTGAAATGTGCTTTAAATAATACTAAGCCTACATTACAATTTTACATTTTCGGCACATAATTCCATAAACTCGTTTATTGAGCTAGCACGTTAAATTTTGCAGATTTTAAAGTCTCCTAATTTGCCTGAAAATAACTCAATTTGTACACGTGTACGAGAGAAGTACGTGCAAACAATTGCTAAACTAGGATTTTTTGTTTGAATTTTTTTTTGGCTTGATAGGGAACTGCTATGTCCACAAGGTAAAAACATTTTGTTCTTTCTTTTTGTCGAGAGCGAGGATGGAGTTTTTTGCTTATGATCCGAAGAGAATTTCTTAGGAAATAGACAACCAATAAGGGAAGTGGCAGAATTAACATTTGATTTGGATCGAGCTTTTTAGGGCGTTAGAAAAGTCAAGTTATAAAGTTTAAACAATATTACTACATTTGATATTCTTATTATCATTTAGTACTGAGGTTGGAAAAAAAATTTTCCAAACAAAAATCAAACAAATCGATTTTTTTTTTCATTTAAATCGGATTTCTTTAATTTGAATCACAATTTTTTTAATTTAAACAAATACCTCCAATTTTTAGTTTCATTTTTATCCAATTATTTTTACTTGTACTAAGTACATGAAAGTATTGTGAAACCGACAAAATTCACCTATCGAGATTTTGATGGAAATATCCGTTTTGAGCATACCTGAATCCATTTTGACTATTTTTGGCTTGATGTCGGTACGTATGTTCGTGCGTTCGTGCGTGCGTAACTCGCAAATCTCAAAACTGGTTGAACGTATAATGTTGAAATTTTGTATTTAAGACTGGTATAGGGTCTAGTTGTGCACCTCGCATTATGGTTCCAATCGTCTGTACCGAAAATACACGTTACTTGAAACTTTTTTCGAATTTTTCTAATAAATCTAGAATGATCAATCGTAGGATGTTGAAATTCAGTATTTGAACTTGAAGTTGTATCAGAATGGTTATCTGCTATTTTTGTAAGAATCGGCCAGGCCAGAAGTGCACTTTACTTGAAACTTTTTTTGAATTTTTTGCATAAATATAGAATGATTCGCCATAGCATATTGAAATTTCGTATAAAGAACTTCTATAACATCTTATTGTACATCTTGCATTATGATTGCGATCGGCTGAACCGGAAATGCACTTTACTTGAAACTTTTTTTTAATTTTCCGCATAAAATCAGAATGATCAGCCATAGGATACTGGAATTTAGCATTTGAAATTGCTGTAGCATCTTAATGGTCATATTCTTTTTCCGTAACAATCGGCTGCGCCGGAAGTGCACTTTATATGACAGACTTTTTGAATTTTCCGCATAAATTTTAAACAATCAGTCGTAAAATATTTAAATTTTGTATTAAGCACTTTTATAATATCTAGTTGTACACCTTGCATTATGATTGCTATCGACTAAGCTGGAAGAGCACTTTATTCGAAACATTTTTTGAATTTTCCGCAAAAATCCAAAACGATTGAATGTAGATTATTAGAATTCAGTATTTAGGACGATTATACCGTCTAGATGCTCATATCCTATTTTTATTGAGATCCACCGAACCAGAAGTGCACTTCACTTGACAGTCTTTTGGAATTTTTCGCATATATATATATATATATATATATATATATATATATATATATATATATATATATATATATATATATATATATATATATATATATATCCAATGATGTACAAGTAAGTCAGTTGATATTCACGTCAGAATCATGTTAACCCTATTTAAAACTATAGAGTTTGAAAACCGACTTTTTTCCGGACATAATTGACAAACTATCAAGCGAAATTTCTGTGCAAATGCATGGTGAAAAAGTTGATGTATTTTATACTCTGAGTTAATAATGGAGCTTTATATTTGATTTTTTGAAAATAAAAATAAATATCAATTACGCCTTTTACTCGGTACGAGTGTGGCAGACACTTATAGTGCACTGGGTAGATTAATTGATATTTCCTGAGCCGTATAGTGCGGATATCAGTCGTCAAACTACGGGTACTCTTAGCTTTTGTGGATAGTACGCCATAGAGTATATTATAATTCAATGAAATCCTACTAACTTTTTGTCCGTTGGTGGGATTCGACCCCGCGGCTTTCGGATTACAAAACCAGCATATTTACATTGAGCTATGAATACTTCTTTTAATTCTTGATACCAAATTATTCCGAAGAAGCTACCTCGCGACTAGGGAAGTTATTTTTTCAGAAAATGTGGGGACATGATATATAATACCATTTTGATATATTCATAGTATTAATAACAATCAATAACCGTCACCAATGTGGCGACAAGATATACTAGTACCCAATATAAGTGCTGCTAGTGCTAAAGCTATTGTCCATAAATAAACAACGCGATCTTTGGGGCAATAGAGGTGTTGTTCCTCTCAATAATATTTGTTGAATAGACTTAAGAAGTATTGCTCCACTTTCCATGAAGTTCGGTCTTGACTTAAAGTGATTATTATCTCTTTGAGCCACTCAAGAAGTTCAAGAGGTGCAAGTGATTATTTGATTCTAATGAGGAAGAGTTGGATGCGGTACATAATTGATTTGTAATTTGTATGAACCAGAATGAATTCACTCTTGTCTATGTATATCGATGATGTCCGTATAATTTTGAAAGCTTAATATTGTCGCAGTGATATGATTTAATACCGAAATGATTATTAGAAAAGAAGATGCGTTCATGTAGCTATGTGCGTAACATTTCTTCAAACGCATTCCAGTTATTTGCTCTGTCTTCAGGGAATCGTAAGGCATAGGAATTCATGTAGTCGTTCTTGTAACATTAGCAATAACTAGGTTCCACCGGATAAAATGCAGCACAGACATTTCAGGAAGGAGCAACGGACTCACCAAAGAGAATATTATACGAGTGGGCTAAACATCAAAGGAACAATGTGTATTGAAACTAAATGTAAGGTGATTCCGAAGGATCTAGAGGTTTTGGTAAACCACACTCTGCTCTACTCAGCTGCAGGGATGTTTTGATCTATAGGATCATGACCAACTTCTGATAGATTTTATGTTTTATCATATTAGCATGTCTTGTTAATAGTTTGGATCATTTTCTACGAATCTAAATAAAGTACAGAGGTATTTAAATTACTTTAGGTAATGACAATAATACATGTGTCAAAAAATGAAGTATAAGAGAATATAAGTGATATGCGAAAAGTATTACGTGGGAGTTCTGTTTCTTATTGAAATTCAGTGAAAGAGAGCAAATTGAAGACAATGTTGTGATGTTGTGGAATGGCTTGAACATTAAAGAGAGTAAGTTGAATGTTTAGCATTCTCCAGCTGTGCGAGTTGAGTATTGAGCCCTGGAGCGTCGCCGTTCGTTCGTCGACGAGGCCCTAACGCCACAAAACATGTGACGTGTGTAGCATCTTAACACGCAACCCTTCCATCACAAGAAAAACACCAACACACGATCCGTCTGTCTACATCAAACAATCAATCAGATATAACATCCCTTTTCTCCTTTTGAAAAATTACTACGAAGATCATACTCAACGACCATCTCGTGATAAAAATTGCTCTTCTTGAAATAAATATTAACTTTGTACATCAAAACAATACTTTACTAGACTTTGTAGCTTCAAATATGTTTTTTTAGCGATTTCAATGTACTTCCCATGATTTCATTCAAACCAAAAAGTTGTCGTCACAATGTTGGTCACAACGCGTTTCGTTCTATCGAACATCATCAGGTATGTACTAAGAATTGAATTGAAATGCGCAACTTGTGATTTGAATAATACCGGACAAAAAACATACCAATCAGCTAGTCACCTTCTCGACCATAAATACGCAGCGAGTAAAATTACATTTCAATATGTAATATGTAAATAACAAAGTAAAAGTCGCCCCATCAGTATAAAAATCACCCTCCAACCTTCACTCCTTAGTCCATACTTGATGATGACTGAGGGAACGAAACGAGTTGTGACCAACATTGTGACGAGTAATGTGACTGAGCTAGGTACATTGATGTACTTTGTATCAACATTGAGCATTATCTCAACCCCATTACTTTCTGAAAAGCTCATAGAGGGTAATATATTATATTCAATTATTATTGGAACGATAAATCTTGCGAGCACTTGTGAATCGTAGAAGACGTTTGAGATTAGAGCTTATAGTAAAAGTCTCCATTTCCATTGTTGGCCTTCCAGAATTTGTGTAGCTCTAAACGGTCAATTATTCTTCCCAAATTTAGAGGAGAGTTTTTTTTTGTTGGGATCATTTAAGTTGTGAGTAGTTTGCTTGAATTTATGGAATAATTTCATTTCAGTTGATTTATTGAAAGTACTGTTGTGAAACTAAACAGTATCATCGCATATTTGTTTTGTTTGAATTTCATTAGGGCTGGAAAGAATCAATTACACAAATGCACTTTTTGCAGCTTGTTTTCGGGTAGTGTGAATTTGTAATTGAGTTGTTTTTGCCAGCAATGCTCCAATACAACCCTGTTCACACTTGGCATAGGGGTGAAAGGTTAAATTATTGTGCTTGTGCGCAATTGATCGCGCATTACGGAAATTATTTTCTGATCGCACTTAGGCGAATTTTAATTCCTACCACTTGACATTTTTTTAAATAATGATATTGGATTTTCACATTGTAAATAACCCTTTTTCGGAAACAACTGTTTATCTTCAACAGAAATGTCATTCCATTAATGGATATTTCCAGCACCAAAAATTTATTTCAAAACTAGTCGTAAGCATTTTTTAAATTGAAGAATCCAATTTACGATTATAGAAGTACACAAAAATAGAAATTAGAATGTAAACGAACTGAAATATTTTCTCGTTTATGAGATTTAATACTCATCTTGAGATCAAAAGACAAGACACAAAATTGGTTTCTCTTTCTCTTTGAGTTCAGAACATCTGGACAAACGATTTCTGTTTTATTTTACTCAAGAACCCCAAATATTGATGTGCCTACTACTATCTTGAAGCTGACAGGAAAGTTTTCGAAGAAATTTCGTTGATATAACAACTGTGCCACTTCAAAAATACATGTCATTGAAAATATAGATTGATTGATTGGAACCTTGCTTTAAAAACGGTATGAGATTTATTGGGATAAATAAGTGAAACTAAGTTCGAATCAGATTTGAAATCCATTTTATTGGCTTTGGAATATTTTTGATATGCGTTCAATTCAACCACAGTTCTGGCTTTCAGAAAATGAATTGAATTTGGAGCAGACTGGAACTATGAGTATTCATAACTTGGTGCAAATGTACTGGCTTTGCAATCCGAAGGTCGTGAGGTCGAATCTCAGTTTCAGACCAAAAAAACAGTAATATTCCGTGGTGTACTCTTAATAAAAACTAAGAGTAACTGGTTATCGCAATCTACAGCTTAGAAAATATCAATCAATCTTTCAATGTATACTATAAGTGTCTGCTACACCCGCATCGGGTGAAAAGCCTGATATCTATTCACTTTATTATTTAGAACTAGAGTATGAGTGGGTTCTGATCTACTTTCCATTCGCATCTACGAATAGGTGAGAGTTGAAACGGATCTAAATATAAACTCAGTCTTTCTGATTATGCACAAGGCTGTTACACTCTGGTGGATCCTTTAGTTTTTAGGATTGCTATTGGAAATTGGAGTGAGTAACTTGGGTATGCTGAAATAGCAGTTGTTGCAGGTCTCCCTTTGATGTATTCACCAAATAAAGTACAAATATTTCGATTAAATTGCGGTTTGAAAAGTATTATTTCACTATCTATCCTCAGGAGCTTGATGTTATTGTTTCATTGTTTGACCTCAACCGAAAAGAGCCACACTCTAAGATGAAAGAAAATCGAAGATTGTTCATTTAACCGCTGTTGTAGTGACCATATGTACCAAAGACCAAGCGAAAATATGGCGGACGTGACAAGAAACACAGAGGATGCTCCACAAATATTAAGAAATATTATATGCAAGTGTCGCTTCAAATCAAATGCAATACAATTCGAAACTATTCAATATGAATTGAATTGAATATGAGAAAGATTTAGATGCAGACTTCTTGCAACTTATTATTCATGTGGTTTCAATCATCCAACATAATTTTAATATTTGGAGTATTTATAGGAAGGCATGAAATGGTAAGAATCAATTTCTTGCTCTTGTGGAACAAGTGGATGTCTTTTATAGTAGAATTTTATTTGGGTTCCTCGAGAGATCTCGAAACGGTTAGTGTTTAAATCTGGCTACGACATCGGTCGTTCGATGACCCTCAGGAATTCATGATCGTGCGTGTCTTGTTCTTGTCTGATATCGAATATATTATATGTTATGAGGGACAGTGCAAAGAGCACAAAGTACATGGATGAAGGCAGTAGATAAGTCACATCCCCGGAGGCCGAATTCTACCACCGCTACAGAAATGAAAAAAACATGTAAAACAGTATGTGAATTATGTACCCTGGGCCTTTGCCACTGCAGTCATATGGGAAGCCCGGAGTCTGTACTCCTGTCTCTGGAGACTTAGTCTTTTTCTTCTCGCATTTCTTCATCTTTCTTCGCTATTTACATATTAAATGCTTCACGTAAATAGACAGTGATATATCGTCCAGCATGCGAGATGTGATCTTGAAAAGACCTTCAAAATAATTGCTTTTCTGTCATATTACGTACTTATTTATAATTTATTCATTAGACTATAAATAAAGAGGTGTCACTGAACCAAAAAGACGCATCAAGTAAACGAAAAACATTTTATCAAGGCCAAAATATTTATTGTCATCGATTTTATTATTCGCAGCATTCATCAATTCGATTTGGGAATTTAGTGACACAAGGAAATCGAATGCGGAAAACATTTTTTACAACTCTGAAATTTCATATTTTGACGGTTAATAAAGAACACATTAAAAAAGAACGAAGCCCAAATATCCATCGAATGGATCGGTAACAGGTGTGGTGTATCAGCATAAATTTCCTCGTTTGTATGATGATAGAGTTTATTTCTCGTATTTTTTCCATTGGATGAACTATCCTGTTTGGAATTAGTCATGAAAAAATTATAGTCCTACCGTACCATGGGAACAGATTAAATCAAGAAGCTTCAATGACCTTGGGTTTGAGTAAATTTTTCTCATGGTCAATGATGGACGAGAGCCTTGAAATCCTCGGTACCGATTTAGTTTTCGAGATCGATACTAAGACTAAGTGCTACGAGACCAACACGACCAAGACGATTTCAAGACTAATATGGTCTTGGTCTCGAAAATCTTGAAAGTTTGCAAACGAATAAATTGGCTGTCAGACGAAGTCGTCAGATAGCTCATTTCCATTCAGCTATGGAGCTACCAATTTCCCTTGATTATTTTATTCTATTCGTTATAATAAAGTTGACTTTTTCAATTCCTACTTATTTCCAATCTTTTCCTCACCTTTTAAGCTCCTTATTTTTATTATTAATCAGTGGTGTAGTGGCAAATCTTCCAGTGTGGGAGCGCTAAATATATTTGACAAATTATAAGGCAAGTCGTGTTTATATGCTTTACTAAAATGCCTACAATAGCCAAAGAGTATAGAATTGGGATGTATCTGAGCTCGCTTATTAACGCTGAGTTTTCAGGAATTCATTAAATAATATGAATGATTGAGGCTGTGGAAGACCAGTGTGGGAACGCCGTTCCCACGCGCTCCCGCTCCACTGCACCATTGTGAATAATAAACTACGTAACACAATATTTGATGGTATTCCCACTTGATTTCAAACTTGAGAGGGTACAAAATATAATCATGAGTATTTTGGATGCTTGAAGAGCTGAGATTTTGTGCACTTGCGGTTTGGCGATGTGTCACTGAATGTGTGATGTCATTAAAAATAAGTGCAAGTTAGTGGACTGGTAACTAGAAAACAATTATATTAGATGTCCTTTAAAGTTTTGAGACCGATACCAAGACTTCAAAATCGAGGACGATACCAAGACCGATATTAGGATCAGTACCGAAACCGATACCGATATCAAGACTGATTCTGCGTTCTATTCAAAAATATGTAGTACAGAAATTAATGACTGTTTCCTCTACTAATGATACCAATTTTATATGTCTGAGTTATTCGATAAAAGGTACATGTGTTGCAAGCTAAAAACATCATTTCCTTTGGATTTTTACATGAGGTTTCATGTAGTTATATAAGTAGATGAATTAAAGTCGGTAAGCATCTTCTGAAGTCGAGAGATACTAAAAGCATCCTCGTAAGAATCTTTCTGTCGGAGCTCACATTTTTGACATCTCCATTAGAATTCGTCTCACAGCCGCAATAAATAAACCGAGCATATCTTCTCGTGTCACAATATATTTATTCTCCATTTTATCTCATAGAATCCGAATCTAACATCCTACACCTCTGAAGCCACTGAGACCTGTCAGAATTGAAACACTGACAACTGGCACAACATCCCTTGTTGACACGTCCACCAGACACGTACGAGAACTACTTACGGGAAATTTGACACTGACACAAATTTACGGAAAAAACGAGGGTTCCGAAAATATTCACCGAATTGTTGGGAACAATCGATGTGAATCTATGGAAATATGACTATGAAGGATTTATTACATTGAATTTTTTTATGTAACTTTGGAAGAGAGGTTTCAGATTAGAAATGACACTTGGATTGAACCCAACTCAAGCCCTCACCAATTTCTTTCAAAATTAAATTTTGCAAAACGGATATTTGCAAGTGGTTTTATGAAGGTCATTCATAATGCTTTTGCGTTGAAGAAGGCTTTTAAGAGTGTCTGAACAAATGCTCAATAAAAAAAAAACGAAATTGTGATTCTTGCTCTGTGTTTAACCACTTTTAATATCAGCATAGGGTGAAGTACCTCGCGAGTTATAAGTAATTTAAAAGTTAAAAATTGTTAGTGGAGCTTATCCCAAGGCAAGTTTACAATTCCGTCATCTCTAGCAGTCCCTAAATAGCCTTCTAGGGACACCAAACTCTATTTTAAGTTGAACGAACATTTTACAAAGCTGCCCATTTATTTTTGCTTATAAATATTATAGAATATTGCATAAGTTATAAAGAGAATTTTGCGATTTACTCTATTGCAGACAAGAAGAGATTTTTCGTATGTTATTTAATATGTGGAACAGATCGGACAGTCTTGATAGAAAAGTGAAGCTCTAACGTACTGCGATTTGAGAGAGTCCCTAAATTGAATCGAGTTATTATGATTCTGAATTTTCTTAATGTAATTTTTTTTTACAGGACAAATGACAAAGTAACAAGTAAGTATTGTGAAACCGACAAAATTCACCTATCGAGATTTTGATGGAAATATCCGTTTTGAGCATCCCTGAATCCATTTTGACTATTTTTGGCTTGATGTCGGTACGATTGTTCGTACGTGCGTTCGTGCGTAACTCGCAAATCTCAAAACTCGTTGAACGTATAATGTTGAAATTTTGTATTTAAGACTGGTATAGGGTCTAGTTGTGAACCTCGCATTATGGTTTCAATCGTCTGTATCGGAAGTGCACTTTACTTGAAACTTTTTTCGAATTTTTCTAATAAATCCAGAATGATCAATCGTAGGATATTGAAATTCAGTATTTGAACTTGATGTTGTATCAGAATGGTCATCTGTTATTTTTGTACCAATCGGCCAAGCTAGAAATGCACTTTATAGTTGAAAGTTTTTTTGAATTTTTTGCATTAATATAGAATGATCCGCCATAGCATATTGAAGTTTTGTATAAAGAACTTCTATTACATCTTATTATACATCTTGCATTATGATTGCGATCGGCTAAACCGGAAGTGCACTTTACTTGAAACTTTTTTTTAATTTTCCGCATAAATTCAGAATGATCAGCCATAGGATACTGGAACTTACCATTTGAAATTGCTGTAGCATCTCAATGGTCATCTTTTATTTTTGTAACAATCGGCTGAGCCGGAAGTGCACTTTATATGACAGACTTTTTCCGCATAAATTCGAAACAATTAGTCGTAGAATATCTAAATTTTGTATTAGGCACTTTTATAATATCTAGTTATACACTTTGTATTATAATTGCTATCGACTAAGCCGGAAGAGCACTTTATTCGAAACATTTTTTTGAATTTTCCGCATAAATCCAAAACGATTGAACGTAGATTGTTAGAATTTAGTATTTAGGACGATTATACCGTCTAGATGCTCATATCCTATTTTTATTGAGATCCACCGAGCCGGAAGTGCACTTTACTTGACAGTCTTTTGGAATTTTTCGCATGAATTCGAAACGATCAGGTGTAGAAATTTTGGTATTTCAGCCTGCTGTAGCATCTGAATGATTGACTACTATTTTCATAACAATAGACTGAACCGGAAGTGCACTTCAGTAGAAATTTATTTTTTAAGTTTGCGCATAAATTCAGATCTGTTGGTAGTCGTAGAATTTTGGAAATCAGTATTTAGGAATGTTGTAGTATAAGAATAATGGCCTACTGTTTCCATAGCAACCGACTTGACTGAAAGTGCATTTTACTTGACAGATTCTTAGAATCTTTTGGGTAAATCCAAAACGATTACCTGTAGAACGATGAGATTTTGTGTTTGATTATATATATCCAATGATGTACAAGTAAGTCACGTGATGTTCACGTCAGATTTTTATTGAATAGTTATTTGCACCAAGTGATGGTTGCGCGATCGAGATTTGCACATCACTTGACTGAGTATGCATGAAAACTTGTTTTACAATGAATTGTCAAACATATGTCAATGAGTAAGCTACTAAAAAATATCTCAGAAAATAGGATTTTATTGAAAAACTTTTCAGCTGAAGGAGATGAGTTTTTTTCTGTAGAATACAATACATGAAAAATTTGGCGTATTTCGCTGAATAAAGTGGAGGTAGCCATGGAAAATGCCAATCAAAAATCGATTCAAGGTCAAGAACAGGATAATATTAGAGGTGTCTTTCATTACCAAGTAATTTTTGTATTGTTGTGTTGCTAAATTGTTGACGAAAGTTGATAAGATCAGTTGAAGTTATTACTTACCTAGTACGCTACTTTTGACAGCTGGATATTCATATCCTATACCACTTCCTTTGCTGTCTATATCTGAATTGAGTTTTTGTTCTGATTTGCCGATCTCGTTCAGAATGGACTGATATTTGGAACCTGGATATAAAAATTATTTTAATAATTAAAAACTTAAGTTTTACAAACAAACAATGATTAGAAAAGAATTTGATATAAAAAATGTAATGAATAGTAAATCTATATCCCAATTTTAGCAATTCTGAATAAATATTAAATGTGAGTAACCCCAAAATGAAGGATGTGTAATTGGGGCGAAGCTTGGAGGGAAAACACAAGGATTCGTCACAATATGAATTCCTGAGGTGATTACTGATAAGATTGTAAATAATTCATATTTGGCATCCACGGAGCAATGATGTATGAAGCTTTTCAATCTTATTTTTCGTGAAAGTTTTGGAATCCCTGCAAAACGACGTAATCTATGATGCTCAAAATCCGTGAATTTGTCCATTTGTTGACTTGCGGATCCGTCTGGGTGGGTGTTATTTAATCCTCGGCAGGGCAACGTCGATTTGCCGGGAGCATCAGTACCTAGGAGTACATCTACTGCCAGGCTAATTTAATAAGCTGATTCGACATCAGAGTTTTCCTGATCCTGCGACGCTTCTAATGCTAACAACCGGGCGGAGGGACAATTTTATTAAAGGGGGCACTACAGAACATTTGAGATGAGAAATTTATCATTCAAAGGGCACGAATAATAAGTAAAATTCACTTTGATTTGTTGATGATCAAGAAGCTAATAACTTTTGACATCAATAGATTGAAACAGAAGCAGGACTGTTCTTTATTGAAATAAGTTTCTTCTTCTGGGGGCAGTTTTCATATCTTCAACAAATTGTTTCTTGGAAAAGGATTACGACTAGCGTTTTACATTCCACATTTGACATTTATATTTCTCATTCCATTGCATCTTTTCCTTGAGCAGTTCTTCGGCATTAGTTGTTTTTAGAATTCTAGGGCGGATATATTCGTGAAAGATTTGACGTCTGAACTGAAGGATCTTAAAATTCCCCCTTCACGTAAATCAGGCAGTCCCTCTGTGCGTTCGAATGATGTACTTTCTTCAATTACTTAGTAAATTTCACTAATTAGGGTGATTATTCATACAATTAGTTGTCTTTTATATAAATCAGTGACGTTACAGGGATTCTCAAACAAATTATTACAGACAGCTGGATAATTTCAATAGTATTATTAATTGCTAAGGACATTTTTATTGCTGAATGAAATTTGATGGGCACTTGTAGATATGAGGGTGGAAATTGTTTATGGACGATTCTCCGCTGTTTGAAGAATATTTGAGAGTACATTTCTGCAAAATTATGACCCCTACTCCCTACATTGTATCTTATCTTTGATGTTTAGACCGGATGTTTGACCCAATTTTTTTCTGTAATTTTGCGTCAACAGAACAGTAATAATTGTGCCCTCGAATTCTCACGATTGTATTCTGCGAAAATGTGTCGTTCGGAGTTCGCGGCACAATCTGCGTCTTCCTAACGTAAAAACCGAAATTATATTTCGATACAGAGTCGTGGAGTTAGCAAACTTTTGAAGATTCGCGACTCGCAACTGCTGGCCGAAACGTTCCTCCATTAAAAAACTTTAACAGATTTTTCTTTTTATTCTAGTCAATGCGCGATTTTCTCGTGATACTATACGAAAGTAATAATAAACATTGAAAATCAATATATATATATATATATATATATATATATATATATATATATATATATATATATATATATATATATATATATATATAAAAGTAAATTAATTTTTGAAAAAGTCTTGTCTGGCTTATTACGGATTGGCCAACTAGATTTACATTCAGTATATATATATATATATATATATATATATATATATATATATATATATGTATATATATTTTCAATAACTTACCAAAGGGAATATATTAAAGTGGAACATATAATGTGGAGCTTAAATTATCACGGAAACATTTGAAATATACAAACAATTGATCTATCAAATGAAAAAAAAACTACAATTGATGAACACAAGATACTACAGGAAATTATGACGTCCAGCGTAAAAATCAGGACGTAAACTCCAAACAAATTGTTCGTTGTACAATATTTGTACAATGCAATTTGAAATGTCCGCGACATGCTAATGACAACATCAATATTCATTCCGCCATTGTGTGCACGGTGCCACGGTGCTGAGTGCAGATTGCAGATGTGCAGGGTGTTTGGTTAGGGAAGGAATGGTTTATACACTGCTAACAAACTCTAAAATATTTTTATAATACTCCAGTCGAAACATAAATGCATTCTGCGAATTACCCAGACATGTTGATCACATAAGATTACCCTGAGCTTGAGTAAACTAAATTTTATATATATGAAATTGAAATTTTGGGATATTAAATTTGTTTGTCATACTGCCAGCTTTTTATTTTTGGATATTAAAATATTTACTATTCATTAATAATTATAATTGAATTCATCATACAAAATAAACAGTTGAAAATTATTTTTTTTTTTGATAAAAATATAACCTATAAATTGATAGCTTTTTCCATTCAATGATTGAATTTCAAATTATGAAAAAAGATATTGATACATTATCCGGTATATGGATTCACTGAATTCAATTATATTATCTAATTGCACGATCTATTGGTTCTGATTATGAACTAATTACCAGAGTAACCCATGTAATTTTTTTAATAGTGTATAAACCATTTCCATGTGGTGTACAGAATCTCTCACTTACTTTTATCTGTGAGATGGACTGTTAAAGAAGACGGGTTCCCGTACACTGAATTGTTGAAGGTAGCATCTCCAGATCCGCTCCAGGAATCCTTTGAACGCGAGGTTTCCGTCGTTGTGGGCGTTGGAGAAGTTGTCGGCGGTGAGGATGCTGTAACAAGATGCACCAATGTGTCTACGGCTCTTATTGACTACACCGCAGACAAAAACTAAGAATAGCCAAAAATATTGCAAGAATCTATGAATATAGGAATTTACAACAACAAATCATCAGGAATGTGAGGAGAAAATCAGATCTGAGTTTTTTATTTAAGTAAGTTTCATTGTGGATGATACTAGTCTCGTCAAAATTGAAGGAGTGTCCTGTGTCGATGCAGTTAATAACTACAGCATAATCGATCAGTTTTTGTATGCTATCAAACTATCATTATCAAATTTTAATGATCAAGTAGCTTGCAGAATACCAGTTTGAGAAAAAAGATGACCTGTACAAGACGAATATGTCAATGAGAACAGAATATCAGATGCAGTACTGAAAAAAGCTGATCTTGTCATACATGATGATGATAGTTTTCGTTGGGAGCAATGCACCTCCTAAGTTCTAAGGTATATTTTGAAGTAAGATTCTGTTAGAATGCTGTGTGGATGTTCCGCAGTATGAAGGCAGTGTTTCGTGATATGTGATGGACTGCAGTTAATCTAAATTGAGACAGCCTGTATGTGGCAGGTTGCTATAGCGACAACACGTGTTGAACAGGGTGTTACTTTGCGAATCTTGTCACGTTAGAAGATGAAAAGGGACCTCAGGGAAATACCGACGAAGAAGCAACTAACTCGCTTGCCAGCAGAAGGAGGAAGATGCTACACCACCCGCGACTACAAAATTGGATAAAACAGAACAGATACGAATGCGATGAAGAGGACTACTAACATCTCTAGTCTTATAGTGTTTTATGTACACGCATACCATATGCACTTCAATATTCCACATCAGCATGCCTGAATTATGAACGAGTCTAAAGGTTTTCACGTGTATTACAGTCCGAGAAATATGCTGCCTTATGAAAAAATTTTTAAGCCCAGAAGCCAGTTCCTTCCTTGATCAAAATTACCATTCCATTTTCTCACATTGTTAACTTCTTACAGCACAATTCTTTTGAAATTAATTAAATATATAAATATATATATATATATATATATATATATATATATATATATATATATATATATATATATATATATATATATATATATATATATATATAATATATATATATATATATATATATATATATATATATATATAGATATATAATCTATAACAATCTCAAGAATTGTGTACCATCATCAATAGAAAAATGCCTGAAAATTCCTATGCAATATTTTTTTTGAATGAATCAAGATTACATCAGAAATAATGGAAATTGATGTGTGAACGTAATTATGATGAACTATTTCACATTGCTTAGTTGCATCTTTTGCCAATAGTGCAATGCAGATTTACTTTGCTTCATATTTTGTTGGCAAGTACTTGAAGTTGACAGACTTTTATTATTGAATTTATTGTTTTCTCTGTAGTTTATTTAACAAGATTATGAGGCACAAAGTTACAAATTTATAATATTCTCTGACAAATACAAAATGCAGTAAAGGTTTTCTGTAAACTGTCGTTGTGTCAACAAAATTATTAGGAGTAAAACTGAACCCCGTTGATGAGAATCCTCCATTCTTATCAATGTTTTTCGGAAAAAATTATTTCAAGATATTAAAGTTTGCTTGGCTTATCTCAAACATGTTGTGAATAGCTGAATGTGTTGGTAATACTATGATCCTTGACCAAAATAGTAATTTGAACATTGTTTTGACAGTCGAAAGACCTAAGGCAACAACTCATTTACAATGCTAATGTTGGGATTGAAGATTAGAGTCCTATGTAAGATATAAGTATATGAGATCTTCTTCTATTGAGAGCAACTACAATGATAACATAATTGTTGTTTTTATGTGCGAAGAAATAACACCAATTGAGTTTATTTGAGATACATTGTAGAAAGGATGAGAATGGATTTTTCAAGGGACTGAAGAAGTCTTGGAAGTACTGATGAATTTTGTAGCATTTCTCTCTGAAGTCAAACAAAATCGACATGTCATGTCCTTGATAATTTTGACATAGCGAGTACAAATAGCGGTTGGTATGCGATTGACATTGTTATGTTTCGCTTTCACACTTTTCACACTTGTTGTGGAGTCCATACAACAAAGCTTGAAGGCGTCGAGGCGAGGACACAATAGCTTTAAGGCGTGATAGCAACGCTGCGGTGACCGCCGAGACGTGCGTGGACGTTAGAGGATGTTAACACGTTTACTTGTCATGTGTGACGTGAGTGTGTGAAGTATGGCTGATACATTATGGAATAGCAGGAGGTGAACCAGATATTCCCAACAGTGGAGAGCAACTTTACATCGTGCGTAAATTCTGACGATTAATATTTACCTATAAATTTTTTACACTTCTACTTTTTTTGTACCTAGTATGAAAATACGAGCAAGGGATAGGAATTTTCAAGCCTTGAAACAAGAACAAGAAAATGATGCATATTTTAGAGCCTTTTTACTTAAAATATAGGTCGTTTCGTCCAGCTCCTCAAATTATTGACCGCTTAGGAATTTCTTCTTTGAATCTGGTGAAAATTGAGCATGTTTCAGTACAGTATAAAAGGGATAAAATATGTGTAGATGGAATTGAGAGTTAAAAATATGTCTCTTACGTATTTCATAACAAAAATCGAATCTATAAATTTACTGTATTGAAAAAAGCTTAGAAAAGAATCAAATAAGCGTTTATTCCTATCCTTTTTTTCCCATATATTACGAATCTTCTCGACCTTTTGGGATTTGCTCGATCAAATGAGTGAGACAATAATAGAGGGATTTTTTTGCAAGAATCAAGTCTTCGAGTAGATTCTGTTTAATCAAAGTTGGTGTTTTTCGTTTCCACTGTAATGTTCTCTCTCAAATACTACTAGAGTCCCCAAGATATCTCAAAAAAGTCATACAAAAAATTGTATCGAAAGATATCGTAATATATGTGAGTATTAAAGAAGTTTAGCTTGATTAATTTCCAGCAGAATCCACTTAAATAGTCGATTTTGCAAAAAATACGCAGAAAATCTTTCTCTATAATCCTTTTCCCACTGTATTAAGCTATCTGTTATAGGTCAAAAGATATATTAATTTATATGAGAGTCTGCAGTAAATATGAAGAAGGGTAATTGGATAAAAACTTTCAGTGGAATTCACTTACATAGTTGATTATTGCATTGAAATACGGAAAAAAAGTATTCCTTTTTAATCGTCCTGCTTACTCTATGGGAGTATTCTCAATAGCTCACAAAAAGTATTCTCTAATTCAGTTCTCCTAGTTTTTCATCGGAATTATTTGAAAGACTTGTTTCTTGCACCATATTACTTCTAAAACATTCATAATTATTCTCCTCATAGGACGGAGCTTTTTCCAACAAATTTTGAGAAGCCCCCAAAAAGAATCCCAATTCGCGAGCCGCAAAAAAAATTGATGGGGTTGTTGGAATGAGGATACTTTCCTTTAACTGCATTATAATTTCTGTGCATCGAACAGATATGTTGATGAAAATTATTTTGTCGTGTTGTAATTTAGAATCAAACATTTTTTTCAATGAATGAAGAAAGTGAGGGGTTTCAAACTCGAGAATAATTTGACCGATCGTCAACACATTTGGCTATACTTTGCGATGATTTTACAGCAACATAAAAGGTGATCGATCATATTCTTGAGAAATGAGCGTCAAAATAGCACATTGCTTCCAAAATTGATGTTGACACTCACGTATGAGGCAAAAATATTCCAACCAACAAAAATCACAAAAAATTCCATACCTTGAATAAATATTATTGGACTTTTTTTTCGGTTGTGATTGGAGTGGAGTTGCTTTGTAAAGATTTTTATTCAATAACGTTTGCATAGTAACACAATACAATACATCATACTCTGCTTTAATAGGACAGGATTGGGACTTCAAATGTTTCAAATTCTGACGGGATCTCATGTTCCATTTCCAGATTGTGGGAAGTATAGGGATTCCTACATTCCGGATTATAGTTTTGATAGTGCATCGAAAAAATTGCTGTGTATTGAAGAGAGTTTCTTCGGGCTAAAAGAGCTTGAACTGAGTGAGAAATAATGCGACACAACTCCTTGGCTACGAGTTGTGTGCAATATTCAACGAAATAAAAGTTTTTTACTTATGAAAAGCACGTGAATAGTTAATGACAGTCTATAGAAATTCGATGTATTTAATAAAAAAGTTCAGTGGAGCGTTATTGGTTTTTTGAGGGCTGAGTACATTTTCTGAATAGAAATGTCGAAGTATAAATAGAACTGCTTTAATCATTTCACAGAGTTGCTGTCGCATTCGTTAGATTCGCACTCTACTTACTTTCATTACTTGATACCGTCCTTCAACCTTTGGGAACTTACACTACGTTATATTTGAACACTGTCGCTCTGTTTGTACTCATACGTACGATATAATGGTCTTAAGTACTTGCTACTACATCTCATTTCTAAAATGTTTGTTTAAGTGAATCAAGAATATTGTTCAAAATTATTCAAGAATAAAATTACAGATCATATGATTAAATTTGACCTAAATGTATATGAACGACATCTACTAATGCAGAGGCATGAATGTTTGTGTGTGTTTCATATAATAATATTTTGTGAATGAATAAATTTTTTTTTGTCATTTTACGAACGGAGCTTTGAGGTTACATTTATATTTTTTGGGTTATCTTATTCATTTTAATAGATTCAGAATCTCAACATGCGATTTTTACTTACCAAAATGTCTGCAATAAACGTAATTTATACACAATCTCTGAAAAATTAATATTATTTCCATGCTAGGTGCTTTGGTGCATATTTCTTGCAAAAGTGCTAAGTTGTCATGCACTTGTATCCGTGGCAAAACAAAATATTGATGTTGTCTTAAGATTGAACACAATCTATTTAACGATATCGTCTAGAGTATGGATCTACGTACGAAATGATGGATTGGGTGTGTTTCGGTGAGACAAGTGTGAGAAATGTATACTATGAATTAATAGGCTTGAATTGGTACGAATGTGAACATGCTCCGATTGTCTTCCTAAGTAATAAGCAAATTATGCTCGACGCTTTGAGATAATTCACTGATAACTGCTGAGTATTTATCTATAATCCAGAATTATTTCCTGTTCAATCAATTTTGCACAATAAATAGAGAGGGAGCAAATCTTATGATCGTGAAAAACTCTTATTAAAATTTAGTCTAGCTTTCGGCTTTATTTTATAGCCTTCATCCGGACATTGGAAAACATCATCTGCGCAACTAATATACAAATAATTTCTAATTTTGGTAGAAAAATGGGAGCTGACTAACACAATTTTATGAATAAATACAGAAGAAGGCAACATATTGAGAAATCTCATTCGGGAATGTTATTCGCAGCAATCAAATCTAACACGGAGTTAGATTGTTTTCTCTACAGGATTTTTTTTTTCAAATAATGTATACCAAGGTGGATTTGAGATTCAGACTGAAATTTATAAATGAAGCACCCAATAGTAGTTTTATTTTTTGATAAGGTTGAGCAGTAAAGTAGGAAAAGGAATAATTAGATGAAATTTTGCAGAGATACATGCATCAAATATTGAGCTTTAAAAATTTTTGACCATCTTTTTTCTTATAAAATTGATGTTGAAGTATACCTTTAATACACAGCGTTCAATAAGAAAATACTTGAAAAATAAATGACGAACATAAAAAGTTGATAAAAAATGTAAGATCCAAATAAAAAATATATTCTTTGATGGAAAACATTACTAAACTAACTCAACACAGAAATCAATATCCTCCACCACTTTGTAGATTATCTCTATAAACGTATAGGATAACGGACATTCTTGACAAAGTACTAGTTTAACTTGAGGAAAATATGGCGAAATCGCTCCCAACTTTGCCACATATATAAGAACAAACTGAAATACTTGAAGTGCTAATAATGATTGAGCTGCTTGCACTGTTCCTGTATCCTGAGATTTGTTCATACTCCTTCAAATTATAACTTAACTCATTTTCTATATAACAATAAAATATCGAGTATTGTTCTCCAGCTTCAGGTTTAGATGTTAAAGTGTTTAAAAGACACGTTGTATGCGGTAAATATTGAAGAAAGTTTGAGTGATGTCACCTCGGGTTGTGATTGTTCAATATGAAACATATCCTTCTTCTTGTGACAGAATTCTTGTTATTCACGTGTGATCGATCCATGACATGTGACAGATGACAAAATGTCACATTGCGACATATGGCTTCGGTGTTATCAACCTTGTATCTACGTTTTATATATGGAGAAGTAATATTGAAGCCAAATTCATTGGATTCATTCACAAAATACTTTCAAGCAAAGAGCAACATTTGCGAATTTGGAATTTAATCAGTATATTATCAGGAATTAGGTGAAATTGTATGCAAAGATTTGATGGACGGAGTTCTTGATAGATTCGAATAGGGTGAAATTTCATACGAATCATTAGAAAATGGCCTGATAACAAAATTTGAGTGCAGATTTCTGCTGAAACTATGGTAATGCATCCTTTCGTTAGAACTTGTTGAGGAAAATTCGGGCATATGAAAAGATTAGGAACGTCAAGTCCTTTCAGAAATTGAACCTATTTTTGTTCATTCTATATTAAAATTGAAATATAACAAAGGTAATTGTGTGTCTCTTCATCCAAGTGCCTAAATTCTCAAGGAGTTTCTCCAAGCAGATAAGACTAATAGGACGATGAACGAAACTTTCCTATTCTAAATTGGAGAAATGCACTGAATAAAATTAGTTTGTGATATGTTTTTATGTATGTGGTGGATTGGTAAATGTCTAGGTTAGTGTAAATTTTCACCTGGAGGTTGATTTAGCATTCATTATGGCTGGGGCCTTTGCCGTCACCTCTGCATCACGAGCCTCATTAACTTATCGCGCTTTAATTGTTCGATCTTATTCCGCGCGCCACTGCCGGCAACCGGAGATAATAACAGATGGAGCCACCGTGAGAACACTTTCCTCTACCCCCACCCGAACCCACTGGTAATTAAACTACGTAAAGTAATTAAGATTAGACAATACAGCGCACTGGGAAGACTTCCCGTGTGCTGCTATCTCACTGTACATCTCAATATTTTGCTCCAAAACGGAATAAATTATTTGTCGCGATTTCAGATCTTGTGACCGTAATTTATGACAAGAACAATTTGCCAAATTAGCACAGTCATCCACGATGCGACGCTTCGACGCCTCCAAGTCGCGAAAGCGCATACGACTTTTACATCAACAACGACACTTTCATTAATAAGTTATCTGAAGGAAAAACAATAATCTTGATGTTTCTTCTTATTCATCCATCATTGGTTGAACTTTTCGAAATGCATAACTGAATCTGAATCTTGGGATTGCTCTAAGTGTAGCTATCATTACGTGCCAGATTTTCAATCATTAAAAATTAGTTTTGAGAGTATTTCTGTTGTAGAATTTATTGAGAAGTACTAGAGAATGTAGGGACTATGTATATGTTATTTGTAGCTTTGAATTCGATGTTATTGTTGTAAATTATCATGCAATAGTATTTCCGGAATCTACTCGATGTAGCATTGAGGATTTTCTTCGGAAATATTTAAAAAAAAAAAAATTATCTTACTGTATAATCTAATGGTTCCATCCGTTTCTCCTCTAGGGTTCTTGGCGACGCATTTGTAGGTCCCATAATCACTGTTTTCGATGTTAGCAATAGTGAGCCGCATATGTGTTTTGTAGGCGGGAGAGCCTACAATGTTTTCTGTGTGATACTTGCGGGATTCATGGATCATGTGTCCATCCTCGCGAGTCCAGTAGTTCAAGGATGTTGGGTGTGCCTCGGTGAAGCATTCCAAGGTCACACTGTAGGCTAATGGAACACCTACTAGCTGGTGAGGGATCCACAGCATTGGGGGAACTGAAAAACAAGAGAATGTATAAGTCATTAGGTGAACATCGATGGTACATATTTGAGTTGACATTTTGACTGAAGTATACAGTATACACATTCATTCAAACTGAATTTAAAATTCCTATCACCCGCATTACTAATCATTTCTGAATAATACAGAATGGATGTTTTTGAATTGCGATTCGTCAAATCAAGATAATTCTGGGTTGTTGTTATTAATAATAAGCCACGAGTGCTTGAATTAAGTTTAAAATTAGAGAGCGTTTCCATCTTCCACTAAATTTAAAAGTCTATAAATAAACAAACAGTTAAGAAGTGGAATTGTTCTGTGTCTATAGAATACTTAAACAGAGCTCCGTCTTCCGCAAACAATAGACCAGAGACTGTGGCGTTGTCTGTGAGCGCTGAACGAAGAACAGCGAGCAACGAAACGAGATCAAGGGAAACCTCTAATGCATTTAAACAGCTTACAGCTAGTAAATGATCCTGTAAATAGTAGATTTTTTAAGGAGGGGAACGAACCAACGAAGGATCGGAGTTCGTAGGGCGCTAGTGTGAAATATCGCGAGAGATTTGCAGAGTAGATGCGAACAGAGCAGCAGCACTAACCGACAATACTGCTTTGCATGCTATAATGAAAATACATTTAACCATTGCCAGGGAGTTCAACCAAGCGAATTCCGAAACGAATACACTTCAATATACTAAAGAAAACACACGTTTCCACATCTTGCTTGCTATAAGAAGAACAGAACTCAATACCAAAATAATTAAAAAAAAAAACCGAGCAGTAATATACACCTTATATATTGGGTGTTCTCAACCGATTACTGTTAATCCATACTCTTGAATGAATGTGGTGCAAGAAAGTTAATTTCTCTCGGTAATCCATCTACGAATTTGAATGCTCGGCTGCAGACTGATCACAGACATTCATCTGCAGAGAATTCAGTGCAGTAGTGAGTACAGAACGGAGTACAGTGATTAGGATTCTGCAAAGCGTTGCGCATTTAGTCTTTCCCTTGTCTAGAATTCAGTGTTGTCACCAGTATAAATGTTACGTTAGACCTGATCTCTGAGCGCTTGTATTTATCTTCGGCAAAAGAAGACAGTGAACGATTTCCGACGACAAGGGATGGACACTAAATGTTAAAGAGAAAGCCCAGCCTTGTGTCCACAATTTGTGAGAAAGTAACTATCGATCTTTGCTTTCCATTTTTAATGATTGTGAAATCATTGCATATTATTTATCATATTTATTGCTCTTAATAATTAATTATGATTGTTACGTTTGTATCAATCAAGCTTCTTTTTGTTGAATAATATTTCCATTCTAGTACTCGTAATTCCTAATCTAGTTAATAATGTGTAACGTGCAAAAGTGTCATAATTCGTGAAAATAAAATAGGCCCTAAATCCGGCCCTGTCTGGGTAAGGCCTTTCATCTTCTTTGTATCGCACCGTACCGCACGACATTGCTACGCACAGTCGAAAATTCTAGTAACGCGTTCTCGACTCACCTAGAACATTCTGTATATATGAGCAAACGACCTGACTGAGGAACAGTGAACAGTGAATAGTGGAGTAGTGAATATCCAGTGAGAGATCAGTGTAATAAATAAATAGGTTATTAAAAATAAATATTTGTGGCCTTGTTGTTGAAGTTTAAATAGTAGTGAGTGCGAAATAAATTGTATAGTGTTTGCTTCGTAATACTTCGGAGAGTAAAACTTATTTATTTTTCTATTAAAAAGTGATTTTCATTTAAACAATGAACACTTCTTTAAGAGCAATAAACATTACAAATGGATTTCTTGGTCAGAATCATTAATTCGTTCTAATCTCCAAATGATGTTTAAGAATATAATGTTTTAAGAATACCAATTACTACTTTCAAGTACATTATGTAGTGCAATGATCTCAGAGCTCGGAATAACAAACAAAACACTATTATTTAGAAACAAATAAAAAAATTATAGTCTATTAGATAAAGCAAAATGGCTTGACATACTATACTGAAAAGTCCTAATAAGGACGAAACACGTGTCTACAGTTGCTGCCTTATTCAAGACGATGGCGTGAAAACTACTCCTCTGAATTTGTAATTGTTTATTTTTGTCAATTTATCAAATTCTGTTTCATGGACATTTTTGGAAGGTGTCTTTACAGCAATGAGGTATTATTGGAGTAGACCCAGCGCGTCCTAGGGCAGTCCACAGTTTGTTGTGATGTTGGCACTTACATGGTGAAGGGTTCTGAGAAGCGAAGGGAGTAAACATTCTTGTTATGCGGTTTGCCTGCTTCTATTTATGTTTGAGAAGTGCGCGCCTTCATTCTGTACTGTATGTATATATTTGTTAAAATAGAAGTAATAATATAATAATTGATACAAAATGAAAAAAAAAAACGAGATTTTTCCATAATCTCATAATCGCTACCTCGGCTGCATTATATTAGATGGCGTTGCTGCAGATTAAAACCTCTGCATGCCATGTATCAGTTCATTTTACATTAATTTGGCGGCCACAAGTCCGACGTTTGAAGCCTGCTATACTGTATTGAGGACGAAACATGTGTCTACAATTGCTGCCCTATTCAAGACGATGGCGTGAAAACCGACTCCTAAATTTGTAATTTTGTGAAACTGTACATAGTTTTATTTACTCTCTAACTGTTTGATTCATTCTGTGGCCTCTCAAGTAAGCAGTGCAATCCTTTACATATAGAGGGTAGGATCTTTTTTGTTCACTTGGGTTGGTCTGGAACAGTTCTGTAGCCATTAGAGAGGCTGCTGAAATTATTTGTAAATATTCCATGCCATGTATCAGTTCACTTTACATTAGTTCGGCGGCTGCAAGTCCGACGTTTGGGGCCTGCTATGCTGTATTGAAGAGTCCTAATGAGGACAAAACGCATGTCTATAATTGCTGCCCTATTCAGGACGATGGCGTGAAAACCGACTCCTAAATTTGTAATTTTGTGAAACTGTACGTAGTTTTATTTACTCTCTAACTGTTTGATTCATTCTGTGGCCTCTCAAGTAAGCAGTGCAATCCTTTACATATAGAGAGTAGAGTCTCTTTTGTTTATTTGCGTCGGCCTGGAACAGTACCACAGCTATTAGAGAGGCTCCTGGAATTATTTATAAATATTCCATGCCATGTACCAGTTTACTTTACATTAGTTCGGCGGCTGCAAGTCCGACGTATGGAGCCTGCTATACTGTTTTGAAGAGTCCTAATAAGGATGAAACATGTGTCTATAATTGCTGCCCTATTCAGGACGATAGCGCGTGAACTGACTCCTGAATTTGTGATTTTGTGAAACTGTACGTAGTTTTATTTACTTTCTAACTGTTTGATTCATTCTGTGGCCTCTCACGTAAGCAGTGCAATCTTTTACATATAAAGAGTGGGGTCTCTTTTGTTTACTTGCGTTGGCCTGGAAAAGTTCTACAGCCATTAGAGAGGCTGCTGGAATTATTTGAAGATATTCCAAATTTTTAATTAAAGAGAATTCGTTACTGTATAATGTAATGATGAGTCGTTTAGTGATGAACCTTGGAGCAGGAGCAGGATAAAGTGTGTATTGATACTTTCTAAGCTGATGATAGTTCGTGAGTTTGGGCTCTGTTGGCATATTCTTGTTATATCGGATGAGGGTGAAGCAACGTAACATTAGCATTTTCTGGTCGACTGCAAATACAACAACATAACAGCAAGTCGTCGCCAATCGCCTCTGGCATTCAGACATTCTAGCGTGCTTCTGCGACGACATAACGAACCAAGAAACCAGAAAGGCACGAGAACCACTCATACACTAACCAAGGCACGTATACGCCCAGCAGGTACACATCACTACTGAGAGACCCAAGTTTAGATCGAACAGAGATGCTTAATTGATTAACTGGTTTATTCATTACTCTTGAAAATTTCATGGAACGGTGACCAAGACTATGTTTTGAATATATTTTCCAGTTGAAGACTAGATTACTCCAAGCAGGTAATTTTTTGGAAGTGACAGTTCCCTACGATTTATAAAATCAGTTTTTGGGAACCAGTCGGAATTATTTTACGCACCGAGGCTCTGCTCGTAATTCCGTCTCTAGCATCATGGACATTCTGCAGGAATTCTGAGTATGTGAGAATATTACTTCCGGTCTATCTGCCGTGGTGTATGGAGTGTAGCGTGGCACGTGGCGCCAAACACTTTGTGGGAAAGTTGCGGGGAACTAGCGGTTTGTGGAAATATTCGTGGGAATTTGAAGCTAAATATGAGGTGCATAGTTGAACTTGATCTCAACTTTATCGAGATCTAACATTTTCAATAAAGCTATTGACATATCATTTAGAAATACAGGTCAATAGCATGTATGATTGATGAGCCACTTGGTGTGTTCGTACAAACCTAATTTTGTACCGAATTGAGAACTCAAAAATCATTGTATACATTATGGAATGGTAGCTCTAATATTAAAGTTCGTTTGGACTCGATTGATTCATGCTACTAATTTCTTTGTAGCAATTTTGAAAAATTTAAAAATTCAGACATGAAATGTAGAACAAATTTATTCGATAATAATATTGATGACCTGTACATCGTAAAAGTTGCGCGTGAACTCTTATTTTAGTTTATGTTCATACTTCACAAAGTACTTCGAAAAATATCGCTGTACTGTCACTTTACAAGCACTAAACACTGTCATTTGACTTTTATTTCATGTCGCGTCTTCTAAACAACCACTAAAACTGCATAATTCCAATGATAAAATAACATTTTGTACTCCAACGCCAAGAATCCGATTTACAAGATTTCCGTGATGTAGAACTCTAACAATTATCGTATGATAATTCACATAAATTTGAGTTTTATGTGCGCGCAAATGCAGCAAGTTTGAATGTAATTTTTCACGAAGCTGTCAACCCAGAAACAGTTTTACGATTTCAAATTGGATGACTTTAAATATCCATACATTTTAATTTGAAATAAAAAATTTGCAGTAGAAATGTTGAAATAATTGTATTTATTCTATTTAACTCATGGTTAATAGACCAGTGTTATTATTCACGCAGAAATTGATGCATTAGAGAAGTTAGCGGTGTATAAATGAATTAATGAGAAAGCGGAATGAAAGAAACCACATTTGAAATGGAAAGAGTGGAAGAATGAAAGACTCATCAAGCGTCAACCATCCCTGATTTGTTTATGATTTAACACAAACAAAAACAAATTGAATGCAAAGTTTTTCTGTACGTTGAAGCTTTTCCCCATGTGTGTATTTGTGAGTGGTGTGAGCTGGACAAAATGCGATGCTGAGATATGTTACCACAGAGATTCCCAAACCTTCAGACCAGTTTCTAAATCCACAAAAACCTCACAACCATTACTACTGTAGGAAATATGTTTTACTTAGTTTCAGAAGTCTGAGATTTGATTTCATATTGATGTACTTTAAAGTAACACCGGATGAATTTTTGAAAATATACCTTGCTACTAAATTATTGGAGTATTTTGTTATATACAAATGAAATTGAGTGGTCGGAGGTTTGATTTTGAGCAATATTTTTTCGTGAGGTCAGGTCGAAGAGCATGTTGGGAGTCACTGTATAGCGGGTTAGTCCACTGATGTTTTTCCTTTTTCCTGAAGCCTTAGCAGATGAATATCCCGTATCCCGACGTTCAGATAAAAACGTACAGGACCATCATCCATCAAGGTATTTGTTTCCATTTAGTAGATAAGTCTTCCATGTCACACGACTTGCATTTAGCTTCTATGAAAACTTTTGCCGCTAGCTGGTATAAGATAAATCTCGCATAAAATACACGAGAGGAGGCGAACGTACCACAATGGTTAGAGGTGCGAAGGACCAAGGATTACTGATAATCGCTCCTAAGTTTTATACCTAGGCTAGAAAGGTGATTGCTGGTGATCAAGGTGATCTGTGCTGGCTTACCGAACACCCGAGACAATTAGGGAAGGTTATCGGGAGACAATCTGTGTTGGATGCTGGCAGCTGGCACAATATCTATCACTGATTTGCTCAAGCTTACTAACAGAGCGCACGCAGTATCTTTGTGTCCATCAATTTTATGAAAACCATCTAAAATGAAGGTATGAACCAGAATATATTGAAAAAACAAATCTATTTATGTGATTTCTTATCATCAAAAATGTAAGAGTACGATAAGTAATGGATTAATAAAAAAATCGTTTATCCATCAGACAATCCTATAAATACAAGCATTTATTGTTATTTTATTGGTGTTTATATCTATTGAACGAATCCATTATGACGTAGATGTAGCAGTAACAGAGATAAACAATAGTATTAATAAAAAATGAGGATAATTCCAGAGCAAAGAATAGTACAAATCGGCAAAGTTCAAGAAAAGTAGTACTTGGAACAGATTATGACAATAAATCTTATAAACAAAGCAACAAAGGAAATACGAAAGGATGATATTCTTGCTTGTATTCGGATTTATTCTTATCCGTGCAGTTGTCAAGGAAAGAGAAACATACTTGTAAAGTTGGATGAAGGAATACGTAATTTCATTCGTCCACTAACAAGCGCATCAACAGTGCGCTTTGCACTTTGCACATTCATTTTACTTTGCACTTGCATTTCTGCGCAAAAAATACGACAAACCGACTTTCTCTGCTCTAGCAGGCGCGTAGTCTTGCTCTTTGTGCTCATAGTGCCGGATTTACGTATTTTCACATCCGGAAAGAAATTCTTGCACTATAATTTTACAGAAGATCTCTTTTGCTCTATAGCTGCTCATTAAAATCTTACATATTCTTGTGATAGCAGATAACATTTATCAAACACTTTATAATAATTTTTTTTTCAATGATTCATGCAACTAATCTATTATTTCAATTGCCTTACTTTGTTTAGACTTGGATCCGTTCCTGTATGTTAAAGTGCTTTGAGAAAACTGCAAGACAACGACACAAGTGCTGCAGCCATGCATATTACAAATATTTTTGTTATTTATTGCTTTAAACTTAGGACTTTCGTCTGCTTTACTGCTGGATCCAAAAACACATTTCTAGTATTATAAGAAACGCTACATATATATTCACGGAATAGAACAAGTGCTCAAAAACACTTCTGAATGCAATGTTTTTATAGTTTTGTACACGAACAATAACAAAAACATTTCAGTTGAGTTAGTTGTTTTACTACCCTCCTGAAACTTGAAAGTTTCCTCTGAACAATCATTGGAACTATAGCACAATCTGTTGGACAGTCAGAGTTCATTACAGACTTCAAGAAATCACACAGGTTCATATATGAACGATACCAGAAAAAAATAATCAGTTGCATTGGTTGTTTTGAGGTTTTCGTGGGTCGCTTGTGTTTTCTATTGATATAAAGCTGACAATAGTCCATTAAATATAACGTATGATTGACATCATTTGTAGTTTTTGAGGTAACCTGTTCGAAGGTAACTGCAACTATAATATATTTATAGTTCAGAAATCTGGAAGTGAAAATGATACTAGCTATGAGCATTCACTTTTTTATGTGAAACACAAGCAACAAACTTATTCCGAACACTTCTAAATAGAGGTGATTCTTTCAAAACAATAAATTTGAATTTGTGTGAATTAGGAGTGTGAAATGCAGAAAACAGGAGGCAGGAAGCATTATGTGCTTAATGTCCTGCGAGATATGGGCGGGTGTTGATTTTCATAATCCTGCCTGACGGCAGCTTAACACCACACCAACGAAACGGATATGTTTCGAAAACACTTGCTGGACAATTTTAGAATCAAATAGAAATACATATCTGCTGGATAGTTGACATAAATTAGATGCCAACTCCTCTCTATATTATGGAAAGGGGAGGCATATTTTCCCTACTTGAATGAAATGCGTCCATCGTACAACAATTGTACAATCCCTGTTACATGCTAACCTTATTGTGCACTTCGCAGTATGAATCAATGAGTATCCATGTAATTAAATTTTGTGTGTTTAAGGAACATTGAGAGGTACCAGAGCCTCTGTGAAATAATGTACTGATCTGTGGAAATTCATTTTGCGTCCACAACACATAAATGAAGTCTAAAGATTCTTGTGATGTATGATTCTTCAATAATTTTGAATTTTCTATCTTGGAATAAATATTTTAAGGTTGAAAATTAGAATAGGTAGAGTTAGTAAATAGAAATCTGCGCACGTGCTTTTCCAGAGCGACACTCTGTCACAGCTTAATGCTCATAACTGTGCAAACAGTGGAATATCAAGTTTTTGTAAATGATTTGGAGAATGCTGAATCAGTATTTTGTGTCGACTGTTAGTTCAGCAAATACACCATCTAATGTTAATGTGTGTATGAACACAGACCTACACTTAGACATGCTGGTTTATTGTTGCTATACAACCACGTATAATGGGAAATGGGATCTACAAATGCACACAGATGAATACTGAATATCACGGTGTCCTTGCATATATTTTATCAAGTCGGATATTGGTGGTCACACAAAACAATGAAAAAAAGCATGGCACCTTGAACCAATTCACATACGTATCATAACCGTATCTACTTACTGATAATTACTGATCATATCGATAGTATTTTTTGGTATCAAATCAGATGACAATAACTCTGCAGTTGCCACCCGATTTAAGATGATGGTATTTGATTCACTTAATCGTGTCCTATTTTTCATTATTTCAGAGTCGTTGTTGAACATGAAAAGGTAATCAAATATGTTTCCTTGATGATTACAACTTGGAGTTAAGGTGTTTTTGTATTGAGTTGTGGTAATATTTGATTTTGCTATGGATGATGTTCATAGAATATTTGGGTAGGATCGTCAAGTTGAAATTGGATTCGTAATTTGAATTTGAGAGAGTTGAGAGGTCCCACTTCGAGATTTGGTTGATCCATAATAATTTTTTGCTACTGAAGGACAAATAGTTCCATTCGCGGTGACATCATGTGTGACAAATCAATAAAAAGTCAAGTGTGTCTGAAGAACTATTACAAAAACGTCGAGTCCGGTGAATGGCACTAGCTGTCGCCTTTAGCGTTCACCGGTTCACATCTAATTTTTTGAGTTGGTCGCGCAGTGCGCCTTGATCTCACACCCGAAGACTTAAGCACAATGAAAGTTTGGAAACAATGGCGCGTGGCTATAATAGCGCCCGCTATATTATCAATTAATCACTTGTTTGTAAGGGTGACGTGGTGTCATAGTGACAAACAGATTCAACGGACGGCTTGTGTAACGTATAACGTTCTGCCTCTAACGTAACAATTAGTTATTGATGTGATGCCGACGCCCGCTACCGCTGCCACCCAACACAAAAGCGTTATTACTCTAAGTGGAGCACTTAACCATACATGAATGCTTCACTTTTTGTGCAACCAGCCTTCATCGGCTCTCTGCTTTCCCGTTTGTTTTACATCTATAACAACGATTGACCACATTTCAAGGTACAAGATGCCATCAAAGTTGTAGAACAATGTAACACATAGAATATGGCAAAAATGATCATCCATTTTTGATCTGTGGTTCGATTGGGTATATTCTGATGATTTCCCCAAATCTATTAGAGATAGACAGAAAGTTGTTTCAATTTATTTTTGGAAACTTGAGCTAATTTGGAGGGCTTTATATTTCTAGGTAAAACGTTGAAGTGCTCTAAACCTTTACATTCCGGAAAGTTCCTTTTAAGAGTAAGCTGTTAATGTAGAATTATGAAATAATCTTTTTTTCTAGTGTTAATATTGTGTATGTCGCTGTTTCGTAAAAACTCATTTCTATTCACATAAACCGTTGTTACAAAGGATACTGGCAGCGTACCTGATCAAGAAAACATTTCCAACCGATATATGGGAGATCCTCAAAAGCAAATACCATAAACTCAAATTAATCCAACTCGATACTAAATGATATAAGTTGAAATTTTGAAGCAATTTAATGTCAAGATAACATAATTGCGGTGAAGGACACAATTGAAATATTCAACCTTATTCAGACCCAAGAGAAAATATCCGTAACTTCATAACATTCTCGACGAGCAGAACATAATTATTAGTGAAGAAAACTACTGACGTATTATCTACAAGAAGTACTTGACAATCAACAGACTTGAGTACAGATCAATAATATACAAAATATGTTCCATTTCCTGTCAATTCTCTTATCGGCATCATTCAAGATACGGTTGTTTTAATGAATGAAGCAGTTTTGATGGAATATCCTCAATATTAGCACAGAAGAACTACCAGAAGCGTCTCTTCATGTCGATGCTTTCAATCTACTCAACGTGGTTGCGCCGATTTTGGATATTTCAATCTGTTTGACGCACTGTATGCACGTGAAGTATGAAAAACGGTTTAAACGCTGCAACGAAGATCAACGAAGTTTGGCGAGGGTAGTCGATTCGACAATTAAATCTGTTTTGCTAAGCTATCTCTCTCTACATCAAAACTTCTCTGTCTGACTGTCGCTCCTGGTAGATATTCTATGCCATTACTCAGAACTTAGCCTACTAAGGCAGGCATATCCATTCGGGTTTCGAGCCTTTTTAGGTGTATATTTATTGAAATTGTTATTTCCCAATCACTTATAGTGAAACATCAATTAGTTATCCGATAGTAAGTGGAGACCAGGTATGTGTTTTGTTACTTTATCTGGAATCTATAATATTTACATACAGATCTCGTGGTTCGTGGAATTGTGAAGTGGAATGTTACAGTTGCACCATTTCATGGAAATATTCATAACTTTATGACATTTCTCGGCAAGCAGAACATAATTATTATAAAGGAAACTAGTGATGTACTATTTACGAGAAGTACTTGACAATCAACAGACTCAAGTACAGATCATTAATATACAAAATATGCTGCTTGTACTGTATTTCATTTTCTGTCACTTCTCTTATCGGCATCATTCAACATAGGGTTGTTTTGATGAATGAAGCAGTTTTGATGGAATATCTTCAATATTACTACAAAAGCGTCTTCTTATGTCGGTGCCTTTAATCTACCCAACGTGGTTGCGCCGATTTCGGACATTTTAATCTGTATAAAAAACGTTTCAATCGCTGCAACGAACATCAACGGAGTTTCGCGAGAGTAGTCGATTGGACAATTGAATCTGTTTTGATAAACTATCTCTCTATATATCAGAATTTCTCTGTCTGACTGTCGCTCCTGGTAGATATTCTATGCCATTACTCAGAACTTAGTTTGATATGGCAGGCATATAGGTTCATAAAAAAATGTGAATGTGGATAGCCTGATTATGTGAATTTCCAAATGCTTCATTGCCTTGTATTTATTCCTTAACATCACTATCCTAACAGGAGCATTGATAAAAAATTTCTTGCTTCAAAGTTCTGCATTGTTAGAGCATCATACACTATATTAAAAATTTTGTATGCATACAATTGTCTGTTGTGATATTTCACAAAGCCCGTTTGCAACTGAAGAATACTGTTGAACATTGTGTACAATTTAGTTTTATTGTGAAATGGAATATTTCATTCAAACATTTCAAAAGCATGAAAGGTTGTTTTAAAGCTCATGCATCTCACTGTCACTTTTCTGCTCGTGTTTTGAGTCAATTAATCCTTCAAGAATTTTGTAATTACTACGGTTTAAAATGTGGTGATTACTTGGTTAAATTAATTTATTCAAGAATAACTCCGAATTGAAAATTTAAACGAGTTTTCTGATGCTGAAAATCAGCGAAGGATGAATTCTGGTGACGTAAAAGAAATGGGATGTTTAATGATTACCGATATGGGAATTAACACTTTATTATTTAAAGTAAAAGTTTCTCGCATTGATGACGAGAATCTTGAAAATATTGATGGGCAACGGTACAGCAAAACTGATTGTAGCATCAGAGCTTGGATATCTCGGGTTTAACACGAAAAATAAAATATAGGCTTTTGATGGCAAATCAATTTCAACCTTGCTATTGAGAAGCATGAAAGTCGACATCAGAATATGTGTATATATTCAGTTCATTTCGGCAATCTATTATTCAAAAATTAACCTTGTTCATCACTTGTTTCCAATTCCATGCTAGTATTGCAATAAAGTTTATTTTCTAATTCAATTTCTGCAATTATGCAGCATTCGAAATAAATTTTGTTCATTGATTCGGATGTAGAATTTCATAGTTCACAGCATTTTTTATTCTAAACATTTTTGTTTAAAATAATTAGGGAAGTAATGCAAATGGAAAAATTGATTTGCCATGTTAAACGCTTGTGTTTCAATTCTCGTGTTACAAGATATTTAAAATGCCTGTGTTTCTATTTGAAGTTGTCATTTGGATTCCTCAAAAAATATTATTTCGCTTAGTAAAATTGGATCACATTAGAATTCATCTTGTCTTATGAGAAAAGTTTGCTAAATCCGCATATTTTAACAGTTCTCAAAATTCGGTTCAAATCATAACAAATGTGCCTCCAGAAAGTAACGTATTTTTTCTCTAAACAGTAAAAATATTGTTTCAGACATTTCCTCAGTTCTCCAAATCTCAAGAGGTATAAAAACGCATATAAAAGCACTTATTGCGCTGTTTTCATTATACGAACTTATCTACAAGACTTTGTTCTACACAATAAATTTTTTTGGTATTTGAGACTTATTATGGAGTCTCTCAAGGTATTTTCTAGGGATATCTTTGTAAGTATACCTAGCGGATGGAAGGAAAATAAGATTTACATACTAAGACAGGCTCAAAAAATAACCAGGAAAATTGAATGCGCACAGAAGACGAAATATTTTTTGTTCGATTTCTATGGTAATGTATGTTATATTTATCCTAAGATTTGATCTGACAGAGTCCTAATTGTGGGATATTGAGATATTGGGTGTTAAGATTTTTTCCAAGTTGGCACTTCGTTTACTTTGAATATACAGAGATATATTCATGGACAAGTCAAAGATTCCCATTACAGAAATGAAAAAATATCAGGTACAAGAGAAAAAATGGTCGACTTCAGATTCACCTATTTAAACCTGGCAACTATATAGCCTCGAGCAGAAAAAGGTTAGCAATCCTATATTTGCATATTCTATAGGCTTCATGCTTTCAATTAGCGTTAAATTTCTTCGGTTACAAGATCGGTGAAGATATGGAAAAACATAATTTTGGAATCATGGACAGGTCGTTCGACGACGACGATACTGTACCGGCAAAATACTATTGATTGTCAAATCAGGATAAATGTTAACAATCGGAAATATTGATTTTATATATTAGTTCAGAGAATGAATGATTTTCGTGCATCAATCATTAATAACTGAACTCTAGATCATGTTGCACGAAAGCGCAACTTATAAATGGATGGTTGTGTGGAATCTAGAGTCTATGACTAATTAGGATACAAATCAAGTACAAGACGAATAAGGAAAAGGATATTTTGGTACAAGGATTGTTCTATCTAGCAACATGGGTTTATTATCAGTGCTGTGTACATACAGTCCATCTGTTAAAATTGTAGCACAAAGTAATTACTCTAGAAATTCATCTTGAGGAAATGAAATATTTGTTGTATATGAGCTGTCAAT
Organism: Dromius quadrimaculatus; assembly: GCA_963989225.1. Taxonomy (NCBI): domain Eukaryota; kingdom Metazoa; phylum Arthropoda; class Insecta; order Coleoptera; family Carabidae; genus Dromius; species Dromius quadrimaculatus. Next base: position 5,386,873 of record OZ022336.1, on the reverse strand, counting down.
TATAATATTCGCCATGTCACCAGCGTTTTTCAAATTTGCTTGCTCATTATATGCAAGACCCTTCAATTAAAAGACCCCACGAATGTTAGCACAGAGGACCTGTGTGATATTCTTATTCAGCAGTCGTGTAAAATTACGAGCAGTGTGAAATTGAATCCGATTTTGAAAGGAACATCCAACACGATGAATTTTTCCGAGTGTACTTTAGGAAACGAAGAGAGAGTCTGGTAGACGTCATTTGGTCGACATATTCGAAAAGACTCAACTGGTGAGACACCCTCTCGAGTGCTTGGTGCCTATTTGCGAAGCGTTAAGTTTCTTCGACACTTTTTTCGCATACGTCTTGAATAATGAGGCCGTGGGGACTGAATACATCTCGAAATGTTGTTTTAGTCTCACTTGATATACCAACAATTTTTCTTTCTAAACGAAGATTAATCTTTTCGCATATAGTTTCGAATTTTAGATTGATTCCAATATGACTGAACTTTTTTAGAACAGCCCCAGAAATAATCGATACAATATCAATTCTCGAGTAGTGTTTACAACAACAATTGCCGAGCCGAGCATAGTAGCATTGTACAAAATAAATCAACCATTGATTTATTCGACTGTCTTGAAAAGTCACTTGTCTGATGAATGTTCATTATATCATTTGAGAATGTTCTTTCACGATGTGAATAATTGTTGTCAGCGAGTTTTCTTAAAACTCTGTTTGACATGTCACTCGAATTGTCCGGAGACCGGAACTGTGCCGGAAGTGCAATTAATATCTTATGTACACATATCAACCTGCAGCCGAGTAACAGTGTACAGAATGCAGCTCCAAACATAAGCGAATAAATCAACTTATATGATTTATACGTAAAACTAATTGTCATAATAATCTCTGGATGTCGACATTAACTTATAAACAAACGAATAATATCATCAATTCCAACCAATCGTCATATACTTCAACTGTTATTTATTAATTATAAGATTGTGCTTACGATATTATTATTTATGTTATTGTATCAAGACACTAATGTTAAGAGTTTGGAAATCTTTGAGTGTGTTTAAGAATTTATTAAGAGAAGTTTCTATCAATATTGGATTTATACTTGAAGTATTAGTGCAAATATATCTCTAAAAGCATTTTCTATTCTCTAAAGAACAAAGTTGTGATTAAGAGTAATGACAATGTGGATAAAAGTATGGTGGAAGAATTGAAGGTCCAATTAGTGCCCGCATATCAGAGTGAATGATGTTTTTCTGATCTTACTCATTTATTTCAAACAGTCGCTTCCTGGTTATTTTTGGAGTGAATACTTCTTACGCAAATCTAGACGCGTTAGACGGAAAGTGTGAAGCGTTAAACGGTACTGTGAACGGGGAACGTTTTTGTACAGTATCCATCTTAAAAACCATTATGTTTTTACTGCGAATGCGGTAAAACAATTACAATTAAATGTATTCTCCTTTAATTGTGTTGTGAAAACAGAAGCAATCTGCCTAGAACATTGAGTGTTCCATGCTTCAGTTTTCCTTGTTAATTTTTGTGAGTGTGATTATCCTAATGCTATTCAGTTGCCCCGTTTCGATTTTATTTTCGTTCGATTCATTATCCTATGTTGTCCTGTTCTGCGCTGGATTGTTTTGCCACCCTTCAGCCAGTGGCGCACAGGAATATCCAAAAGCGGATAAACCAAAATAATATAAGTATAAATATCATTCTGTTATATTATCAAGATGTTCAACAAGTAATATGAATATAATATTAAATGATTCGAGCTTTCAGGTGATCATAATTGAATAAATATTGAATTGAACTGGAAGTAGTATGCTCACATCTTGAAATGGTGCATATTTCTTGATAGGATAACGACTGTATCCTCAATCAAACGCAGTGTATAAAGCAACAAGGCTTTTCGAAAATGATGAATTTTATCCGGTGCTGTTGAAATTACAGCATGTTGTATGGAAATGGCAATTTTTTTAAGTGGAGTCCTAAGTGAATTGATCCTGCATGGGGTTAGAGCTGTTTAGTGTATTGAATGTTTGGATTTAGGGGCAGGTGTTGATATTTTGTGTTCCGCTCGTGGTCATTTTGCAATTTCATTGAGTTTTTGCTGTCCACTGACCGTTTTATGCCGTGTTTCGTTATTACACTCTCCAAATAGCACCGGAGCCAACGAACGGGCAGAACTAACATCGACAGTGAGAACAACAGTGTTGGTTATGTTTATAATTGCTTTGTGACACTGTTTACTTTCCGTTATAAATATTTTACGTTTTTATGTGGCTGAAGCTATGAAGCCATGGAACCTGCAGACCCGTAGGCTCCGACAGCAGAAGGACTCATTATTTATTTGCCACTGTAAATTAAATAATCAGGGCACAAAACGCCAAAAGCCGATGGGGACTACCAAATGTAATTGTTTTCGTAAATGACTTAAATCGGAAGGGTGCAAATAAAACCTACGCAGGAATATTCTAATTTACTTTGGCCCTAATTAATGTAAACTGGAAATAAATTATGTAGGAGAGCCAAATTAAACCTTGTAGCTGTATTGTGGATATTAAATCAAGATGCATTATTACTCATGAACGCAGAGAAAATTTGTTCCAGCTCACTATATGATTATGATTAGTATAAATGATCCATTCGATTTCGAGCCCCCTTTGGGTATATTATATTTATTGAAATTTACATTTCCTAATCATCTATAGTGAAAAATCAATTAGTTATACGGTAATAAGTAGGGCTGTCAATATCCGTGAAAATGCCAATCCGGATATCCGTGCAAGTGTATATCCGGTATCCGAAAAAACCGGTATCCGGCTTAGAGCGACGGATAATCGGATATCCGGATAAATCCGGATGACCGTGCATCCGGATAACCGGATAAAATAAAAATCCGGATTAACCATCAGTATGTTTTGCAAACTACGTGAGTCAAACAGTATGACTTTTCATAACATATACTGTACAAAATTTTATCTTATTCCGCCAGAATAATTTTATCTATATTTTTGAATGAGAATATTTCTCACGTTACATCACAAAATCAGAAGACTCTAATAATTTTGAAATATGTAGGTATTCAAGCACTGATACAGTACCTTCATGTTATTATTTCAAATTTTAGTATGAAATTATCAATTTATTAACGTTTTCGGTGAGTACATAACTTTTTTTTGCGGAAGCTATATTACTTGCTGACGAAAGTATAGTCGTTCAGATGGTGTAGATGTTGCGAGAATATCTAATTGCGTAGATACATACGACGAAGGACAAGAAAGGAGTCACGGAGACATTGTGGCGTATACTGGAAAAAGGAGATATACAAATGATTATGTCGGTATACTCGAATATCTGCTTCATCCAGATATTCAGATAGTTCGTTAATGAGGATAAAAATCCGGATATTTGGATATCCGGTTTATCCGCATAGAGAAAATCCGGATATTCGAATATCCGGTTTATCCGGATATGAAAAAAACGGATATTTTAAAAATGAAAATCCGGATATTCGGATATCCGGATTTCATCGACAGCCCTAGTAATAAGTGAGGACTAGGTATGTGTTAGCTATCATCCAGGTTCTTATTGTTATTGAACATCTTAGAAAAAGATCTAGAAAATTTTCATCTCTACTGATACCCATTTCAAATTTGTCTCATCTTGATGAAAAATTGCTGACTACTCATAAAGATCATCGCGAAATCTCGTATCGTCTGATGAAGATTCTGATTTAAATCTCTAAGAAATATTCCTCGTGCAGACTCGTTCATTAATATTTTAATTATTGGCAATTTCGCGCATCATCTTAGACAAATATTAATTTATGACGAGATTAGTAGCAAGAGCCGGGAAGAATAGCATGGTAGAGTACAGAGAGAAGAAAAAGAAGATATCGTGTCGCTCTTCCGATCTTAATTGATTTCGCGAAATACCGACGCAATAATCGTTAACGTATTGATTGAAATTAGCGAGCAGCTATAACGAGGGCTGGTTTAATTTGCTACTGCCACAGTTTACCGCAATCTGGAGGAGCTGAACGATATTGAACCCAATTCAAACTATAAAAAAAACCTCAAATCTCCCCGGACCAAATTGAAGAGTCACATCCCTCAAACGCGTGACACTAGGTGTAATTAAAAAGAGACGGATGTTACTGTAAAATCTAATCAAAGATTGAAAGCTCATAATTTCATTCACTTTCTCATTCAGATAGGTGAGTTTCCTATTTAGAATGTTTTCAATAATCGATGGTAATTCAAAATAAAGATTTTCGGTGGAGCCTCAAGCACGTAGCGCAAAACAAAGAATTGTAACATCTTTATCCAACAAACAATTTCGTTCGTTTGGGAACAAAGAACACAAGGTTGGTAGAACTGACGAAGTGTTGGTGGTAAAGTTTATTTGCCGAACAACTCACTTTTATTTGCTGCTGACTCCGTTATAGAAATACATCACTGATTTTCTATTTGCGATGGTGTGAACGTTCCTCGATGAGTAAGCGTTTTTGTTGGTACGAAATTTAGAAGTATGTATTTACATTGGGTTCATGAAGTCATCTTTTTGATACTCAACAAACTTGGGAATCACAGAGCTTAAATTCTCCAAGTGACAACGTTGCTACTTTCCACAATTGTGAAAAGAAAAAGACATCAAATTTCGTTCACCACATAAGTAATCAGTCTTATTGGTCCAATCATATAAATCAGAAACGAACTGTTCTAAGCCCAAGTTTTTTTGCAAAAATATCTTAGAATCGTTCTGAACTTTTGTTTGATTAGGTTTGTATCAAAAATTTGAAACGAACGTTAGATTAATTTAAAAACATAATATTCTTATTTTCGTTTTTCAGGCTTGAATTTTCAAATCCGGTCGTTGTATTCATCACAAAAACTTTTATTGCTTCTTAAACGCAGAACAAAAAGTTGAACACGGCAACGCAGTCAAGGAGTATTGTGGATGGAGCATTTCAGGGCTACGTGCGCTTTTAATTCCTTTTAACGTCAAACAATGAAGTGGTTAGAATAATATTACCACTTTTCATTACCGTCCCTTTATCGCAACTTTTACTCCTCACGAAATATTTTAATTGCGAGCCAAATTTATCTTGGAAGTATAATATCTGATAAATTCTTGAACAAGAGTTGTTCGAAGGAACTGATTTCCTTACGAGTATAATAAATCTCGCATAGTGAATACGATAAAAAATGGGATATTTTGTGATACATTCTCTCCTGTCAAATTCAGGACTCATTTCTTACCTCGAGAGGAGTCAACACATTCACACATTATGTCTAAATAGAGATGTGCAGAAGTACTCACAGTCTACGCTGACTTTGATGCGTTTGCTTACTGTAGGTGGTACTCCATTGCTGGCGATACATAAATAAGCCCCCATGTCTAGTCGACTGATGCGTGTCAATTCTAAAGTTTCGCCTTCCCATTCTAGCACTGAAATTATCAAACAAAAAATATATCATAATAACGTTTATCAGCATTATTCTAGGAAATATTCAAAAGAGAATCAATATACATTCTAGATGTACTCGACTGCATTTACAGACTCAATACTCTGGAAACGAGGAATGAACTCAAGCTAATATGGGTATCTGGGCACTCAAAGAATGAAAGGAACCACGTAGCCGAGTGCCTGGCTAGAGAAGGGACAGATGCAGAATCCCAATGGAAGGATTCAAACAGGTAAAATTGAAAAATTGCTACGGTAATTGCACAAGGTCAAAGACAAATAAGATTATTTCTGGATGAACCATTAAAGAGAAGGATGAATGGTCCATTTCTAATAAGCACTTGAAACACGTGATATACCACTGCAAGCATTCATTGCTATCATGACATTTGTATGCCCTCAAATGGTTACAGCAAGACTCGTACTGCTATAATCAACAGTAAATTGGAAAAATTAGTAATCATGAATGAAATATGGCTTCAAGCATTGTATTTGTGAATCTTATCGTTTGCATTAACATACAATATTCAAGTTCCTATAAATGTATCTCTGTCATATCGCCATCGACAAAGAGACTGCGATTAATCTACAAGCAGTCCCTTTTGTCTTAGATTTGATACACTGGACTTTATCAAACAAACAAGATCTCTGTCAGAGAAGTTAATACAGGTGGAGCAATAGATATTATATACATTATAATGTCACAAATATGAAATATTTGTAGTAATTAGGTCACATAATTATTTATTTGAATTCGCTGTAACTGTAATCGTATTTAATATTGACAAGGTCGATGTTCAATTGTCAGACATGATTGATAGGCTATGGTCATTCGATGTTCGGTGGTTGCCAGGCAACAACTGTGAGACAATTGAATGTTGGCCAATTGTCGGCTTAGGTATATAAAAGCGTAAGCTAGGAGAGGAAGTCAGTGATTCAGTGATTCAGTACGAATAACTGTGAGTGATATTGTCTTTATACGAGTTTAGAAAATAAATTTTTGTACTGCAACCTGTGTTGAAAAATTATTTATAATAAAATTTGTGACAATATTGTTCACGTATTGTATCGAGACCCTTATTACTGTCATTGAGAGAACATCAACTTGAGTATTAATTTCAAACTTCAACTCTACTATATATTATTTTATATTAAAGCAATGCATGCAAAACCTCGTACATAGTTTAGAAAACAGTGGGCTTAAAAATATGCTATGGAAAATAACATACCTGATAAAGTTTTGTTGATATTAATTTTGGTATTATCGTCCCTTTTCCATTTGACGCTAGGCGTCGGCGATCCAGTGGCTTTACAGGTTAGCGTCTCATTAGCCCCTTCTCGAACAATGACGTCACTACTGCTCATTGAGTCATCGATGTTGGGAGGCACTGGAACAACAAAAACAGTGTTGGACAAGAAATCCTCTAATTCATCCCAAACAACCAATTACGTGATTGTTACATGGAAAAAACTGTGTATTGGAGGTTTCAGACAAGTTATGTCTAAATTGAATTTGTGATGGTAAAAAGGGGTCTAAGGGTTTGCTATATTAATATTCGAATACCTCCCTAGCTCTGATGGCATGGAAAAATCATCATGTTCTTTTATCTCCTTTGAGGAATAGTGTGCAGGATGCATTAACTGAATTTTTACACTTGCGTTGCAAAATATTCTATAATAAACCAAGAACTTGAAACCTGCAGTAATTATATAACTTTGATAATTTTTTTTGTCCGCCCACATAAATGTGCGAGTGCAGCTGCAGATGTATGTGAAAAGCTATTGTATCGGACAGTGACTTTACGAATGCGCTATTGATATGCAGTAATGCGCCCGTTATTATTCCGATGGCTGGCTTTGAAGCATATTAATCAAATTTGTAGCAGCAAATTGCCTTAATTAGTACACATATTCAATTCAGATTTACAATTAATGACATTACAATATATGCATAGAATTTCAGTACAATTCACAGAGTATCACTGCATTATCTCGTGATGAAACTCTTCCTCGAAGCAAAAAATTTGAATTTTGGAAATCCGCCTATGCGAAACGAAAATATTTCACTTTTTTAAAATCATAAGGATATTATCACCCGAATGGAACCTGTGCATTTCGATACTTTACATTCGCATGTATAGCGAATATTTTCCACGGATTCGAATGCGTTTCCTGACAGAATATTTCATCCAATCTGTTTTCAATTTTCCACCACGACATCGCGAGAGCCGCAGTCAAGATGTTTTGAGTTTGTATGTGTGAGGGCGCACGGAGCATGTGTCATAAAAATTAATCGTTGGGGAAAGAATTGTATGAATGTGGAATTGACAAGTTGTATACTGCATTTTCAATACCTCATATGCGGCATTCTTTGCACTATTTTTATGCACATTAATATTGGTTTGCAAATTACACAGAATAATAAGTAACACTTTGGGACAAGAAAGTATAAAATAACAATACAAAATAGGAATAATGAAGCTTATCTTTGGGAATTGGAAAACTTTATGCTTGTTATGAATTTCCCCTTTTGTTGCAAAATTTTGTGGATATTCAAAATGTCAATATTGTGGAAATTTCCAGTGCAAGCCTAATATTTGCTTGCCGCAAAGTTGTACAGAATTTTCTGTTATTGTAAGCCAACCCGTCAATTCAACCGATTGTAATTAAATTTTCAAGTCAAATTTCATCAATTTTGAATCAATCTCCAAATTGAATAATTCACTAAAGTTCAGATTATTAATTATATTCTGATATTCTCCATTATATACTTCATCATGTTGTTGTGATTGAGAGGCTATAGATATCTAATTGTTTTATGAATGATATATCATCAGATGCTGTGATAATTGGGTAAATGATGAGCTATACCTGCAAGTATCTATAAAAAAATAATATGATGATTAATTTTCATTGTTTCACTGCATCAAATACCAGAACAAATGAAAAATCAATAATTGAGTTAGAATAGATGGTTGCCTGGGGAAAAACGCGATGATAAACGCATTTATTTTATTTATTTGATGTTATAAAAGACGCAGAGGCTCGCAGGGCGTGTCGAAGAAAGTTAGGGGTAATTTGAAACCTGAATCTGGTAAATCCCTAAAAATATGTGCTAGTGCCCATGTTCACCTGTTGCTTACTCTGTTTTTTGCAGAGACGTCGAATTCCTAACATTCTGAACGTGAACCTGTGTTCATAATTAACAAATGAAACAGAAATTTTTCGACTCACGCATTTTACTCTTGCTTCATCACGAAGACTAGAGACTTTCAAAATAATATAAAATTACCTAAAAGAATTGAATTTAGCAAGGCATAGTGTGGCAGTTATTAGTCTTCTTTATTCCGCTTCTAATTTGTAATAAAGATAATTACGCTTAGAAGTAATTTCTTGATAATATTATTTATTACAATTCCGCTGAAGTTTTTACACAATGGTGGTTGGAGTTCAGAACTCCGTTCAAGTATTCATCTCTGCGAAAACTTGAGCCAGCTGTTTGTTATTTTAAAGATGGTTGCTTCAGATTATCACAAAAAAATATTGCACAAAAAGGAAACTCTTCCAAAGACACAGAGCGCACAGTTGCAATCGTATGACAACTGACTGATGAAGACTAAAACAAAACGATTTGGCTGGAGGGTACTCTAAGTCTTGTGGAGATAAGAGCAATAACAATGAATGTGTGGCAGAGCCGTAACTTCTGAAATTATGCGGTATCATTGAGGGAGAATTGATCAGTATGTACCTCACGTTTCGAATTAGCTCTGCGGACGAAGACTCCTCTAAAAGGGAAGTTTCTATAAGAGAAGACCCTTGTGCTCCAGTTTAGGGACAAACCTCTGGTTTTGACACAAATATCTAGAATCTTAATTATCATTATTAACACGCGCTTTTTCGGAGATAAACGCTATTTTTGATCTTCAAAGAGAATTTAATTCCTGCATATATTACTGGGCTATCGACGTGAAACTGTCATTTATAGAATAATGAACAACTAAAAACATTTTCATGTAAAATGTTGCCAAGACGAGACCATATGGCTCGTACTGTCAAAAAGCTATCAGATCTAATGTAGAGCCAAGCTTCTAACACTACACACCCTAACTCTACAAGCCCTAACTTCGCAAACTCCACATCTTAGTCAAAATATGTGTCTTGGCCGTTTAGTTATTACAAGAGCTATTGTATAACAGGAAAGTGATGAACAGGGAACAAATTTTTCGGCTAATGTCCATGTGACTGTAGCAAATGGCCAAGCCACATATTTTGACTAAGATGTAGAGTTTGCAAAAATATGGCTTGTAGAGTTAGGGCGTTTAGTGTTAGAAGCTTGGCTCTACATGAGATCTGATAACTTTTTGACAGTGCGAGCCATACGGTCTTGTCTTGGCAACATTTTACATTAGAATGTTTTTAGTGGGATTTCACTTCTTCTTGTAAGCTGATTAAAACAATATTTTACTGGGTTTATTTCACTATTATCTATAACAAGAAGTCTCTATATCAATTTTCAGACCTCTAGCATAAAAATTTGCGAAAATCTTATACAAACTTCCATCCCTTAGTTTGAGGGGTTGGAGAATGAAAGTTCCAAGTTTTAGGGTTTTTTTGTTGTTTGTGTGCACTAGCTCACATTCCAAACTTCAGCTTTCTAGGACGTCAGGTAGTACTCTAAACATTTTGATGGTCATCAGTGAGTGTGTCAGTGACGAAATCGTGTTTTTTCAGATATCAATAAAATCTAAAGTATTCAAGCTATGTAATCGATAATTTCACTATTGACATCATATTCCAATATGGCACGCCGTTTTGCTATTTAATAGCAACAATTTATTCCAGTTAAATTTAAACTATACATTTTCATTATCTTGCAAGATAATTTTAATTCATTGAATTTTTACGATTGAATTGAAATCATGTACATTATGAAAATTTAGGATTATTATCATCTTGCAAGATAATTTTAATGCATTTAATTTTTATGATTGAATAAAAATTATGTACATAATGGAAATTCAGAATTATTATCATCTTGCAGAATAATTTTAGTTGATTGAATTTTTTTGATTGAATTGAAATTATGTACATGATTTCAATCTATTTCACAGGGTGTATCACGGAAAGTGAAACATAGGCGTTTAACATGGGAAATCAGTTTCTCTGTGCGCATTGCTCCCCAAATTATCTTAGACAAAAAATTTTACATGGATATTGTAGAGCAAAATTCCTATGTTGACTTAATAAGAAAAAAAATCATTCAGGCTACTTTATGATGGCAGAAATAAAATATGAAGATTCACGGAATTGCATTTAATAGTATTAGCTATGAAATTATAAATAAGAGACGAACAAAAGCGTAACGTTTAATACGTCAGTGTCAGAATGATGGTTGTCAGAATAGATATCTTCCGTAGGTAGTGAATATCAATTTTCTAAATAAAAATCTAATAATAGTGATGGTAAATAATAGGTGGTTTGATTTATTTACTGTTTAAGATTGATGAGATAAAATAAAGTAACACTAACAATTGAATAATGCAACAAATTAAATCCAATATGAACTACAACAAACTCAAAATATTCTTGAATTCTCAAATTATGATAGATGTTCAAACAATCCTCCGTTTTGTGCTAAACAATAACCCAATCTATTGTAGAAACTTTGTCGAACGTTACTCAATTGCCTATTATTTATTTTTTGACATTCTTGTGTTATATCATATTCAAGTTCTTCTATATTCTGGTATCTTCTTTCATAAACATTAGTTTTCAAATGACCCCAAAGAAAAAAATCGCACGGATTTAAATCAGGCGACCGTGCTGGCCAGTTAATTGGTCCTCTTCGTCCTATCCAGCTTCCAAGAAATGTTTGATTTAGATATTCTACAATTTCTGTTGTACTATGTGCAGGGCAGCCATCATGTTGAAACCACACATTTTCTTTATTTGTTTCGGCAATGTCTGGTCCAACTATATTCATTAAAAAATTCAAATACGACTCCGAATTTATTCTTGTAATAAAGAACGGGCCTATTATTCGATGTCCTAAAATTCCTGCCCATACGATTACAGTTTGTCGACATTGTGTCCGAGACTGTATAACGTTATGTGGATTATTCTTGGACCAATACCGGTAATTATGACCATTGGGTTCGCCATTCATGGTAAATGTGCATTCATCTGAGAATAAAATATTCCTTAAGAAGTCTCTATCATAATTTGACTTTTCCATCATTATTTCACAGAATGATGCACGCACTTCAAAATCTCGTTCCAAAAGATGTTGATGATTTTTAAATTTGAAAGGTATGTATTTATGTTTATTAAGAATTCTATGAACAGTCATAAAATGAATATTCAGTTCCCTGGAAATTTCTCTTACACTCATTGTATGTTCTAGTTCTATCAAAGCAAGAAAGAACATTTTCTTCATTTTCATTATAGTTCTCGATATTTTGTTCCTCTTTCTTGAAATTGAGTGTACCTGTCTTCTCAAACTTGACAATGAATCGTTGAATGGTAGACATCCCCGGAATATCATGATTTCGCCAAAGAGTACTAATATAATCACGAATTTGCCGTAAACTATTGCCAGAATAATACCATTTAATTATTTGTAGCTTTTCTTCATTTGAATAGTTATTCATTTTTGGGAATAACTTTTATATCGATCTTTTATTACAATATTACAATTTGTCAGAATGAATAATAATAATTTGACGTATAAAGCATTATGTTTTTGTTCGTCTCTTATTTCTGATTCCATGGCTTATACGATTAGCTGTAATTCTGGGAATTTTCAAATTCTATTTCTGCTGTTATAAGGCTGCCAAAATATTTTTTTTTATTGATTCGGATGCAGAAATTTCTGTTTTACTGTATCGATTTGAAACTTTCTGTCTGAAATAATTAGGAGAGCAATGCGCAGGGAAAAACTGATTTCCCATGTTAAACGCCAATGTTTCACTTTCCGTGATACATCCTGTATATATATATATATATATATATATACATGCATATAAATATGTTCAGAAATACGAAATATTTTTGTTCACTCGAATTGTGTGGAATAAACTCAATTAAAAATTGTTTAATCCAATAGTGGCATCTTATCGAACTGCAATTGTGAGATGAATCTTCTCATTATAAGTCTTGAAGGAGAAAAATTTTGCTGTAGGGTATTTCCCAATTTCGCAATGCAGTGAGTGGGTTTGATACATACCCTTGTCTATAGGTATGGTCTGATTCTGATTCCGGTGGTGTTTTATCCGCCAGCCACAAAGAAGCGCAGTTAAGATTCTAAATGAATTCAGGTAGTTAAAAAGTTTGTAACGGCATCAGTACTGACTGAACTATGTGGCGAATAATAATGAGTGAGCAACCTCAACTCTCGACTTTTCTTCCAACAAATGAGATACATCCGAACTACAAAGAGTTTTAAATCATTAAAATGGGATTTATTCCACTTGAATCGTCAAATCGGTATCAATTTGATTATTACAAACTTTATTAAAAAAAAATTGTGAAACTATTATTGGAGTTGACAAAAAAATACGAATACATACAAAAATAATTTGGAAGCTGAGATTTGCTTCGTTAGACTGAGGGTGATCCAAATAATCTTGAAGAATATTTGCTTTCAGGTAAAATCGTACCGATTGGAGATTACTGGAGTATTCTTCAATTGGAATCTTGTTAAAAGGGGAGAATATTTGATGGTTGATTTTCAAGAGTCAACTGGTCTAGGGGTCGAGGTAGCTCACACATCAGTCAAATAATATTAAATTTCAGAAAGCACTTATTGCTCCATAAATGATAAGAATTTCAAAGAATGATGGTTTGAAATCGGATACATCTGTATACTCATAGTACTTCGAGTATCATGAGATGCTAGTTGATCTGGACTTTACTAACCGTCGTCCAGCAGATGATACAGTTGCAATATTAAAACCGATAAATATTTCGTAATTACTCGACGCCGGTGTTAGATGTAGGTTATCGTTGAGCACAACGCAGCTGTGTTCAGTAAATGTGTTCCGTCGTCAGCTGGATCAGCTGCAACTGCATCGCACAACAGTCTAATTACATATCGTTCACTTCGTCTGTGATTGTTCTATGAAGAGCATTTCATTACCGCAGACACTTCTTTTTAACGACTAGTATGTAATTTTTTGTTCAACGTTAAAATCCAATCGGAGCTTATAGTTGAATGAAATAAAATTAAGTGAGATCCGGGATGAGATACTTAGAGCCTTGTTTGACATTTTGCGAGATAGCAAGTACTAAACTGAAAGGGCACAATGATCAATTCTTCAATGAATTATTTAAGAACAATTCATGGATCTAACGAAGAAGAGTTTTGAAGATGTGGACGATTCGAGATGATAGCAATAACAAATGTGACAAATCAGCAACAGCAGTGATTGTAACGTTTCCAAAACTGTGTGCTAGGTTATCGGTACAGCTTTGATCAAAAAGTAAATTAATCTTGTATGACATTCATTGCACTTGAGTACGAAACAAGTAGCCTTTTGAATGATAAGGCTTCAGTAACAACAAGAAGGTCTCATGACATAACAACAAATCTATCAAAGCAAAAGATATACAGATATTAGTTGCGAGCTATTTGAAAACTGTCACAAGAAAGGACAATTTTGAATCGTACGCTTCTTGTACTAATACCAAACAAGAATTGAAGCATATGAATCTATAAAAACCCTCTCAGAAAAGATTATACCTCCTGTAGTCAGTTATGTGAGTATTTTATCCCGCTTTCAATCAAGTGATCGTGAGTGTGATCCACTGAAGAATCTTAACAGACTTTCAACTTGTCCTATGATCATGATTATCATCTCCAGGCCACCAGTGCTCAGCGGTCAGGATTAGCGGCTGCATTAATGCTTAACCCTTCCGCTACAAAGCAAACATCAAGTCAATATCACATGATACGCTCGTGAAAGTCAAGTAAATTTACCACATGAATCACAGACTCGTGCAAGATCAAGGCTAAAGAGGATTAGCATCTTAATGAGGACCTGAATGCATTGTCAGTTTGTTAAATAGGTAGTATAGGATATTGATGGAAAGATGTATTAGTAATCTCACAAAAATTTGTACAATCGTTATGTTTTTAGACAATAACGATTACAAACAAAATCATTGTTCCGACGGCTGAACATTGGATCTCTGACACCAGCATTAATTAACGAGTGAACAAGTGTCCAGCATCCCCTACTGTGCTCGGAAGATTACAACAGAAATCCTCAAACTTGCAAATACTTGTATATTACTGATGTACTACTTTTTAGAAATTCTAAAATCATCATCAATATAGCATTCGTAATTATTAAAATAACCTGTTCAACAGATTTGAGGTAGCATCTCCCAAATTTCGTTCTTGGTCCACCTTAATACAAAAGTTAAGGCTAGTTTACATGACTTGATGTATCGGAAGTTACCAGAAAAGCGGTCAAGTTGATTTGAAATGTTGTACCTTCCATTTACTACTTCTGAGGCCTCAGATTCAGGAATAAATATATGTGTGTCCATTGGTCTCAAATCTAAGCCGCTGTTATGTTGGAATGGATTTAGAATAGGCATTTAATGCAGAAAAATGTCGAAAAATGTTAAAAGAGTTGGTTGAAGTTCAAAGAAAACATCTAAAATGAAATTTCGGCTTATTAATGAACTTTCCCAAATTTATTGTTGATATTGAAATCATTAGGAAAAACAAAACAACTGACGTGGACATCACGTGACTTACTTGTACATCATTGGATATATGTAATCAAACAGAAAATCTCATCATTCCACGGTTAATTGTTTTTGATTTGTCCAAAAAATTCTAAAAATCTGTCGAGTAAAATGCGCTTTTAGCCTAGTCGGTTACTATGGAAACAGTAGGTCTTCATTCTTATACTACAACATTCCTAAATACTGATTTCCAAGATTCTACAGCACACAGTTCTGAATTTATACGCAAAATTGAAAAATAAATCCAACTGAAGTGCACTTCCGGTTATTATTATTGTTATGAAAATAGTAGGCAATCATTCAGATGCTACAGCAGACTGAAATACCAAATTTCAATATTCTTCAGATGTTCGTTCTGAATTTATGCAAAAAATTCCAAAAGACTGTCAAGTATAGTGCACTGCCGGCTCAGTAGATCTCAATGAAAATAGGATATGAACATCTAGAAGGCGGTACTATCGTCTTGAATACTGAATTCCAATATTCTACGTTCAATCGTTTTGGATTTATGCGGAAAATTCAAGGAATGTTTTGAGTGAACTGCACTTCAGGTTCAGCCAATCGCAATCATAATGCAAGATGTATAACAAGATGTTATAGAAGTGCTTAGTACAAAATTTCAATATTCTACGATCGATATTTTTGAATTTATGAAGAGTCTGTCATATAAAGTGCACTTCCGGCTGAACCGATTGGTACGGAAATAGGAGATGACCATTTGGATGCTACGGCAATTTCAAATGCTGAATTTCAACATCCTACGGTTGACTATTCTGGATTTATCAGAAAAATTCGAAAAAAGTTTCAAGTAAAGTGCACTTCCGGTACAGACGATTGAAACCATAATGCGAGTTGCACAACTAGAACCTATACCAGTCTTAAATACAAAATTTCAACAGTTTTAAGTTTTGCGAGTTACGCACGCACGTACGAACGTATTTACATCAAGCCAAAAGAGTCAAAATGGATTCAGGGATGCTCAAAACGGATATTTCCATCAAAATCTCGATAGGTGAATTTTTCCGGTTTCACAATACTTCCTTGTACTTAGTACAAGTAAGTAAAAACATAACTAAAGTTCAATTTTGTTCTCTTCTCCCGCAATTTTTGTTATAGACTGTTCACTAACAGAGAAGCACAGGCGGATTTCGTTCTCAACCTGAACGTTGCAGTGTACGCAATTTTGGCACGCAGGTCACCAACTCAAAATTTTGTTTTGTTATATCCAAGATTGATGAGGAGACTTCCAGTTTTTTGGTTTATATTATAAGGCTTAGGTTTTGGGTTGATATTCAATTCACGTCCGAGTATAAATTCATGAAAAAGATTCAGTATTTTTTTGGGCGGAGTATGTAGAGCCCATTTCAGCGTATCGTGAATTGAATTAATTGTAACGAATGTAAAGGAATATAGCATTTCATTTCGTAATAATTCTGGAAATATTTCGTTAAGCTGAATTATCGGGGTATTTGTTTTTGTCATAATATATTTTTTTTATTTGACAAGGAGGGCGGCGCTCTGGATCCCTTCCGCACTTGGATGATTTTCTAGTTCCCTAAATCTACAAAAATCTCAAAGAAAATAAAGTGGTAAATATTTCTTCTGCAAGTGAAAATAAATCTAAATGTTGCAAGACAAATTCAATTAGAGATGTCAGTAATAGTTGTAGACGCTTTGCTTCTGCTGTTTTGATTATTTAAACCATTTTGCTAAAGAATCTGTATCTCCGGCAGCGTCAGTAATTTAATATATCTTGATGTACGGCAATTTATATCAGATCAGATTTATGTGTCTGCGCTAAAACTTACGCTTGGAATCTAATTCCCACTTGTAATATCTGCTGTGCTTCATTGTGAACAAAAGTCAAGCAATTAATTATAAGTTGACGCCACACTTTAGCACTGTTCATCTTTTTGCATACAATGGAATTGGAGGATCTGAAATCGATAAGTCAAAGGTGCTGTTAGCTACGAGACTTATAGCCAAGAACACTCATCCCATTCTAATTCACCTCAATTGCATATTACTATCACAAATTACAACTATCTACTCATAAAAGAAACATCACCATCTACATTATTGAACAATGAGCTAATTGCTCCCTCAATATCAGCATTTCTATGATAAAATTTGGTTTCAATTATCATATTTGTTTGAATCCAGTATTAACAACTGCAACCTTTTAAGCAATTTATTGAATCCGATGAACGTTTCGTGTAAAAAAAATAAAATGGATATATCGTTATGAAAACCGAACGAACAACAAAATCTACTTTGAGTCAAATAGTGTTGAACGAATTAATTTTATTGGATTTAGAAGAGTGAATTAGTTTTTTGTATAGAAATACAATACTGATAATAGAACAAACAAAACCGACTTGTTTTGATGAAATTAATCCTCTGAATCGGTAAATCTGCAAATTCGAAGCCCGGTTCTCTGACAAAAAACAGAAAATGTAGATGAACTCGAATACTCCACTATACCAGTCAGCATTTTACATTTTGCTAGACTTTCCGCGCTACTAATAAATTTATCCAGCGTTGCAAATATCATGCTGTTACTAAAAATTAAATCCAATTATAGAAATATGAAATCGTGGACAAAACCAGCAAAGTTGCAAAACTCCAACTCCCTTCAAGTCATGATTCTATCTTCTAATATTAGAGTTGACACATTCAAATACATTTATCGATGCTATTCTGTGATTTAATTATTATCTGTTATCAATCAATAGAGCAATGATGATCGATAACATCCCAAATTGCTATAATGTGACGATAGAAGTGTATATACAAAAAAGTTCGCGATACCATTGAAACTCCTCCATCCCTCACCACCCACTTCATTAATATCAAGCTATCCTTTAACCCTCCATCCTCAGTCTATACCTGATGATGTTCAAGAGAACGAAACGTGTTATGACCAAAATTGTGACGAGTAATGTGACTGATTTCTTGTCATTTATTATTGACTACATTGAATTGTACTTTGTGTCAATCTTTGTCTCAAATTCTACATTGAGCATCATCTTGACTCCATCACTCTCTGAAGGGTTCGTAGAATATAATATATTGCATTTAATTATTATTGTGACGATGAACTTCGTGAATTTTGATATATTTAATCATAAAAAATCGCAGTGTTATATCCCAAAACAGTAATTTAAGATTGAGTAAATAAGTTAGGATTGGCCTTTTGTTTGGAAAATCAAATGAAGTTCCGGAAATTTCCCGGTGAACGTTCGGCAATAAATGGCGCCGATAGTAAACTGTCAGCATTGTATCTATATCACTAGAGTTTTGGAAGTTTGAACGACTTAATCAAATCAACAAACTAATATAAAATTCCGACATCCTTTATATATGACCCCATAAGTACGTCAATGATCTGGAGGTGGTTCGAACTCAAATTGGGGTGAGTCAGTCGCAGATTCGAAAGCCTTGGCAGCTATCTGACAAGCCTTGCAGAATATTCGTTATCGCGACATTCGTTTACGTTACAGCTCCAGTTCCAGTACGTTTCTACGTCTGTCGAATAATAGACGTGCTTTTAGATAAAACTTTTTTACGTCTTTCAATTAATAAAGTTGCCCGATTCTTCGGTTGTTTCATGCGTAAAATCTCCGATGTTTTTCACAGGGATGTCGGGCCTTAATCTCAACTTCCACATAGCAATTGTCGCGGAGATATATCTCCTTTGCAGGGAGGCATCTGTTTCAGTTGTTCCTAAACGCACTTTACTATGTTCAGATTTTATCTTAGTTACGAACTTAAGAATAGCAATTTGATATTTAATCGAAAAATTTCCATCACGTTCTTTTTATACAAAATACTTCAAATGATTATACCAATCCCAATATATTGGTTCGTTAATATTAAAAAATCAATTAGTAATAACTCTTTTAGTCAGGAATTAGATCCTTGATATTTCCGATTGATTTCCTGAAAAGTTAGGAAAACAATCACAAATATTTGCAATTGAAATCATGATTGCCTTCACTTGTAAATGAAACAATAAGAGTTGAGACACAAAGGAAAAATTTATGAAAGATGCACTCATACCATTTTCGTTGGATTATTGTTTTACTTTCTTTAATGCCCTTGCGATCAACCATCCAGAAAATACTGATCTACATATAATTCTTATTTTGCCTTGTGAATTAAGTTGTTCAAAAATGCTGCATATTGTATTAAAAAATGAGAAAATTTTTGTCCGTTGGTTCTAGAGATTCATCCAGGTTATACTGTGATTATCATCTTGCTTATATTGAATTTTGTCCTCATATTTCAGCGTCTCAAGTATTCGCGTTGTAGGTATATCGTGCGCAATTCATAATTATTTCAAAGCTTGCTAAATTATTCATTATTGCACTCTTGACTCGTAATGAAGCTAGCGACGGCCAAATTGGCACAAGGTACAAGAGTTGAGTTTCCTTTTCATTCCGATTGCTTTTCTTTCCCAAGGATTTTGTAGGCGTCAAGAATTTCATAGGACAAGACACACTAATCAGTACTTCCGTTATAACTTGATTTCCATATATTTCTGATGGGGGTAATAAAATTGCCAAAACAGGTCATTTATTAAAAGAACGATAGACTCTATCTCTACATCCTTTAGGATTTGCAAGAGATTATCCTAAGTTCAAAAATTGCAATTCAAGATATTCTAAGGTCGAGTGTATTGTATCGTTTATTTATGGCACGCCGTTTTGCTATTTAGTAGCAAAAATTTATTCCAGTTAATTTAAGCAATACATTGAATTCAAATTATGTACATGATGGTTATTCAAAATTTATATTATCTTGGGAAATAATTTTATTCTATTGAATTTTTATGATTGAATTGAAATTATGTACTTAATGGTAATTCAAAACTATAATTATCTTGCAAGATAATATATCGAATTTTTATGATTAAATTAGAATTATGTACATAATGGTAATTCAGCATGAAGATTATCCAGCAAAATTATATGAGCCTGTTGCATTTTCATGTACGGATTGGAATTATGTATAATATCAATTCAGAATTATTATTATCTTGCAAGATAATTTTAATACATTGAAATTTTATAATTGAATGAATAATGGTAATCCAAAATTACTATTATCTCTGAGGATAATTTTAATCCATCAAATTTTCATGATTGATTGAAAATTATGTACCTACATAATTTCAATTCAATTTATATTCAAAGAATGAGAATTTTATCGTGCAAAATAATAATAATTCTGAATTTCCATTATGCACATAATTTTGATTCAATCATAGAAACTCAATGGATTAAAACTATCTGCAAGATAATAATAATTCCGAGCAACCACTATGTACATAATTTGATTTCAATCATGAAAATTCAATGTATTAAAAGATAATATTAATTCCGAAGTTTTATTATGTACAAAATTTCAATTCAAAAATAATAATGCAATGGTTTCATATGGTACGCTGTTTTGCTATTCAATAGCAACAATTTATTCCAGTTAAATTTGAACTATACATTTTTATTATCTTGCAAGATAATTTTATTTCATTGAATTTTTATGATTGTATTAAAATCATGTACATAATAAAAATTCAGAATCATTATTATCTTGCAGGATAATTCTAATTTATTGAATTTTTTTGATTGAATCAAAATTATGTACATAATGGAATTCAGAATTATTATCATCTTGCAGGATATTTTAAATTCATTTTATTTTTTTGATTGAATCAAAATTATGTACATAATGGAAATTCAGAATTATTATTATCCTGCAAGATGATTTCAATTCACTGAATTTTCATGATTGATTAGAAACTATGTACATAATGATAATTCAGCCTGGAGATTATTCAGCAGAATTATAAGGAAACGTTGAGTTTTTATGATTGAATTGAAATTATGAATTCTTATGATTGTATTAAAATCATGAATATGATGGGAATTCAGATTCTTATTATGTTGCAGGATAATTTTGATCCATTGAATTTTCATGATTGAATCAAAATTCTGTACATAATGGCAATTTAGAATTATTATTATCTTGCAAGATAATTATGTACGTCATCTCAATTCAACCATAGAAAATCTGTGAATTGAAATTAGTCCGTAAGATATATATATAGTAATAATTCTGAATAGCTATTATGTACATAATTTCAATTCAATCATAAAAATCCAACGCATTGAGATCATCTTGCAAGATAATAATAATTCTGAATTCTCATAATCTCAATTTAATCATGAAAATTCAACGGTTCCATATAATTTTGCTAGATAATCTCCATGCTGAAGTATTATTATGTACATAATTTTAATTTAATCATGAAAATTCAATGCATTAAAATTATCTTGCAAGATAATAGTAATTCTGAGCTCCCATTATGTACATAATTCTAATTCGATCATAAAAATTCAAAGAATTAAAATTATCCTGCAAAATAATAATAATTCTGAATTCTTATTATGTAAATAATTTTAATTCAATCAGTAGAATTCAATGCATTGAAATTATCTTGCAAGAACATAGTAATTCTGAATTTTCAATTTGTACATAATTTCAATTCAATCATAAAAATTTAATGAATTAGAATTATCCGGCCAGAAAATAGTAATTCTGCATTGCCATTATGCACGTTATTTCAATCAAATCATTAAAATTCAACGCATTGAAATTATCTTGCAAGATAATAATAATTTTGAATTTTTATTATGTACATGTATGCAAGATAATAAAAATGTATAGTTTAAATTTAACTTGAATAAATTGTTGCTATTGAATAGCAAAACAGCGTGCCATAGTTTCATATCATTTTGCTAGATAATCATCTTCTTGAATTACCATTATGTACATAATTCTAATTCAATAATAAAAGTTCAATGTAGGTATTAAAATTATCCTACTAGATAATAATAATTCTGAATTTTGATAATGTACATAATTTTAATTCGAACATGAAAATGCAATGGTTTAATATCATCTTTATGCTGGATTATCATTATGTACATAATTTTAGTTCAATCGATAAAATCCAATGAATTTAAATTATCTCGCAAGATGATGGTGATTCTGAGTTACCATTACGTACATAATTTTAATTCAATCGTAAAAATTTGATGCATTGAAATTATCTTGCAAGATAATAGTAATTCTGAATTATCATTATATATATAATTTTAATTCAATCATAAAAATTTAATCAATCAAAATCTTCTTGCCAGATGATAATATTTCTGAATTACCATAATGTACATAATTTTAATTCCAACATAAAAATTCAATGAATAAAAATTATCTCATAAGATAGTACTATTATGTACATAATTTTGATTCAATCATAAAAATTTGATGCATTGTAATTATCTTGCAAGATGATAGAAATTCTGAATTATCATTATGTATATAATTTTAATTCAATAATAAAAATGTAATCCATTAAAATCATCTTGCCAGATGATAATAATTCTGAATTACCATAATGTACATAATTTTAATTCGCACATAAAAATTCAATGAATAAAAATTACCTTATAAGATAATAGTGATTCTGAATAACCATTATGTACATGATTTCCATAATAAAAATGCAATGAATTAAAACTATTTTGCAAGATAATAACAATTTCAAATTATCATTTTGTACATAATTCCATTTGAATCATATGAATCCAATGAATCATAATTATCTTGCAAGATAATAAAAATATATAGTTCAAATTTCATGATATTTTGTTAGATGGATTAGGAGTAATCAACTTTAGCTAATTCATTTTATTGTCGATTCTCTTCCCGGAGTAAATTTTATATTGCTGTTGTAGTTGTTGATTACATTCAATATCTCCAGAGAGTTATAATGATCTATTATACATACACAGTCGTCAACGAATTGACTCCATCTGATCACTTTGAATTTGTGTATTATGTTTTTGAAACATAAATCAGATTGTATATTAGGAAAGGAATCTATTATGCCTCGTGGGATCTGAGAGAACCATTATTTGCAGCCTATTCTTATTGTTTCTGATGATTGACAAAGTAAATCGGATATTTCACATCCTATACCGTTGATATGTCAGCGTTACCTATACTGTGGATTACTCCAGTATTTTAGAGATGGAATGTTTGTAACTGAAGCTTCAGTTATAGGAGATGATTCATTCCGTTTATTAACTTGAAAAGTAGATGCTTAACTCAATTTGTTTTCATTTTAAAGATTAAGTTGCAGTTCATTTGTGAGAGGTCAGGCATTCGATTTCAGGCCGGTCACATTTATATTTGAGTGTGGAGAGAATTGAAACAGGCTGGTGGGTAACAGTATGTCCCTCACAATTTCTTAACGCATTAAAGACCCTCTTGATTGCGGTCGTATTTCTTCTTCGAACACTCCCTTACTAGTTTCATTACAATTCCGCCGTTACTGCCGTTATACTTCTACCGTAACCGTTACGATCCTTGTAAAGATGGCTTTTTTCTCACACCTAACATCTAGGACGAGCATTTATTCAACATCTTTTTTATATACGATACCTATGATAATTCTTTTGATATTATTGTTAAGATTATATTTGAGGCTTTCGGAATAATGGTTAATTGTTGCGTGGATTTGTCATAGCAATATATTTTGATGAGCTCAATACACAACCCAATGTATTCCTAGATAATCTAGTTAGTGCAATTGCATATCTAGTGCGCAGTCAATTGCCGATTGCTAGGGTCCTGATGTATTTCGGCATTACCTTGTCGCTAAATTCATATATCGTATGTATTTGTGATTATACTAACTATAAACCCACCGAAACTAATGTAATTATTGAAGGAATGAACATGGAATTGTTGTCAATCAAGGTGCTCCATTTACAGTTGGAGTTGAAATTGGTATTGTCTTTTATAAGTTCATGTTATTTTGCAGAATAATTTACTAATTGATGTGAGAAATTCAGTTATTAAATCTGAATGACGATTATTACTGATTGGACTGGATGGAGAAATATCTTACGATTATCCGATAAAGTAATCGTTTCATGTGACATGAGTATTGACGTTCATGGCCTGAACATATTTCTCTTATTTTCGTAACATTTCCGCCTTAATATAAACTTGAATTCACAATTCTACCGCCAAATTCATTCTATCAATATATTCAAAATATTTGTGAAGAATTTTCCATAAATACATTCAGCTGGGGCCAGAGCATTTGTAAGAACATATTTCAAGTCTCTTCCACGATTTTGTCGATTGCGATGGAGGAACTCAAATCTGGGAAGTCGAGTAGTGGAAGTACTCTTGGAGTCAGTCGACCACGAATGGTTTCGGAGAGGGGCCCTTAACTTGCCATTTCTGCTCCTGGTTATGCCAGTGGTCAGCAAGAAAGAAGTAGACTCTTAAATTTGAAGGTTCTTGAGTTTTGTCGTGGTTTTAGCCACTTTATAATAATGACAATCCACAAAATTTTATGTTACAGTCATTATATTTCAACCTTACTATATAACTCAAATTTTTTATTGAATAATATACAAAGGAATAATTTCAAGATTTTCTGTAGAACAGAAGAAGTCTGTTACTTTGTTAGACCCAACGTTAAGATGTCAAGTACGTGTATTTGTTCTCGAAAATAAGTACATTCAAGTTGGTTCAAATTGCAATTTCCATTGAAGGTTTCATTCTGTTTGTCCAATTTTGTTCATGAACCGGTAAACGTGAAGGAATCAAAGAATTTTTCCGTTTCCGGCGAAGCGCCTTCAATTAGCAATCGTAGCACCAACCAACCAGCCGATAATACTTAAGATGTGATTTTGTATCGAACCTTTCACAGAGAGACAACTTAAATAGTTCGGATCCTCAAAAATTCCAATAAAATATTCACTAATATCGCTGTAACTAATTAGGAGTAGAAAATTGAATGTCATCTTATATGGGTAAGGTGAACTGATCGTTAAATACATTAGCTGGTCAATCAAACCATTAGCTGAAGACAAGACCAAAGATTGAAATGTAATTAATTGGAGTATCTTGAATTACAAGAGTTTTCTACAAGGAAGTAATTGGTTGCGAACAGTTTTGTCGCAATATGTACATTTGTCAGGAAAATCGATGAATAACTCTTTTTCAGATTTTGATGCATAAACAATGCCCCCAGAGAGGAGAAAGTCAAATAAATAATAAAAATAATCGATAGCATTGGAGTCCCGCGGTTTGCTCGAGTGCCGCAACCAATTATAAATTTTTCTCATTTTATTAAGAAGTACTTCTATATGCTAGCGAAGACGAGCAGAACATTAATAGCGCAGGGCTTCTGCAGGCAGAGCCCACAGTTGATCCAGGCACTGCACATTTTTTTCTCATTGATCACAAGAAGTACATCTATATGTGGACGAAACCGCGTTAAAATGGTGACTATTTAAGTCTTTCTTGCAACAGCGATATGACTTTCAAGAAATTGGAAAACGTAGTTGATAATTTGGAGTTCACAATATCCGGTAAACGTTTATATGTTACGGTAGTATGGATTGCATTACCCTAATATTCTATAACGCGAACTTAACAATCCACCCATTGTCTTGCATGACTGCCTCGTTCTACGCAAATCTCTACGCGCTTAATCATATATTACATACACAATACGCACATTATTGGAATTATACTAATAGATCGTCAAGTTCAATTAGTGAGAGCTCTCTATAGGTGAGTATACATATGTATGTATGTAATAGTTTGGCTGTGGAATAAACATTATATAATATATATATATATATATATATATATATATATATATATAAATATATATATATATAATATATTCGATGCACATACTACTTTATCATAATGCTAATCGAATATCAGAATATATCGAGGAAACCAATGTCCCTAGAGATGATTGATTCTGTGGAAAAATAACAAACATGAAATCATTGTTAACGTTCGCGCCCTAAGTCGGTCGTAAGCTAGTCTATTCATTGAATTGTTATTGTAATATCGGTTTTGTTGTGTCACATTAGGGAAAAAGTGTCTTTGACAGAGGATCGTTACAAAGATAAACCTCACAATAGTTCTTTCTTTGTTCTCAAACACAATATTAAAAACATGAAACTTGGACGATATAGATGTTAGATATATCGAAAGGACTTCCTATGAAAAATTGATTCTGTATAAAAGTTTCGCGGAGGAAGATTGTCGAGGAATTTGCAATCTGCAACTCTATTGATTAATCAGGGATGTTCGTCTTTCACTACTTTTTCTTTTTATCAGTTTTTCTATCTCCACCGGCAACTTCTTTTATGCATCTACTGATTAACGAAACACTTTGATAATATTTTTGCATGAA
Organism: Dromius quadrimaculatus; assembly: GCA_963989225.1. Lineage (NCBI taxonomy): Eukaryota > Metazoa > Arthropoda > Insecta > Coleoptera > Carabidae > Dromius > Dromius quadrimaculatus. The sequence goes on along the minus strand of OZ022336.1, from coordinate 5,360,338 downwards.
CTGTAATTTATGCATCCATGAAAAGTTAATCTATATAACTAATTATTTACCAAAACAATTTTGGAAGATACAATATTTATTCTTCATGGTAAAGAATAATGATCAAAAAAATGGTCACTCCAATCACACTCATGTGAAATGAGCTTACACTATTGAAAGTGGATGTCACTATAGAGTTATATAGAAAATAATACACCTCTTGAGGATGTTTTTCAAAATGACAACAGTGACATAAAAAATTGTGTCGGAAGAATAGTTTTCGGAATATCAACAATTTCAAAATGTTAGGCGGAAGCGGAGATGGAAGCGGGGACTGGATTTATTATGAAAATAGTATAAATAACAAGATGCAAATGGTAACAATCAATTTGGCATACTATGTACCATTTGTGTTACGAATTTCGAAGCGATTGAACAACAAGTACGGATTCTATGGAAAAATCTGAAAATAGGGCTAATCTGAGAATCAAGGTGACAGCTACAGATAGAATAGTTGGAATCTCCAAACCAAAATAATTCAAGTTTGACATGGAATTATATAGTTTTATACATGTAGACTACAAAACTTTGAACAAAAATTGTGTCCGAAGAATGGTTTCCGAGATATCAACAATTTTAAAATGTAACGCGGAAGCGGTGGTGGACACGGGAACGGCAATTATCATGAGAATAATAGACATACCAAATCGATTAGGCATACTGTGTACCATCTATGTTCCAAATTTTGGAGCTATTGAACGACAAGTACAGATTTTATAGAGGAAAATTTGAGAATGGACATGAACTAAAATAAATGGCAAGAGGTTACCCTTGATAAAAATTGTTGAAATTCTTGAACCAAAATAATTTGAGTTTGGCATTGAATTATATAGTTTCATATATGTAGATACCGAAACTCTAGACAAATATTGTGTCGGGAAAATAGTTTTCGAGATAACAACAATTTTAAAATGTCAGGCGAAAGCGGAGGTTGAAGCGGTGACCAGAGTTAACATGGAAATAATGACGACACAAAATTTCAATGACATCTATTAATAGGCCATATTATGTACCATTTGTCTTTTAAATTTCAAAGCGATTTGACAACAAGTACGGGTTTCATAAAAGAGAATTTGAGAATAGGCATAATCTGAAATTTCTGGCAAGAGGTTATCCTTGTCAAAAATTGTTGAAATTCTCAAATCAAAATAATTTGATTTTGGCATGGAATTGTATAGTTTCATACATGGGGATTACGAAACTCTAAGAAAAAATTGTGTCGGAAGTATAGTTTTCTAGATATTAACAATTTTGGAATGTTAGGCGGAAGTGGGTAATGAAATTAACATGGAAATAGTAAAGATACCACAATGCCAATGGCACTAACCGTCCATTCATACTATGTACCATTTGTGTTCCAAATTATGAGGCGATTGAACAACAAGTAGGGATTCTATAGAGGAGAATCTGAGAATAGGCATAATCTGAAATTTTTGGAAAGGGGTTACCCATGATAAAAATAATAGAAATTTTCAGAGCAATATAATATGTATTTGGCATGGAATCATATAGTTTTTTATATGTAGATCAGGAAACTTTAGGAAAAAATTTGGTCGGGAGGATATTATCCAAAATATCAACAATTTTAAAATGTTAGGTGTAAGTGGAGGTTGAAGCGGGGACTAGAATCACTAATCAGCATGGAAATAATAACGATACCAGAACTCCGATTTCACCAATTGATAAGCCATACTATGGAGCATTTGTGTTTCAAATTTCAAAGCAATTGAACTACAAGTACGGATTTTATAGGAGAGAATCTGAGATCAGGCATAATTTGAAATTTTTGGTGAGAGATTACCCTTGACAAAAATTATGGAAATTCTCAAACCAAAATAATTTAAGTTTGGCATGGAATTGTATAGTTTTATACATGTAGATTACGAAACTCTAAGAAGAAATTGTGTCGGAAGAATAGTTCTCGAGATATCAACAATTTTGAAATGTTAGACGGATGCGGAAGTGGAAGCGGGGACTGAAATTATTATTGAAATAATGACGTTATTAGAATGCTGATGCCACAAATCGATCAAACAAACTGTGACGCATCTGTGTTCCAAATTTCGAAGCGATTGAACAACAAGTACAGATTTTATAGAGGAAAATCTGAGAATAGGCATAATCAGTAATTTATGGCAAGAGGATAACCCATGATAAAAATTGTTCAAATTCTCAAACCAAAATAATTCAAGTTTAGCATGGAATTATATAGTTTCATACATGTGGATACCGAAATTCAAGAAAAAAGTTGTGTCGGAAGGATAGTCTCCGAGATATCAACAATTTTAAAATATTAGACGAAAGCGGTGGTTGAAGCGGGGACTGGAATTATCATAGAAATAATAAAGATACAAAAATGCTGATACCACAAATCGATTAGGCATACTGTGTACCATTTGTGTTCAAAATTTCGAAGTGATTGAACGACAAGTACAGATTTTTTAGGAGAAAATCTGAGAATAGACAAAATCTCAGATTCAAGGCAAGGGGTTACCCTTGATAAAAACTGTTGAAGTTTTTGAACCAAAATAGTTTAAGTTTGGCATGAAATTGTGAAGTATCACACTGGTAGATTACAATGCTCCAGGGAAAAATTGTGTCGAGAGGACAGGTTTCGAGATATCAACAATTTTGAAATGCTAGGCGGATGCGGAGGTGGAAGCGGGGACTAAAATTATGATGGGAATAATGCAGATGGCACCAATTGATACTATGAACCATTTATGTTTCAAATTTCAAAGAGATCAAACGACAAGTACGGATTTAATAGGGGGAAATCTGAGAAGAGGCATAATCCGGAATTCATGACAAGGGATTAGTCTTGATAAAAATTGTTGAAATCTTCAAACCAAAATAATTTGAGTTTGGCACTTAATTATATAGTTCCATACATGAAGATTATGAAACCCTAGAAAAAAAATGTGCCGGAACAATAGTTTTCGAGATTTCAATTTTAAAATGTTAGCCGAAGCGGAGGTGGAAGCGGGGACTAAAATTAATATAGAAATAATAAAGATATCAAAATGCCAATGACACAAATCGATTAGGCATATTATGTACCTTTTGTGATTCAAATTTCAAAGCGATTGAACAATAAGTACAGATTTTATAGGGGAAAATCTGAGAAGAGGCGTAATCTGAAATTTATGACAAGGAGCTACCCTTGATAAAAATTGTTGAAATTTTAATACTAAAAATTTGGGTATAGCATGAAATCATATAATTTCATACATGGTGACTACGAATTTCTAGGGAAAATAATGTGGGAAGGATAGATTCTGAGATATCAACAATTTTAAAATGTTAGACGGAAGCGAAGGTGGAAGCGGAGACTGAAATTATCATATTGATAATGGAGATACCAAAATGCCAATGGCACCAATCGATTGAGCATACTGTGTACCATTGATGTTTCAAATTTCAGAGCGATTGAACAATAAATACAGATCTTATAGGAAAAAATCTGAGAATAGGCATGATCTGAAATTTATGGCAAGTGGGTTCCCTTGATAAAAATTGTTGGAATTCTCAGACCAAAATAACTTGAGTTTGGCATTAAATTATATAGTTCGGCACATGTAGATTACGTGACTCAGGGGAAAAATTGTGTTTGTAGAGTAGTTTTCGAGATATCAACAATTTTAAAATGTTGGGCGGAAGCGGAAGTTGAAGCGGGTACTAGAATTAACATTAAAATAATGACGGTATCAGAATCCTGATGACACCAATTGATGAGGCATATCATGAATCATGTGTGTTTCAAATTTCAAAGCGATTGAACAACAAGTACGGGTTTTATAGGAGAGAATCTGAGAATAGACATTATCTGAAATTTTTGGCAAGGGGTTTCCCTTGTCAAAAATTGTTGAAATTCTCAAACCAAAATAATTTGAGTTTGGCATGGAAATGTATAGTTGCATACATGTAGATTAAGAATTGTTTCGGAAGAATAGTTTTCGAGATACCAACAATTTTGAAATGTTAAGCGGAAGCAGAGGAGGAAGCGGGGACAGAAATAAACATGGAAATAATTCAGATACCGCAATGCCAAAGGCACCGATCGATTAAGCATACTGTGTACCATATGTGTTCCAAATTTTGAGGCTATTGAACGACAAGTACTTATTTTATAGAGGAAGATCTGAGAATAGGCATAAACTGGAATTAATGGTAAGGGGTAACCCTTGATAAAAATTGTTGTAATTCTTGAACCAAAATAATTTGAGTTTGGTATGGAATTATATAGTTATATATAAATGGATTACAAAACTTTGGAAAAAATTGTGTTGGAAGGATAGTTTCCGAGATATCAACAATTATAAAATGTTAGGTGAAAGCGGAGGTTGAAGCGGAGACTAGAATCAACATGGAAATGATGATGATACCAAAATTTCAATGAAACCAATTGATAAGGCATACCATGAACCATTTGCGTCTCAAATTTTAAAGCGATTGAACAACAAGTACGGATTTAATAGGAGATAATCTGAGAAAAGGCATAATCTGGCATTATTCTTGTCAAAAATTGTTGAAATTCTCAAACAAAAATAATTTGAGTTTGGCATGAAATTATATAGTTTCATACATGTGAAATTGTACCTCAATTACAATTCATTGGGTAAAGACAGAGCATTTATGTTGTAGTGCAATTATCCGTACAAACAATCTTATCATTTCGTAAGCTGTGTGAAAGTTGATTCAGCCATTTCAATTGCCAACTATCAATAATTTAGTTATAGAAACAAAGGCTAATCCATTTTATCTCAGTGTAATTAACTTGTACATAAGTAATTTTCATGGTAAACTCATTTATTTTGAAGTACTTGTGAACCTGAAATGAGCTTGCCTCTGTACAGCAATCATAGCCAAACTGTAACAGTTTTAATGATAATTTGATGACTTTGCAGTGATTAACTAGGTTCACATTTAATAATCAAAAATATTTGCATAAACTGGTGCTGTCATATTGTAATATAATACTCCAAATTACTTCATATAATCTATATTTGTCTATTAGCTAATGGATCATTAATCATATTTTATCAAAAAGATGTGGACTATATTGTGCAAACATTATTGCATCGGCATTATGATTATTTTTCAATTTAGATAAGTTATTGTTTTTCTGGAATTGCTACTAGAAATATGCATCAATACTGAATTAGAAATTGATAACAACAAAATCAGAATAATGAAAGAAGTGAACACAGAAAATGAGGATTGACAGCCAAATTGGAGAATAATTTGGACGCATCATACACAAAGCTACTGACAGTACTGAACGGAAGTTTTTTCTGCCGGAAAATTGCCAGTTTTTTTTAAAAATAGAATCAAATTTCATATACTACCAAAATAGACATAAGATAGTAAGTACTGCAATGCATAACGGAAATTAAGATACAACTAGATGTTACAAATAAATATTGAAGGGAATTTAATTTCCTACAGAATTATTTCAACGCATTCTCAACGCAGGATCAACGGAAATGAGAAAGAACGGAAAAACTCAATTTAATAATATTTCAGGATAGCGAAGTGGGCAAATTCCCTTCGAGGTAGAAAAATGTGCTTTAGAGTTAGAAATAACCCGTTCTTAGTGGCTGAATCGAGAGAAACTTTCAGCAATTTTTTGGCAGATTGCCTCTTTTTCACTTCCCATTGACTAACTGGTGGACTACAGCTATTTTCTGTTATTGTGAGAAACTGTAATGGAATCACCAAGAAGATGTGAAGCAAGAAAATTTACGAGATGTAGGTAAGTTACTGTAGGTTTTTGTTACCTACTGACATCGTGGTCATTATGCTATTAAGTATCACTATTGCACTACGTCTTCTCCTACTACAATGACTATTTTCTTAGTCCGCTTCTTACTCTACCACACGTATAGTTTATTCATGTACTTCACATATTACTGTTCAATAGCTAATTATTCTGTAGTTTTTGTACAGTAGGTTCTTAAAATTTAGGACTTTTGGAGATTTCTTGATTATTGAATTTATTCCTGAGGACGTCTTCTTGGGGAAGACGTCCTCAGGAATAAGATAAGGATATGTAGAAGATTAAATAAATGGACAAGAAGTACAGTTAGACCTATATATGATGGATAAAAGAGGTGTTAAACTGAATAGATACTTGGTTAATGTAGAAAATGAGTTGATAGAGAGAACGTAGGTCAGACAAGAGCTACAACATAACAAGCACAAGAAGCAACCCATGATAGAATAAAGGTTGGAAAGCGACTCAATGGATTATGTGAGTAGGTACTGTTCAATTACTAATTGTTGTGTGATTTCTGTACAGTAGGTGCTCAAAATTTGAGACTTTTGGAGACTTCCTTAATACTATACTGGATTAGAAGGAGACGTCCTTAGGAATAAGATGAGGATATATAGAAGATTGAATAAAACGGACAAGCAATACAGTTAGACATATGGATGATGGATTAACAAAGTGTATAACTGAATAGATACTCGGTGAATGTAAAAAAAGTGATTGGCAAAAAAAAACGTTGGTCAGACAAGAGATGCAACATAAGAAGCACAAGAAGCAATCTATGATAGAATAAAGGTTGGAGAGCGACTCAATGGACTATGTGAGTATGGCCTTTCGTATAATAACTCCAATAAGGAAGTTTTTCTTATTCACCATTCAGAATATAGGAGTTTCAACATTCATGTGTTGATATCCAATAAATGGAGTGATCCAGTTACATTTGTTTATTTTTATCTATCTACATATGAATCGATAACCAAAAATGACAGCAAAATGAAATTGATTCTATATGCATAAGATTGCGGGGACTTTGACTTCTCGGCAGGTATTCTGAAGAAAGTCTTTTCTCTGAAGTTCTCTATACATAGTTAGCAGCGCTCAGCTTTCAGAAAGACGTTCAGAACGTTCGTTCACGATTCGCGTTCAATGTTCATGTTGCTACACGTCCGCTGTGATGCGAAACAAGATGGCGCGTGTCTTCTTGATTGCAAAGATGATTGATGATAGCGGATTTCACTAACACAGAGCCGGCTTCGATAATTTAACACACTTGCACTGTTTCTTTCAACTTGGTATGTAAGGGAGAAGTCGCCTTCAATGTGGACATCCATATTGCAGAAGATAGCAGTATGGAAGCGACGATAATTGACTTATAGTGAAAAATGGAGACCAAAAACCATCAAACCCATTGAATATGTTATTCACTTTCATACTCTTTTCTTGTCATCTCACAACAGAAAAGTAGCTTTAGAAATGAATCTGTGGGTTGAACGTCTTTTTATTGAATATTGCTTACAATTTGTAATAAATCTATAATTTTTCGGTACAACTCTGGAAATGAATGTACGAACACAGTTGGTAGAAAAGGATAAGATCATCTAGAGATCACTCAACGTGTTCACGGTAAAGCAAACGAGATATAAGCAACAACATAACAATTTAATTTTAATTAATAGTAATATAAATCTTGTGGCACAAACGCCGTGAGTCGGGAATGGTGCAAATCAAATTTGTAGCGGGATGATGCAAAATTAAAAAGCAGGAATCTTGTATAATGTCCCGAGTAATATAACTGGATTAAATGTATTTAATGACTTGCCGTTGATAAGAAGTGCGAATGTGGTTCAAAATGTTGAATGCAACGACTTACCTACTACGTGAAGATACCCAAACTGCGTTTTGGCGGTCACAGTATTAATTTGGCACATGTAACGTCCTTTGTCTTCTTCTTGTACATTGCTGATATGCAAGAACCAAGTTCGATGCTTGTCATGTGTGACACTAATGCGAGGGTTGCGAGTGATCACATGATTGTGGACTGTTAAAATGGCTGATTGTTCGAAGTGCATCCATGCCACCTGCAAACAAAACGAAAAATCACATAGGTACCACAGAAATTTGCATCAATTTAAAAATTGATAATATACAAAATTATAATAATTATTCCATTCATAGTATTAATAACAAGGTTAACAATGCTAAATCGCCATAGAAACGGTGCATATCAGTGAGTATTTGGACGTGTAGAAATACCATCGGGTATTACACTAGTGGTCAAAATGAGTATTTCATTCAAAGATGTCGATACCTCCAATTTGTGCTTTCTTCGTATTTAATGGAATATTTTTCTGAATCAATTTCATCTTCTGATCTATCACCAAACCTTTTTGAACTAGTTTCTATATCAAAACGCAATTCATTTCTCTATTATTCGTCAAAGAAAATGCAAAAAATTCAAATTTTTCAGTTTGACAGAAGTTTGTTTACTTGTTCCTATAAAAATTGCGTGAGTTGTTACTATAGATTCATAGAAAAAAATGGTTTGACTCCTGGAATAGTCCTCCATATACCATTTGTAGTTAAAGTATTATAGACTATTTTTGTGGTGCAATCACTCATGTTTATTGTGCTTGTGAATACCACTCGTGCTGCACACTCGTGATATTCAAACGCAAGCACAATAAACATTCGTGATAACAACCACAAAAATAATCGATAATACTTAAACTACTTATGGTATAATATATGATAAAAAAGGCATTGTAGTCATTGATCTATAAGAATAACTGGATAGGACATACGATTGTGAAGAAAATGACCATTCGACTGCAGCACCATCAGATGTAATAATGTGTTAAACGTAGTTTACAGTATGTTTAGAAAATAGAAATAGTTTGTAAAGTTGTGATTTATAACAAATTACTGTGTGAATGATACTTATATAAAAAAAAAACGCTCAGCCAGTAGTAACTTTCCTCCCTTATTTCTGCTTCACCAGCTCATGCTCTGTTCAGCTTGAATGCCCTGCCCAGTAATTGTAGTTAACTGGATTCATAGAAATGATTTCAGGACGTTTTTAGTGGTCATTCACTCATTATCGTTATGAACAATCTTAAATTGTGTTGATGAACAATAATAAAAATGATGTATGAATGAAATGGGAATAAGGTGAAAATATATACCTCAATAAAAACCCTCAGCCACGATTACATGTTGTAAAGTGGTGAATTTAAATAATCAAATACATTAGGTTTTTAAAATTCAGTGAACAATGCGCTGAGTAGAGCCACACACTACGATGAATGGCGAAAGAATGAGGATTCACATTCAAAATCCAATGTATTTGATCATCAATTTTAGCGGTATATAACATGTAATCGTAGCAAAATGTTTTCATTGAAGTATATTATTCTTATATTGATAAATTCTTTCAACTGATGGAATGTTTAGGAGAAAGTCCAATCAATGCAATGGATTTTAATACCTGTTCATCATTCAATAAAATAGTTGAGTCCTTTTAACTGTTGAAATAATAATATTATAATTTTTACTTGTACTAAGTACAAGAAAGTATTGCGGAACCGACAAAATTCACCTATCAAGATTTTGATGGAAATATCCGTTTTGAGCATCCCTGAATCCATTTTGACTATTTTTGGCTTGATGTTCGTTTGTTCGTTCGTGCGTTCGTTCGTAACTCGCAAATCTCAACTGGTTGAACATATAATGTTGAAATTTTGTATTTAAGACTGGTATAGGGTCTAGTTGTGCACCTTGCATTATGGTTCTAATTATCTGTACCGGAAGTGCACTTTACAAGAAACTTTTTTCGAATTTTTCTAATAAATCCAGAATGATATCAACCGTAGGATGTTGAAATTCAGTATTTGAACTTGATGTTGTATCAAAATGGAAATCTGCTATTCTTATATGAATCGGCCAAGCCAGAAGTGCACTTTACTTGAAACTTTTTTTAAATTTTTCGCATAAATCTAGAATGATCAGCCATAGCATATTAAAATTTAGTGTTTGAACTTGTTGTAGCATCAAAATAGTTATCTATTATTTTTGTATCAATCGGCTGAGCCAGAAGTGCAGTTTATATGTATGACAGACATTTAGAATTTGCCGTATAAAACAATCAGTCTAATTGAAATGATAAGGTAGGCAATGATAATCTGTTGTCAATTTTTTGATTCTGTTTGACATTTATGTCAAAATATTATTGAAATTTCATTAATCATAATCTAAAATGACAGAAAACTTTATTGAATAAATTTGTGTATATATCAAATGATGTACAAGTAAGTCACGTGATGTCCACGTCCGATTTTTTTTATAGAAACTCTCTGGAAATATCGTCCATCTAAAGTTTAGAGATTACCATTTTTATGTAAATCACTGTCTGAATTGTTGGCTTAGTCGGATAATATGACCGTTGACGTTTGCCATAAGTACAAAACAATGTCTTTTTAATTTCGTTTGTAAAGAATCATAACATAAAATTTTACGGGTTTCAGTAACTGGTTCTGAAATAAAATGGCGTATTTATGTTTGGTTTAACGCTCACTTCACTATTAGTGCGGTACCTGGACCGTTTCGGTCTCTTATTCTTCTTGTTACTATTTATTATAGCAATGCCCACTCCTGCTTTGGTTCAAATGCATTTGTTTTGTTTGCAAACTTACATATGGAGACTCAACTTCAGAATTTATTTTAATCAATACATATGAATAAACCGGAGTTGTCTCTGCTGCCAATAGAAATCACAACGGAGACTTTTATTCGTCGCTTCTATTTCATATCGAATAGAATACTCGGAATAATATTAGAACAGTGGGTGGCAAAAGGTAATCAATAACGTATTATTAAAACCAATTCAAAAACTAATGCGCTTCCCCTTTGAATAGACAGAGGGGTCATCGCCTCTCGAAAAACCGCTAGAATTATCCTAAAAATATTCTAGACTTTAATTAGGGCAGTCAGTTACATTACATTAATTAATCTCCAAATGATTTGATCATGTCTCAAAATCACCCAATTTTTATTGATGAATTTGAACGGTAATTCTTTATGGCTTGCAAGAATTTTTTCCATACCCACAGAATCAATACGATTCAATTGAATTTGTCACACGTCCAATTGGATTTGTTGAGTACTGTAACTATCACATCGTAGGTCATGCAATTATCGGAGATTTGTTGAGGTGATAGTTATGTGTTCACGATTATGAATGAGTGAAATATAATATGAATGATTGCCTGGCACAATGGTGAAAGATTCGCGTGAACCACTTGTGGATTATAGCGTGACTTCCACGTATGAATTTATAATGAAATGTCACTTTCTGTAACAGAAAAGCTTTATTTCCGTTGTTAAGTGAGCTCAAACCCCCAAATCACCTTCTAATCTTGATATGTGTTCACACTCAGTTCTCATTATCATATAGTTAGTTATATTATCCAAGTTAAACGATAAAATTTGTAGCTTTATGATCCTTCCATCATAAAATGAATCAGGTGGATAATTATGATGGAGGGGATGATTGTTTTACATCTATTGAAGAAATATTTCAATATGTCCATTATTTATGCCAAATATGACTAGAGAGACTAAGAATGCGAAATAAATTTTGTTAGATATATTGCGAAAAAGTGATGCCACCGCTTAAAATAGACATTTCTCATTCAATTTTAGAATAAAAATATGGCAAATTAAAATGAATGGATTTAATTCGTTTTGCTGTGAAATCTTGGTGTGCTGATTAGGGATCGTATCGGTGTCTAGTGCCAAGAAGAAGAGGAAGCATTGGACGAACAACGAAGAACGTGGAACAAGCGAGTGGATTGCATCTACTGGCGACAGCCTCCGAGACCAGAAATTTACTACCTTGTTTACCACTTATCCACGTTTAGAGGGGAGAGAGGGTTTTGTTTTTCGAGGGATGGATACAGAGAAGTATTGTAGGAATCATCACAGACATTTGTAATACTCTCATTTTGATATAACATTGCCCAAAAGTACAAAAATGAAAGGTATCGAATGGACAAATCATCAGATTCCTAACTGAACTCTTCAACAGTAATTTTTTTTATTATTGTTAGGTACTACTGAGCCATTGCTATAATCTCTATATGCTACATTGGTCCATTACATGATCCGCCTAGTCATAAATATCGACGATTTGGTAGCTGAAGCACATTTTGATACAATTTAGAGAATTGGGATGAGAATAATCCTCTAATCCATCGAATCCTCAACCGATATTTCAGATGTGTTCTAGGTGTATTTGTCCTCAAAAACAAATATAGTGATGATTGATTTCATATACGGGTAACGCGAAGTATCTAGGGATAAATTCCTCATCTTCCACTGTTCAAAACCCTTCGTATATCTATGATCAACCTTGAGTCCCATCATGAAATTAAATTGGATTTCCTAGTCCGTCTCTGTATAGGTCGTCGGCTGGCGGCAAATATAACTCTGTGGCCGTGGCGTCCGGAGCATCACGGCTGGACTAATCAACCCCGATAGGTCTAATGGCCGATAGCTCTAGAACCAAACTCAAGCGAAGGATCGGGAATCGATCGACGACGAAGATGAGTCGATATGGTATAAACAAGGTATCGACAATCAAAGGACGTCAACATGGGATATTTACTACCAAATTACTGCAAGTGGAAGAAGATTCTAACATGAGATAATTTACGTTGAAAGTTATATTACGAAATAACTTTTTGGTCTTTCTTGTTGCATAGGTGGTCGTTTGATCTGTCTTCAATATGACTTATTCATCAAGTCATAATAGACGAATGTCGTTCAAAGCCAAGTATTTCTTTTTAAGAAACTTGGTCCTTATTTTTTGAAATTGTTATTTATCAAGATATGCCTCTTTATCAGTGGTCGATGTTGAGGCGCATTAAGATTAAAACTGAGTTATGTATAACATGTTATGTTCATTAAAGGTAGGCATGGTACATTGATGCAGTCTAAACCTGAGCTCAAGGTCGTATAGAGCAAATTTAAGTATTCCATGAGAAAACTTGGCTATTATTATCACTTGTGATATTCTGGTTATTATCCTCAGTGTTGGGACGCCTATGCAGTTTATGAAAAGGACGGAAACCGATATGACGTACTGTCTGTTCTCACGACACGAATAATGTAGCTCCTTGCGTTCAAAGTGTCGTGCACTACAACACACATGTATCTTAATGTAATCTTAATTGCCCTACGCTAATACATCCGAAATAATTACTTAGATAAATAGCGCAAACCTGTTGAATCGCTACTGTTGTTCCACGCAATACCGTAATTGAAATTGCAAAAGTACCGACCCTTTGCTACGGACGACTCGTAATGGACTGCGAGATCGCTGTTTTTCTACGACAAAGAATTTTTCAACCCTCTTGTTTCAGGGTTTTTATTTGCTTGTTGCAAAAGGATTTTTAATTGTGACTAAATGCCTCAAATAAAACAAATAGCCTTGTACTTTATCATTCCTCTATTTTGTATGTACAATTCACTTATAATTATTATGTTATCTTATTATTTGACTGTGAAATATTTCAGCATACATGAAATGTTATCAGGAATAACAGAGATTATCGAAAGTTTATTCTATTTCAGACGAAAATATTTATAGCATAAGGATCTTACACAATATATAGTACTATACAAGAATATAAAATCCCTTCAAGTTCTTAACATCAGTAGCTATTTGGCAGGCACCATTTTTTTTCTGGAGACATGCTCTCCACCACATGGGTTGAAAAATTCTATTCAAGATATGCACTTCACCACCTCTCAATTCATTGAAGGTTAAGAGAGTTTTATAGTTTTGTATTATTACATACAAATTGAAATGTCATCAGTCTGTATCCTGACACTTTATTTCAACAGCCCCATAGACTTTCTTTCACAGCCCGGAAGCTCAATTCAAATCTTCTGTGGAAGCACAAATTATAGTAGAGACTATTGTAGCAGAATAATTTTTAATTATTTTAGTGCAAAAAACCTAGTCTATAAGTTAATTCTACTGAGAATAGGATAATCAAGTTGACATTTCTCCATATCTTCTTAAAAATAATTCAAAATTATAGTAGAAAAAACTGTAGGAGAATATTTTTTGATTATTTTCGTGCAAAACCAGATCATATAAGTAAAAACTTACTTATATGATCTGGTTTTGCACGAAAATAATAAAAAAATATTCTCCTAACTGTAAGTTATGAGATAATCAAGTTTCCATATCTTCTAAAAAAGTTCAAAATAATGGAAGAAATAATTGTAGCAGTGCAAAAACCGAGTAAGTATATAATTGAATTCTACTATAAGTTATAAGATGATCAAGTTGGTGTTTCTCCATAGCCGTTCGAGTCGATAATGGATTCCTCATATAGAAGTAGTCAGGAATACGATTTTTCGACTCATAGAACTATAACCAGACATTTGAATGAGTTATTGTCGTTCAAAAATCAGCATCAGATGCAAAAGCAGACATTCTAGCACAAACACTCCAAACATGCGTTCGAACCAATCAGGTTTCTGCTTCCAAGTCACATGATATCTGTCATTGGTTTGTGTCGTCTGTAATTATTATTATGTATTATTACACCGCTGATCAGGGAGAAAATCACATTTTTGAAGAAGACATTGTGGTTTTTCCATCCGACACTGAAAGCAATGATCCGAAAGTATAGTTTTCCAATTTTTCTGTGGAATATTAATTTATTTATAAATAAAACCATTAGTTGTAGAGATGTTTTTTTCTTCAATCAAACTCCAAACCATGATGATCAATTGAATTGAAGTGTATCTATCAATTTCATAGATATTCGACTAGATGTTTACAAATTTTTAGATGCATAAGCAGCTTGTAGCTTAGTAGCTTGTTGTATATTTCCGGAGTGAACAGCAATATGATTCACAAATTTCTGTCAAAACTGTATGTTGATAGATCATTTCATAACATTTCTAGAGGTTTTTTTCGTTTTACTCGAAACTACTTAGTTGTTGAATGTATGCTTTTGCATTTGAACGCTTCATTTTTTGACCTGATGATCATAGCTTGATATATCAAAGCAGCGATAATAGAAAAATATTTTTTGCGTAAATCTGTGCAAAAACTAAGGTTATAAGTAAATTCTACTGAGTGATAAGAGAATCAAGCTAGCATTTTTTTGCATCCATAGTGGTTTTTTCTATATATAACTTTTGACTTCATGCACATCAATAAAGTAAGGGAAAAGATTATGGGAAGATATTTTTTGCGTAATTCTATGCGCAAAAATCAAGTCTTCAATAGATTTAGCTAAAGGTTATAAGAGAATCAAGCTGGCTTCAATTTGAATTGTAGCTATCTGTTTGTCAATATAATTAAGAATTTGTTTGTACAATAAAATTTGGGCGTTTTGTATTATTTATTTCCGATTTCAGACCCATTTATGTTAGTAACACAAATCATACAGAATTTTTCGTAATTTAATTGGGTGAAGATTTATCACTTGATGTGAGATTCTGAAGGTATGGAAAATCCTGAAGATGGTTATGAAATGAGCTGAAAGCTTAACATTTTTTTCGAAGAGAACTCTTATATTTTGGCCTCTATCATTGACTGCCATGTCCACGAAACTCGTTCCTTCAACTAATTGCAGTCATGGTTAATCCTAACTAATATTGGCGAAACTAGGCGTCACTAGAATTTATTTATAAACACATCCTTGTACAAAAACTTGCAAAAATGACCTTATATGATAGTTGACCTTATTGTATTGAGCCATCTTTAATCAAAATCTCTTAAAGCTCTTAGCGGAAATTACTGATAGACTTGCTCTTATACCAAACTACGTCTAAAACTTCATTCAAAACTCGTTTCGCGATGAAAATATCTGGAATAGATTCGAATAAATCTAGAGATTTCTAATTTTTGAGCCTCAAACAAGAGTGGATCATGTTGTGGGACTGGGAATTGATCTCCTCTACTGCCGCTTCTACTGTATACAATTTTTTTGTGAACGAGGCAGTAGTAGAATTGTTTACGGACTTCGCATCAATCTTATATATGAATGAATGAATCTATATATATCTCGTTTCCCAGACTGTTCTAAAGGAAGAACAAAGCATTCAATTAATAACTATTTGAATTCTATTTCCGGCTGACATAACCACGCGCGTGGTAGTGGTTGCACACACGGCAGCGGTTACAATGTGGTAACCACGCGAGAACGTCGTCGGAACCACATTATCAACACCTGGTGCACTCAAAGTATTGCCATAGCTTCTGCTATTGAAGAACACATAAGAAGAAAATGAAGCTTGGATACTATCCCTTTTGTTCAAGTACAGAGTGATGACCAGATTTTTCTAATTATTTAGTCATATTGAGAATTACCCATTCGTTGCAGGACATCGAACCAAACCATTACCTTTGTTCTAGGAAAAATAAGATCTTCAGTTCCAAACTTATTATTTAAAATATATTAATAAAAGCAAAAAGTTATTCAGATTTTCTGAGAATGAAATCCAATATGTGGGTCTCTTAAAACCAATCACAAATGTGGAATGGGAATGAATTTGAAGATGAGAATCTTTCATGAGAAAATATATTGGATTTTTATGTAGGTCGGACTATAGGTGGTATATCTCGTTACTGAAGATCACTGCCTGTTTGGTTGTTCGTTCACGGTTTACGGCTAATGGAAAAAGTTAGACAACTCTATACTCGACTTGCAACGGATTATCTGCATTATAATGTATATAACGAGAATGAGGGCCAAACCGAATCTCTCACCCGTCCCTCCTCATGTCGAATGGTAATTTCAGTATCGACTGATTTGTGACCGGACTTAGGAGGACAGTGATTGTATCAACAAATTAACGCGATATGAAAACAAAAGTTCACTTTTAATGGATACTAAACTTATTATTAAGGTTTAATAATATAATATACTTTTGAAGAAGTTTCATCTAACATCTTTCAAGAAGTTTTTATTAGAGCATTCGAGATATCTACTTTTTTATTAATATTTATCCAGGAGAAATAAACAAAAACACAAAACAAGCTCAACACTGGAGGAGAACTTGAGTTTGAAGTATTCTTACAGTTAATTTCAGTTTTTTATAAGTTCATCAAGAGTATGATGAGTTTTCATTTGAGTCATTTCAAGAGCTGTCAGGATAATATCAATTTATGGGAATAAAAGTGTTATGTCTGGTGTTAAACGCTTGAGTGGTTGATTCACATGTTTAATAAAAAATAATATTTGACCAATAATTACATATTCAATAATTCGTATCTTTTTTTTTTGTAGGTAAATCATGAAAGAAAAATATTGGATATATTCAAAGAAATGAATCCTTTCACAATAATCCTTATTCCGTCTCTGCTTGCATGTATGAGATGAGCTTGTATCCTCTGATTATCTATCAGCAGGACAACGTACCAGAAACAGCAGACAAACACGACATCAGTTAGACAGTGTCCAACGTCACTGGCTACGTAAGTTCGCTCAGGGTGACAAGCTTTAATAAAACCAAGTCGCATGCCATTAACAAAGTGTCCAATAAACTGATAGACATCAGATTAATTTGCGCTCTGTACTTCTAGTATCAAATGGAGAAACAAATTGATTCACAAGCATTGCTGCTTACTTTAAGAAAAAATTAGAGATTTGTCGTTCAAATGGACTGAAATTAGCTGTTTGATGATCAGAAAACAATTTTTTCGGAAGCATTCCAATCCTGAGTTTTCTTCAATAGTTGTTAATAATTATTGAGATCATCATTTCAATACGACTAACTGATTAAACTGAGAAGGGTTGGATACTGGCCGATACATCTGATCAATTGATCACCGAAATGAGAACTGATTACAAAGGTTGAAATTAGTTACCCAGAAAAAAAATATTGATCAATAATTAAATGATGGAAAGCTGACTATATTACTAATAGGGTAATAGATGTGTCTGAGGAGCATATATGTCAGTTATTATTGTCAGTTATAGAGTATAACAACTTGTTGACATTTCATCCCCAATGCCTTATCCTTTTCCTTTCCTTTTCCCTCGTTCCACCGGTTCTCGTTACGTCGTTTTCCTCATAGACACAGATGTGCGCTTCCTTTTCGCATGTACCCCACAGTAAATTTCTCATCTTTAACAAATGATGACCCAGAAAAATAAAGAGATTTCTGACAGTGTGAAATGGCCAAAGAGATATAACGCGCAAGCCGAATAAATCCTTTGAATAATTTTCACATTTCAGGTCTCAAATTTCTTTATCTGTTTCCGTGGATGCAGTGAATGGCTAGAGCTGCAAGCTCTCTGCTTATTGGGGGGCGCCCTGAATTGAAAATCAATTCTCTATACGCATTCCCTGAACTCTTTACTGATCACTTTTTCCTAACATTGGAGCTACATCACTATCAAATCTAATACGAATTAAGAACAATTTTTGGGTATCAATTGCTGCAAAGGAAGCCTTTTTCGAAACTCCCTCACTAAATGAATATTTCTGCGAACGATTTGAGAAAATGGAATAAGTCTAGTTCGCAACTAAAATTGCAGTTTGCAGATCTGGAATTTGATTCGATGTCACAAAACTAGAGCATTGACCGGGAAAAAGGGAACAACACACAAAACGGCGGAAGGAATTTTGACACAATTTCCATAATCATTTTGATTTTATGATCCAATCAGCTGTCAACACGTTGTTTCTCATTAGATAGTGGGCGATTGAAAGTGATCGCGCCATAAAAATGAATGATACAATTATTATCGGTGACGAATTTATTGTAGCATGACCAAATGGTTTATTGGTTCATCTGTCAATGTGATGAAGCAACATGGATATTAACAATTCATACAATGCAATCAGAACTAGAGGATTCCACCAAAATAACTTAAAACCGATATGCCTTTTATCCAATTATGTGTGGTAATCCTCATGACATATCACGAGAGTCAATTTGCTCCTGTCATCAACAAATATCATTAGGATCAGTGGTGATTGTTATTGCTTCCACGGTTAGCATATTCAATATGTTAACAATTAATGAAAGGTGAAACAAATCTTGATATATTCTCATCTAAAAATCTTCACTTGAGGTTATTTTTCTCATCTAATGCATTAAGCATATAGTAAAAAAAGATATAATGAAGGAAAGAACTTTTCAGAACTCATTTTATTAATAAATATGTTTTATTGGGTAATCAGTTCTGTATTAATTGAATTGAAACACAACGTTTCGACAGCAAAGTGCTGCCTTTTTCAAGTGTAGAGAAATATGAGAATAAATAAACAAAATTGTCAAGACAACAATAATAAAAGTACAAATAGTAACACGATTAGTTTGAAATATTAACTTCTAGAATCGTAGAGCTTTGCCTGTAGTTGATGATTTAATAACCACAGGTCTTCAGGAGATAATAATGAAGATCTGAATAGGGAAAATTGTCAACTCCTTGTGGTTCTAGATCAATCTGGCACTACTCTTCTTGGTTTGGCGCATAACTGAACCATCCACAGATAATCAGGAGGGGGTGATTAAGTAACTCTCGCAAGTAGATTCCTAGATAAAAATATGAACAAATGATTGGTAGCTATGATCGATTAAGTCCATAACCAGTTTTCAAATTCAAAGTATTCGGCGATTTTTCTATTTCAATTGCTTCTCTTATAAGCCTCTTGAACCAATTGTTCTCTTTAGCCAGAAGTTTCGTATTCTTGAAGTCAATGCCATGTAATTCTTGAGTAGCATGCTCAGCAACTGCAGTTTTTTCTGGATGGTTCAATCTTATATGACGAGAATGCTCTTTCAATCTTGTTTCTACAGTCCTCTTGGTTTGTCCAATATATACTTTGCCACATTGACAAGAAATCTTGTATATACCTGGATACTGTAGAGGAAATCTGTCTTTAACATTACCAATAAGATTTCGAATTTTTAAACTAGAAGTGTATGAAGTTTTTATGTCATATTTATCCGTTATATTAGCTACGTAAGGCAACGTAACAAATATTTTCTTATTATTTGGATCTTGAACAGGAGGCGTAGAATTCTTCTATCCAAGTGCTTTCTTGATCTATGTTCGATCATAACCATTCTTCAAGAAAACATCATCCAAAAATTTGATTTCATCAGATAGTTTACTTGGATGATATAAAGTTTCAATAGTATAAAACTTTTGAGCAGGATGGTGATTTGAAGACCCATGTAAATATTGATTTGTACGGGTCGGCTTTCTATATACAGAATGGACCAGTTTACCATTATCTTGTTTCTGCAAGTGAACGTCCAGAAAAGGAAGACAGTTATTTTCTTCAACCTCAATACTGAATTTAATGTTGCTATGTTGCATGTTTAGATGATTCAAAAACACATTCAATGATTCTTTACCATGAGGCCAAACAGCAAAGACATCATCAACGTGACGTAGTCAGACAGTAGGAATCTTCATAGCAGTGTTTAAAGCTTTTTGTTCAAAATTCTCCATGTAAAAATTAGCGATAGAAGGAGAAATAGGGGAACCCATGGCGACACCATCAATTTGCTTGTAAAAATTACCATTGAAGATGAAGAAACAGAACTGATTACCCAATAAAACATATTTATTGAAGAAAGATATGTTTGAAGATGTAGGCGAGAATGTAAGTGAGAATAGAAGTATGAAAGATCTCATTATGTATAATTGAAGTATAATAAATAGAGTTGTTGATTGTTGGTATTAGAGTGAAGCGTGGTGCATATCTTGGTGGAAATAACCACTATATGGTTGAGTCTCTCGTACAGCTTGATCAATGCTGACGAATGAGAGTGGGAGGATCTAGTAAAATGTTCTACTTCGGATTCGATTAGTTTTTATTTGAAAATGTTGAACAATCTGCCAGAATGTGAGCCTAATCTTGCTTGCAATATATATGTTATTTGGACGATATTAAAGACACTGTTCTTGAATGTGCAAGGAATGTTTGAGGTGATTATAGATTGGGCTGTCGACTGAAGAATGGTGAAATTAGGAACCTAATTTTGATTGCAATATATATAATATTGAATGTGCAGAAGAGGTCTGGGGTGAAAGTACATAGACTGAAAAATGTATGGTGCAATGAGGAAGCCAAAGAGGCGATTGCAGAGAAAGCAGAGCGCACTTGAAATTTTTTAAGTATTTCAGATTCGTCTGGTATTCTATTTGTCATGGAATACAATAGTTTGCTTGATGTATAAAGTGAGTGGTTAAAGATAGTGAGATGCGTTTTGTGATTTAAATTAATAAGTGGAAAGATGACGGATGTGTTTTGAATGAATAAGAGACTGTTACTGTTAGAAGATTGGAAGGTGAGAATGCTAGAAGAATGTGGTTTGTGCATGGAGAAAACTCAGTTACTGTAGGGATTGATGGTAAATTGAGTGGTACATGATATCAACACGTGTCAATTCCAATGGTTAATGTTTGAAATATGCTTCTGAATTATCATGTGAATTATAAAATAGAGTTGAGAAAAAGAACAACTGTATATCATTGACATACTTGTCGAATATAAAATCAGTAAGAAATACAATATGTAGGCGTTATTTCAAGAATTGTTCTTGGAAATCTTGGTGAAGCAGTATTCCAGAAACATTATAGAAGAGAAGCCAAATATCTTTCACTTTGTTAAATTGAAAGTGTTCAGAGACAGCACTTCTCCGTATTTTAATACAATTCTAGCTGCTTTAAGCTATTTGAAATTCATCCAAGTACATGAAAATTGTAAGCAGGTTTGCTATACAGTTCCTTCCCGTTGTTTTGTTTTTATTACACGAGCACTAGAACTTGTTGACAAGAAATATAATGAAAGCTAAAATGGTAATTCTAGTCCAGGTAGATTTTCATTAACTAGTTGCTCAGTGGGAAATCAACCATTGAGATGATTTACAATATATATCGCATGAAATAAATCCATCAGAAAATCATAGCGCAAGTCTGTCGCACGAATGATGATTTATTTACGACAACCTCTCTCAAAATTCATGTATCTCCCGAGTAACAAATTCGACAAATCTCATGGTAACATTAAGTGAGTGAGTTCTTGTAGACGGAAGCAGTTGACGAACAACGAACAAGGCGGAGAAGAAGAGAACATAGTAACATTTCTGTGTTGCTGGATGTTGTCGGCACTCAGGACAACATTCAGTTACAGACGACACCGACTGAGCAGTTTGTTTGCTCTTCGCCGTTGCCTGGCAAAGAGCGTCGGCTACCACAGCAGATGAAACTTTGAAGAATTCACCACTTGAAAGTGATATCTGAGTTTCATCGGTGACAGATGTTTTTTTAATCTGACATTGTTTGAGAATCTCAGCTTTCAGGATTCAGCTGACATCGCCAGAAGTATAAGAAGAAATCAAAAGTTTATATTTCTTTAATGTAATAATCAACTTGTAGCAAGAAGAGTCTGAATTTCTCTCAAGACATATATTTTTATGATTGTCGATCATTTGTCTCTGCATTAGGATTTCAGACTTAGGAGACATAAATTCACATCAAAAATATTTTGTTTTTGCATATATTAATCTTCTAAGGTTATAATCGAAAACATAAATGCAACTTGCAGTGTAGATCACGTAAGTTTTTGATCTAAATTCCAGAGCTTGTATTAGGGCTGGACACTTGCACGGAATCATTACTTCAGAGATTGCTGCGCTAAAATGCATCCAGAGTTGCTGTATCTCAGTATTCTGTGTCTGATTGTGTGGCATTTTAACAGGTCTTCCTCATGCTACCAACAACTGAAAACCCGGAAATGATTACAGAAAACGCGTGGATCTGTACTCTGCTGATTGTTACAGTTTTATTAAATGAAAGGGTCCGAAAAATACATTGAACAAATGCTGAATTCCTAGATTAGATATTCAAGAATCTCGATAAGTGATGCCCGATGATTTAATAATGAATTGAAGAGTATGTTTTGCTCAAGTATTTCAAGAACGCAAAAAGTAGATTACGGACCGAAAAAGTGACTAAAGGATGTGAAGAATGCATTTTATGAGAGTTTTTCTTTCTGCAATCAATAACTCTCCTTATATGATATGTTAGAAATGACGTTTGGACAAATCAGCAGTGTGTGAATTCCCCACTATGTCAGCTATTGAACAACTGGTGGAGAGACGAAACCAAGACGAGACACAAAATCAACGGTCGAGAAAATGAGGTTGAGATTCTGTGGAGCGAATAATGGAAGATTCTCTGTTCATGTCTCGGTTTTGGTACTGGTGTACTCTGTTCTTGCTGCTCTAGCAGTAAGAACATTCTGTCACCAGGACTTTATCAAGAATATGAACTTGATTGTTGGGGCCGTATTGTGCTGATTGTTTTCACGACGGAAACTATCCCAATAATCTTATTTCAATGTTTTTCTTGGTTAATTACTGAAAAACATGATTTCATCTACTAGAAGTGCTTTACACAGTAGAATGTTTTAAAGGATAGTATTTGGATTAAGGTGTCTGATGGTTGACAATGATAAGAAGAGCTATTCTCAGCTTTATATAAGAAGATGATGTGATATTAAGAAACCTTGCTTCAAATACAGTCATCAAACGTTCTGTAGCTTTTATATTCCATCTGTTATGGGTCAAATCGCTTTCCTTGTGTGGCCGAAGAAGTTAATTGGAATATCACTGGATGCTAGTTTTTCTAGTGAAAAGAATAGAATTGGTCAAATTTATCTCGCATTGCTTACAAAATATTTTGCCATGAATTAAATCCTTGCTGTATCTTTATAAAAAAAGTATCTTCATGCAAATAAATCCTTGTATGTCTGTAGGCAATTCCTTTGACAAGAAGGCTTGTTCACACTGGGGAGAAGTAATATTTTATTAATGATAAAGTAATAGGGATTCGGATGCTGCGTGGTTCACCATCTCGACAGAGACAGGCGCACAAAGACGTGTTTACTTTTATTTAATTAACAGCAAACTGTTGGTGCGTAGTGACGTCATGTTGCTGCCGTCGCAAGACTCTCGACATTGTCAGGATGTCGTAAGTGATGTTCAGCGAGGAATGAAGAGTGAAACTTCACGCCAGAGAGAGGAGAAATAATTAGAACACAACCACAACAACAACAAACAACCAAGTCGAAAGTGAAAAGCTTACTCAAATCCTAAACGGGATTAGGACGGAAGTGTCACGATGAAATGAAATATCTACAAAAGATTTAGAATAAGAAATATATTTATACATCTCATTTCTAAAGTTACCCACTTCTTGATAATCAAAACTGTAGCTGCTATTGAATTTACATGCAGTAGGGAACATATAAATGATGCTTATTAAAAAAAAAAGAATTTCGAGTTCGTACACTTCTCGCTGCCAATGTCTGCACCCTTGATTCTTGGATATGTATTTAGATAAAAATTTTCTTTCAATTTATTCTTTCACGTTTTCCCAGCACATCAGAATTACGGACGAAACAAAAAAATCTGAAGGGATTTCGTTCTGTTATGAAATTACATTTATCCGGGCTGCTTGACTGCTGCAGAATGGAACAACGTAAAATGCTTGCAGGAACCTGAACCTCGAACCGTAGTCTTCATGCAGTACTTCGTAACCCGTCTTGTGCCTTTTGTTCTTTCTGTGTAAGTATCAATTTTAGATTTGGAGGATTATTGTTATTTTATCAGGAATTCTTTCGGATTTTCACAAAACATTTACATATTAATGACCTAGAGGAGAAGAATGATATCAATCAAGAAATATCAGCAAAAATATTGAATTTTATTGCATCAGTCCCAAAATCTTTCCCAAGAGTAACTGGCTCAACTAATTATCCTGATGAAGGTCGAAATGAATATCCGAAAGCGGCTCAATTCGTAGGCCCTACAGTAAACAGTTATGTTTCTAAAACGCCCCATGGTTGAGCTAACTAGGTGGTGAAATAATTGATCAATATCAATAGAGAATTTAAAGGAGATTCCTCCATCTTAAGTTTGGAGTGAAATCGTAATCTTTGGGACGTTTGCATGCTAGTTGATTATAGAGGTGACGCTAAATAGTGTATGTGTAAGTTTGTCCAAGTTGACGAGGGTAGAACTAGAGCGAGTCTCCGTGATTACAACGCTGTTTATTAGATTGAATCGTTGCTGTTCCGTCGCCCTGTTGTCAACTCAGCACTAAATATAATTTTCTATCACGATGGATTTTAATTATTCATTCAACGATTCATTCAAGAATTTTGATCACCTTGACTGCTTACGCTGACAGGCATGTAATCTATTTTTCACCCCAATCATTCTTTGTTTGAGTCAATTTCTCTGTTCTTCTGTTCCCTTTCCATCAAATTACACGTTATTTTCAATACATTTGGCTTTTCCACTTACATCCGTGAATTGTGATTGCAAGCACAACACCCTTGAAGATCAATTCTCCTATTGTTTGAAAAAGCGTTCAGAATATTTTCACTTGCGTTAAAAATAACGATTGATTCGAAATATACTTTTTCATTAATCCAAATGATCATATGTTCTACTATTGAGAGCAGTTTGGAAAACGTTTAGTCCAGACAATAAGTGAAATGTCCGAAGAAGAGATAAACAATTAGGAATGTCTCGTCTTTTCTAGCTTGCGTGAGCTTGAGCTCTGTAAAAGAAACAATGGTGTATCGGAAAAAAGGATAACGCGGAAATCTCTCCCGGAGGGCTACCCTAGCCACTTGACTTCGGATGCCACGAAAAGCCGTACGAGAACTCAGTTAGGAAACAATAGAGCTTTTTGCGATAGAAGATTGAGAATACTAAATTGAAACGGTTGCAGTCATTCCAAGAAATCCTACAAATAGTTATCAATTTAGGGAAAAAAAATGTGTTTTGGTGCTTGCATCTATCTTCTTCCGTCGTTGGTAGTTGGCAACACTTGATTTGCTCGCCCATTGATTCCGATCACATAGACAGCACATTGACCATAAATCGAATTCTTTGTTAGATGCGTTGTGCAGAGAATGCACGCACTCGATAACAACACATCCTTCATTCCATCCTCTTCCTACGTAATTACTTCCCTATTTTCTATCCTTGTCCCCCGTAGACTTGCGACCTGATGTTCACGACGGAGCCGATAGCGTAAGTGCGGTAAGCGGTAACGGTAAACGGTAAAAGACTTCCGAGTGTGGAAGAAAGGGATCTACAACGGGTGAAATTGAGTGAGAAAGCTTCCAATTGACACTGGAAGGATATTTTATATTTTCAATTAGGTATATGTAGAAAAAAAATTTGAAGAAGTTGGGAGCAAAAAATCAAGAACAATGAATGAACAGTGAGGTACGACAAATTTGTTCCTACATGGAAGCATAAATGATTCAATATAATATTATGCACAAATAATTCATCAGTTTTTTCATTGGAGATTGTGGATATTCATTAATGTTCAAGCTCAACTGACTATACTTTTTACTTCGATTGAAAGAATTCTTAAGATCGTCAGCGATGTAGATAAATATGCAAGACACAACGAATTCGACAGCTTCTTCGGATTGCGCTATACCACAAAGTGCCATTCATAAAAAAAACAAATTGAAAAGAAAAAATTAATATTGACCCAAGAAGTTTGGATGATTCATCACAAATACAAAAGATAATTTCAGGTCAGGAATATAATGTAATTCTCCCCAATCCCATAATCAAATAAACCATACACAAAAAGTAAAATTTAATTATGTCCTCGATTTGTAAAGTGCTTGAGTTGAATGGTGAGCCAAGGAATACAAAAGCCGTATCGCTAATAGCATTGATAGAAATTTGTAAAACAAGACGGTGCGCTTAAAATTCTAAATTCGAGAGTCAAATTCCCCGCACAGCTTGCGCACAATTTACGTGAGTTGCGACAAGATTCCTAATGACGGAAGAAGAAGCTACGAAGCGTGTTTTAATAAAACAACCAACGAAATATCAAGAAGAAAAATATACGAGTTCATTTTGCAGTCCCTTTGGACATATTCATCCAACATTACGAACTCTAATCACTCATTTATACCACTTTCACGAGTTTTTATGGATAATGTTGTCATTCGGATGTTCTTCTAACTTTCATGAAAAGAATACTACAAAAAATTCAATCATTTGTACAAACATCATAAAAAATTGTCCAGGTTCAAAGTCTAGACCTTCTGCCTTCTTTCTTCAAACCATATTGATCTGTCTTTTATGCAATTCCAGTAAAAAATGGACAAATCATTTATAAGTCTGGTTTTCTAGACTTGTAGCCGTTCTTGTAAGCTGTGACCTCACTGTAAGAAGATTGTGGGAATAATTCAGGAGCTCATGCAAAAAAACGACTTTCTGTGGCATAAAAACTTTCCATCAATCTAAACTTGTAACACAGATTAGCGTATAAAATTCTCACCGTTTAATCTCCTATTGCATTCTCGTTTTATGAAAATAATTCATCACCTACTGAAGACTAGTGATTAGTATCATGTTATAATCTGTATTACTGTGGAGAACTTTTTGACAAAATAATCCTAAAATGGAGCTGCATTTTACAAATTCATGAAGTCTTCAACAGGACAACTCGTATTGAAAAACTATAGTCGTTTTTCTTTAGGGTCTCGACTTCACCTATGTAGTGTAAGTGGCTTGCATCAGAGGCAGAGTAATATACATATGAAAATGGGAATGATGAGATAAATGATTCTAGTGTATTTTGATGAGGATCAGTTGTTAGCCATGTTCAGTCCTCATCAATCCGTACTTTTGAAGTTTTGAAATAACAGGTCTCCTGAAAATTGGAATAAGGAGCACAATAGTTATAAATCGACTAAAATCTATCATAGTGATCTGAAATGGACTGAGTTTCGTACAAACAAGGTTCGGACCAGGATTGTCGAATAAGGACTTGATAGATCATAATTAGCAGGTCTTTATTAGGACTACTTCATGTGGTCCTGATCAAGACGGCCTGGTTAGATCTGATTTCTTCATGAAGAGTGAACAATATCCTGATCAGGTCTTTAATGACATCTCCTCATCAGGTACTTCTAAGTATAGCCACTATCCTAATCATTACAGACTGTGAAATTGTATAATGGACTATGCCTCAGTTCTGATAATAGGACTTGTTAAACTGATAAATACGCGGCAAATATAATATCTACTACAGTACTATCTATTGGCTTAAAGTCGAAGAGGAAAGTTCAATACGAAGTGTTGGACATAATAAAGTAATTTTCTAATGAATCCGTGGAACTGAATGAATGAAAAATTTGATGGATAATAGAAATTAAAATTGAAGAGTTCGTTTTGAACTATCACCTTGAATCGTGCAGAAACTATAAACAATTATATTTGCTTGAGAGGTTGTGTTCCACATTTGCTAAAATCATCGCACATTCATTCTCTATTGTAGTGAGGGCTACCAGATAGGCTGAAAAAAAAAACTCAGTTGTAACACTGATAGAATTGATAGAAATTGGAATAGGGGAAGTGATCTTACAATTGTAATTGAGTTTGATTGTCGAATCCATCGTTAGAAATAAGTAAATTCGTCAAATACAAAACCGATTTGTCGCCTTCTAGTCTTCTAAGTAGTAACACACCTATCCACAGCTATACGCATTTAAACTACGTCGGGAAAACAGGACGCAACAACTTGCAATCATGGATAACTGTTACGATATGAGATGATACCTAAAAACGCTCCATTGTCTTTTATTTGATTTTTGGTTACTCTTATTGTGGTGTATAGTACTGTGATCTTTTAGGAATGTGTGTCTATCACCAAATTCTTGTGATTCGTATCTTTCTTTATCCATTAATTAGTATTTTAACGATCATTGGATCTTATGAAAATTCTCCGTCACACAAAATTGGAGCTCAGCTACAACTTGATGGTCATTCCAAGTGAGCAACATTGAATGTAATTCTTTCTCCATCTTCTCGAAGAATCTCTTTTCCATAGGGAAAATTTATTTCAACTATATTGTATTTGTATGATTCTTTCCATCTTTGCGTCTGGACTGCGTTGCTTGGATGTGTTTAATATTAAGCCGACGTCTGTCCTCCAGTTGACTTTTATCGTTCCATTGTAAAAGGAATAGCGTACGCCATATCGCCGACAGTTTTTGTAGCGTAGCTTAAGGCCATGTTCTCCTCGATTTGCTACTTGTTTGTACGATGTTTCTTGCCAGTATCATACTTGAATTCCAAATTAAAATATGCAAAAGAACAATATAAAAGTATTGATTTTCATTCCCGGATTATTCCATGTATTTGTAGACCTGAAGATGAAGTCGAAGTGCATTAATGAAATACATCCCTCTGGAATTCCGAATGAAAGTATGATAATCAATAGTTGAGGATACAGGAGATTAGGTATTGGGTGAGTCATCTTGGTGTTCCATAAAAGAGATATTAATTTGCTTATCATTAAGCCAATAGTAACTTTTGAGCTTACTCACAGTAATTTTCTAGGGTAAATGGTGTGTAGATAATGTATAATCAACAAGTTTTTGAGTTCATTCAGCATTACCTTCGTACATAGAGCCTTTGTGTATTTTGATGTTTGTGAGGAAACCACATGGTGTTTAAAGCGGTTTAGAGTATTTGCCCGACCACTGCCACAACTTAGCAAGAATTAGTGGTTGTCTTGTCCTGGTTCTTGTTGTCTGTATGCAAGACTAGAACTTAGCAAACTAACGCATACTGCAACTCCAGTGCAGTACCCTAATTATTAAAGAGAGGGATAGAAAATCATATAATTTGAATGATACATACTTTCATATATTTCATACGTCAGTTTCTGGTACATATCCGTTCGTCTTGCATAGCTACTTCCATCTAAAAAAAATTATAAGCGTTTCAACTCGACACACCCATGGTCAAATTTGTCTTTCAGAGGTCTGGCAGCATCGGAAGTACATTTTAAATTCTTTATAGTATATGTAAAGTTACGCTGATAATTAAAGACAATGAAATAAGACATTGGATGGATCTCTGACAATAATATGTTTTTTAGTGAGATGAGAATCGTGAGAGCCCACAAACACTCAATTTTAGCGGTAAGTAGAATGATGTGCTGATGATATAGCACGCTGAAAAATTTGACGATCTCCTTCATGATTTGTGTAGGTTGGTGAGGTCTGCCCCTTCTTTTTGCCCTATTTCTGGCTCGAGGCACGCACTCCGAACACGGCGTTCGTCTTTACGAGCGGATTTAAACTCAACAACACCGATCCCAGAGGTATACTTTATAACTTTATTGGCATCTTCAACTTCACTAAACTTGAATAAAACTACAATTACAACGTATTTAGTGTTTTCGTAACACCTATCCTCAACGTGCCAAAACACTCTTTGTAATTGTTTTAGATCTACTTCATAATCGGGAAGCCAAATCGTAGGAGTTATCACTATCTTTGTATGATATTTAGTTATTCATGAAGTGACAATAAATTCTAATAACAAATAGGTACACTAAATTCATTATTTTATGAAGTTCAGGGCAAGTCTTTCACCCCTGCGTCATCGTATTTCTTAATCCAATCACGACTACTCGTTATAGGGGAAAAGTGGGAAATACACCCCTGCGGCAGCTAGGGGGCCATCTAGCGCATATACCCCTACGGACACCAGTTGTACGCCGTGAATTTTAGTGAAGTTTTGCGGCAAGACACTAGGGAAAGATTAAAATTATCACATAACATTACAGTATGCCTGTCGCATATGAAATATGTGATGTACATGAATTTTGAATACATAAAGTCGCAAAGAACGTAGGATTATGCCACTAGCTATTGATATTCACGGAAATAGATGACCATGAATTACTGAACAGTGGGATACGAGGCAGACCATGAAAATCGTCTACATAAGACAATAAACTTCAATTTGTAATTATTTTTGAGTATGAGGCAACCAATTTCGATATAGGTCTTTTATTTATTCCACTGTGATGTTGAAATACCATGCTTGACACATAAAAACCAAAGTTAGTAAATTGATTAATTTATATGTTTATTATGCCAATATAAGGAACTCATAGTCTTGGGACTGTGTATGTTATATGAGCATGAAACTGCTAGGACTGAGAATAGTCGAGATCGTGTGTAAGTAGGGTGAAGAAGTAGGAGAAAAGAAATAGAATTACAGACCGTTCAATAAAAAAGTGATCAAGCTGAAATAAATTCCATTGTCTTTGAAATTTATATCCATTATTATTCTATATACCCTATATTCAGTACATAATATCTTCTGATCTTTTCTTCGATACATCTGCAAGGAACTCTCAAAGGGCTCCTCTCAGTTTCTCAGCCTATAGGTGACATTGATTATTGATACAACCACTTCCTACCCCAAGTCTCCTTGAGCTCAAAATCATCACAAAATCTAAGCTCGAATATAGTGATTGTAATAGCGATATTCATAGAGTCCCCACCAATGGTTCAAACTATTTTTGGCGATATTATTTCAATAAAACGTATTTTGTTTTGTTGTTTGTTTGTTTGCAGTGTTATTGGGATAGTACTAACGAGACTATATTAGATACTCAAGGAGAGTTTATATATGAACAGGTACTTTGATATTATTTACATGTAGTATATTCATGTTTATCCGCTATGAATAATTTATTGTTACGAACCGACTAATAGCTCGAAACTTCTGCCCTCAACAAAATATTTACTTGATAAATAATGGAGAGAACATTGAAACATTCGAATATTTGATTATATCGGCATACATGATATTCAAATGCAATATATATATATATAGTAAATACTTTTTCCAGTGGAAATATGATTTTTGAGAATAGAAAATCATAACTTTTATCGAATTCCAAGAAAAACAGTGTGAATTTGTCGTACCATTTGAATTTTACGACAATAACTACACTTTGTGCATTATCTATGTCATCTATTTTGAAACTAATGAGAACAGCTATTAAGGGCAAATACCTACAGGTGGAAGAATTGTTTGAGAATCTTACCTTATACGTGCCCAAGTTTTTGACAGAACAAGCAAATTTGACATTTCTTCCTGCAGCTACTGTAATATTTTCTATAACGTCTGTGAATTCTGGATCTTCTACAACAGCTGCAACAACAAAAAAAATCAATCAATAATTATGAAAAAGAGAGTTTTACATGAATTTAAATCAGACAATCCAATATTTGTTCTTGAAGATATCAGAATAGAGATAAATGAGTATAATAATAGCAGCTGTTGAATATTATCGCCTTATAAACACGATTGTAATCTATTCAAAGTTGTCGTAGTTATTAAACAGAGAGTTCGGTCGCTTAAGTGATCCAATTATCGTGAACAATGATAAATACCACGCTATTTGTGATAATTCAAAAGTATTTTAGTGAAATGTGGTCATTATTTTTAATAAAATTGTCGTTATCTCGGCAGATGGTTGCTCTCAAAGAGTGTGATGCCGATAACACCAAAAATTATGAGTTCATCCAACTGCACGGAAGTGAGTTAATAATGAAAAAAATTAATTTTAATTCCTAGAGACTATTCACAATTTCTCTTTAAGAATTTTGGAAAATTGTTGTTCTACAACCCCTTGACGAAGTAACTGGTAATAAAGTTCCCTCATGGTAGTGAAATGCAATAGATAACACAATCAGAGAAAAAAGTTATTCAACATAGTTTCCATCCGTGTGGATGGTTCAGAGAAATTAGATACTTCAATCAAGGGGACATCAGATACATAGAGCAACAATCGTTGAATCTAAATTATTTTTGACGGCCTACAATCTTTAACTTTGATGGTTCGGTTTGTCTACGAAATGTGGATGTTGTAACGATTACCTCGCTGATGGCGGAGCTATTAACTTTTGGCGTCGCGGTCAAAACTGCTGACGGTGTGCTCGGGCGCCAATGCGGTCGGTGACGCAGTTTCTAAGGCAGATGGGTGGGTAGCTCAGAAGGGAAGGGTTAGAATTGTCAAAAATAATCATTAGGCGGTAGGTGTCACAATTGGATTTATTACACACAAAACGACGACGATAAACATAGAACATATATTTTTCAGGACTTGCACGGTTATGACTTGGCTGACGGTGACGAAACGGCTGTACATGGCACTCGACACCATCGGTCGCAGTACAGAGCGGTGGTGTATGTTCAAGCAAAATTACAGAATTTAAAATTTATAGAGTGAGCAAGATGTAAACTGAGCCTCAAAATATTCGACGGTAGCAGAAGGCTTTGAGATGTGCAGCTGTGACGGAGTTTTGGGACATAGTTCGTCACAATGTGAACCTACAAATTATCTAAGATATTGGGCATATTCAAGTGCTATCTACAGATTGATTCAAATTAATTTCTCTTCATAATGGAAAACTGAAATGTATGTTTCTCTGAGTTTTTCCCTGAGTACCAAAATGCTAGAGGACAACGACGTATCAGGGTAGGTGAATAAAAGCATACCAAATTATTCAATTTCAGACCGTACCACCATATTCTGTAGTTGATGACTTGAAGATCAAACAAGTTTTCTCTCTTTTTCAAAATATAAAAAGAAGTATATACTGTTTTCTATAAAATATCTACAGTCTTTGAAACTGATGCATTTCCGTCTTATTGAAGATATCATGATTATATCCGTACAAGAATAATTAAAATCAATACATTCGAATTGATGATAAATTTTTATTAGTAGAGGAGAGCAAAAAATTTTGGTGGATTAATATGTTTCGACCTAATTGTTAGTGAAATGAGAACGTATCTATGCGTCTGTATAGAACAAGTAGGGCTCATGTCAATTAGCAGCTATAATTTAATAGTTTGCCTTTTGTCAACAGTTTAGTTTGAATCACAAATTGACACTTTGTGTGTACATCGTGTTATCCAATACTAGCAATTCGCAATTCAAATGACTTGGCGTGTGTTACGTTAGAACCGTGCATATGTGTAAGCGAAATTTGTCATCGTACCATCTACTTCTCTTGCTCTGTTTGCCGTACAAGAAACGAGCTGCAACTTACAAGTTTGCAGACAAAATAACGTTGTTCTTGTTACATTGAATTACTATTTGTCCTATTTTCATTAAGTTATATGAATTAAACATGTGCCACAAGAGGAACCTAGCGTGTAAGCTATATAATCACCAATTCGCCATTAGGTTATCACATTCGCGAAAAATTATGGTTCTGTATTTAGAAATGGGTGGATAAGAAGTATTGGAAATTGTCATCTTGTTAGCTTCAAAATTATATACCAATTTATTTTACACGAGCTGGAACGAAAAGAGATCATTAGGAGCCAATAAACTCCATTTTTGCACTCAAATGAAATTCTGAGGTCCGGATACATAAATAGCAACCATTGTATTCATATATCAAACTATCCTTTTTTTGTGTATATCTATGAATCTTTTTCGTGATTGAAGCTGAGTTCAGTCGCAAAATAATTGTGATGTGATTGTTGCACCCACACACAGTCAATTATCTTGTCATCATCAGCGGTGATTCCATTTCTTACTCTTGGATGATGCTTCTCTCCGTAGGGAATGTAGCTCTATAAACTTGGTCTTTGGTAGTAATGAACCAGCTTGAAAATAAGTGATTCATTCCAGTGTCACGTCCGAAATGAATACTTTTCCAGTAGACAGCCGCCCAACGTGTTACTGGCGACGTGTAAGACTGTGGATAAGTGAAAGAAGAAACTAAAAGACGTCGTTACAAATACGAAGGTATTTACTTGGAGAAAGCTAATGATGAAAGCGACACAAAAGTTCGCTGGGACGTAAAAGTCCTGGATTGATTCTGTTTGCTCTCAGACGACTTCTTCCTGTTTTGGACTTTATACTGAGAATTGAAACAAACTTGAACAACCTGTCTACCTTCATTTTGAGCAATGAACCTAGAACCCTCTAATATCCAATAAATAACAATGTTTTCAGTTCAACTAGGATATCGCGAGTTTTGAGTTAGAGATTGATATAAAATAATAATTCACCTCTGAGGAATCAGTCTCACGTGAGAACATAGAAAATCCAGTCAATTTGTTGAGTCTGATTGTAACAGCGTTAATGAACATCATTTTTAAACAGCTCATCATTGTAAAATGAATTTTATTTGCGTGTCTTCCATCCACAAAACTTTCCGTTTGATGGCGCCACTTTTATCGTCAAAGTACATGAGAAACTTGTCTCATATAAGCATTATGCGAGATGACAATGATTAGCAGTTAGTGGCTTTCAGCCTACATCTATAGGACTATCAAATTACAATGAAAGGTGAATGCATCACTTCTGGCTCCGTGATTTTGTTTCAATGAGAAAAATCGGCTTTCTATTTATTATTCTTGGAGAAATACGATGAACTACTACAAACTGTTGTTTCACTGTCGACTTCAAAGTAATTATTCCGAAGTGATTAACTGAAGTGTGACCAAGATGAACTCTTACTTCTTGTAATCAAATATCAAATGACAATTCTTAACCTTTAGATTCAGCGATGTAACTTGATAGTCGCAACTTATGATTTAATCTTACTGCAGTGAACCTTCGCAAATAAATGGCATGCTTTAAATGCGAATTAATGATACGTGCGAATGTGCGTAAATGTTAGTGCTCAGCATTTAGTACGTTGCCCAGCTACTTTATACTTCATAGCTGGATTAGGAAAAAGTCGCGATAAATTTGCTACAGATTTCTGGAAGATATTTCCCACTTACCACATTATGATGATATATGTTAGTAAATACGTAGGTAGAGGTAATTGAAGCAATAATTAATTTTACAGTTTATAATATGTTTGATATTGAAGGAATCTACAAGCTCAAAATAGCTGAAGAATTGTTGACGATAATGGAAATTTAGGAGTTTGTTCTGTTGGCATGAACCACAAAGCGTCAATATTGTTTGATAATCTGGAATATCACTTTACAAAAGAGAATATATCTCTCAAATATTATTTCATTTAACATGACGAATCAGAGAGATATCTTTCTAACTTTTTACCTAGACCCCGTAAATTTTTCGAATATATCGTCAAACAATGTCCTCATCTTGATGTTTGGTCTCGAAGACATATTTCTTTTTTTCGTCATAAATACACCGGAAATGAAAAAAGGAATCACAATTCCCGCCACTGACAGGACACGAGCTTTTCTTGGTGGAATCTACCGTAAGAAATAGCGAACCATTTTGAAGCTCTCGATATATCTGTCTGCAAGACTATTCCAAGTTCCAACGTTAAATGACGTACACTTTCACTGAGTTTGCTTCAATTTATCGCGTTGATGTAAGCCACCAAGAATACAGGAAAATAACTGATAGATATTCTCAATTTGATCCAGCTGTCTATGGCATCAAAACTTCTGACTTGATTCCTCTACATATATGTTCATTAATACTAAAGGAAGATATTCGCTGTATCCTACAGATATCCATTCTCCATGTGATCTCAACAAATCTAGTTAGTAAATAAACTCCCCTTCAAAATTATGTCACCAAACAAACGTTCTAACATCAGAACGCAAATATTGTGAGCCCACAAGAATAACTTGTAACCTTCTTGAATTTGTCTGTTGATTCATTGTCATTGTCTTATGAATGGATTCTGCTCACCGCGGTGCATTGTTCTTAAGGAATTCAAGATCCACGTAGCTTGACATTTCTGTGTAATTTCGTAGTTAAACAAAGCTCTTTTCTTTGCACCGTGCGATGTCTCTAATATATTCATTCGTTTGTAGCCACTAGTAGTATTTGAGAAACTTTGTTTTGCAAAGAGATTTTTGTCATCCGTGTTTAACTGTAATTTCATATTTTTTTGTGATATAGCAACTTAGAACTGAATATTATAATTTGCCTAAATTTACATGAAGACTGAATTTAATCAAGTTTGCGAAGCTCTACTTGTTGATATAATTCATGAATATCTCGCTACTTCAGACATTATTCCGACAAAATACTACACTTATTAATTATTGAATAGTATTTAATATGTACCACTACGCAAAATTCTATAGTAATATGGAACGTTTGTTATTTGGAATCTACAAATAATTAATAAGCAAACAAGTTGAGAAAGCATAATGCCTGAAAAATATTTTGTTCAACTAGTATTAACCCTGGACATGCACACTTCATTTGTTGTTGCATAAGTGTCACACTGGGGTCTCAGAAACCCCAAACGAAAACATAGTTTTTCTAAGAATTGGATGTTGTTTTGACTAATTTTCATGATTCGTAATTTATTCGGGATAATCATGAAAGGAGTAAGAAAATATTGAGTTCTTTAAGAGCACAATTTATTGAAAAAAAAAACAATGCATAAAAAAGTATAAATTTTTCGAATTTTTCTTATTCAATGCATAAAATACTAGATCTTTCATGAATTCACGTTCAAGTTTATCATTAATCAATGCAGAAAGATCTGTGAATTCTGAAAGAGTCAATAACTGCTGAAATGTCAAAATGGCGAATGATAGTGAGCTTTCAGCTATGCTAATAAATCTAGCGCAAAATCTCAAACGAAAACGTAGTTTCTCTGAGAAATGGATATTGTTTTGATTAATTTTCATGATATGTACTCTATTCAGGATGATAATGAATGAAGTAAGAAAGCATTGAATTTTTTGAGAGCACACTTTATTGAAAAAAAGGACAGTGCATAAAAAGTACATATTTTCCAAATTTTTCTTGTTTAATGCACAAAAAATAAGATCTTTCATGAATTTCGCGTTCAAGTTCATCATTTATCAACGCGTAAGGGTCTTTGAATTCCTAAATAGTCATTTTCTGCTTAAATGTCAAAATGGATAATAATAAAGAGCTTTCAGCTATACCAACAAATCTAACGCAAACAGTCACACTGGGGTCTCAGAGACCAAATCACAAACAAATTCATAAATTATTACCCACTTACTTCAGCTATCATCAAAATACATATAGCACATACTGAAGACATTACTAAACTAAATTTACGAGGTAGTCACATCGTACTATATCGATTTTGTGCTTGTGCACAAGATAAAAATTGGAGCATGGGGTTTCTGAGACCCCAGTGTGCAGTTCCAGGGTTAAGCTTATTATGGTCGGTCTTAAAAGCCAATTTTGTGTGTCACTGTGTGAAAATCAATGCTTGTGCTTATCAATATTTGTCTTGTCGTGAAAATTAGATAGGGTCGTCCATATATTACGTCTCAACTGAACAGGGGATTGAAATTAGGAAACGAACAAGACAACACAGAAAATACTTGTGGTCACCACAAAGATGTCAAGATCAATTGTTTATTTAAATAACTTCCCAAGGAACGCTGAATCCAATATTTCTCTCACCAACTATGCAAAATATATTTCAACATTCTTTAGCATCTATGCAAGCTCAAGAAAAAAATATTCATCTTAGGTCAAAGTCTTAGAATATGGTGTTTCCAAAAACAAATTTCATTTCAAGAACAATATATAGGAGTTCAAAAACAAAGTACTTCTATTTTTCTGGGTCAAATTGAGGTTTTTATGATTATGACAACGTTTGATTTTACTACTGAAATATTAAATTTTTCTATCGATCATAAAATTTTTGTATGTGGATAAAAAAACAGAGTTTATAGACAAAAATTAACATATTCCTGACAACATGGAATATCTCCACAATTCATTGTTATAAGAAGTTATCTTTGAATGTAATGAATTGTATGTAGATGGAATGATAAGAGCAATACATTGAAGCTCTCATTAGGTTTGTTACTTCAGTTCGATGAATTTCTGCAAAATGGCACAAACGACAAACTGCAGTTCAACCAATGTAATCGCTTCGAAGTCAAATACCGATTAACCGCAGTTCTTATCAACTTAAAGTGAATTACATAGTTTCCTGGTGGAAACATGAAAACGCTTGAAACTTTATTTAGCAGAAATTTAATATTTTAGTTGAATCTTTTGTCTGATTTATGTTGTTTGCGAGTGACACCCTAGGCGTCAGGTTGTCGCGAACTTTTGTCTTTCTCTCACAAGAAATGTGTCTCAATTCTCAAGAAAACAACCAAGTACCACCAGACACAAATACCAACAAATATTTTTTCGAGTTGGAAAAAGGAAAAAAAAGTTTTTAAAATCCGAACACTACATTACACTATGTCCTATAATTTGATGATTTGAAGTTGCGTCAAGGAAGATCCAAACATATTTTAGGTCAAAAAAACTAATGATCAAATGCTGCTGGGCTGGATGAGGCTGTGTGTGCTTTTTATTAACAATTCATGGAATTAACACAAATAAGATGATTAGTGGATGAATCACTTCAGTTCAACCGAAAATAATTAGACCTTAATTACTTTTCATTGTCTTTAAATGATATTTTCCCAACAGTAGACGAAGATGGAAGGTGGACAGTTTTATTGACTGTCAAGTGGGCTGGTGACGCAGACAAAGTTTAACTCAAAACAATGTGTTTTGTGAGCCGAACTCCAGCCAACACAATTGCTCCAAGTCTCGTAACCTCGTAGTGCTGTACGTTCTCCGTTCTAGCTCTACCCACTACATTTATTAGATTACTGTTTAACTGTTTTGTGTAGGTAATTGTCTTTGCAAGGGTTATCAACTTGAATCTCAATGTTGCCGGCATCCGCTCCGCGCTGCTTGCTACGAACGTGCAGCCCTGGGACTTTATCAAACTTACGACATGAACTAGACCGGAAACTGTCGATTTTCCATAATTTTCAATTCTATTGATCTCCAAATTTGCAACAAACGAGATGTCATCCAACAAAAACATACACCGTGTGTAACATTACAATTACAATCCTTGTACCAAATATGTTTAAACTTATATTCTGAATACCTAATAACTCCGCTCGTGAATAGAACATTTTAGAGATCAGGTGTCTATTTATCTATACTCGCAAGTTTGTAAATAATTAGTCTTTTACTTGATCGATGAAAGAAATCAATATTTCTAATTGAATTCCATCAGACATATGTATTCTTATCAATGAAAATTTCCATGAAATACTTAATGAACATTGATAATTGGACATGAGTACTTATATTTACAGTTTCAGAATCACAATGTGTTCTATCCAGACGTGTAAGTGATATCTTGAAATCCTAATTCTTTGAGCATCTATTTGATAACTTCGTGATCTCTGAGGATCAGTTTCCATGAAACATGTTACAAATCAATTATTCTGAAACAATTTATTGGTGTTGTATGATTTATGTTGCTTTCCGCTCAAAGTTTGCAGTCTTTTCATGTTGCCTGAAGATTTATATTTTCTATTAGACTTCATAAAAGCATCTTCTATGGTTTACCCATAAAGATTTCGCAGTAATAAATAGCTATTACACTATTTTGATCATACATGACATGACAATAACTATAATATTTTCTGCAGAACTAAAATGTGCGCTGTTGTTTAAAATTCTATGTTTCACAAATGAATCTGAAGGGATATACAATTCAACCTCAGTGGATTTTTAATTCTCGCTGTTTGGAATTACCGGCTGATCTATCTTCAATTCATAATTCTGACTTGTACTATTACTTGTTTATTCATTGATTGTTTTGATCACTCCATCCCAGCAAAAAGAATTTTCAATGCACAAACATCCATAAATCACGTGAAAATCGAACTCAATTTACAGTGATTCGAGCATGGAAGACTGTTGCTCTGGAGCACACTTAGACTGGTTCTTCTTGATGTACTTCATATACTTTAAAACAATCTTGTTTGCTGTACTAGTCTTCAATTCTTCATCTAGATCTATTTATATTTTGTTATAAATGATTGAGAATATGAGTGAAAGAAGCTGTCAACAACAGTTTGGCTTGGTGAAAAACATTGGCAGTCGCCAGTGGAAACCACTAACAAATAAAATACACATTTTTTTGTGTGTTGTGACGCGAAAAAATTCCATATGCCACCAACGGAGAATAGATCCCTTTCAATTCTAACAGTAGACACGACGGGAGTCTGAAAAACTCCACCTCTCTAATCAGTCAAGTGACAAGACTGCTCTAGGAGTAGAAGATACAGAAAATATAAAGCATGTTATCGTAACCAGAACCATATTTTAGTTTGTCGTTTCTCACAATAGACACTTGCAGAGATTTGCGCCTGTGTCACTGCTTTCACACTGTTCAATGTGCTGAAATAAAATGATATTGGCAATTTTTTGCGGGACAATTTATATGCTTGTGTACATAGTGACATGGCATCCTGACAGTTTTGCAAGCAAAAGTTAAACATTTATTTTTATTGCCAACATACTTGACTGATTTGGGTTTCGCTATGCGGTAGCAATATTCAGTGTTTCTGTAACCAATAATGGAATTCAACTAGAGTTCTTGTCAAGAAGAAATGAAGCCATCATCAATATGGCCGTAGTTACAACAATCATAATCAGAAGACGATCTCAGAAATTGGCTAAAAAGGAGTAGCTACCAAGAGTGTCAAGTGGATCCATTTTCAAGTTAAGGGAATTGAAGCTACGTACGTCGTTCCGTACAGCTTGAGCTTATAATCTCAATATACTTTAATTCGAAAAGTCAAATCTATTGAATTACTGTTGACAGAATCTTCTTCATAGATAAAATAATTTATCAAAAGTATTCTAGAAATCGAACGACTGAGAAGCTCACTACTGCTATAACCATAGTTAGTGAGTGATGCACAACGAGCTAAAATTCTTATTTGCCTTATATATTCTCTCACTTGATTCACATTTCTTGCATTAAAGTCTCGAAATTTTTCAAAAGAAATAAGGAGTAGAGAAGGGCATACTATTATCCAAACACAATTTCACAAGATTAACTCCATTCTATGTGATGATTCGCTAAGATCGTTTGGATGTTGACAGATGCTTTTGCGAGTCATACTCAATGTTCTAATGAATATTACAAAAATTGGGTTTAGTATTAGGAGTTAGTGGGAAAAAACTCGACAATAAAAAAGAAATAGTGGTAAGCACCGAACAAGGACAAGAATTTAGAATCTAACGAGTCCGAGCTTTTACATATTTAGGTGTAAAAATCACTGAAAAATACGGAATGAACGAGGAAATTAAAGAAAAGATGGCGAAAGCGAATAAGACTTCAGGTGCGTCATATAAATTATTGACAAAAAAAAAAACTATCAGAGAACCCAAAAAGACATATATACAATACAGTTTTGAAGCCAACCGTTGCATATGGATGTGAAACTTGAGTTTCAACGAAATAAGAAGAAAAAACACTGGGAATATAGGATCGAAAGTTACTAAGACAAATATAAGGAGGCGTGAAAGAAGAGAACCTATGGAACAGAGAAATAAAGAAGGAAATAGAAGAGATATATGAAAAACTAAATATTACAACATGCATAAAAATGCAAAGGATACGATGGCTTGAACACGTAGAAAGGTTAGCGCCGGGAGAAAGGATACCAAGGAGAATTATGAATCGAAAACAAGATGGAAAAAAGAAAAGAGGCAGATTCAAGAAGAAATTGCTGGACGAAGTCGAAAAGGATCTGGAAAAATTAGGAATTAAAAATGGAAAACTAAAGCAAAGGACAGAAAAGATAGGAAAGATGTTGTGAAACAAGCCCAGAGCCTATAAGGTCTATCAAGCTGATAGATATATCAAGAGTCATCAATATTGAAAGATAATAAAATAACATTCATCTTAATTTTGATTTCTTTTTTCATTTTGAATTTGATGTGAATCATGTAATCTACGGTTATAAAACTGTATAATTTGATGCCTCAATCAAAATATTTGGGCTCAAAAATTTTAAAAAAAGAAAACTGAAGAGTACCCCTTGCTGGTTTTCCAGATATCAGCTATTTCCAGCTTTTCCCCTTTCCTAAAGAGATTATTGAATTTGGAGTTAAAAGGATATAAAGGATCAAGAGGATATGGAGAAGTCAGAAAATATAGAGAATTTGGAGAATGTTGAGAATTTAGTGAATATAGAAAGTGTACAAAGTTTAGATAGTTAAGAAAATATAGGGAGTTCAAAGACTGTAGAGAATTCGGAGAACAGAAGATTCTTAGAGAATGAAGAGAATTTAGAGAGCATAGAGAGCTCCAAGAAAATTAAAAACTTATAGAGAATATAGCGAGTATAGAGAGTAAAGACAATTATTTTCAATGTTGAATCAAATAAGTAGAGGAACGAAGCGTATTTATTTTTTCTTCAGGCTGATTTTGCAGAACAATTTTTTTTTTGAGATTGTACAGTATATTATTGATTGATAAGTTTTTTGGGGTATGCATTCTTCACCAGTATTTCTTGGTAGTACCTTGGATATGATGAGAGTGAGAGAATACGGTTTCTCAATAAAAGAATGACTGATTTTCATTTGTTTGATTCGAAAAATACTGAAGTTATATTTGCAATGCAATTGCTATTTCATATTAATTTGTCTTGGAGATACCTGATTCTTTTCCGGATAGTTTCTTGGTCGAGGGATGGGATTGTGTTATTGTTCTCAATTTCAATTTCAAATTGTGATAGTCTTTGAATGTTTCTAGGATAACATTTGCTTTGTCAGCTGGCATTGTTCATACGATGTCTTCCACAAACTATCCCCGAATCAGTAAATTAAAAAATCATACAAAAGTGAATCCATAGCACATTAAGTGATTTTTGGTGTCATCATCGCATCCATTGAAGATCCAAGTGATGTTATCTATCGTATGTACAGTAACCACTGCCAAAAAAGATTTAAAATAATTCCAAAAATTTAACGTTGTTTGATTAGTATAATTTAGAATATTATTCAGAAATTTATCACGCTTCAAATAACCGATTCCAATGAGATATTGCTGAATGATGATACCACTGTTAAGCTGATTAGTATATAATTTCCAGGTATTCAGAATACATTTATGAACTCAGCAGAGAAGGAAAAGTCTTTAAAATAGTAGATGTTGTCGTTATCGTACGCCATATCTCAAAAAATTTAGTATTTTTTGAGTAAGGCGCCTCTATTGACGCTGTCCTGAAGAAGGTTATTGACAGAACCGAAAGCTTGACGAATCAACAGAAGTGTTGATCATTGAATATTTCTGACTGTACCCCGGGTGGACTATATTCAGTCTTATCCAACGTTTTAGAGTACTTGTACGAAAATTATGAGTCACCAATAAGGTGGTGATGAAATGGTTCTTTATCTTCTTTTTAAATCGTAGTATTAGGCTATAATCCTTGTTGAACGTTTCAGTTCTACAATATTCAAGTTTTTCCATGATATAGTAACAATTTCATTATATGTACTTGAAAATATGTTCGGAATAACATTTAATTGAAAACTATTGATGTTCCTTTCAATTCTGTAATTGCAAACCGTTTTGTGATAATGTTTTTTCAACAAGAATGAATGTTGAATAGGCAGTAAACACG
Organism: Dromius quadrimaculatus; assembly: GCA_963989225.1. Taxonomy (NCBI): domain Eukaryota; kingdom Metazoa; phylum Arthropoda; class Insecta; order Coleoptera; family Carabidae; genus Dromius; species Dromius quadrimaculatus. The sequence goes on along the minus strand of OZ022336.1, from coordinate 5,316,206 downwards.
GACAAATATGCCGTTTTTGATGAAATGAGAATAGAGCACACAGAGAGTTTTGTTAATGAAATATTGAGTGCAAAAAACGCGGAACACTGGAATGAATTGGTTAACATGAATAAAGACTCAATTTGATTCTGCGGTGAACAATGTGACTTCATGGATGTTTTATTGTATAGAATAAAATTTTCATACAATTTCTCTATGGTACGTATTGTTTTCGATATTTCCCATCAAGTTAACCACAGGGGCTCTTTGCGGGGCTGCTAGTTGGCTAGTTGTCTTATATTATTTTTAATCACAAAAACTTGCGGCATAAATGGAATGAGTGCATCTGTGACCGACATATTAATTTTGTTCGGTTTGAGATGGAACAAATTTAGTTGAGCGACATTAGGTTACTGATATCGAATATTGAGTGGTCACAGATGGATTCTATCTACAATTTGTCCAACAGAGTCGAATACATTCAGTGGAAGAGTTCGACTAAATATGAATGACTTCATGAATTGGACGATCTCCTTTGTTCTTAACAATGACACAATTCATGTTTCATAGTTGACTGTGATATCGAGGGTGAGGCAAGATAAGTGGATTGTTGAAAGTATCGGTGTTATGATGTCTATTATTTGGCACTAAACTTTATTTCTAGAGAGATATGCGAGGCAGTTCTACTTCTGTTCGATTGCTGGACTATAAGTTGTCTCATTTACTTATTCAATTCGGATAAGGAATAATTATTTCTAATAATTAAAAAAAAAGTGCATAGTAAAAATAAATACAATGATGACTTCAATATTATCATCATGACCATAAACAAGATGAAGAAATTGAAAAAGTGAATAACAATGATGACTATATAATGATCAACATAAGAGGTATTTTGGAATTTGGGAGCACAGGTTTGCTGATAGAAAGTGTGTCCCGATTGTTTTGAATTCAGTGAATTCGTTAATGGAATTAATCACACAATAATTCAGTAGGCTGAAGGAAATACGCACCCTTCTAAATTCTCCTGCAACTCCAACACTAGAAACTATTCGAAAGCATATTACCAATGCTGCTCCGATCAGAATAATCTATAAGATCTATTACGCCAACTTTCCCACTTACAATTGGTCCATTGAATGCGATTCGAGACGATGTTGGAGGGCCCCAGGCAATCTGAATTTAGTTTTCCAGTTCGGAGCTCGGTCTGAAGCTACCGGCCTAATACATATTTAAAATTTCAAATTTTAATCGGAGCAGTTTCAGGCTGTACAATTGATCTGATCTTGATGAAGAAGTTTTACAAAAAAGAACAATCGAAGTGGAATTGGATTCGACCATTCAATCATCTGGACGTATTATTGTGAGAGGAAAGTTATTCATGACCGAAATTTCGAATGGAATGCAAATTGAGAATACAATCAAGGATTACCCTCAAGCATTCCAAGAATTGAAGAAAGTGATGGAAGGATTCTACCATATGTATTCATTTAGAATTAATTTGGAAGTACATCCAAGAATAATCTATATACTGCTATTACACTTCAATTAAATTAATATTTTCAATAGTTTTTATGTGAATGAAAGTAAAGGCAGGGGTTCATTCTGACTTGCAGATCAAGTTCGTGAAACTTGGCAACTTGTCGATCATCCCACGTATTTTGTCTTTCAACATACACAAGAATTTAGCTACCTGATTAACAACCTTTGGTTGACTTCTTATTCCAAGCCTCTTAGCTGTATTCAATGTATTATTTGCTCACTACAGTGGTACAAACAAAGATAACTGCTTCAAACTTCTGTTTCTAATGCCAACTTAATCACGGATTGCAACCACACCTATTGCCAATCAGATATGAAAACTATTCTCTTCTGAAATGTCATTCGGAGAAGTGCAAAGTTTGCAGCAAAATTATAGAGCACAATTGAGTAGCAAATGTTATGATTGAGAGTAGAACATCAAGAAATGTTTTATTGTAATGGGACAATTACATTCCTAGTACATCCATCATCAGATGTTGACGAGGGCCCATAAACCTATAATGGCCTATAAAAGGACATCAAAACGAATTTGTCACTTTATTGCTACGAGTCACAATATTATGAGCCGTTACAGAACCTTTCAATTACACACAAAACTCTGGACCAGAGCTACTTAGAAGCTGGACGACCTCATCAATATTTCAGAATGATTAAATAACTAAGTAGTTCTAATTTCTATTTACTTATAGAAATAGATGACAAGGTGGTGTCACTGTAGTGTCAGTAGGATGTATGACCAATTACATGATTTTTAGTTCGAGATTCCTCTGAGTAATATGAAAACAAACATATTTTCTACTTCACAATGACTTTCATTTCAAGATAAAAATGTGTGAATTGGTTGTAAGAGTTCCAGATAAAATTAATATATTGATAACTCCATTCTCTTTTCTTCTTGTCTTCATTGTAATTTTCTGTTGTAGCAACGGCTTCGCAAAACAGATTAGGAATCTGAGGAGGCAGAATGTGAGAGTTTTCATCCTAATTTTCATTATTCTAGCAGTGTTTCCCAACCAGTGGCTTCGTCTTCCGCAACAGGTCTTCGTTCGCTGAAGCCAACTCAACTGGGACACATTCATTATTCCAATACAATGAACACAACCATTTAACAATTTTACACAAAGACTACACGAGTTAGCATCAATTTCATAGAATATTTCCTTCAGCGATTTAGCGTTCCTTATATTAAAATCATATTGGCTTAATGACCTAGAATGTTCGGTGGTACGGCTTCGACTGGAAAAAGATTATTCAGAATGTTGTTGCGTATTCTGAGTTTTGCAAATCGTGATGATTTGATAGTTGTTTTCCTTCAAATCTCTACTAACATGAGAATTCAATTCATAGTCTACGGATTTTTGTATTTTATGGTTCATTCGATGTTCACTGAACAAATGATCGAAATTTTGCATTATATCTTTTAAAAAATTATTTGAAATATTCTCCATTAGTTACAGAGTAAAAATATGCAATTTATGAAGTTCCGCACAAATTGTGCTCGTTACCGTTCAGAAACATTGAACAGCACTTAAACGAATTTTTATTTCGTTTCGTAATATCAACAATGGAATCTAAACTTTATTTGAATATTTTTCCAATAGACTGCGTTAAAATCATGTTGTTTTTTAGATTGAGTCACAGCGGTATGTTATTTGTCAAAGTGTATATTTTTGTTTTCAAGAGTACAAAATTCATTACGAATGGATGACTTCTGTTATTTCAAATTGCTCGCCAGCATTCAATGATTTAATTTTTAATTGGCAAATTTTTTGTGTCACAATTTGTATGAACTAAACAGGAGACAAAAAGCAGCGCTAGCAGATAGTTGTGGAAATATGAGTTCATACTATTTGATTGAATTGAATTTATTATAACTGAACATTCATGCAATGAATCCTTCTTTGATTGATTGATGCTTATTTGAAACAATGAACAAACCAACCAAAGCAATACAAACCACAATTTTGCAATAACTGCAATGCTGGTAATGAAACAATAACTACTTTACCAACTGAGATAATAACAAGATCATATCGACATTTGGTAATCTATTACCAGGTTATTAGCATCATCAGTTTATAAAGCAATATTCTCGTGATCTAATAGTTTCAGAGATTGAAGTTCAAGAATACCCAGGCCGAAATTTAATCCATTATCAAATATGTTTTATTGGCTAATCAGTTCCGTATTGATTAATTTGAAACACAACATTTCGACAGCAAAGTGCTGCCTTTTTCAAGTGTAAAGGAATATAAAAATAAATGAACAAAATTGTCAAGACAACAAAAATAAAAGTACAAATAGTAACTAGATTAGTTTGAAATATTAACTCCTAGGATCGTAGAGCTTAGTCTGTGGTTGATGATTTAATATCCACAGGTCTAAATAGGAAAAATTGTCAACTCCTTGTGGTTCTAGGTCAATCTGGCTCTATTCTTTTTGGTTTGGCGCATAACTGAACCATCCACAGATCTTCAGGAGGTGGTGATGAAGTAACTCTTGCGAGTAGATTCGTAGATAAGAATAGCTTGAAATTATTATGAACAAATGATTTGTAGCTATGATCGATTAAGTTCTAACCGGTATTCAAATTCAAATTATTCAGTGATTTTTTTATTTCAACTGCTTCTCTTCTAAGACTCTTGAACCAATTGTTCTCTCTAGCCGGAAGCTTCGTATTCTTGAGTCAATGCCATGTAATTCTTGAATAGCATTCTCAGCCACTGCATTTTTTTCTGGATGGTTCAATCTTATATGACGAGAATGTTCTTCCAATCTTGTTTCTACAGTCCTCTTGGTTTGTCCAATACATACTTTGCCACATTGACAAGAAACCTTGTATATACCTGGGTACTGTAGAGGAAATCTGTCTTTAACATTACCAATAAGATTTCGAATGTTTACAGTGGGAGTGTATGAAATTTTTATGTCATATTTATGTGAAAGTCTTCCAATTTTATCTGTTATATTAGCTACGTAAGGCAACGTAACAAATATTTTCTAATCATCTGGATCTTGAACAGGACGCGTAGAATTCTTCTGTCTAAGTGCTTTCTTGATCTGTGTTCTATCATAACCATTCTTCAAGAAAACATCATCTAAAAATTTGATTTCATCAGATAGTTTACTTGGATGACATAATGAAGAGGCTCTCTGATATAAATTTTTAATAGTACAAAATTTTTGAGCAGGATGGTGATTTGATGACACATGTAAATATTGATTTGTATGGGTCGGCTTCCTACATACAGAATGGATAAGTTTACCATTATATTGTTTCCCCAGGTAAACGTCCAGAAAAGGAAGACAGTTATTTTCTTTAACCTCAATACTGAATTTAATGTTCCTATGTTGCATGTTTACATGATTCAAAAACACATTCAATTCATCTCTACTATGAGGTCAAACAGCAAGGACATCATCAACGTAACGTAGCCAGACAGTAGGTTTCTTCATAGCAGTGTTTGAAGCTTTTTGTTCAAAATTCTCCATGTAAAAATTAGCGATAGAAGGAGAAATAAGGGAATCCATGGCGACACCATCAATTTGCTTGTAAAAATTACCATTGAAGATGAAGAAACAAGAAGTCAAACAATGTTTGAAGAGCTTGACAATATCAGTTGGAAAATGATCTTATAATTTTTTAATAAAATGAGTTCTGAAAAATTTTTTCCTCCATTATAATCCATTATATTTCAATGAGCTATGATAGAAGCCTACATTCAAATCGATTTTTTCATAAAAATTTGATTTGAAAGTCTAGAGGGATGATGAAGTAGAGCATTGGGAAATAATTGATATATACTTTGTGTTTTGATGCGATAAGTATATAACAAGGGCAGCGCAACCTCGTGGAGCCTCGTATACTTTTCTGAGGCAGAACTTCAACCACGTTTGGAAAAAACTTTGCAAAAATATTTAAAAAGTATTCATTCAGTATCAGGAAACGAGTACAGTGTGCCCGGAAGATGTTACACTTTCAAAATCGATCTAACGACGAAGGTGGAATTATAAAATACGACGAGAATATTTCGTGGAGAAAATATCTTTTCATGTAATAAGCCTAAATCAGCACATCTATAGAAAAAATGTAGAATAGGTTAATTTTAATAACGTAATATTTGTGACACTTTTAATGCATAACTTATTTGTGCTGATTAAGTACTTCTTAGGAATATATTGTATGGGATATGTAGAGTACAAGAACCCATTAATTTTTTGTTATATCCTATTAAGAGTACAACATACAATCGTTACTTGTTAAAATAGAAATAATTGATGGATTAACTTGTGCTCAGACGATACGAAAGACAATTTACAGTGAAATATTGGAGCATAAGCTTTGATCAATTGTGGCAATGAGAAAGTGTCAACCTACTTGTTCTGCAGTTGTGTTATCATCCGATTATCGTCTTCACAAGATGGTTTGTGCTTGTGATTTATACATGATTGTCTTGAACACCTCTTCAAGAAATTGATGCCGAACCGTATGTAACGAGACTCGTATACTGGAGTGATATCAATTTATAATACAACTGTAATGCAGAAGCTAAAAACACCAGGTACCCGAATGAATTATTCTGTTCAATTTTTGCTTGTCATAATTTGGTGGGTAGGTACCTTTACCTATATAAATAGTGAAGCAGAGTTTCGCAACTTTCACTATAGTATAACCTCGCGGGTTTGTAGAAACACGTATTCAGAACGTCGTGGGGTCCGTTCCGTGACGGAAGCACCCTAGAGACTTAGAGCGGTCTGGTGCCCTCAGCACGAACTTGGAGTTTGGAATTTTGATTTGGTTCGTGCGAAGAAAGTAAAACGTGCATCTCGAAGCTCAGTTTTCTTGGGTCTCTGCTCATAATTACGTGGACTGACGCTGTAATTGTTCAGGCAAAGATTACACATTTTCCACAAGGAAAATATCACTATCGAGATATACATCTCTGAAAAGGGACATTACTCTTACACAGAGCAATTAGATAACTCTCCAATTTAGAATCAGTAAAATGAACAGCTGAAATTTAGGTATGATCACAATGCTCTTAGGCGCTACGATGCCTGGAAAAAAACTGTGTTCGTTTTGACAGTAGCTGCAGTTGATCATACTGTAATGTTTATTGATTTTGTAGGATTTGTTTATAATTAAATGAAAATCACTATTTAATAATTGAAAATATAATGAAAGTTTTATTCTTCCGGATATCACTAACACACACTTTATAATTAATTAATCACTTACTACTTTTAGACAAAGCCGCAGATATAAATCTTTAACTATTTATTTATCACACTGACCACTCACTATTTCACTGCTTCATTGTTCACAGTTTACTGTTTGATGTTTTTCTGTTTCTCGAATTGTTCTCGATCAGTCTAGGACATTACTGGAACTTTGGGTGAGGTGCGGTGCTAAACAACGGAAGGCCCCGTTCAGGCAGGACCAGATTCAGAGATTATTCCACTTTTAAGAATTTTTACATTTTCGCACGTTACAATACTAAAAATATATTGAAACTTGATAGTCAATAGCAAAAATTTGGCTTCTTCTACGAACAACAAATCATTCAATATAAAATCAATTTTTTAAAATATTGATAAGCTAAGCTCTCACATTCAAATCATAAAATAATCCTGAAAACTTTGTACATCTAAATTAATATCAAGAAAAGTCGTGGACTTCTTATTTGTTTCAAATAAGTCACAGATCCAATTCTGCAGAACAATAGGTTCTCTACTATTCCGATTTTCTGATTTATATAGTGCAGTACAGAATGACTGAATCAATATTCTTGAAGGTGTAACTTCTACATTAGACTTGATCGTTCTCTCGAAGTATATAAAACAATTTAATTACAGAAACTTACTCAAAAGTACTTTCCATTTTAATGTTCTTCAAATAATAAGATACTTTTCTATGTTATTATATTGTGCTTTTAACGCTTTACCGTGTTTTGTTTCTACTTGGAAAGAATATGATGAAAAATTGATGCATGAAATTTTGAAGTATGACTTCTTCTTCAAGTCAAATTCGAAGCTGATGAAGTCACGTCACAAATGATATGCTTTTGTCGTTTTTGCTACTTTGTCAAGCATCAGGAGAATGCCCACGGTTTTGTAAATCAAAGGATTCTACCCTTCCCAACGACCTGTTAGCCGTTTGAAATTAGACGAAATGATGTTCGATACACCAACTATCCAGCGCTACAATTTATAAATATGTATATAATGTGCTATTATGTAGAAAAAAAATTATTTGAATTTTACATGAGGTAGAAGTGAAGCCTTTGTCCTTGTGCGTTTGGGAGTTTTCATTTAAAGAAAGGAGAGATATAAGGTTTCGGATCAGACATTTATTTCATTTATGCTGTCTACGGATTTGTTAACCCTTATTCGAGTTTCCGTCGACTTCGCTTGAACACTGAGAAGAAAACGTAAAATATTCGCGTGGAAGGAAGAATGCCCTCAACGCTCAACTCAAGGATTCGTGATAAGATCTTTCCTTCTTGGCTTAAGATGGTGACTTGAGGCTGAATTTCCGTTTGTAGAAAATTCTTTAAATATGCAGGACTGTATCCCGTGAGATATCTACTTTTCAAACCAATCATTTATTATCCAATACACTATTGACTCCACTTATTTCCCTCCTTATTTTATTTATAATTAGTTATGACAAAATATGTAGGTTTTGAACATATTTTAATCAAGTGTAACAAGGTCCATATTTCATAAAAGTGAGACATTATCAGGTATCGCTCTCTAATTCTCGGTAATTTGATGATTACCAGTCGCGCTAGGATATTGGTATTAGCTGACGGAAGGAAACGGCTAGTACTTCCGGTGGTACACTACAGTGTACTCTGCATACACTACAATGTACACTATAGAGACTTGTGGCTTCGACTATGTTCATCCCTCGAATCAATACTGCGTTGTGTATAAAGACATCATCCTACAGAATGTTTCTTTTGAATTTGTATTTGAAACATTCCTTTCAAACAACCTCTTTATATACAGAGTATTTCATTGACAGGAAGTTTATTGCTTCTGACAAATATATTTTAATACCAGAGAGATCGACACTATTTTATAAATTGCTTGATAGGCTCTTTGAATCATGTAACTGTATTAAGATAATTGGGAGCATAATATGGATGAAATTAACAGTCTTCAAAAGCAAGAACGTTCCTTGATCCATCAAATTTTTTTTTGTTGACCTGCCTACTACTTGCATTTTTTTTTTTTTGGTCGTCGCTTCTTCAATTATGTATCTTCTAGGAAAAAAGTCTGTATCTTACTTGATTCACGAGTTACGGCACTTCGATATATAGATAAGCAATAAAGTAACACTAGATTTAATTCTGAATTCTCCAGAGTTGAAACCTTAAAAGCAAACTACTGTAGAATAATTTGTGTATCAAGAACTGTCAACAAGTGATTCATAGTTGAAGTTTTGTTGTGAATTAGTATACCTAATAATTGAATAAGTTGGGGTATAAATAATATCTCTCAACATTGTACAAGTTATTTTTAAATTGTATTTCTTTGAATAGCAAGTTACGGAAGTTTCCTTCGTAATGATTTATAGGTCTTATTTTGCAAGTGACAGTACGCAAGTAGGTAATTTAATTAACTTTTTGCAAAGAAGAACAGAAGAGCTTATATCTCGAGCAACCTCTAGTTTTATCAATGATAAAAACTTACTTTCCACTTAGGTCATTCAAGTTTTATACTTTATGCATCCAGCGTCTTGAGGGAACTGTCATAAGTTACAAGTATTTACACACTAACTTTTGTATCCGGCTATTTCTTCCACTAGGGCAGTAAAATTTTTATCAGCGACCATCTCTGTAGTAGATGTTCCAATTACGTTGTTATCTTTTTAAATAGCGACTATGCTCTTCTTAAATTGAGACAAAATGTGCCATTTTATGTAATTAATTGTGTAATATCTTCCAGACAGCGCCACCAGACTACTTTTTCAGGACCGGTTTCAGGATGACATCCTCTTAAAGCAAAGTCTATTTTTATGCAGTTATTTTACCTTCCAACTCATGAGAAAGAAAAAATAGCTATGAAGGGAGTCCTGGTATACTACTTATTTTCTCTTACATCCTCAAATAATTTCGCAGATAGATTTGGACCGACATAGAGTATTGACAATATATACGTTAAATTATCAACCTCCAATCTCTGGAACTCACATAGTTCAAATCAGCAATCCCAAATAAAATCGAAATTAAATTTATTTAATTCATGTTCTCGTCGAGAGTACTCTAGTTTTTATTTTTCTTGGCATTGAAATAGTTATATTTGAAATTCTTCTTCATGTTGCAGTACGATTTCAAGATTTCCAACTTCTAAAGTAAGTTAATTACATAATTTCATCTCTTCAATTTCCTTCTCGCGTCTGTTACTTCTCGACATGAAGCAAATTATTAATTTGGATTTCATATTTATCTTAAACCTAAATTTATTCTCAACTGTTACATCTCAAACTTCACTTAATGCTTAAAGAAGAGATACTCAAGATTTATTTTTTATTTTTTTGAGTTTCAGAGGGAGATATCTTCCGTCTCAACATTCTAATAAAAATTTCGGGTTATTGTTGACTCTTGATGTTCAATAATCATTATGATTGGTAATAATGTACAAAATTCTTTAGTGAATATTGTGGTTCAGATGATGTTCGATATAAATTCTGTTTTATGACAATTATTATGTATGAAAAAATTATTTCCGTGAATTCTCAGTATTCGTGAATATTGAATAATTCCTATGAAAAAATTATCATTAAAAGTTGTCTAGTTTGGATAAATATTATTATTGTGAATAAAGAGTCGTAGCACCTTCATAAAATATAACATATTCACAATAATTCAGGAATCAATGGTCTACTAAAAACCATAAAATATTTTTTGAAGAATTTAATTTTTGTTCAAATGTTTTCAAAAATTACTTGATTTGGGAAATGTTTCAATTTTGTAATATAACTTAATAACACCCTGTTGAACTTCAAAGAAAAGTTCATTTTTAAAAGGTAAATTGAATGTGTCCCCACTCATTAATAAGGGTCGTAGGTAGCTGTTCCCAACTGGCAAGATTAAGATCTTTGGCGAAGTAAGCACTGCATCTTGAATTTCAGCTTGTAGGCTTTCGAGTTTGATGATGAAGTATATTTTATATAAAAATTTTGGATAGTTAATGGCCAAACAATTATTTTGCTCATGATACATTATTGGATTGAAAGTAATATTGACAAGAGTTAGTGAGTGGTTCAGTGAAGTGCATATTCAAGTTTTTGTCGTCTAGGAAATTTGATGTATTCAATTATTTTTGAAGTTAGAGATCAAGTTTAATATTGTACTTAACAATGAAATTAATTTAAAACTGAATTTCCCCTAAATGACGAAAGTCAGCAATTTGAGTAAAGTGCATTCGTACTTTATTTTCCTTCTTGTTTTGGTCATACTTTGATTATCTCATTTAGTCAACTAGTGCAACAGTTTTATAGTTTATAAACTACGTGTGCAGAACTTTAATATTTAGATTAAACACAGTCACGATACAAAGTTAGCTTTAGAAATCCTGTACCAACCGTGTACTGCAAATGAACAACTCATCTGCATATCAATTTATCTTTGAAATTTCCTACATTAGGGTTCAAGTTCTGTCAATCATTTATTATTGCATATGCCACATCGATCTACCGACTATGTTCAGGAGTGAATTAGCAATACTAGGAGAAAAATTAGCTTCATAATAAGACTTTTGTTCTATCATAATGTTCATTTAGTAAGCCGATAGCTATAAAGTCACCACTAATATATTATTTGGTTCCAATTAAAGTTGAGCAATAGAAATGATGAATCTTTCTTGCGTGCAAATTTTAAGTTTGATTACATTATTTCCAACAAAGAACGTGATGCTAATACCAGCAAAATCACATCGTCATTTATCTTGCAAATTTGATGACTAATCTCGCGTATTTCATTTCTTTACCACGTCCTTCTTTGGTTGTCGTTCCGATAACGTCGTCGTGTGAAATGAAAGGCAAGATTCAAAACTCTTGCTAAAAAATCGACTCGAAGATGCGACAGAATCAGATCGAGAAAACAAATCTTCTTGAATAATATTCTAAGATCCCAGACTTTTCGTTTTGCGGTCTTAACTTGGATAATAAGTTTTTCAGCTGTGATTTGTGAATTACCAGAATTTGTCATTATAGATATCGTAATAGATTTGTCATCTCCATTCATTACGTATAGTTACAAATTATAGCTTAGTTTTAGGATTTGGGTTTTTCAAATGTATTGTTTCACTACTGTACTTTATATTTTTCATGTTGACTAATATGTCCTCATCACTTTTTCAGATGGCTTCAACAATAAATATTGCAATGAACAGAAAGTTTCTTTTTAGGATGTGAGTCGGACAGTCAGATAAAAAATTGAGAATTAAATAGATATCAATCACGCTTTCTACCCGCAAAGTGTGCGACAGACACTTAAAGTGCACTTGGTAGACTTATTGTTATTTCATCAGCCGCACCAGTCGTCAAGCTACAATACTCTCAGTTTCTGTGGAGAGTACGCCACATAGTACATTATAATTCAGTGAAAATCTTACTGACTCTTTTGTTCGTCGGTTTTTTTTTTACACTAAGCTATGAATACTCATGGTAGTATAAACTATAATATACAAAAATTAGAAATAATTCGATGGATAGATCACGCGTAACTAATAAAGATAAATATTGATCTCTTGTGCAACATCACTTACTAGAAGATCAAGATTCACGTCACTATGTTTCCTCCACCCTTATTCCTGCTTCAATGTGGCAATCACAAGTACAGGAAGATCACAACGCAGAGAGAGGTAAAATCTTAGCATAGACAGCCAGCCATGTTCATCGAGGCATCAAGAGAGATTCTTCCCGCAAAGAACAACAGTGGCTGAGGCCAAAACAACCGGAAAACACAGCCGACAGACCGGAAACGACAACAAATGAAGTGCGGTACGCGAATGCGGTACCATATGAACCACAGGCAGTTTTGTATTCAAAACACTGATTTTTTGTTTTCGAATATTATCAATTTATTCTAAGCGAGTCGTAGCTTGACAGCTGTGAGATGAATTTAGTGGGGTCATCTTTGAGATGATATCCCTGCTACTTTATTCCGAGATATACATTACAATCTTTTTACGCTTTTAGACAGCGAAAGTTCATTTAAATTCTTGTGATGAATCATGGTACATCACCATATTTTATTAGGGAAGAAAGAAAAAAAATTGAAACAAGAATATTACATAGTCCTCAGATTATCAAAATATAATTTATTGCAATTTGAACCTGACATAATTTGAGATACATACTTGAAATCTGCCAGGACGAACAATCTGCAAATTTTCTCCAGTTCATACCTTCAACGTATCTGCTGTTCGTCAAGGGTTCAATCAGGTAGAATTCATACCTCTGTTAGAAGCACATATTCATAGAAAATATCCGCTGATTGATTGATTGTAAGTTAGTGAAAATAGTTTAAAACATAAAGATGAGTTGTACATATTGACTTTAGTTCCCTTAGTTCCTTTAGTTACTAATTTTCCAAGGAGTGATTGTTAGTATTGATCTGAAAAATTTGACTTCCATGTGAACTTATTATAAGTTTTTTGTTATTCCTCAGTTTTGTGTAAAAGTAAAATGCACAATTTGTAAACATCGGGTGTTACACATTATCTAAAACAATAACAGCGAGCTAAGGCTGAGCACTTGAACTTTACAACTTCTTGTTATAAAAATAATGAACAAAGTTCTTCAATCAAATCCATAACGCATTCAACTTGTGTGGCAGTCATGTTGAGGGAGGGGTGTGCGTTGGCGGGAGGAGCACTACGGCCTCATAACGGATGCCATCCAGAATGAAACAGCGCCGAACGCTACAGGTGTGCAGTAAGGAGGATTACACGGTATTTATTCAATTTTTATACCTTTTTTAGTACTTACTTCAGAATAAACGTAAAACTATTCATCATTAGAGAAGCCAAACTATGTTGTTCATGAATTCTTTTACGAGTATCTATATTGAATAACATTGTACACTATATAGCCCGTAGGAGCAAGATATCAAAGCTGCATCATTTGAAGTTCTAAAGAATTGATCAAACGATCCACACATTAAATTTCAATTTTTGGAAGCAAAGTACTGGTGTGAAATGTGATTACTATTCGTATTTTTCTTGGCGGTGTGTGAATAGATACAATAATGATGATAAATCAGGTCGGAAGAAAGGACAATTCTACATCAAAATACAATATGTAGGGCATATAACATAGCCTGAAATAGATTATTACTTATAAATTGTTCTGTTACGCCTCTGGCTAAAGGGCTGACGAATACGCACCGATCCAAAATCGGATATTAATTTCCCGATTCTCAGCTGTCGTAATAACACGTGTCACTTCCTCAGTCCCTGCTACACACGACATTCGGCTACAGGGTACACATATTACAAAATTGCCATGACATACCGGGAAATCAGGAGTCGTCTCTTGACTTCCAAATACATATAGAGAATGTCCTAGACATTACATCGAAGTATGGATGTTAGTTAAATGAATACAATATCACACAGCGAACATATACAGTCCTATATGGATTATGCGATTAATATAATATATATTTTCATCTTTCGATATTCCTGCTAGTCTTGGCAATTTGAGTGTTTGTCAATAAATAATATTGGTAAATGGGACTCTGTCCTGCTGAGATCAATAGCTCTTCAACTGTGCCACGAATAATGCTACGTTGACAGAATATATTGCATGAATATTACATAGCTACTTTTGATATTTATTCAACAAATAATGTGATAAAACAGTGAGCCATTATATAGTAGGTGCAGATCAGGAATCTTGCGGCAACGTGCACCCTCGATCCTCTCTCCACGTCGACGTCGACCGAGTCTGTCGAGCAAAAACGCTCAAATGAACTTTAAACAAAGTTAACTAAACGTCAGGTTGAAGTTGGGAATAACATGGCTAGAAGAAATAAGAATGAATGAACACAGTTGCTCTGCAAAGAGCCGCGGCCTGTACTTCTTCAATTATGCAAATGCTGTGCAGAGGCGTACACGAACGGGATCGAACCCCGCACGATAAGTCTGTTTGCCTCGTTACAGGAATTCTATATTTTCTAGATGCTCTAATTTGCAAAACGGTAGCGGAAATGTCACGTATATCGAAAAATTTTATTCTATTTACGACAACTTTGCAAATACTTCGGATCAAAATTGTTGAATGCTTTGCAGAAAAACTAGCAATCTTGTATTACTAAATCAATGCTGTTGACTGGGAGCTAGTGACAGGTGGGCTCTGCGATTTCATACCGCTTGCCTTTTTGAGGGTTGATAATTTACCTCTTAATAAGAAAGATAAAAATGTTATTGAGCGATGCACGCTTCCCAGTCATAGTTCAAATTCCAATTAAAGGTCTGAAAGAAAATGTTTTTTTTCCGTGATATTATATTGCATGCCTTTGTAATGTTGAATAATTGAAATCAATCTAAAGCCAAGTACTGGAAGGCAAAGAATTCGCAACAGCCCAAGTGGTTCAAAGGGTTGCGTGAACTTGTGAAAAAAAAAATGAAAAATGCCGTGTTTCCAAATTGCATGCCAATGAGAAGAATTAAAGTTTTAGCCATAAGATTCTTGTAAAAAAATTGGCAAGCATTCCTCGCTGGCGCAAGAGTTTGAAATTTGGGCGTAATCTTGCATAAATTTTGCACACACAAGAATATCTCTTTACAGATTTACGCTATCCAGGTAATAAGACAGCAAGTAACATAAAATGGTTGGATTCCGCTATCAATAAAATGTATCTTGAGGTTTTTCCAGATACCTAGCATATCCGGATGACCACAATATATCAAATTGGGAGCTTTTTGCATAATTATGCGCACACGAACAATAAGATATAAATTTGATTCAAATACGTTGTAAGATGCTTAATATACCGTCAATCAAAACTGCATGAAATATTACCATAATCCTTCTCCTGTATTCCCAAATTATTTTGAAATCAAATAATGAATGTTTCAGAGAAGAAATCCATATTTTAATTTTTGTCGTCGATATGGTATCATGCAATGTATTTCGCTAACAACAACAGTACTTTCGACACGATTTGTGATTTAAAACGATGAAATGATAGCACGAAATCGTTTTCCGGTAAAAAGAGGCAAGCGGAACTTGTTCGTGTGAACTAATTGGATGGTGACAATTCCGTCAGGATACAAATAAGTGTGAAACATGAAAATTACAACAAAAGTAGTGATTTTGAATGGAATAGGTTGAATGATACAAAAAAAAACTTTGATGAGCGCACTAGGGACTCTTTGATACGAAATAGACAGATATCCTTACGCACTATACAATTCGATAATTTGAGTCGATTCGTTCAGAATAAAAATAAATAGTTGAAGAAAAATTGAGGAACACATTTTGGTCGGGGAACGCAGTGAAAAGGATAAAATAATGTAATTCACTTCGAATATTCTATCACGATTTATGCATTTTACCCTCAACCATATTTTATATACAGTACATCTTATGCAAAGATATTTTTTGCAATTAATAAACTTGTCACTTCGATGTTCGATGACTTTTTTGGTAACTTTTTTTTAGGAAAATTGTACTTTTAATCAATTTCAACGAAGCGACCCACGCTTTTCGGCATAGTTATTAAACATCGAAAAGTGACAAGTTCATTAATAGCTCATAGTATATCGAGTGAAAAAAACATGTTTCTGCATAATGTGTACTTGAAATAGAATATTGTCAAAGGAAGAATGCATACAGTAGCAAAATATTTCAAGTGGATTATAGCACTTTATTTTTTTCAGTGCTTTACTGACAAATATACACCAAATTGAAATACAAGTTAGTTAGTGTCTTCGCCAACTCTACCATTCACCTCCTGGCTTCATGATCAGTTCAGCTTCATGGTATCAAATTATTATATTGTCGAATAGGTAAAAGACAGCCTGTCATCTTGAAATGTCCACCATATAAGGTTCAAAGTGACGTCACATTCTACTTGTCAAACCCTTTCATTTAATACCCATGTCGAATCGGTTGTGGAGTAAAAGGTAATCCGCCATTTTGAGGCTTCCACCATATTGGGTTTGGAATAACGTCCCATGGATCATCAAGCTCACCTTATCAAACAGTTTTGATATGTCTGCTTAATGGGCTTTGATGTGAAAGGTAATTACGAGCGAAGCTAATATAAGCGCGTTTGAAAGTGACTGTGATATAAAGAAAAATGAACAGACAAGGAGCTTCTTGAGCAGTATCTTTCACACTAATAGAGATAAAGAAGTCGTAGAAGTATATTGTTTTGATACATTCTAGAATAATTGCTAATTTGGGTCTTTCGATTATTATAAGAAGATTATGCTCCTATTATTGGTAAGAATCTGATAACTACTATCTGGTGCTAAATCATCTGAAACTTTAACTCAAAATCAATAAAGACAAAGCTGTTTCGCCTCAGGTTAACATATGGTGAATTTTGTTGGTTCTCCTCCGTATCGTAGATCGCAACGTATGTCATTGTGTACCTCTCCAACATCTTTCATTCCGTATGCATAGAAATCTAATGGCATTTCGAAATACTCCGGTCCAGAATGTACGTACAACCATGCGCAAGCGCAAGCCCCCAATGTTGTTATCCATATCATCTCAAATGCAAATCAAATGCAAAATTATACACCTTATTGCACGGTATACCGCACAAGGCTTGCTTCGACTACTTCCAATGAAAATATTCGTACTGCCAATGTTTACTCGGGTTCTGCTAGCTTAAATACAAGTTAGACGCTAGCTAATGTTGGTAAACATATCCTCAAAGTTTATTTCACATAACGTTTACAGTGCTCCTTCTTATTGGAACTGGAATATTCTACAGTGCAAAGTATACTCTCCGGCAATTGATGGTATCAAGATCCTCTGACCACAAAAAAAACAACATATTTTGAAAGACATCAGCTTTGAAACTTGAAGAACTCCAGATGGAATCAAGAAGAAATGATACCTAATTTTCAATAGCCTATCCACAATTCACGTTGTAAAACAGTTGACCGTGATCATAAAAATTACATCTTGTGAATGATGACATAATCATTGCTTACACCTAATAAATATCAATTACACCATTTACCTAAAACGCGTATGGCAGACGCCCATAGTGCACATTGGTAGATGATCAATGTCTGTTAATGGGACTCATTTCCACGATCTTTACAAAAGTTGATTGTCGAAGTATTTATTCTCAATTTGAAGTTTAGTGGATTTTATTTGCACCCTATGCTAATAGCTTCATAAAACATCCACGTCAGTTTGTTTGGTTCGGCGAGTTCATTTCAACTGATGTATTCATTTCGCTGTCGTTCTAATAAAAATTGATGACTTCATTATTTTATTGAATATGTTCAGCAAGAGTGATGAAGAAGCTAGAAATAAAGGAAGAAAGGGCTAACAGGATGGGGAGACAGAGGGAAGAAGGCGTTGGATAAAAACAAAAGACAATTATTCTCTACCGGCAAGGGAAGAGGTTACAATTATGTTCAATAATGGAAATTATTTCCGACAGGGGTATAACTTGAATGGATATTATCGGAAATATCATGTATAAATAAAATTCACATGTTGATGATTTATAAGGCGAATGAGAAGATAATTTGCTCTGTCAATGTAGAAAATTGATTTTTGAACGTCTTCTGTGATCTGAGACGGTAAATTAATAGCTACTTAATAACGTGCTCACCTCGTTAAAAGTCTTAATCGTGCTATCTGGATAAAGCTACCCCCTTATTAATGAGTACGGACTCATCCCTATTGCTCGACCTGGACTTTTTTGAAGATTGGCTTTCTTAGAAATTTGACAAGATGTCATGAACTTTTGAGGAAAGCTGATCTCCAAATAGTTCTAGGCAAGGCAATTGGGATAGGTTGAATGCCGTCTGCGCCAGTGAATACCTTTTTGCAGCAAACAAGTACCCCGGCGTTAGTCTCCCATTCAGGTATTCTGTGGTTAATATGAATAATTCTAATAAAGACTGTATTGAGTCTCAATAATATTTGAACAAATAGAATAACGTCACCACATTGCTATTATATGAAATATTTGGCAACCACCTCAAAATGATCAATAAATTTCACAGCATAGTTTTCAGTGCATATAGCTCAAAAAATATCTAATCAATGTTCAGTCGTATCTCGCAGATAAGGCATACATGATATTGTTGAAATATTTCCACGACAACTTCATTTCGGTTTTCCAATCTATACCTTCGAATTGAAGTCAGTGGACCGTAAACGACAACAGTCTGTGTCCGATTCCAGGATGGGTACGGAACCAAAGACCGTCAAACCCTCTCAAGGAACAGGGGATACAAAAATCTGGAACGAATATTGGAGAGAAAGAATTCAACTTTTATAGATTATATAGTGAGAGTATAAGGGAATTGTCAAGTCAGCACACTTTACAAAAATCGTCTCATCCAGAATGTTATTAAGTGAAAGCGGACAAAACCACCAATCCCATCAAGATGTATAGATTGTTTCAATAATTCCCTTTGTTCTTTTTTATGCTCTTACCTTGAATTCAATATTTCTCGTAGGATGAAAGCTTCGTATATTTAGCAAAGTATTAAGTAACATTTTTTCTTGAATTTAGACCAAGCAAATATATATGCTTTTTTGAATATTTGAGTAGCACAGTTTGTGGCAAGCCATATTTTAATATGTATATTCACTTATCAATGTATGGTTTAGTCCTCCGATTTCTTGCTGTGTCATATTGTGTTCTAAATATTTCCTACGAAACAAAGTGCTTCAATATGTAAAATAGTTTCTAAGTAATGCAAAATTATATCTCTGATGAGGATGACTACAGAACTTCCAGATCACTTCAAAGTATTCGAAAGTTCAGGATAATTACAAACCAGAAAGTTAAATAAAAACCTCAATCAATATCCCTTGAAATCTTCTACATCCGCTGATAAAATCGTAATGGAAGGAGTCCGCATGACAAAGTTGGGAATTCTCTAGGACGTAGACAGGTATCACCTAAACTAAATTTCACGTGGAGATTCGTGACCAAAAATCAAGTTGGGTGATACTACTATTGACACATAATCAGATTAATGCATTAGAGTATTTACTTGAACTAAGTTTCTGCTACGAATGTAAGCCGATACATAGAAGAAAAAGCAAGTCCCAGTGGAAGATGATGCTGGAGATAAGAAATACGAGAATACAAACCCGGCAACCCAATACAAGCTAGGTAGCAAAAGGAAAATCAGAAAATCGAGATGCTACCCAACGTGAAAGAAGCCTTTGCAATCATTTCATCAAAGATTCTCCACTGAAAATTACATGATTGTGCTAAAAATAGATATAATTCTTGAACAAAAATTGCGATGTATCATAAATACATTGATATCAACCTCCTGAATTGAATATTATTTATCAATAACGCCTTTCATCCTATACGGGTGCGACTGACACTATTTTTGGTGCAGATTGGTAGATTGAGTGAGTATGTAATAATCAATTGAATACTGGTTGGATTCAACACCACATCATCCAGATTACAAAGTCAGCATCATGTATACCCATCAATCTTGCAAGATCATAATATTGAAATTTATGAAAAGCATAAATTATGACAGTTCTTCAGTATGATGCTGATAATTGCTGTGTCTCAGACACACTCTCAAATACACACACATACTTTCTTTGATCATCACAGCTCTGCAGGAGATTGAAAGGACAAAAGGACTTACGAGTTATTTTGCTCCCATCATGCCACTCTTAAGGTATCGAAATTTCAAAAATGATAACAATACCAATAATTATGCCAGTCGAATCAATTCGAATCGAATTCCGCAGATTTATGTATCCCTAGTGCCTTTTCACATTCTGAGTATTGTAAGCTGCTCTTATTCGACTAGGAGTAAGAAGAAAAAGAGAGATAGATTCCAAGGATTTGAGATATTTAAAATTGCGCCGCTGAGATTGTTGATGGTATTGAGAACTCTCATCGAGAATTTTTCCTGCACATAAGCTAAATTAATCCTGCAGCGTTGTGGAAGGCAACGCGAATTGGCGAATCGACGAATGCAGAATGTTTTATCAGTGTTACTTCTGCTCAGAGCTCATTCCTGCTGTGCTGCTTATCCTCAATTCAAACGTAAGCTTCGTTTCTTTTTCACTAGCTGGGAGAAGGAGAATTCCTGAATGTATTACTTTATTCTTCAAATCATTTGCTAATCTAGTGAAACTATGAAAGCTCAATTCCATTTGTTCAAAATATTATCATCGCCGTAATTTTCATCAGCATGAAATTTTTACTGAGTCCATTCGTTTTTTCGAAGAGAAGCTTCTTTACGTGAGGTGTGAATCGAAATAAATGGATAAATTGTTGGAAATGGAATGAAATTTCGCCAAAAAGATTTGTGAAGGGGATTACGGTGTTTGATGTTCAAACATATGTAAAAGTGTTATATTATCCGTATCTAATCAAAGAATCGTAGTTTCGCGACCGAGAAAACAGGTCAAAAGTCATTTTACACATGGGAAAGCGGTTAATATTTCCAGACGGATGCAAAAACCGTTCATTTAAATGTCGATAAACGGAATTATCAACATCATGAGATAATCATATAGCATATTCTGCTATTAACAATTCATCTGGGACATATCACAGAGATAGTTGAGATAGCAAAATGTGCCAATATTTTAGGTACTAAATACATTTTGGTAGTCCAACCATTCCCCAAATAAAACATGAAAACGTAAATATAAACACAAAAATATTTAATTTTCCTGGGATCTCCACACAGTAATCTGATTAAATTGACAAATCCAATTATGCTACACTGTATTCACATCACGAGCACTGAGAGATATTTATAAAGAAAATATTCAATGATATTATCTCGTGGTCAGTGGAGATCTTTCCACATTTTCATATAAAATTTAGTGAGGTTCTATTTGAGTCTAGGATGCAAGGCAAGCACTCCACATATCACGAGCTGAATTCGCTATACTGTTATAATCCTAAATATTTTTATGTTTGTATAACGGAAAAAGAATTCTTGAAACAGGAACTGTATGCACGCAGTTCTTTTCATTTACTTTTAGTTCAATTGATCCGAGCTCTCTTATTTCAATGAGAATGCGTTACCTCACCTCCATATACAGGGTGTTGGAACGGGATAAAACCCCATTCTAAAGGCATTATCTTACACAAATGAATATTTGGAGATCTTAGAGCCACAAATGATGATCCCTGACAGTTTGTATAGTTTATTTTAGCTTCATTTTCCTGAATTCATAAGTCCATTGTTGAATACGAAAATGCCCAAAGCACAACTGGCAGATAAAAAGCATATAAAAATGATTCTTACTTGAATGCATCTTAGTCTCGCCTGGGTTGTAAAATTGCTTGCACTGAGTAGAGATAAGTTGATCTGATATAAATTCACGCTGTATTGAGAAAGTTCATTACAAACATGACCGTTATAGAATTGTACAACTGAACGGTTGAATCTTCTTCACAATTTCGAGAACCGTGTCAAAATACTTGTTGGTTTTTTTCATTTATCAAGTCAACTTCACTTTTATAGATCTTCTATATATTGATACGTAAAGAGTAAAATGTCCGTCCTTTTTTTGAGCATATTGCTTGCACGAAGGAGTGTGTGATTCGGCATACTTGAAATTCATATGAAGAAGGAGTGCAGAAAGCAAAAATTATGTACAGAATGTTCTATTTGAATCTATATTTTAATACGTGAAGAGAAAATGCTCCACCCCTTTTTAAGCATATTGTAGGCACGAAAGGATTTAAGATTTGGCACACTGGAAGTCCATATGAAGAGATGCATGAAGTGAAAATCACATACAGGCTGTCTTATTTTAATTATATATTTATACGTAGCATATTGCACGCACGGAGAAATGTGACATTTGGCATACTTGAAGGTCATATGAAGGAGTGCAGAAAATTGAAATTATATACAGAATGTCCCATTCACCGCACGCACGACGAAAGGTGATCAAAGTTTATGTAGACAAGGAGTGCAGAAAGCCAAAACTATATACAGGATGCCCTATCTTAATTTATCGTTGAATATGATATTATTTCACACTGGAATATTATCAAAAAAATTGCACTGAATGATAGCATGCTTGAAGTAGAAGCTCAATGATTTCTTCACTTCAAAATCTTGAATGAGAACTAGTATCTCTTATTTCAGATTCGAATGGAGCGACGAATACCAGGCTATTTTACCTGGAACCTCAAAGAGTGGGAGGTTGAATTCAATAACTTTCAAACTCAGCAATACTGACTTACGGTCGAATTTTTACCACTGGATATCCACTAGTTTTAACTGGATGTTTGGTTTCCTGTCAATCTGTTTTTTGTGGAGCGTTTCTCCATTTACGTGTCAAAATTTGAAGTTAGAAATTAATGTTACATCATTGACATGAATAATAAATGATTGGGTATACGATTCGGCGCAAGCGCATGTCTTCTTTGCTTTATGGTGAGTTCAGTGTCATTTGCTCGTTGTGGTTGTTTTTCTCGAAAGTACTGTATCGTAATTTAGACCAAAACTCCCAATTATTTCTCCAAATAATAATGTTGTAAAATAATGCATTGTCGCTAATAATTCAGCAATATCATTTTAATTCAGAAGAGCTACAGATAGACAAGGCTGAAAGATCTTATATTTTCAAGTATATATGCCTTGGGAGTATAGAAGTCAGGATCATTTTTCTTTGCTATTAACTCTGCCATTTGTAGCTTTGTGCTAAACGACGGATTTCTTAAGACAAAGATATACAGTTGAATCAAACTATACCTCGAAGATCGTTATGTATTTAACATTTGATGACGGTTGTAGATTCATTTGAAACTTCAGGCCACTTCTAAATCTAATTGATGGAAGTTAGGCCCAATGTGAGTTTGAATCTTCGTGACCAATAAGAATTAGTTGAGTCAAAAAGACCAATTTTTCATTCTTATTATTTCATCAACATAGTGCTACGCATGTAAGCAAAAGCGACGTTTTAATAATATGTCCATAGCCTGAAGCTGGCTGTTAGTTACCAACAACTAATGTTGCTTCTTGTAGATGGATGAACAACAAGGAACTCATTATATATCGCGGCTTTAGAGCATGATTCCTATCCATAAAAAAAAAATAGAAAACGAAAAACAAAATATTCTTGCGATATTACAAATTCATACCTAGTAATAAAGATATCTTGATATTGTACTTACAATATTCATGTAGATGAACTAAGAGATAAACCAAAAGTCGACTTCACTTACCTAAAACAAAGAGAAAAATTCGTTATAAAATGCTCGCAGTGTACAAAATAACTATAAAGCTCTAATGACTGTGCTCAGTTTGTAATTATCAAACCAGGCGCATGTTATTACCCTTCGTAAAATTTCATTGTCTAAATCATAATTGCAGATTAATCTGTTCAAAACGTGCAATCCGAATTATCTCTCCAAATCGCGAATGGAATAGAATATATTCGAGCTTGATTCCGTAATGATTTCCATTTCCCGTATCGGATAGTTTTGGAACTGAATCTTTTTTTTTGTAATTTGTTTTAAATTCGTGAGCGGAGGTACCCAACCATATTTTTAGCAGCTACCCACCCTGTTCACATGAGTAAATTCGATATAGTCGAATTTGTTTCACGTGGATGAATGGAGATATTAATTTCATCAGCTCTATATTTGTCGTGAATGGGTAGAAATTCAAGTTTTGATCCATTTTAATTATAAAAACAGCTGATTCATTTGTTATAGGATTTAGAAGAGGATAAAATTACCACTACAAAGTCCTGGAATACATTGGAATACATTCTCATACATGTTCATAGAAAGATTAGACCATTTGAATGTAGGTTTCGAAATCATTTTCTGGTTAGCAAATGCTGAGTATCCAATTCTCTTGCAATTAATAGATGCCTCGAGCTGCATCGTGTTACGTAAACTATAGGAATACAGTCCTTATTTTCCACCTTAGTATCATATAAGTGTCATCCAGCGCAGCTCTTGTAATGAATTTATTAGCAAAGAACCTCACGGTTCGTATGCGCTGTGATGTGTACATCTATATTACCCTATTGAGCGTCAATTTGCAGCTTATCTAAGATTACAGCTACATAATATGGCGTAGTGTCACTTGTCGTCTTGAAAAAAAAATATAATTGCATTCTAAACACTTGACTACATATCAGCCAGGGATAATTTAATTTAATATCGTATTATCCAAACAGCACTTTAGCTGGAGTGGCAGTGCAACGTTGCCAAGTACCACCAACTTGCAGTCTGGCAGAATTCCATCGTTTTCATTCGCCTCCTCGGCGTATTGCCGCTTAAACTAGTAACCGTGTCTTCTTACAAAGTAAAATTGTCCTCCCATTCTAGCATCCTTTACATCGAATAAGGACAAGGGATCAGGCACAGATGAAAGAGCCCAGTATAGGTATATCAAATAAGATGTACTCACACATCGAACAACATAGTACTCTACTAGAGTTCCAAGAATCGAGACATTAGATACAAAAATAAGGTCCTCCGAAATTATTTCGTTGAATAGGTGATCAAGAATCAATAACAAAGGAAGAACAACTCTGAACAGATTCTGATGGGATTTCAACTTTTGTAAGAAGCACACATACTAGGTGGACTACAGATTTTAAACTGAAACGCAGTAAGCAATGAATTCGTAACTTCAAGTCAAGAGTTTCAAAACTCTATCGCCATGAATTTTTCCATAATTATTAATGGCACTCCTTGGATTGTCACGACACAATAATTTCACTTCCACTTTGGATGGAAGAGATAGGCTCATCAAATTGAACAAACTCTAATACTGTCTTACACTATCATTCATTGGCAACCAAATACAGAAATTATATGAATATACATCTAACTAGTAAATACGGAACCCAATATTGACTAATTATTGATAAACATGGTTAAATGCGATGGTTATCTAATTGTAGCTCAATTACTGAGTCTCTGTACACTACATTTGTCAATCAACAAGATGATCAATCAATTTTAACTACAAATCTTCTTTGTATTCACTGGCATTGGTGATGGCATCGGTAGTACGACCCCATGAACATTTATTGGTGACAGACTCAGAATATTGGCTGCTGCTGGACTGGAATGACAACTACAGTTTCTCACGACTTCAAAATTCCAAATCCAATAACAAGCGAGGCTACAAGATGCCACTAAATACTTTCAGTGCACATATTGATGACTGTCTACTCGATATTCAAGTCATCGGGAGACTTAATGATGACCAACAGGCTTGCTCAATCTATCCCACATTTGCCTCACTGAATCTGTAATCATAATATCGACCTGTCTTGTAAATCTTGCGTCGTGTTAGGGTAATTGAGGTATTTCTCACAGTTATATAAATCAGTTATATGCCTAACATTATTCTATTTCTGTTCTCAAATATCTAAGGACCACAGCAAATAGATCAAAGTGGATGGTGAGAAAGCTAAGCTCACTGCGTTTGCTGCGCTCACTGCATTCTTTGCGCTTGATTAAAATATTGTGAAACACAATTTGTTCTTGTATTTCTGTTGATCAAATTCAATTATGAAGACTTCGTTACTGCTGTATTTTTGCTATAAAATCTTAATAATATCCCATTTTCGTACATATTTCCATGCAGAGCACCTCTCTCTAACGTTTCAGTATGATGAGGATCACTTAGAATCTATTACTGTTCTTTGTAAGAAACAAATCTTTGTTCAAAAGGCATATCAATGAAAACTAATTTTGTGGTAATTCATGCTCCATAAGCAAAGGAATTTGATCTGTCTCCGTCGGTAAAACCAGTGCGGAAATTCTTGTGAAAATTGTGAAAGTTGTTCAGGTGCAAACAGCAATGTCAGGAAGAAAGAAAAACATCGCTTAACAATGTGCACGAAACGCTGTAAGATGTGAAAATTAAAGGGAACTATTTATTCGCCGGAAATGTTAGAAAAGCGGGACAATTATTTATTTCGTTCCATTGTTTTGCTTTTGCATTTGGCGCAGGAAGGAGATTGTAAGCCCCAACTTTTCCGACCTCAAGCAGCGCATCGTAGTGTTTGGATTGTGCAAATGGCCTTATTTCAAATGACAAATTTGTATCGCGTAATTATTAAATATGCTTTAATCTTACAGTTTTCAACATTAAAAGCTTAAGCTCATTCATCCATTTGTCATTTAATATTCATAATTGTGAAAGAGTACACGACCATTTCCGTCCAAGTGAAGTGGAAGAGATGGAATGTATTACAGTTAATAAATTATGTTGGCAATTCGCAAGATATATTGCCCATTTGTAAAGAAAATGTTTGCTAATAAAAGAAAATATGGAGAACTGAATAGCATAACAGTTTTTATGGTTGTCTAAGCCAGCCAATAAACATACGCACACATAGACAGAAACCAAAATTCATCTTTTTGTTGAGAAGACAAATCAGCAATACATAGTACCTAAAATAATTCTATGAATTGGAAATGGGCGATTTCGGAGATCTTATTGAATCGGAACTCCAATTCTTCATGTCAAAGGACTGATATTTTTGTAAAAATATTTTATATTTCAATATCTTAATGAACTGAAACCGAGTAAAACTTTGAAAACGATTCAATGTAAATATCAAATATCAACTCCAAATTGGATAGCATTCAATACACACATTTTAAAATCACAAAATTAATGGAAATACAGTCATAAATTTTTACTCTCGACGATAGCCCCGGAATAACCTATTTTCATAGTAGGGAAACAACAGACGTATTCGAATGGAGAGCTCCATAATACAGTTCTATAGATAATAAGACAAACAGATATTCACTTGAAATTCAACTGAAGATTTATATTACAAATCGAAGCGCTGACCAAGTTTATCAAGGATAAATTTCATATGGACGCAACTGAAAACATGGAAAGTGCAAATATCAATAGTTTACTCAGATATTTTACAGTCAACAACGGTACCTACTTTCATTCAATAATTTGTTGTTGACAAACGATCATACTTGAGCACTGTGTCACTAAAGGATATAATCTATATATTTTGTTGTGCTCTCAGGTAATAACACTCAGTTATAAATAGGGCACTTCACGAACGATAGCGGTTAAGGTACTTGGAGTCAGGAACTGCAACCGTAGTGCCAAAGATGAAACTCTAGTAAGAAAAATTACTTACTGCTAGATGACACACAGGACAGACAAACTGGTAAAATTTTTCCTGATTCTTATGAATCATAGAATATATCTAAGAGAAGAAAATGATGACAACAGATTTCAAATTCATTATTTGGGATAAGAAGTTGTTACAATAGCAAATTTGATAAATTAAATGATCAAAACCATCGTGATGTCCTCTATCTCAATAACATTCAAATTTATTTCTGTGCGGAGTGCGGATATCTGGAACAGTATACTATCTGACAAGATTGTATACTCTATTCAAATTGTATTCTGGCTAAGGTACGTCTGAATAGTGCAATAACTCAATTATAATAATAAAAGATTTCAATTCCAATATTGCTACCAGCTATGTCTTAACCTTAGTCCGTATATCTGCAGTTTGAAATTGTTTTCAGTAAATAAAATCAGTTGAAAAATGCTCGATAAATTGATTCTAAGAACGCTCACGTTGCAAATCCAGTGATAAATGTATGAATTCAGCACGATATAAGAGTGTATACCTAGCCTATAGTCTTTACGGTGCAAACAACCGGTAAGCTTCATTCTAGCAAGATAACCGCAGTGAGGTTAGCCACTGCTGTGTGCTGAAGCTGTATCGGCATTTCAGAATTTGATTTTATAATGAGGTCCATAATTTACATTGAATTTGAAGTGAACACCTGGCTAACACGCTAATCCTGACTCGGTGATCTTTGCTTCTCTTGTATCCTCATTACCATAACGGGGCTTTTATATATGATTTATTTTTACTGAGTAAAATCAAGATGAACATTCTTTCGGTTAGAATTCAGCCAAGAAAAAAAACGTGGGTAGCGTTTACACCTACAGACCCATATTTTACCGAGGACATATTAGCAGTACTAAAACCATTACAATATTCTTCCTACACTGCTACTGATGAATCTGTGAATTAGCATCACAGAATTCTGTTGAATTGATAGCGGATAAGGTAATCAGAAATTTAGGCAGGATTATACTGTACTAATCTAAACGGAAAAGCACGTATCTTAAGTCATCGTGAAAGGGCAAAGTTTTCGTTTGCTACTTGGGATTTATTCGCGTTTTAATCCCCTCTTGTGATAGTTCCTCCCGCTTCATCCCTGCTCTTGGTTTGGGCGTTTGTTTTATTAACCACGTACGTTCCATCTTGTACAGGTGCAAAGAGCGACAGACGCAACAAATATTTGTCGAACGGAAAAGTGAGCAGGCAGATGGAGTTTTCAGGTGGATGGAAAGAGACAGAGGGAAGTAGAGCTTATTCCCGCTCACGTTTTCGGGTTTGTTTGAGTTGATCTTACGCGCTTGGAATTCTCCTAGAAGATTTGAGGAAATCTTTATGTACTTGCCTTGCGGTGGCGCTAGAAACAGCCAACGCCAGAATCGAAACAATACAATTTACTCACTGTCAGCCATGAGGACAACAATTCAGAAGCATCGCTCACGAAATTCTCTAAGCATACTTTCAGAAAGACTGCAACTGGTTTACAAGTGACTGAATACCTTCAATTCAACTTTATATTCACTTAAGCATTCTTTCTGCAATGAATTTTTCAGTTGTAGCAGCTAAAAGAATCGCTTCATTCAGTTTTTATATGTGACAAGAAATAATGACAATTATTACGAGGGAAATTCTGTGAGACGAAGAAGCAGCTTTAGGGAAAGAGAAATGTAATTTTATGGGACGAATTGTGCTAGAAAAATCCAGTATTGTAGACATATATGCAAAGGAGCTCTAGCTGTTGGAAAGGATAAGACTTCTCCTGCATTGTTCCCACGACCACATAGTTTATCACAACGCTACCGTCGCTTCGTCACATTCTTTGCTCACAGCTAAAGCCAATAAACCTGCCAACTGCTTCTCTGTTTCACTTCTTCCATATTCTCGTCGTACATGCAATTTGCATCGCATCGATACATTTGTTACGACATACTAACACACTAATACAACTACACTTCAATCATCAAACTTACATACTAAGACAAAGAAATTCTTCTCAAGCAAAAAAAAATACATATTATACATGAGCCTTATGTCAATAATGGACTCTTAGAGGTAGCAAACCGAGTCTAGAAATGATTGTGTACTCAAACTTAGAATCAATTCCATTTAATCAAACTGAAGACTATGTAGGCTACGTACATTACCAAGATTATCTAAGTTTGATAATGAAAATGTGAGCTACATGTAGAAATACAGCGTAGCGCAAAATTTGTTACATCCAGTCACACGACATTTAAATTTTATTTGGTTACAAAATTTCACTCCGAGAAGAATATCATCACCCGAATAATTCATCTTGAATTACTTAGCTAAGATCTCATTGTATCTCTACTTCAGTTCAGTCAAGCCAAGTCAAACCTATTCAAAACCGTGCTCATTACATTACAAGACGTGGGAAAGGATAGGGCTAACATAAAAGGCCCTTTACACATGTAATCAATGTTAAAAATTGAATTCAATAAATAGAATAACTTTTAAGGACATTTTTGGACGTATGTGATAGTAAATACTACGCTGATCAACTAAATATATACTAGGTCTGATACAAGATCACTGAGTCGGTATGCTATTCATGTGTAGTTCAACAGATTTTAGGCATCTTTGTGTGCGCCATTACCAACAAGGTTAACATCGAGAACATCTAATTTATTAAAAGTTGCTTCTGGAGCTTTATCATTAGAACACAAGTTTAATTTGTTCAACAGTCGGAAAATCGTTTATATTAGGTCTGTAGATTCATGAAAATAATATCATCTTGTTTATTTGAGTTAATGTAGTGGTGTAGTCTCGACAAATAAAATATCCAACTGTCTAGCAAAATATTCCTGAGCTAATTGAAAAACCGTAATAAAAACAATTCCCTGCTCACGAATAACACAAAATGCTCTAAATGCAGTTTGAAAGTTGGACATGTACACTAATGTCTGGGACAAAAAGCACGCAAAATGCATTCACCATTAAACGAAATCTGCATGAGCTTAGGCAAGTTTTGCGAATGGTTATATGTTTGTAATTGTTTTTACTTAATTGCTTTGGGTTACTGAAGTCTCACAAAGAAATTTAATTTAGAACTGATGCTTTGTTGTCAATGTACATATAATTTAGCTGATGCTAAAGTTGGAAAAGACTGATTCGCTCATCTTCTCCTAATAAGTTTGGAGTGATGTGCAATATTTTGATTGGGAGTCATCCTTATATCAAGTAAGAAAGCATTGAATGAAATAATGTTCATAGAGACTTCGCACTTTCGTGACAAAAAATTGGGCAACTGAAATTAAGCCGGTCGTAAAAGCATTTTTGATGATGACTATTCAACAGAGATCACCACGCTAGGAACTCTCGAAAAAGTCTATAGAATGATAACAGGACCCCTTTGTCCCACTGGGCACTCTGGGCACGTGCCCAGGGACCCGCGATCGATAAGGGCCCCCCAGTTCCTACTAGATCACCAAACGATAACTGAAATTTATAACTCTCAGGATTTCTATAGTGACGTAAAACTGAACGTAACCGATCGAAGGATAGCCGCATAGTGGAGCGATGATACAAGCAACAATAAGTGGGAAGAGAAGAGCGACGAATACAAACACACGCATTTTGAAAAGTCGCGTATACTTCAAGCGAACGACGACGAAAGGAGCGTAACGAACGAATTCGTTTGCTAAATGTGAACGGTTAAAACAAACAACAACAGATACATGCGTTCGCCTTCGGCAAGATTCGCTCACCAGGCGTTACATCAAAGAAAACTCGTGCACATGTTGTAATTCGCTGTTACTATTGTGTACGTGTCTTCGAATTTATTTTCATTCGGAACGTTGCGGAACGATCAAATAGGCAGACTTAGGCTCAATTATTCGTATGAACCAATCTTGAATCAAAATGGAATTGAATATTTCAACCTTTAGGCCATTCATCAAATCGGTTGTGTTATAATGTTCTCTGCTCTTATGAGGTCATTCATCAACGACATTTTTCCTCCCTCGCTTAACCAGTTCTTCAGTCATAATTATATAAGCCACCCTTGTATTTATGATATCGTCATCAGACATACTTCGTTCTTCTCACTGATTGTGAACAATGACATGCGAAAATCAGAAAACACTTCAAACACATGCGATTTGCTCAATGTGTACAAGCCACCATATTTATCGTTCGGCCGATCGTATTTGAGCAAATGTGTTCGCTGTCCGTCTTTCACCGTTCGCAGCTAGATGTATTCGCGGCTTTTTAATAGAACATCGCATAGTGAAGACTGGAGAGGAGAGCGCTGCTACAAGCGATTCATCCAATCTTTCAGTAGTCTATGTATAATTAGGCTAGGATGTGTTTATTTTAAGAGAATACTGCTCTTTCAATGTCATAGGGGCCCCATAATCCTAATGTGCCCAGGGCCTTCAAAAGGTTGGAAACGGCCTTGAATAATCGACGATTCATTAATGGGAGTTTAACTTCTTGCATTAATATTTAGTAGTGAGAAAGTTATTCGATAAATGAATGCCGCATTTCGTCTCGATCGACAACAAACGTGCGACTATCTGATTATCTTGGTCAAATGTTTGATTTGAACAGAAATAAGGACTTTTTGGGCCATTTCATCATCACAAAACACAAATAATCAAGGAAAAGTTGAAACAGTGAACTGCTTTCAGCGAATCGAAGCTGGAGGATGCAAAGGTATCATGCACACGGTTCCATCTGAATCGATTATCTAGAAAACGGAAGAAGGATCAGTGTATCATGTTACTGGACCGATTTGGAGCTGATTTGAAGCAAAAGTAGACACATTTGGTAAAGAAAAGTCTACTCTGATACCAGGACAGCACCGGCGCACAAGAGTTTAGACGCAATGTCAAAATTATATGAGCTGCGCTTCCTTATCCATCATATTTCCTATATTTAGCCTCCTTTGATTATTAATCAGTTCAAAACTACAAGAAATATATTGATGGTATAATAAAAGCTTGCAAACATGAGAAAGGCACATAATGAAGGATTTCCAGAGTTTGTTCGGCACTGAGACATGCATGAATACCTTCTTTTCCAACAAGCAGTGTTGATAACACCTATAATTCATCTCTTGTACGCCTGATTCAATTCGGTAGTCCATATTACAGCTCCATTAATTACTAATGCTGAATTGCAGGAAATCATAGCTCTAGTGAAGCTTGTCGAGAGCTAAACTGGTCATTGTTTCACCGTATAAACAATTTAGGAACAAGAACGGAACTCATAGCATTGCTCAGGTATTCTGTGTGCCAGTCCCGTTGGCTGCGGCATTGCATGATTGCGCTATGACGCATTGTGAGCTTGACATGGACCGGACAATGCTGATTACAAATACCAATCACACCAATGTTTGTCAGCACCTGAATATCACCAAGATGATTTGTCCCACATATATTTATATATATATATATATATATATATATATATATATATATATATATATATATATATCTTGTATATAGATAGCCTTCGACTGTTCATGAGCTTATAATTCTGTTCACATTTTATATTTTTGGTAATTGCATTAATCTGTAATTTGATTGTAATTTAGCTAAACACTTTATTTGTTCCCTCGTAATTGGAACGTATTAACGACTGGTAACCGCACTAAAAATATCAATCTATCCGTTTGCACATTCCAAAACCCGTGTCACTACACCGACCATCACGTTGTACCGCAATATTCTGTATTCTTTTATTGATTTGTCCCTCTGTTCATGGTATGAATTATTTCCATTTTAATCCTTTTCAATTTTGCCGAAAATAGCAGGACACAAAAGGCGATGGTATTCAGCTGGTTCTCTCGGTACAGTGGTTGATCAATGTAGTGGCAGCAGTAGATATGTTCACATACCAACGTCTCATAGTCTCATACACCGTAGAAGCACAGCAGTGACCGATGCAACTGCATAATCGACATTGTTCCAGCTCACGACTATGTCATTCTATGTCAGCGATGGTGCATACACATAAATGTTTGTAGGTAGGGCGCATATCTTCAGCGTAATTTTGTGGCTTCGCAGTGAATAACTATGGGCACCAGTTTAATTAAAATGGTCAGCTAATGTCGATATTATCACTAGAACTCAATCAGATATAGAGCAGTATGTTATAGACCAACAAACTCAAACTAGGATGAATTTCAAAACAAATCTAATTGTGGCGCGAAAACGACAAGTTATCAAAAACTTCACCTCTATATTATTATGAACAGTAGATGGAACGCTAGAATTATACTGAAGTTTTGATAGAAATTTAATATTGCCCACATGGAATTTGTTTTATATGTGGGAAGTAAGAGCTTTCAACTTTCAAAAAATAATTCAAGAGTAATCAGGATGAGCTGGGAAGCTAGTTTATTCTTTAATCAGACCATGTCAAAAACAAGTAAATTGCAACATCTTGTCGTCATGGTCGTATTTCATTTCATCAACGGTCGACGGTGGTCGGCGGAAAGAGGCGAGGCGGAGTGATGGTCATTACGGCCCTCACGGATACACGGACTACGCACGCAGAATTTTAACCACGAGCCACTGGGCGGCATACAAGCACAGGCCAATGCAATAAACGTCCACACCATACCACCTCACAGGAAAAACGCTAACGAACAAAAGTTCGTATAAATGTTAATGGCAGAATAATGCGAACATATGCGCGTGCGTGGAATTCAACGAGACCCTCACGTCAAATAAGAAAACAATTTGCTAGATTAGCTGGCTTTTACTGAGATTTTATTTCAATATTTCGGTATGCTACGAATTGCCCACGTCATTATTATCACCTCATTCATCATAATTCTTCATTACTATTTTAATTCGGTTACTACAGAATCTCCTAATGTTGTTATCAAAACCTGGTGAAATATAAATCAGATTCGTGTACAGAATCACGAAATGAGGTTTTTTGAATTCTTCAATTCGGATTGGAATCATTCTATTATAAACAACATCAATCTAAGGTCTAAAATATTAACAGACTCTTTGAAATAACGGCTATTCACATAGTCCTCTTCTCAATTGAATGGAAGCATGTTTTTCTCTGGCTTTCCAATAATAATGAACCGTACCTACAAGTGTAGACAAATAAGCTTCACTCTTGATAGCTTCACCCAATACTGTTACAAGTGGCTATGTACGTTTTGGGTAATTCAGCTCTAATCTATATATTTTTAATATCTTAAAACTCCCAATTTGAGGGTTGAATAAACTAATAAATATGTGGTGCAATCGGACTAAAAACGATATATAAAATGTGGATTATGCAAGAACTAGAGCCCCAATTCAAATTTGGATTGCCGATTCGGATTCTAGAGGGTCAAATCAAGGGGATGACATGCGCGGCACAATATTTTCAATTTTTATTATTTCTTTCAAAAACGTGGGTTATAGCCTTGGTGTTTTTTCAAGCATAAAATGACTTTCTCTCTGATTTTGTTCAAATTCTGTATACAGGCTCTCCGAGAATCCATTCTCAGATAAATATAGTCAAATTGATTTTAAAAAAATATTCAAGGGATGAAACAGCCCCTCAAATTATAAAAGGCCACTTATTCTGGAAACTATCAGGAAATTGGAATTTATCTTTTCATATTATGATTGGATGGACTTCAATCTATACAAAAATATACTCTTCATCCCTTAAAACTCCCAATTTGAGGGTTGAATGAACTAATAAATATGTGGTGAAATCGGAATAAAAACGATATATAAAATGTGGATTATGCAAGAACTAGAGCCCCAATTCAAATTTAGATTGCAGATTCGGATTCTAGAGGGTCAAATCAAGGGGATGACATGCGCGGCACAATATTTTCAATTTTTATTATTTCTTTCAAAAACGTGTGTTATAGCCTTGGTGTTTTTTCAAGCAAAAAATGACTTTCTCTCTGAGTTTGTTCAAATTCTGTATACAGGCTCTCCGAGAATCCATTATCAGATAAATATAGTCAAATTGATTTTTAAAAATATTCAAGGGATTAAACAGCCCCTCAAATTATAAAAGGCCACTTATTCTGGAAACTATCAAGAAATTGGAATTTATCTTTTCATATTATGATTGGATGGACTTTAATCCATACGAAAATATACTTTTCATTCCTTAAAACTCCCAATTTGAGGGTTGAATGAACTAATAAATATGTGGTGAAATCAGAATAAAAACGATATATAAAATGTGGATTATGCAAGAACTAGAGCCCCAATTTAAATTTAGATTGCAGATTCGGATTCTAGAGGGTCAAATCAAGGGGATGACATGCGCGGCACAATATTTTCAATTTTTATTATTTCTTTCAAAAACGTGGGTTATAGCCTTGGTGTTTTTTCAAGCAAAAAATGACTTTCTCTCTGATTTTGTTCAAATTCTGTATACAGGCTCTCCGAGAATCTATTCTCAGATAAATAAAGTCAAATTGATTCTAAAAAAACATTCAAGGGATGAAACAGCCCCTCAAATTATAAAAGGCCACTTATTCTGGAAACTATCAAGAATTTGGAATTTATCTTTTCATATTATGATTGGATGGACTCTAATCTATACGAAAATATACTTTTTATCCCTTAAAACTCCCAATTTGAGGGTTGAATGAACTAATAAATATGTGGTGAAATCAGAATAAAAACGATATATAAAATGTGGATTATGCAAGAACTAGAGCCCCAATTCAAATTTAGATTGCAGATTCGGATTCTAGAGGGTCAAATCAAGGGGATGTATACAGGCTCTCCGAGAATCCATTCTCAGATAAATATAGTCAAATTGATTTTAAAAAAATATTCAAGGGATGAAACAGCCCCTCAAATTATAAAAGGCCACTTATTCTGGGAACTATCAAGAAATTGTAATTTATCTTTTCATATTATGATTGGATGGACTTTAATCTATACGAAAATATACTTTTCATCCCTTAAAACTCCCAATTTGAGGGTTGAATGAACTAATAAATATGTGGTGAAATCGGAATAAAAACGATATATAAAATGTGGATTATGCAAGAACTAGAGCCCCAATTCAAATTTAGATTGCAGATTCGGATTCTAGAGGGTCAAATCAAGGGGATGACATGCGCGGCACAATATTTTCAATTTTTATTATTTCTTTCAAAAACGTGGGTTATAGCCTTGGTGTTTTTTCAAGCAAAAAATGACTTTCTCTCTGATTTTGTTCAAATTCTGTATACAGGCTCTCTGAGAATCCATTCTCAGATAAATATAGTCAAATTGATTTTAAAAAAATATTCAAGGGATGAAACAGCCCCTCAAATTATAAAAGGCCACTTATTCTGGAAACTATCAAGAAATTGTAATTTATCTTTTCATATTATGATTGGATGGACTTTAATCTATACGAAAATATACTTTTCATCCCTTAAAACTCCCAATTTGAGGGTTGAATGAACTAATAAATATGTGGTGAAATCAGAATAAAAACGATATATAAAATGTGGATTATGCAAGAACTAGAGCCCCAATTCAAATTTAGATTGCAGATTCGGATTCTAGAGGGTCAAATCAAGGGGATGTATACAGGCTCTCCGAGAATCCATTCTCAGATGAATATAGTCAAATTGATTTTGAAAAAATATTCAAGGGATGAAACAGCCCCTCAAATTATAAAAGGCCACTTATTCTGGGAACTATCAAGAAATTGTAATTTATCTTTTCATATTATGATTGGATGGACTTTAATCTATACGAAAATATACTTTTCATCCCTTAAAACTCCCAATTTGAGGGTTGAATGAACTAATAAATATGTGGTGAAATCGGAATAAAAACGATATATAAAATGTGGATTATGCAAGAACTAGAGCCCCAATTCAAATTTAGATTGCAGATTCGGATTCTAGAGGGTCAAATCAAGGGGATGACATGCGCGGCACAATATTTTCAATTTTTATTATTTCTTTCAAAAACGTGGGTTATAGCCTTGGTGTTTTTTCAAGCAAAAAATGACTTTCTCTCTGATTTTGTTCAAATTCTGTATACAGGCTCTCTGAGAATCCATTCTCAGATAAATATAGTCAAATTGATTTTAAAAAAATATTCAAGGGATGAAACAGCCCCTCAAATTATAAAAGGCCACTTATTCTGGAAACTATCAAGAAATTGTAATTTATCTTTTCATATTATGATTGGATGGACTTTAATCTATACGAAAATATACTTTTCATCCCTTAAAACTCCCAATTTGAGGGTTGAATGAACTAATAAATATGTGGTGAAATCAGAATAAAAACGATATATAAAATGTGGATTATGCAAGAACTAGAGCCCCAATTCAAATTTAGATTGCAGATTCGGATTCTAGAGGGTCAAATCAAGGGGATGACATGCGCGGCACAATATTTTCAATTTTTATTATTTCTTTCAAAAACGTGGGTTATAGCCTTGGTGTTTTTTCAAGCAAAAAATGACTTTCTCTCTGATTTTGTTCAAATTCTGTATACAGGCTCTCCGAGAATCCATTCTCAGATAAATATAGTCAAATTGATTTTAAAAAAATATTCAAGGGATGAAACAGCCCCTCAAATTATAAAAGGCCACTTATTCTGGAAACTATCAAGAAATTGGAATTTATCTTTTCATATTATGATTGGATGGACTCTAATCTATACGAAAATGTACTTTTCATCCCTTAAAACTCCCAATTTGAGGGTTGAATGAACTAATAAATATGTGGTGAAATCAGAATAAAAACGATATATAAAATGTGGATTATGCAAGAACTAGAGCCCCAATTCAAATTTAGATTGCAGATTCGGATTCTAGAGGGTCAAATCAAGGGGATGACATGCGCGGCACAATATTTTCAATTTTTATTATTTCTTTCAAAAACGTGGGTTATAGGGTGTTTTTTCAAGCAAAAAATGACTTTCTCTCTGATTTTGTTCAAATTCTGTATACAGGCTCTCCGAGAATCTATTCCCAGATGAATATAGTCAAATTGATTCTAAAAAAACATTCAAGGGATGAAACAGCCCCTCAAATTATAAAAGGCCACTTATTCTGGAAACTATCAAGAATTTGGAATTTATCTTTTCATATTATGATTGGATGGACTCTAATCTATACGAAAATATACTTTTTATCCCTTAAAACTCCCAATTTGAGGGTTGAATGAACTAATAAATATGTGGTGAAATCAGAATAAAAACGATATATAAAATGTGGATTATGCAAGAACTAGAGCCCCAATTCCAATTTAGATTGCAGATTCGGATTCTAGAGGGTCAAATCAAGGGGATGACATGCGCGGCACAATATTTTCAATTTTTATTATTTCTTTCAAAAACGTGGGTTATAGCCTTGGTGTTTTTTCAAGCAAAAAATGACTTTCTCTCTGATTTTGTTCAAATTCTGTATACAGGCTCTCCGAGAATCCATTCTCAGATAAATATAGTCAAATTGATTTTAAAAAAATATTCAAGGGATGAAACAGCCCCTCAAATTATAAAAGGCCACTTATTCTGGAAACTATCAAGAAATTGGAATTTATCTTTTCATATTATGATTGGATGGACTCTAATCTATACGAAAATGTACTTTTCATCCCTTAAAACTCCCAATTTGAGGGTTGAATGAACTAATAAATATGTGGTGAAATCAGAATAAAAACGATATATAAAATGTGGATTATGCAAGAACTAGAGCCCCAATTCAAATTTAGATTGCAGATTCGGATTCTAGAGGGTCAAATCAAGGGGATGACATGCGCGGCACAATATTTTCAATTTTTATTATTTCTTTCAAAAACGTGGGTTATAGGGTGTTTTTTCAAGCAAAAAATGACTTTCTCTCTGATTTTGTTCAAATTCTGTATACAGGCTCTCCGAGAATCTATTCCCAGATGAATATAGTCAAATTGATTCTAAAAAAACATTCAAGGGATGAAACAGCCCCTCAAATTATAAAAGGCCACTTATTCTGGAAACTATCAAGAATTTGGAATTTATCTTTTCATATTATGATTGGATGGACTCTAATCTATACGAAAATATACTTTTTATCCCTTAAAACTCCCAATTTGAGGGTTGAATGAACTAATAAATATGTGGTGAAATCAGAATAAAAACGATATATAAAATGTGGATTATGCAAGAACTAGAGCCCCAATTCCAATTTAGATTGCAGATTCGGATTCTAGAGGGTCAAATCAAGGGGATGTATACAGGCTCTCCGAGAATCCATTCTCAGATAAATATAGTCAAATTGATTTTGAAAAAATATTCAAGGGATGAAACAGCCCCTCAAATTATAAAAGGCCACTTATTCTGGGAACTATCAAGAAATTGTAATTTATCTTTTCATATTATGATTGGATGGACTTTAATCTATACGAAAATATACTTTTCATCCCTTAAAACTCCCAATTTGAGGGTTGAATGAACTAATAAATATGTGGTGAAATCAGAATAAAAACGATATATAAAATGTGGATTATGCAAGAACTAGAGCCCAAATTCAAATTTAGATTGCAGATTCGGATTCTAGAGGGTCAAATCAAGGGGATGACATGCGCGGCACAATATTTTCAATTTTTATTATTTCTTTTAAAAACGTGGGTTATAGCCTTGGTGTTTTTTCAAGCAAAAAATGACTTTCTCTCTGATTTTGTTCAAATTCTGTATACAGGCTCTCTGAGAATCCATTCTCAGATAAATATAGTCAAATTGATTTTAAAAAAATATTCAAGGGATGAAACAGCCCCTCAAATTATAAAAGGCCACTTATTCTGGAAACTATCAAGAAATTGTAATTTATCTTTTCATATTATGATTGGATGGACTTTAATCTATACGAAAATATACTTTTCATCCCTTAAAACTCCCAATTTGAGGGTTGAATGAACTAATAAATATGTGGTGAAATCAGAATAAAAACGATATATAAAATGTGGATTATGCAAGAACTAGAGCCCCAATTCAAATTTAGATTGCAGATTCGGATTCTAGAGGGTCAAATCAAGGGGATGACATGCGCGGCACAATATTTTCAATTTTTATTATTCCTTTCAAAAACGTGGGTTATAGCCTTGGTGTTTTTTCAAGCAAAAAATGACTTTCTCTCTGATTTTGTTCAAATTCTGTATACAGGCTCTCCGAGAATCCATTCTCAGATAAATTTAGTCAAATTGATTTTAAAAAAATATTCAAGGGTTGAAACAGCCCCTCAAATTATAAAAGGCCACTTATTCTGGGAACTATCAAGAAATTGTAATTTATCTTTTCATATTATGATTGGATGGACTCTAATCTATACGAAAATATACTTTTCATCCCTTAAAACTCCCAATTTGAGGGTTGAATGAACTAATAAATATGTGGTGAAATCAGAATAAAAACGATATATAAAATGTGGATTATGCAAGAACTAGAGCCCCAATTCCAATTTAGATTGCAGATTCGGATTCTAGAGGGTCAAATCAAGGGGATGACATGCGCGGCACAATATTTTCAATTTTTATTATTTCTTTCAAAAACGTGGGTTATAGCCTTGGTGTTTTTTCAAGCAAAAAATGACTTTCTCTCTGATTTTGTTCAAATTCTGTATACAGGCTCTCCGAGAATCCATTCTCAGATAAATATAGTCAAATTGATTTTAAAAAAATATTCAAGGGATGAAACAGCCCCTCAAATTATAAAAGGCCACTTATTCTGGAAACTATCAAGAAATTGGAATTTATCTTTTAATATTATGATTGGATGGACTTTAATCTATACGAAAATATACTTTTCATCCCTCACAACTCCCAATTTGAGGGTTGAATGAACTAATAAATATGTCGTGAAATCAGAATAAAAACGATATATAAAATGTGGATTATGCAAGAGCTAGAGCCCCAATTCAAATTTAGATTGCAGATTCGGATTCTAGAGGGTCAAATCAAGGGGATGACATGCGCGGCACAATATTTTTAATTTTTATTATTTCTTTCAAAAACGTGGGTTATATATAGCCTTGGTGTTTTTTCAAGCAAAAAATGACTTTCTCTCTGATTTTGTTCAAATTCTGTATACAGGCTCTCTGAGAATCTATTCTCAGATAAATAAAGTCAAATTGATTTTAAAAAAATATTCAAGGGATGAAACAGCCCCTCAAATTATAAAAGGCCACTTACTGTTACAAGTAGCTATGTACGTTTTGGGTAATTCAGCTCAAATCTTTTTGAGATATGAGAAGATTCTGTGAAATGATTTGATACTCATATTACCACTTGAACAGTTCGCCTGGTTCTGGAGGAAAAGAAAATATGATTGGATCCATTGAGATATAGCGCGAATTTCTCTGGAATGATGCGTGTAGTCTCTGCAGAGGAATTCTGCATAATTTATCTGAAATACCTGCAGCAACGAACGTTCAAGCGTTCAAGTATTCGTGATACAGGTTACCAATCATCGCATCTTTAGAACATTGTGATTAATTGTGTTTGGTTAGGTTGAGCTCGTTACGTGAAATTCTGCAACACTGCGCTGTTCAACACGGCAAGCTCGTTGCTCGGCCACAAAAACCATGATAGATTAATTCACAAGCGTAATTGCAATTTTGAGCAATGAAGGAATTGGGATACAAGATGATACACTTAAAGTAATATCAGATTGCTTCATTCATATCCAACCAGGTAGATCTACAATGGATATCAAGCAATAGAATTTAAGCAAGAGCTACAAACGTAAGTGTCCTTTGTTACATTTTTTAATATCAATACATTCAAAGTAGAAAATTTGTATTTACAATTTTCACTACACATTTTGATTATCTACAACTAGATACTAAGCTATTTCAAGATGATTTGTGAAACTTATTCTCATAGGGTCACGTCATCTTCGGATATTCTACATGTAGGAGGAAAAATGGCGTCAAAAAGTCACAATAGCAGAACTGTTTTGTAAGGCCAACAATCTTATCTCTGATTGATTATCAAGGGACTCATCTCTATTTTTTTGAAAAATTATTCTATAGCAGCTACAAAGAACGTGATTCGATATCCAAATTGAATGGTTTTTGTGTCTTATCAAATATTTGTGGAAACTTATGTAAATCTACAAAACTGACTTCTATGTTGTGAGCTGATGTTAACGTTTTTGCTGGACACGCTGTATGCAGTACGGGAAATTGGACCATAAATCGAATCAAGAATTATTGTTCTAGTCATGTTTACAATGTGAGATAAGTCAGAATATTAATATTATGGATTATTGTGTACTTCAGTGCATCGTAACCATATATCTGTTATTTGTGCAATAAATTTTGCAATAGTCTATAGGATTTATTGCCTTTATAAAATGACATAAACAGGCCAGAATCCACCGGGACAGATATTTTTCACAAGACCAAATTTTACACAATGAATCATAGAGGTAAAAAAAATCTAAAGGAGCAGCAGAACTTGGAACTGCACCACGTAGATATGTTCTATATTAAGCATAGGATCAGAATGTAATTGGTCTCTTGAATCAAGTTCTATAGTGTATTCGTATTACCCAAAACAATATGCCTTTTATGATGCTAGACGCAGGGACTTCAATCATTTGATTGACTTGCTTCATCATTCGATTATAGTTAATTGTCTGAGCATATCACGAATACTGAAAGGAAGTGAAATAAAAGCTTATAATCATTGTCGACTGAAACATTGAGGCTTTGCTAATGTCTTGCAAAATCAATCGGACAGTCTAAAAATGAATTCAAAGGACGTGATGCACTCCATTCGTGTGAAAAAGTTAGTGATCAGCCACGATTCACGTCACACTTTCATCGGTGATTCAGCATTCAGATATGAAATGCAGATTTTAATCAAAACTTTCTGGAAATTCGCGTAACCATTCCCCGAACACTAGCAGACTGCTGGCTCTGGGTGTCTGCTTGAATATCCAAATACTCGAATACCCAATGTCGTGTCACCATTGCTACTCGATGTAGCACAGTTTCACTGCTATTGATCAACATTTCGCGATTGAATTTAATTCGCATTCTCAAAACAATCACCAAAAAGATTTGACTTGAGAACTAGGTACTCCAAATCTTGATTGACGCAATATATATATATATATATATATATATATATATATATATATATATATATATATATATATATATATATATATATATATATATATATATATATATATATATATTCATATATCATAAAAATACTTCTGTTACTTATAAGAAAAGGTTCAATAAGTCCTAACCGTCGCTATTATATTACGAGCTTGTAGAAAACGATCACAAAAGAAATTGTTCGCAACTTCTGTACTTGAATCACAGTTACACTCAAGTTCCAATTACATTATTCAATTTCAAACACAAGAACATTTTCAAAGAACCAACATCAAGATGTGACAATATTGGTGGATGCTCCTACTATCATGAAAAATCCAAGCAATATTTTCTGTTGATTTAACATACCTTGGATGAAAGAATTGTTACAATACAACAGTATTTTTTTTATTTCTGGTTGAATTACAAACAGAATAATAAAAAAATTAAATATGTAGGTGCAGTCACAAACAAAGTGAGTTCAGATTACAAGAATTATGTGCCTCTCATTCATTTACATAGAATTGGGAAGCGTGATCATGTATATCTTGTAACGTATTGCCTTACAAGTTGAAAAGAAGCCATATCGTGAAAATATCATTTCAAATGAACAGCAACTACAACAAAA
This sequence comes from Dromius quadrimaculatus, assembly GCA_963989225.1. Taxonomy (NCBI): domain Eukaryota; kingdom Metazoa; phylum Arthropoda; class Insecta; order Coleoptera; family Carabidae; genus Dromius; species Dromius quadrimaculatus. The sequence continues at coordinate 5,271,673 of OZ022336.1, read as the reverse complement.
ACCAGAGAGCATTACAAAGAAGGTTTGACGAGAGTATGATTTATATAGCTATTGAGAATGTAATTCCCAGGATGAATCTGGGTGTGAATATTAAGTCAGAGTCATGATTCTGATATTTTCACAGATATCCAAGATTGATCGTTATTGCGGAGTACATCGGGGTTGATTAACTGGCCTATCTGATTTTTTTTATAGAGCTAATTCTACACGAAACCGCACATCAGCTATTTTTAATGATATTGCCATGTTTTTGGTGTTTGTATAACCCTAGTTTTATTTTGTAATTACATTCTAACCAGAATCGTGCATGCGAATATTTTTATACATTAACCTAAAAAAATTCAAAGTTCTGCACACCGGATACAATCACTAACTGTATTGATTTGACAGTGCACATTTTACCACTTTAACTGGAATACCAGGTACAAGTCAATCCAATAAATATAACATACAACCCGGAGCACATAGCTAAAATTAAAAATATTTTAAGGAACGTTATTATATTATGAATTAATCTAAAATATTTAATAGCGATCAATATATCGAATACAGGGCTGGCACCAATTATCCTTCACGTTTTTGGTATATTTGACTTATATTCATGGAAACTAGGATGGATAGCATTAATATCAATGAGAATTTTGTGAAAAATCCGAATATCGTTTTTATAAACAACCACTAATTAATAAACTCCAAAAATTTGTAACATGCGAGGGTGGGGAGTATTGCCGGGGCGGAGCCTTTCATCCTTGTTGCGTAGCGCCGAGCCGCATCACATCAACCCTCTCGATGGAAGCTTCTAGCAAAATTCAGAGTGTGGTTGAACTTTCAAGAAATGGATACTCATATATATGAGGGCAAGCAAAAGACTTGTGTAGAGTAATGTAATGGTGAAGCTAGAGCAGTGAATATGAAACAGTGAAGTGATCAGTGGATATAAATAGTTGAATATGAATATCTGCGACTTTGTTTGAGTTATTATCAAGTGATAAATGAATAATATAGTGTTGTTGGTGTTACTCAAAAGAATAAAACTTTTATTTCATTTCAAATAGTGACTTCTATTCTAATTATAAGCAATTTCGAAGAAATTAACATCACAAATTGATTTGTATACATCTTGTACGAGGTTTGGTGCTCCTCATCTATTTCAATAAACCTATTTTAAATTTGTGTTACGGAATAAAGTTAAAAATTCCGGATGAAGAATGATGAACTATGAGTTAGATATTAAAGTATGTTATAACGCCGTTCATACACCGGAGCCTGGCTTCGTGTGACTGATTGCACTATTAACGTTCGCTACACACGATTTATTTTTAGATCAATTTATTGTAATTGACATCTACAATTTAGAACTCGATATGTTGTCAGCTGGTAACAAAAACGGATAAATGAAATATTCAAATTCGCTTCGTGTGGACATTAACACATTTTCAACAATTTTTGATAGGATATTTGTCTTTAAACACTGCAATTCTATAAGCACAATCATGATGTCCATAAAATGCAATGGATCATTTTTTTAATCAATTATTGAGGCTTGGAACCATGGTGATCTCCAATTTAGTGATTATTTGACCACAATTAATACTATTATAATATGTTTAATAATAATTTCGGATAGTACACCTTGAAACATGGAAAGGTTCCAGAAGAATGCCTTGAGTCTCGTTCAAAGAACCAACCAAGTTTTGGAAAAACTATGAATTATTGGAATGATCCCAAGCCTAATTGTATGGTAAATGCTGAGGTTCTGGGACAAACTTTTCGTGAGATATAGAAGTTATTATAGCCTGTTGAGATAAGTGGAGATGATTCTGTATCATCAGTTTCTAATATGCAAAAGAGTTCCTCAAGTTTTATCGTAGTGATTTTTCTCTTTACTTTTCTCAATCAAACGACAATGTTTCACCTGACGCAATTCATCACTCCCAAATTACGGTATTATCATTCTAATGAATGATTTTTTTCTGGAAGTCTGGCACTTTCCTCATTCGTTAAGTTAGAATAACGAATCACGTCGCACAGCCAGAACGTGTATTTATGTGAAGTTACAAATTACTGGTTATGATATTATCGCAAGAAGATTAATAAATCAACTCGTCTTTATCCTCTCAGAATTTTCAGATGAGAGGGGAGAATTCTGGAGAAACTTCTACTTGAAGAGCACGACACATTTGCAAGCAAGTTTACATTGTTTGTTAGTTTTGACATCAACATTGTCACTGTAAACACATACACTCTGTTTTCATGAGAAATATTAACATACCTATAATACTTTGCATTTCGTCTGACAGAATAACACAAATTTCTTATTCAAATCATCTGGAAGAATTGAAAGAAAATACTTTTTTAAGACTAAAAGAAAAAAACATAATCAAATTTGAATGGGTATAATTTGATGAAGAATTGAAAATACATCTTGAAAACATAGGGCAGTTGAAGTGGAGCATTCAGTCATATGTTGACAACATTTGTTGTCAACGTTGTTATCAACATGTGATTGAATTCTCCAGTTGAGTTTTTCTATACTTTGCAGATGTATTTTGTAATTGCAGTAGAAAGTCTTGACGAAGGTTTAAAATTGGAGCCGAAAGCTTGACTGATCCAAAAGAGTGTTTAAAAAAAATATTCTTTCAACAGTCGTGAATACTTCTCAACATTTCTTGACGCATTAGTATGAATTTGAAAAGCAGGATTTTGCTTTCCATGAATAGTGAGGAATTTCTGCCTATTAGTCACTAATTTTCTCTGAGACTAATATCAAGCTGCTTCCTTTTTGTTTATAGGTGCTTACTTCAGGTATCTAGGTGCATGCTCAGATATCTAGAGTCGAGCAATCATTCGGATTATGAACCAATGTTTTCCCAATCAACTAAAGACAAAAGCTTAGCCGATTAGAGGAATACTTGTGACAGAACTGTATCGGTAAATACTATTCTTGCAAAATTCCAGCTTATATAATAGATAACTCTTATGTATGAGATGCACTATTCCTGCATATACAATTCAGTTACAAAGTTATAAAACTTTCAAATCGTTATCTTCTGTCACATATTTATTTTCAGTATTGCACTTTCTGAAAATAAATTTTGTGAAAAGTTTCCTGCCTTGCTCAGAAGGGTCTTTGCAGCATCTTCTGCAATTTCGTCTAATTGTTGAGCTTTTATTTGTCCCCCTTCTATCGTGGTTAATTTGACTTGTCCCAGGGCGAAGAAACTTGAAACGACGAAAAGACGATGACGGGAAGAATTGACAAATGCTAAACTGTGGAGAAGGAATTTATAATATAGAAAACAGTGCACCACAAGTGCTTCAACAAAAAATTAAATGATCTTTTATACATACGAGTATATATAGGGCTCCTTAGCAGCAAAATTCTTATTTTCATATAATTTGGTATTAAGTGTTTGATTAAATTCCTGATTATATCGAGACTCGCTTGCGTTAAGTGTTTTCCATGAATCTTTTGATGGAAAAATTAAATGTTCCAGGCTTATTCTGCAGTAATTTTGTTGAGTGGTGAGTGTTCTATAGAGTGTTTCAGATTTATAAACATCTGTTCCATTTCATACTTCCGTATAAAAGTGTAAATTCCGTTTACATCAGGAAAATTTCATATCTATGAATTTGTTTTCCAGATTACGTTTCTCAAATTTAATTTGCCAATAATACTAATATATATATATATATATAATATATGAATATATGTATATGCCGTTTCGGGAGTTCGCACAGCCCCTGTAACACAAGGTTCAGGTGCGGCACGGATGAGCTTTTGCGCATGCTTTGCAAGAGAATTAATATGCAACGTGCGATTATCGCGTACTGAATTTCTATGCGGACATCGTGCACCACTCATGTCTCCACATAAAAACCCAACATGTCGTACAGAAAAAGACAAAGCACGATTAAAAAATTGCGACTGTAAAAGACATTTTAAAATGGTAATCATTAACAGAGATGTAAAACGTATTCCCTGTCTGTCATGTCACAAAAATTACATCAAATGCAGAATTGTGAACTGATTGCTTTATTCATCCGCATGGATCATAAGTCAACTATCATATCCTATATTTTTGTGGCAAATATAATAATATTCTAATCCTACAAATTTTATTATCAGAACTAAATTTTTTCACTATATTTCTTGAAATATTCTATAGGCAATATCATGTCTATAGCCTTGAAAAATGAGTTTGTGTGTCGTCGCATAAGGTTAATTTCAAAATGATATTTGTTATAACTTTTGGTTATTTGAAAAGCGTTCCCGGAATGACGTTCACAAGGTCCCTATTTGATTCCAAAGTAATATTTGTCATTACCTTTGATCATTTGAAAAGCGTTCCCGGAAAGACGTTCACGAGGTAACTATTTAATTTTGAACTGATATTTGTTATAACTTTCGGTAATTCAAAAATTGTTCCCGGAATGACTTCCTCGAGATAAAATGATATTTGTAATAATTTTTGCTCACTTGAAAAGCGTCCCCGGAATGACGTTCCCGAGGTTACTATTTGAAGTTGATATAATTTATTAGGAATCAATCAGTTGATTCATTACCAAGGAAGTAAAACACGAATATGCACTTCCCATATTCATACACAATTACAGGAATTGTTCTGGTACAAGGACTTCAAATTACCAGTGTCGATTGAAGCACGTGAGGATTCCTAGGCACAGTATTCAGTGGGAAGCCTGAATTGGCAGAATATATGAAATGAAAAGTCAGGAGCCTCGTAAACTGAGATTTTCCGGACATATGATAAATGTGCCTGGTAGATAATCTGCTTGCATATTTGCACTGAGCTATGAATTCTCATACATATATGCTGGCTTTGTAATCCTAGGGTCGCGAAATCGAGTCCCACCGATGGACAAAAACTCAGTGAGATTTTCATTGAATTATAATGTACTCTGTAGCGTACTTGCCACAAAAATTAAGAGTACCCGTAGCTTGATGGCTGATGAAATATCAATCAATCTTCCAGGTGCACTTTGAGTGTCTGCCACACTTGTAGCGGGTGAAAGGCGTGATTGATATTTATTTTATCTTAATTTTAGATAATCTTGTATATTTGCGAATGACTTCTGAAATTATTTTGTATTTGTACCAAGTTCCAATATCTTTCTTTCTTGTACACTTAATTGACCTATTATTACATAAATTGCAGTAGTGCACTTCATTGAACCTTGATTTTTATAGGCAGTATGCTAACTCATCACTCATTTACGCACAAGAGTTTGTTCCTCATATAGAAAAATTGTCTTATCATTAAATTCAACAGTTATAAAAACATACGAACCTTTCTGACGGATCCTGATACTTGAAACTCTTTATTCTAGGCGTCATCTACTCATCAATGTTCCCAAATCATCGTGACTCAGTAAACTAGAACTGAACACTTATCAGATGTCACAACTGATCACAATGAGACATACTCTACAATTATACTAACATTTCACCAATATTTCACACAAAATAATTCATAAACCTGCAGCTTGAAAAATGAAGCGTCAAACACAGTAAGAGTCCGAATAAAAACTGATGCTGATCACTAGCCATACGCGTCAATCTGACATGAGCGGACAAGATATACTTTAATCAGTGTCAACAAGAATTCGATTAAAATATATTCTACTTCCATTGCATTTTCTTATTGAAATATTTTTGTTATCTGATTCCTCGCGGAATAAAATAACACTGGTGGAAATAAATGAACGAGGAGAATCGAGGTTGTACTGTTATTTTAAGACAGGAAGCATGAGTTGAGTGAGATGAAAATTCAACTTGAACAATATAATCAACTAACACAAAAAATAATTTCCATCGTATACAGACTGTAGAAAATCCACAAAATGATCCAATCTTTGTGTCCACTACACTATTGCATAACGAATAATTCTAGTGGATAGCATCCCTGCTAATAGCAGATCAAAATGGAGCATTTTCTAATTAGGGAGCTGTGTACGTAATGATTTATACGTTGTAACACTATAACAGTGCTCTATAAAGCCAGTTCAATACAGATCAAAATTTTAATCTTTCATTAGCGTAATGACAGCGTCAGTACTAGATAATTGACAAAATATCATATATAGTATATAATTATCCGCATATACGTGGTGCTGATCATGCGTGAGTATTACCACATGGAGCTCTCTCTATCAAACAAAATCCGAGATTATCATACAGTATGTACAAGTATTGAAACTGATGTGCTTCAAAAAGCCGGATGCCTCATAGCAAGCTCACTGCAATATATGAAGCACAAGTCCTCTCCTAGGTATAATTTCATTGCTTTTGACAAAGCCCATCCAACTTTTTTAAGGTGAAGTAGGTAACAGATTGGCCGTTTTTGGAGAAATACAACTACAAATTGGCAGAAATCACACGGGAGGGTAGTTTGATTATCCACAAAAATGCACATTCGCGATCTTGTAAGAGGTGCAAATATGTTTAGTATAAGACTGTGTACAACCCACTATCAGGATTTATTCCAATTAGACGATTGTGAAACTTGTTAACGAAGATATTCGTTGATCAATTTTATTATGAAAGATATTATGGTGTACATGATTGAGATATTTCAAAGAAAATACATCGATTTCAAAGGTCTGGTGTCAAATGCATATGCACTCATTAGCTTTTCCACAAGAATAGCATGTGATTTTGGTTGTCAAAGATGATTCTAACAAATACGTTCAGTGTTGATTTTTCACTTCTAGATTCTGGAGCCCTCCGGGACATTTGATACGATTTATAGGGTGGGCAATAAATGATTGTAATTTGTTATTGTTCAGATGTAACATTATATTGTAGAGAACTGGTTGCCCTTGCGAATTGGATCCGTAGTTTTGTGGTCAGTGCTAGTGACGCAGTCGATTGTGCAAAACACTGTTCTACACATTTCATGTTCCTCCCAACACACAAATTATATAGCTAATGGGCCTTCCAAAAATACATTACAAACATTTGTAGTGTTCATCTGACAACACTATAATATATTGCCGTCTGTTTTAGTGTTTTCATATGTTATACACGTAACTTCGTTTTATACTGAGAAAGAGACGAGCATTTCTAGCTAGAGAACATGTATTCCATACTTGGGTAGCTGAGTATTATCTAGTTCTTAGAGTGCTTTGATGGAATGATGAAAATCATGCTCCAAAAACGTTCACAAATTATATTCTGCTTCTAGATTGAAATGCTAAGGTGATGTACATTTTGAATGAAATATATGTGGTTGTATCAGACACAAAATTTATTTACTGTTTCAACGAAAGTTTTGTTGGAACTATATACGAATATATAGTCAGCACATAAATTTGAAAAATGGAGAATTTTTATTTCGTTCTTTTCTAAATAAAAATATTTTATCGTATACTGTTACATTTTTAGTTATCAGAAAATTCCATATTTTATGTTTGCACTGGACACAAATACATTTATATTAATATTATGAATATATATTTTGATATCCTCTCTCATTATTTCAAACAAAAATCAACAATAGAGTATTAAACAGATTGTGTATATACTATGAACTAGAGTTGCAATCAATGAATAAGAAATTACTACAAAGCGAAGTATCTACAGCTGAGAAATAGAGTATTTGTGCTAATATTCATGAATACAATAACAGAAGGATAGTGTCCTGAATTCTTCAATATCACAGAAATGAATTATGATCATAATAAATCATAATTTATTTCTGTAATATTGAACAATTTAGGACCTTGTCCTCCCAATATTGAATTTGTTGCACAAATAAGGAGCATTTTAACTTGACTTTTGACTTCTTCGAACTCACATTTCTAAATCGAATCATAACGCATGCGCACTTGTGACTCCAAATTCTAAAATTTTAGTTCGAACAGATTGCAAACTCTCATTGCACGTTCCTAACAGTTTTGGTCATAGTGGTGCAAGCATTCGAAACTGTTTTTCATTTATAATTTTCCATTCAACACAAAAAACGTTTGTTGTGAAGTGGTAGTGAGTTTCAATTTGATTATTGTGTAACGAATTTAAGTCTATAAATCAGTCATTTCGGCTTTACTGGTACTTAGAATTACTGTAGAAATATTTTACATCAAGAAATAGAAGCAAATATATTTGTTTTCTAGAAAATTGCTGGTACCTCATAGCGTTTTCTAGAAAAGCCTGGACGTTTGCGGGAAAAACGTAGTAGGGAAAGACGCACGGTATATATCAGTGACTGACTCAACGAGGATTATTATTGATTTTGGCTCAGAGACCTTATAATATGGACTGCTAGTGGTTGAAATAAATTTTGTTGTTTGAAATAAATCAATATTGACTTTGAATCATTGAAGGTGAGTTATAGTGCAGTGGAATAATCTTTAGTTCAAATTAGAATTATCTATTAGAAATAGTGTTAGCTATCTTATTTATAATTTTAATAAATCATTAAAATAAATAGTAGTGTTTAGTAACTTTTGCTCCCTAAATTAAAATGAATAACGTTACAATTGTCACGCTTGCGCCGTTCATTTATCCAGCTTTCTTACAATATAACTCCCATCTTTTTCCGTCGTAATCGTTCGCAGTTTCTTCCATCTAGATATTATTTATGATCTAAGAGGTACTCTCAGCTTTTTTGTGTAGAGTACGCCATACTTGAGTTTCAATAAAATGGATAGCAACGAACTTTTGCCTATTCTATGTATGTTGAAATACAAGATTTTGATAATTTTGTAGAGCTCCAGAACCATGAATTTCTCCTATTATAGGCTTCTTTCAAGTATGGAAGAACAAAATTTGAAAGAAAAACTTTATTGTGACTTTTTTTGAATCAATTTTGTCAGAACTAATCGCGAAAAAAAAAACAATAAAGGATATGACGTACAAGGAATAAGACTGGCTAAGATAATAGCATGAAAATGAATGTAAATGCGAACACGAACATGATCACTGAGCTATGACGACTTAAAATTAAAAAAAGACTGATGCAAAATGCAGAAAAAAAAAATTAATGAAAATGGGGAAATAACCATATCTTAACTTGTACTTTGTGCACATTGCTGTGTGCCAAATGTACAAAATATGGGACACTAGGACCGTATGAAGGATGGTTCTGACATTTGGACAACAATTTTCGTCTTTTACACAATTGTTATACAAATTACACTAAGAAAAGTAAATTGCACCACTCAACCATTTGAAAGTATAAGTTGGGAAGTCTTACCACTTGAGTGGTAAAATTCAAGTAGTTGATGTACACTACAGTTGGCTATCTGTGGTATATACTATGAGTTATATATTTGACGTCTAAAGTCTAATTTGTTTTACAACTGCAGGTTACAATTCAAGTGGTCAGATTTTACCACTTAGCCTCAAGACTTCACCACTTACTATCACATTAACCCCATAACATCAAGTGGTTAGGGATGCTACTAAAATTGCTACACCTTCCATTTGAATTGCTGTTCTAATTAAGTTAGTATACAATGCGCCAAATTTATCTTGAATATATCCGCATTAATTTTCTGATGACACTAGCAAAGGTATTGTGCCAAAATGTCAGCGTCAGAATTGGCATTGATTTACTACTTCTCTTGATTAATGGTCAGAAAATTCGTTATTCTTTTTTCTCTGGGATGTTTTGATAATCTCCTCTGTGCTCTCGACTTGACTGTTTCTGTTTATTTTCCTCATTCATTCTTTGTTAATTTTCCTGAAAAATCGTCCAATGACATCGTGAGCTCAATAAGATGGCTTCGTTATTCTGCCTCTTACAACTCCATCGGAGGAAATTTGACGCTTAAGTGGAATCGATCAATAAAGATATTATTTATTTATGAACAAGTTATTCACTGTCAGTCATAATCATGTTTCAATAACACAGTAGAGTTTTCTTTATATTCAACATAATAAGAATTACATTAAAACCTATCCTGAATTAGTTGGATAGATTTCACAACTCTCAAGTATATTTTAATGAAATTTTCCGGGGATTGGAAAATGACAAAGAGTATAATGTTCCCTCTAGTTTTCATTAATGGAATAATGGGGACATTAAGAAAGAAAGCAATATTTTTTTTTAGCGAAAAAGAAATATGCTGAGTCAAGTGAAGTCAATTAACGTAAGCCCCGAAGAGAATTCCTTTCAGTTAAGGCGTCAAGTTAAATGCCTCTTCAAGCTCGAAGCTGCCATAAATAAGACAATTGCATCTACAAGAAAACGTGAATAATGAAGAGAAAAATTGTCAAAAGGAAAAAACTGACATAAGAATATCCCACTCACTTTAATAGAAAGGAAAACCTCCAATTCCAATTTAAATGGTAACTATTCTATACAAGAGTTGATGAATATGTAACTCACGACTTACCATTATTCTCAATTGTAGTATGATGGATATTTTTTGTAGCTGGATAAAAATCGAATACAATGCCTTGTTTTGACACATACTTCACGTTGTTATGGAGCATAGTGTCTACATCGTGTGTATGGATACGAGAAAGATATTCAAGAGCTAAGAGCTATCAAACTATAAACTATCCAGCTAACACTGAACAAGCATCGAGGATAACAAGCTGCTCCATAACCGTGAAAGAACAAGAGTACGTTTTCAAAAATACTCTTCTCAATTTTGAATGATGAGCTGTTATATTGTATTCTTCTGAAAAACGAATCTTTATAGTGACAAAATAAGTTTTTCCACAGAATAGAACAATTTGAGCCCCTGCTAGTTTCTCACAACGCTATATAATTCATCCTTGATACTTCACGCTACCAAGGAACTTTTTCCACCTCAGTATTTTGCTCCAACATCTGGAGGCTCTTTCACTGGGTGGTGTCACCAGTGTATGTTGGAAAACGTGTTCTCGCTACTTGTTATGCATTACGTATCCATTCATTTTGTTTTCACGAGCTGTGGGTAGGTGCGACGGGTGAGTAAAACATGGCACGCGACAACTTCTCCAGAGAAGTCGAATCGGAGCTATCCTAACGCGTGCGCAATTAATAAATGGGAACGGTTGCATTAGCTGAGGACACCTGAAAAAATTATGTTTGTATGAAAAAATTATAGAAGCGAATCGCAAGAAATGGCATATTCAGATCTATCAAGTTTGTAGTAGGATAATTAATAACCTCAAGTTGATCTAAACATTTGAGTAATTTGTGAGTACTCACTGAAACCGTGCAATTGCAACACATGAATCCTTCATGAACCCGACTAAGTTACACGTCATTGATACATCTCACCAATTATTATGTCCAATATTCCAACAGGGGAAGCGATTTTTAGAGTAACAAATTAATTTTTAATTGTCATTTGATCTAATTCGCAGAAGCGCAGATTTTATTGCTGTTTTCAATTATAATTGACAGCTACACAAATTTTCATAATTATTTTTCGAAAACATGAAACGTGCAGAATATCAAACAATTTACCGCATTCGTTCGCATATTTTTCGATGTAATCATGAATATATCAAATATGTATTTATATGAATGCATATATAAAGCTTTGTATAAATATCTTTTTAGAAGAGGGAGGGGGATATTTTTCTGAGACGTGTTACTTGAAGCTGAATTTCTAAAGACTGTTAAATTTGCAATTTCAGTGACTGCATTTAACTGGAATGATCACCGATTTCAGGATTTCAGCAATGTTCTGCAATCTTCACCAGCACAAAAACTAGAATGTTCATTTCTTTTTCCGTGTAATTAGGCACTCAGTCCTTTCTATCTCTTAACGCAATTATCTAAGTTTGGTTTTGTAATTCTACCAATTTTCTCTCGAAGCGCTAGCTTCTGTTGTATGAATGTTTGACTTTATGATTGCTCGGATTATTAAACACGTACGTGGAAATCAGGAGGGTTGAGATGAAATTCAGTTCTTTTGTAGAGCTGTGCTTATTTAGAGGTATTTGAAGTTGTTTCTCAGTGCAACAGTGACAAAGACATCCAGGAGTATTCCTACTTGTCCCTGGAGATGTTGTGAAATGTTCTCTATCTATTTATGCACGTATGGGTCTCGTACGTATGTTTTGTTGGCGAACGATAGCTTTGGGAAAATCGACTATTAACCATTTGCTTCGTTTGACATCTTGTCAAAGTGTATGACACGCCAACTGAATTGTTCGTACTCTACTGATAAAATTCTATGACTCCGTTGGGTGAATATCATAATACTTTGTGTATTTCACTAATAGTAAAAGGTCTTTCGGTACTAACGTCACGCATGGTCCAAATATTGATTGGTTGAATTACAGGTTGATTTTCATTGAAATTAACATTTGTGGAAATTTGATGTATTTGTCACCATGTTATGATCGCATATTGAACTTTGTTCGAAATAAGAACTTGGCTAATGTATATCAGAAATTTTACTCGATCCAGTGGTTCTACCTATTCCTAGTTCCTAACTAAGAAGGCCTTATCAGTCAACTCTGAAATATTCAGCACAAAACGAGAGTTCTATCTTATAATTACAGCGCCTGGCAATTAGTCACTCTAGATGTAACAAATTCACAGGGTAAAGACAAATCAAAATGAAGTACTTAAAAGTTCTAGTAGCTAATTAGGAATTGAACTGCAACTAATATTTACCTAGACACAAAAAATTCTCAACTCTGCATTACGAAGTCGTCAGCAGAGCACGGCATTCATTATCGAGCTATTTTAATCATGTTTAAAAAGCTCCAGAATCGTCAATCGTAATCCAATATTTCCCGAGAACGTCCTACCTTGATTCGTACCCTCATAATCCAATAATCTCTTTCCAGGAATAAATTCAGTCATAGATTGGAGAATACAGCTACTGTTTTTAACCCTTTCATTTATCTATAGATCAGAGTGTTTAAAATATTACTACAAATTGAATACGGATTGATTTTACATTCGCCTTATAGATGATATTATATACCTTTGCAAATGTTTGTCATACTTTTTTACGTATAAAAATATATTTGAGATAATCACGTCATTCTAAGATAACTGAAGATACAGTATGAAGCAAACATGTCATTATTTTTCCAGATAATCGGAAAAACTTTTTATTTCGACCTCCAGCAATTCAATATTCAACCTATATCTAGATGAAGATTCATAATGTTGAGGACTTCAAGATTTTACCGATGTTGTAATAGACTAAGATGGATTCAATCAAATTAATCTTCATAAAAATAGTCTGCATTTCTTCTATTTGTTTTTTTTTTTTTTATCTAACAGGGTATTATAATCATAGAAGTTTCAAGCGATTGCATTATTTGATGTCGATAGAGTTTGGTTTTTCTTTTTATACACTTTGGGTTGTTTCGAATTTAGAGTGGAGAACTCCTGGGATCAGTAGTGCTTGCATCGCATGTGTATCTTGTCGCGTTTGGAAACGTGTGCCTCTCTCGCAACAAGCGTAATGTTTCTGCACTGCTGCAGATGTGCACTTCCACAAATACTTGTAAAATTAGAAATAGATTTTTTACCAGTCATTTTCTCAACATATTAGATGGATTAACATGAATTTTGACACGGCATAAATCAACTCAATAGCTGAAATCCCTGATAGTCTACATGTATCAATTGAGTGATATATTACATGCAAGATATATTCTATATAATACTCCAAGAAAACATATTGAAAAGACAACTTGTGTCAAATGGAGTTCTATAGTCTGTGACGGTAATATTTTGCTGTGATTTAGAATCCTTGCCGTGAAAAAATAAATATCAATCACAGCTTTCACCCTATACGGGTGTGACAGGTATTAGTAGATTACTAGTCGTCAAGCCTCAAGTACTTTCAGCCTATGTGAAGAGTACGCCACAGAATATATGTTGATACTGTGAGAAACTTCTCCACTTTCAACTTGCCGTTAGGATCTTTATTAATATAGGTTGGTTGAGCTTCATATCCCTAATTTCATAAGCCCGCCGTTGAGCACAATAATATTGAACATGGGCGCCGGCAGCCGGGTGCAAGGGGTTACACCTGCACCTCCCTATCAGAAAATCAAATACCCTATTTTATGGAATAAAATGAAAATGATATCGTATAGAAGTCTCACTTCGTACGTGTGTACCTACATTAATACATGCATACTTTTTTTCTACTTAATATACATGTATAGTTCTATATTTTATATCAGTTAATGAATATGTTGTCATGACTTAAATCAATTGATTAGAGCCATGATATAAATCAATCGAAAATTTCTTATACCCATCAGATTCACATGAAATGGAATAAAATAAATATGATTATCATCAAGGTATAACCTAACTCAACCTTTCATATATAGATGAGTAAATTTGGCCAATCTCTCTGTCCCGCAACTGATTTCTCAGTTTTGAGTGGACTAGACCAAAAGAAGAGAATAATTTGTACACAAGTGATTAAATTTTTTACTTACTTGTACTAAGTATAAGTATTGTGGAACCGACAAAATTTACATATCGAGATCTTGATGGAAATATCCGTTTTGAGCATCCCTGAATCCATTTTGACTATTTTTGGCTTGATGTCGGTACGTATGTGCGGCTGTACGCAACTCGCAAATCTCATAATGCTGGAATTTCGTATTTAAGTGCGGTAGAGGGTGTTGATTTGCATCTCGCATTATTGTTGCAATCGTCTGTACTGGAAGTGAGCTTCACTGGAAACATTCTTTTGAATTTTCCGCATAAATACAAAACAATCGAACGTAGAATGTTAGAATTAAGTATTTAAGACGATAGTACTGTATAAATGCTCATATTCTATTTTCATTAAGATCGATTGAGCTGGAAGTGCACTTTGTTTGATAGTCTTCTGAAATTTTTCGTATAAATTTGAAACGATCGGCTGTAGAGTATTGAAGCGATTATTCGTGAAACGATGGAATACTGTATTTGATTATCATATTATTATATGTTCACGTCAAATTTTTTACATCAAAATTGTGAAGAAAAAAATATTTCTTACAATTTGCTGAGAAGGACTATTGAATTGGACCCAATTCCTCATATGAATTAGGTCTAGTCGCAACGCAAGCAAAGGAATATAGCCCTTATTGAGTCGCCTTCATGACGCTTGATTGGATAATACCATGAGAACTAAAACTGTGTGCTCAATTTCAGAATTTGAAGGCCTGTATTCTCTGAGGCGGTCCGAGAGGCCACGCACCTCAAGCCGGCTTGATTGGATAATACCATAAGGACGAAAACTGTATGCTCAATTTTAGAAAATGAAGGCTCGTATTCTCCGAGGCGGTTCGAGGGGCCACGCTCCTCAAGCCGATATGAGTAAGATTTTTTCAACACAATGATTGATTCTATAATAAGCAACATGGATTCGAGATTTATGTCATTAAATGAACATTTTGAAAATTTTGGTTGCCTATGATTTGAGAAAATTCTAAAATATACCAAAAGAGCAAATAGTAAAAAACTTTCAAGATTCACACACAGTCCTGCAAGTGGGTAAAAGTAAATGTACCAGAATTCATTAGGGATTTGGAAGAATTGCTCAAATACATATGAAAATCCTAATATTTACATAATAATATTTAGCACTACAGGCCAAGATGGCCCATGGCTTCTTCGATAATCTTTCGCCACTGCACTCTGTTCTGAGCTTTCGCTTCCCAGTTTTTAATTTTCATCTGCTTGATATCATTGAGCACCACTTCCTAACACTGTCATAGATTGGAGAATACAGCTACTGTTTTTAACCCATTCATTTATCTATAGATCAGAGTGTTTGAAATATTACTACAAATTGAATACGGATTGATTTTACATTCTACTTATATATAATATAATATACCTTTGCAAATATTTGTCATACTTTTTCAAGTATAAAAATATATTTGAGATAATTACGTCATTCTAAGATAACTGAAGATACAGTATGAAGCAAACATGTAATTATTTTTCCAGATAATCGGAAAAACTTTTTATTCCGACCTCCAGCAATTCAATATTCAACCTATATCTAGATGAAGATTCATAACGTTGAGGACTTCAAGATTTTACTGATGTTGTAATAGACTAAGATGGATTCAATCAAATTAATCTTCATAAAAATTGTCTGCATTTCTTCTATTTGTTTCATTCATTTTTCCACTTTTTTCTTGGTCTACCTACCCGTATTCACACTACTTCCTAACACTGTTTTTGTTGTTCTGTCTGCCGTCAGTCTCATTACATGTCCTAACCATCTTGACCTCTGAGTTTTAATCACTTCTATGATGCCCGGTTCACCAAATAAGTCCATCACTTCCTTATTAGTCGTTCTGAACCACCTGTCTTCAATTTTTACTCCTCCCAATATTTTTCTTAAAATTTTCCTCTCCCAAATCATAAGTTTATTTTTAGCCCTGTTGTTCAAAACCCACAATTCAGAACCATAAGTGACTGTTGGTCGCACAATTGTTTTATATATTTTTAGTTTGGCACCACGGGATATATTTTTATCTGCAATTATAGAACTCATTTTCCCTACGCATCTTGTCTATCGAATTTTGTTATTGTTGATAATCTTTTATTCTCATTTTAAAAACAGAAATATCTTGTCAGTTCAATTTTTAATTGTATTTCTGAAGATATTCTGATGAAACTCTTCATCGTGTTACATCTAAGTATGTATAGATCACAAAACTTTCCACACACATTTTGATTATCTCTATTGAATCGAAAAATACAGCTACAAATTTTAAATGTTATTCATTAGGTAATAATGGTATTTGTATTTTTTGAGATATTCCGATAATAATTCTTATTACATTAGAATGAATCGTGCAGAATACGATATTTTTTACAGACTTCAATTATCTCAATTTGCTCAGGAGAAACAGAGTCAAACAGTGTGTGCTTCTGATTTGGCTATTTTCTTTTCCGTCTGTTACTTAATACAGCGTGCGATCGTAGCATCTTTATAATGTTTATAACAAAAATTATTGGAATCGATTCTTCTTGATATATTTTATCTTAGAATATATAAATTTCAGCATATTTAGGTCTCATATTCTATAGAAGTTAAGCAATATTTGTGATTTTGACGACTCATCACATTTCAACGGACGCTTCAGGTGCCTTGCAAGCTTCTAGTAATTATAAATTTACTGTAATGTAAATACAATTATTAATTAAAACAAAGAATCAGAACATGAGATATAAAAGCTATGAATTTATTTGTTAATCGTATTTGGCTATAAACAATCAGCGGCAGTTCGAATCTTGTGTAATTTTTTTGAAAGAAAATTTTGTACATGCAACTTACAAAAGTACTGACGGGTTGAAGTAAACAATCAATAGGGTCGGATTCCACCCGCGGGCTGACTTTCGCCTATGCCCGATATATATGGTCATCTTCTACTTTTGTACCAATCGACTTTAGGTACTTGACAGTCTTTTAAAATTTTCCGCATAAATTCAAAACAATCAGTCGTAGAATAGCATTTCTGTAACATCTAGTTGTGCACCTCGCATTATGCTTGCAATTGTCTGTACCGGAAGTGCACTATACTCGGAGTATTTTTTGAATTTGTCGTTGGAATCCTATTAACATTAAGGTCGGCTGAGCGGAAGTGTATACTTGACAGTCTTTTGGAATTCCTCGCATAAATTCGAAGCGATCGGCTGTAAACTACTGAAAATTATTATTTCAGTCTGCTGTAGCAGCTGAATGATTGCCTACTATTCTCATTAGTACCGGAAGTGCACTTCAGTTGAATTTTTTTTCAAATTTTGCTTATAAATTTAATACTATTAGCCGTAGAATCTTAGAAATCAGTATTTGACTGGGCCGGAAGCGCTCTTTACTCGACAAATTTTTAGAATTTTTTGGATAAATTCAAAATCATTAGCCGTGGGAAGATGCGATTTTGTGTTTATCATATGCAAAAATATATTCAATGATGTATAAGCTAGTCACGTCAGATTCTTGTTCAAATGAAAAAAACTGTGATTTAACCTTAGCTTAATAATGTAATGTGCAGATGTAGATGCACCTCCCTGAAAGTAATTCTGGCGGCGCCCATGATATTGAAGACCACTTTGGCAGAAAAAATAGCAAAGATAAATGAATCCACAGATAAATTAAGCTATCCAACTATTAAACATTTGTAGTTTTGGGTATTGTTGTGCCTAATTTAACATGATGTTGCTGAAAAAATGTGTGGTATCCATTAAACTCTACGTAGGTACATTCACAAGTCATTTGGTCCAGGTATTTTTTTACAGTCGCATGAATGGATTCAAAACTGAACAATGCCTTGAGGTCTTTTCAGCGCAACTGATACAGTAAATATTCACATCAATAGAAAAATTATTTTGGATTTCAGTACATCATAAACATCTCTGGTAGCTAGGTTTACATTTCGCTACTCGGTGAATCTGTACCAAATGTTGTTCTAAAGTTCTACAACATAAACAGTTTCATGTAACATGAGCTCTATGAACTCGCTACCTACACCTAAAAGATATTTTGATTCAAATCGAGATTATCAACACAAAATTTCAATAATGGAGTATTTTTTATACAATCCTATATTATTTTCTGTGTTGATATTCATAACAAATATTGCAAATAATGTCAACAATTCACAATAAAAGCAAATATAGCAGTAAATCACATATAAATATTAAATTAAATAGATTGTATAAATAATGCCTTTTCAGGACAAAAAAACAAACAAATCATGTGAGATGTATTTTGCATAGAACTGTTTGATTTATCCTGTGTGAATTACTTGTGTAAATATCTATTTCAATAATTAAAAATATTGACTTGATTTAGAACAGCATTGTTTCACAAATAGTAGAGTTCCACATTATCTTGCAGTTCATTAGTCTCCCGGCACACCAGAATGCGAAACAATTTATGCATATTAAGCTTATCTGTAAGTAGGGGAAAAATATTAGATCCAAAATTAATGTAATTGTAACTGACAGAATGAAAATGAAGGCTAATAAAATTTCTGTCCGCTCGGCTTTTGGTCCACAAAAGCAGATTTCATCTCGCAATGGCACATGCGGAATATATGAGAAATGTACCAATGCAAGACCACTTGTTCACATACAGAGTGCAGTATATGTACTCTGCTGACGCTTTGAATATATTATTGTGGAATAGATTGTATATTCGGTCTTTGTTCGAGTAATGAACGTATTGCTCAGGGATCCATTGAGGATTATTTGATGTTACCTCTTACTACGATTGTACACCAAATACTTTTTTCATGCATAAGAAAACATCTCGTTCATACAATCGTACATTTCATAACAAACTCCCAGTAATAAGAAGCTCCTAAAATGTTCAGCTTCAGTTTTATTGAGGGAGAAAACTTGCCAGAAACTACAGAATTCATTAGAAACATAAAGTTTCGAAATCCTTTACGATTGTGGACAAATCATTATTTCCTACACACTCCAATTACAACTGAAGTCGTACGATTAAGCATGCTAATTAAAAAAACAATGACTACTTAAAACAACAAGCTCTTCAAGAGACACAACTGTATCTGGCTGATTATAATAACAATCAACTCACATGTCAGTTGGGTATGGATATGATCTCAGCAAATCTGACCTAACTTACAAAACATACGGAAATAAACCAATATTTTAGAGACGGTAAATGCATTGTCAAAATTGAAATATTCTTCCAGTTCCAAATGAATATGTTACATGATGAAACCATTGCATTGCAATTATTATAAAATATAATTGGAATAGTGTTCGAACAGAAAAATATGATAAGAATCTTTCCCAATCTCATAAATATGTTTGTACAAATACATAACTTCATCTAAAATCGTTCAAAATCATAAATTACTTCTTGCAATTGACAGCTATCATTCCTTAGACAAATGTCAATATTCAGGCTCAAATATAGACGAACTATTATATTTTTACTATATACTATATTTTAAATAATTGTACAGAGATTGTCAATTTGATTTTCATGGATTATATACGTGGGTTTGTATTGATTATGCTCATAAATATCCTGAAAGCTTTCTTAGTTCAGATAGTAATGTTGCAATTTGGTTGATTCAAACTATCCAAAATCTTGTCATCCAAATCATAATGATTCCAGCAAAGAAATGCTACACTCGTGATTATCAAGAATGAAATTTGCTTATAAAACTTCGATTTTTTCGTCCTCATAAATGCTTCTTGCAGTACATTATTCCCGGTAAAATTGTGTATTTCTAATTCCGCACTCAGTAAAAGCAATAATTCCCCTGCTGTGAGATTTCTTTGGTCTCAAAGAGCAAAATCATTTTCTTGTAACTCAAGACACATAGGAACATCTGTAGCAAGTGCAGCACGGAGTCAATCATTGCTTTGTCGTTTGACGCTTCAAAACCAACCAATTCAATAACCTGAAGTATAGAAAAGTCATTTCTATCACGTGACACATACAGTCCCATTTTATGTTAGCACTTTGCACGTTGTATACTGGGAAATGAAATACTAGTGTTTTCAAAACAAAGTTTATTTTAGAATTATTGTAAAATCTCTGTAAATGGTTTTGACATTCACAAAAGGAATATTGGAATTGGATATTGGAAGTAGTGATCTCCAAAGAATACCAGTTATTTGTTCCTAATAATACATTAGACACGGTCTTTTGTAAAGATGATAATAAGATGTACTGAATAATCAATAAGGGTAATCATGCTAGCAAAAGCTGGGAACAAACAATGATCATCGATTATTATCAGGCTTTAGTGGGGTTCGGTGATTCTTATATTCTGATTAGTTCCTTTGAGCTTTGACCAAAACAATATTACATCAAAGCCTCAAATATAAATAACATCCAGGTGTTTCGTGATGCACATAAGATAATATTAATTATTCAATGTTTACAATGATTCTCCTACCATTTCTCTCCATAAGCTGTGAACAATTAAGCAGAGTGCGTTGAACAGTCGCATAATGAAACCTTAGAAGGCTGACGCATAATATTCATTAGTCAGAAAGAGATTTGCGTCAGCAGTTTTACTCGAGATATTTTTATCACATATGATAAATGATATGCTTAATCAATTTGAGTTATTTATCAGGGAACAAGAATTCATAATATAAATATTAATACCAGCAAATGAATTCAAAGTTTTATCGTTGACAAGATTTTCCATGTGTATGATTTTTTTATAATTTAAATCCGAGGGCGTAGTAATCCGTACTTATAAAGCGATAATCGCCTTCAGTGTACAGGTGTATATTATAAATGGGACCAAGCTACGTGAAATTTGCTTGACTTGAAACAGTTGTTTTGTTTTCAACCGGTGGTGCTTCGCACCAAGACAAACGAGCGGGCTTCGCCCGCTCTGATCATGATCGACGTGGAATCTTGCGTAACTTGTAACAGTGGTTTTCGACGAAGTTATGAAGTAGGAATCCATAATTATAGATGCATGAGCTTATGTTTTCCCGCTAGATCTCACAATTTTCATATGAACTTTTTTTGTTTCCCAATCATTTCTTAAATATTCGCTCAATAAAAGCTGTATATTAAGGGTCTTTGCTACTCCCACATCACTACTCGACCTCCTTGAATGCCAGTACACAATGTGTGAGAGCCCTTAAGGTAATTGTTGAAGTTCAATGGATGATAGAACGTTTCGAATGATCATCGGCTGGCTAAAAAGTTGAAATGTTAAAATTATTTACATTATATGTAGAATAAATTCAAAACATTACATATGCCGACCGTCATGATAGGTGATGAAGAACTGCTAGTACTAGATTGGATAACTGAGAGATGGACATGATTTTTGAATATGATTATAAAATGAAAAATTTGATTCACAAAAAATTTATGAAATCTCTATTCTATTATTGTGAAATTCATTTTAATCCAATAAATTGAACGCTTGCTATATTTTTTTGTGCTAAAATGTCATAGCATTTCGAAACATAAATGTATAAACTGATTAATTCTATATAATTCAAATTATAAACATCATAATGCAATGAGAATATTTTTATTTCAATTGGAGTATTAACTAAAATACTCCGATCCCAATTAATTTCTTTGTAATTCTATCTTTCCCGTAATTTGATGATATTCGATATTATTATCATATATCATCAAGCATTGATGAATTTTCAATCCTTGATTGTAATAAATGGAGTATAATATGTGTTAATTGAATTAGCCTAAATACTTGAAAGCTGGCTTGCAATTGCAGTACATGGATTACAGTAATATGTAAGCTAATTTATTGTCAACGGTTACAGACGGTTATTACCGGTTACTAACGCTTCAAGTAATGAACATTAACCGATAACCTGGATTCGCTTTGCATTTGATTCTATACTAGGTGAGTATGGAGTAATGCATTTTATTTCATTTGAATCAAAACTACATGAAACAACTTTATGATTGTAAAATGGCTCGTAAATATATATAAAGCTTGCCAAAGTACAATATTAGTTTATGGTTCGAAAATTTCGACTAAAAACTCATGTATCCCAAATGGATGATACTCCTTGTAATACGTGAAGCAAAACAACTCAAGATATTTAATAATTTAAAGGAAAAACTGCATAAAGGGGTTTCTTAGAGTTCAAGCATCTTGACATGTGTTGTGCTCTTTGAATTGTGAAAATTTGTAGCCCATAATAATTTTGTGAGACATTTTAAATACAAAAATCTGCTGTGTACTTCCACGACCATAAATTTCATACCTGTTCCAAAATTTGAAGTATCGCATCAATTATTTGCATATTTCAAAGTGACAGCTGGCATCAAAGTGTCTTGTTTTCAAATTATGTTTTTTGGGTTCAGTTGGGTCTAAGACGTGAAGATCCATCAAAATCTTGAACTGTCAAGAAATCATCAAGATATTACATAGGTCGAGGAAGTAAGAAGCGGTTTTCAATATAGCTTCTTGAGGGCTGAGGACAAGCACGTGTAGAAAGATTCAAGTTCTTATTTCAAGAAGCGTTTTTTGATTGTCTTTTGTTTTGTTGTCAACTATAGTTCACGGAAAATTATCTGGGAAATCAGGGGGAGTAAATTTGTTACGAGGCAATATCGGAGTCAAGCAAGTGCACTTCATATTTTATGAAACATTTTGGAATCATTGTGAGTGCATGTAGCTAACATAATGAACATCTTAGCAAACATTCAATTCCTGTAACGACAAAATTTTAAGCCGTACTCAACATAGCTGATGTTCATTGAACAAACAGCACTTCTACAGTAGCTTCTGAAGATAACCCTCACTACGGATGACTTGATGAAGCGAATCAGCTTTGTTCAATTTTCATGAAAAAGAGTAATGTAAAGCATTGCTCAGTCATCAAAGCAGCACATCTGTAACATACTCTTACGACAGTGAGAGGCTAACTAGAATGCTTATTCATCGTAGGTATATATTTGAACAAGCTACTCTTAAATCAAGTACACTGCTGAACTCAGTGGCGTAGCGTGGCTATCAGCCGCCCGGGGCGGAAGAAAATTTTGCCGCCCTCTTATTTAGGTATTTCAATTTAAGACCTTAATATACAGTAATTCTGAAAAAAAAAAATATGTTGTATAATATGATAATCATATTCGTTACAAAAACTCTTACACGTATTACCAGTTACATTGATATAACAGGAATAAAACACTTATTATTATATCTTGTCAACCGACAAGATCAAGTTATCAACGAATTGAATAAAAAACGCAAATCGACTTCCAATTATAAATAGAACGATACTGTTCATATTCATATTTTAATTGAAGAATAATTTATGACCTGTTTCGTTCCTTGGAAGTTCTTGCTGATTCAGGAATCTATTTTGAAAATATGAAATGATTGAAATATTTACAGGATATTGTTATTATTCATTATGAAATTTTGCCGCCCTCTAAGTGTGCCGCCCGGAGCGGGCCGCCTCCCACGCCCCCCGTCACGCTACGCCACTGGGAAAAACTGCGAGCTCAGTTGTCCAAATGAGTGAGTTTTCTTCACTGTTGCTTATGGTTGGTGATATCTGCCCAACTGAGTTTTATTTTCTAGCAGAACATTTGAAAAACATTGCTTATGACTAACTCATTCATTCAGCAAAATGATCCAACCTGATTGGGACCGTATTCAAATAAGACAGTAAGTAATAGGCCTGGACTGTACTATCTGACTCATAGGAAGATATAACATTTGTTGAGTTGAATAAAGAGCTTATTCGCAATAAAAACTATTATCTATGGAATAATTGCTTTCTGTATTTAACGCGGCACCGAATATATAAAAATGGAGGAATGAATTAATATTAATATATGCTGCATTCTACATCAATTAAAATTATTTATAATTACACAAATTGGAGCGTTTTTATGTGGGAATTTTATACTATATTAATTTTCACTAATTGTACAGCATTAATTATGAGATTTGGCATATATATAAATTTTGTGGGCGTGGCATTCAATGACGAAACATAAAGTTTCAAATGATTACAAGCTTTCGGTTTATTCCATAACCCTCATCGAGACGCTAGTACATCGAATCATATAACTATATTATTGATACAAAGAAGTTAATGACAGAGAGAGTTGTTCCCATAAAAATGTGACATATATATTCAGAATAACCTGCCTGAGAATGGTTTTGAAATTATATAATTCGGAATAATATAGATCCTGTATTCTGATATTTGCACCACCGTCTCATACTGTAATTGAAGTCTAGAATACTTCAAAATGATTCTAGCAGCCTCTCAAAAGGCAGTCTAACTTAGGTAGAAGAGACTTTTCCTCTCTACATAAAGGACTACGTCGTCCACTTGAGAGGCTACAAAAAATAGCATAGTAAATAGCACTACAGAGCAGGTCAATAATAATTGAGGTGATATGAATATAATCATTATTAAATCTCAAGGTACTTCCGAATTATAGTGTTTCGTTTTTATCCCGAATCCTTAAAAACATCACAATATTTTAATAATCACTTTCGCATCACAAGTATACAATTTTTTTCCGTATGATCCAGAAATATTCACAACTCTGACTAATGAACTTGAGTATATTATATGTAGGACTTCCCTAATGATTCGCGTTCGTAAAATAGGCAATGATGATACGTAAAAATCTCTTCGCAAATCGATAACGGATAACCGTGCGAACTGAGAGTTCGTAGCATGGCCAAATTGATATGCATGTATGCAGATACGGAAACGTGCCAACCTAATTGTATTTTACGGATTTCATTTTGCTCCTATCACTATAAAAAACAAAAAGAATTTAGCGATTAATTTCATGTTATATGTTACGCAAATAACGCATTAACGCTATATGGCATCGAAGCCAGCACGAATCGCTTAACGCTTCTGTTGCTGATGATGTGGAAAACGGTTATGTTGATGGAAAAATTGCCTCGCCATGTTTGTCGGAATTACTTGATGAATTTTACATGAAATCTGAGCAAATATCAGCCATATTGCATTAATAAAAATGGTCCTATTGTTTTGTAGTCCTTATTATAGTTTTATTCAATTTTGTATCAAGAAGATTTGGATCATACTCGCATTAATGTATCAGAACTAGAACCTTTGAGTCCAAAAACTCATTTCAGAAGATCTTTTTTCATTAGTAGGCTACATTGTTTAAAGATGAGCTCTTCAGCAAGATATATTTGAAATTCCACACGGGTGAGAGCAAAAGGCAAAGACACTTTACTTTGATCCCAAATATTGGCGTTTGATTTCATTTTACCGCTTTAAAATCTTCTCCAAGGGTATATGTAAGATGAATACTTGAGGCAATATATAAAACAAATGTTTGGCATGTATTTTGTTCTGAATTAATTAATTATTAAGTTCTTCAACGTATGTTGGTGTTGTAGAGGATAGAATACTTGAAAGTAATACAAATATTCTTGAAATCAGAGTATTCTTTGATATTCGTAGAGAATCAGCATTGAAGTCTATGTTTTATTCAACACAAAGAGAATAGCTATTTCCATTGTGTGACTAGTAAATGAATTAATTGTAATGTGTTCAAATGAAACACAAATTGTGTTCAGTCCAGGATGAGAGAAACAATAGCCACTAGCCGATAAATAATAAACTTTTCTATTCACGATCAAAGCTAATCCCAGCTTCTCTCTAGAACGAATAGCGTCTTTACTTCATTCAGTATCGCTACTTTGTTTTATCGTAAATTCAATTTTGTGTTCAATGTGTTGATTTCAGAATATTTTCTCTTTGCCCAACAAAACATGAAAAAGTTTGCTTTGATAATCTTGTTTTTATTCCTTTGAAATTTGAAGTATCAACAATAAAAGCTTTGATCAGATGGTAGCTTCTTGTTCGGTTACCATTCGTCTCTTAACATGATGAAATATTGATGTTCCATACAATTTTTTCCGATTAATTTCCTGCGACTGGAAAACAGAGTTATTCTTGATGTCTCCACAATATCCACATCTGTATTTCAAATTGAGCATCTTGACATGAGGCTAGTCAGATTGTTGATCGAATGTCATAATATTTATTCATATTCGTATTGCATATCAGATTTACCTTCAGGTCAAAAATAGTGGCTTTAAAAACAAAACCGAGATACATGAAACAGCACTAGTTGACATTTAGACTAAATAATCTATCGATTGGCCGATGACAGCTGTGCACACAGCAGTGAGTTTCCAATTTCTTCTCAATATAATCAACTCCAATATTTTGACACTAACTAACCTAATAAAATTGTAAAAAGCACAAATGTACGAGACACAAGGTAAAAATTCGACGGTTTAAAGAAAATAACTGCTTGTTACTAACGTCAATTCGCATAGCAAAAAAATCTTATTATTTCATGTTTGGATTATTGATCATTTCTAGTTCTTTTTTTTTTCTGAAGTTGGTAAGTTCTCTGTTCACTTATTTAGTGATTCAGATAATAAACGGCGTCGTTGAAACACAATACTTATCCTAATGCTTATCTCTCCATGATATTAAAGCATTCTTCCTTTGTGTTGAAGGAGAACTTCCCCTTTATCACAGTTTCCTGTCTATTTTCCTTATGAACTCACTCTAACAACTCAGGAATAATAACTAGTTTACTCATCAAATAAATAAACGGAAAGCTGAACGAAAGCTTGTAGAAAAATTATGAATCATATTACTAGCCTTTAGCTGGAGCAAAATCTTTTTGTAACTAATTTTGAAATGGAATTGGAGGAATCCTTGTAGTTTTTTAAGAGCTATTAAGCACTGTTCTTCAATGATTAGATGCACAGCAAACGAATGCACCCTTAAACTTCAAAGTGGTGACATGCTTCGTTGAAACTGAGGGGTACATTTGTAAAACCAATTCCTTATTTTGTGGCACAAGGGAACATACACTTTCATGGACTTGGTGATATTAGGTATTTACTTTTTGTCCCTCATGGCATACACATTGAGGGTGCACCTAGTTTGTTAGTGTTTATTCATCCCCTTGAAATACTTGAAGATGTATGCTGCTGGATTATCCTATTAAAATTCCATTCTGTGATATCAATGGGAAGATAACAGATGTATATATTATTTTTTTTAGAATAGTGTATGAAATCTGACGAGGAGAAGAAGAAGAAAGCTTAGACGAAGACATGACTGTTGAAGTAAAATTTGAAAGTCATCAATTAGAATGAAATTATCGGTTTCACTTCGATCATTACTAACAATACCATTTTTCAATGGATATGCCTGATCAAACTTTTTCAGTCACAATAGATCGTCGAGTATTTGAGAAACCACATAAGAAAAAAAATTCCCTCAGTACACTTTCTTATAGGGGGTGAGGGAATGTGTGCATATCATGCTGAATACAGCTTTTCCAAACTCTGGAATCACGATATCTCAGAAACAATGATTCGTTGGAGAAGAAGTTTCAAAACTATTTTTATTAAACGATTGTCGCTTTAGGAAGATATGGGGAGAACGATGTTTTTGATCGTTGCCTTAGCAGAATCGCGGCACTTCCTTTTAGTCATGTAGAATATTTTTATTTCGTGTGGTTTATTGATTAGTGACTTATCTTTGGTGTTTGTCGTGCGAAATCCAGATGAATAATTCAAATATGGATAGAAATCTAATTTCAAATGATGAAATCTGTTTTCAACGTTTTCGCTTAGCAATAATTACTAATTCCTACAATCCCCTGGGGATAGAAGATTCACCCTTATCTGCTCTGGGGTTACGAGTGATTTTAGGGTGGTCAGATGTGCCTGCCAACCACCACAACGTAATTACTTCTAATACATAGTCTTAATAAGAAGGGGTGCTGAAATCATAAAAAGAGGGTGCACTGTCTCCGATTCGATTCAGATACAGTTACGGTGAAGCGAATCCTAGATGTCACTCAAGGGAAGTAACATGTGATTGGCAGGGTAGTACTCAGAAATTGTCTAGGGAAAAGAAAACAGGTAATAGCAAATTGTGACATATTCTTTCGGATAAATATTTTCATCATGTACAGGATGATTTAAGAAAGGTAGAAGTTACAGGATCAACTAGTATGGACTATACCACCGATCATTGTGACTTTCTGTCAAGCCTAAATACCTATTGAGACATATTGATCGAGGAAATATAGTTTTGTAATATGATATATGTAGGTCCTCCGATAATGACCTAGTCGTTAGAGACCTCAATTATCAATTATCCTGTTGTCCTTGAAGAGAATGATTACTGTAATGATTATGAGTATTCATAGCTTAGTGTAAATGTGCTGGCTTTGTAATCCGATGACTAAATCGAACAAAAGGCGTGGTGGATTTTTTCGAAATTACTGTGGAGCTCTGATATTCAAATACTATCTTATTATATTCAAAATATAATTATTATGTGAATGTAAGAATTACTATTTGGGGAACGTTTTGTGGAGATCTCCCTCGTTTCGGTTCTGTGAAAGGCGGGGCCAACATCTGGTGACATATAAGGGTAGAGGGCTCGTCTCACATCGCGTATGTGCTAGAATATCCTAGAGTTGGCTGACTCACATACATACATCTGTCACCACCGCAAGACGCGCAACTCATCATTACAATTTAATATTTGTTCTATCATATTGCGACCCATATTTTAATATGGCTTGAATCTTTCCGAAAACGATTGTCTTTTTTATATCCATAAACGTTCTAAAAGATAATTTAAAGTATAGATTCAGTTTTCCAGCTTTCTATATCATTGATAACAGCTCATGAAGAATGCTGTATACGTCAAAGCAAAACTGCTATAATATTTATCACAATCATATTTTGGAAGCACTTTGTATTTAGAAATTTAGCCGTATATGAAATCCTTGTTCACATCATGAAAGCTTCTTGAAGTTTTGTTTTTTTTAGAATGAATTTATGAAGCAAAAGGAATTGTAAGATCTGCAGGGTTAAGTGTATGATAATTTTTATATTTATTCATACTGTTCTTTCGACTGTAAGAGACGTAGCAATAACAATCGAGTGAAGTGTTCTTCTACGTTTTATACAATGGTTACACAAAGGTAGATTAGCTACTCAAAAATTCTTTTGCTTACGAGCTCACTTCAAAGTGCTTGCTCTTTCACTTTTCCGTTTAATCGTGAAAACGCAACACCGACCACAACAAAGGAAAAAAACTACCGCATCTGCCTATGGAACAACAAAATTAATAGTATTTATTCACACGGACTATTACATCGTTCGAATATATATATATATCAACTTTTCACTAATTTTAAACTGAATGCACATGAATATGATACAATCAGAATCAGAATTATTTTTTCATTCACTCAAATCCTAGTACCTGTCATTTAATAATAATCCTAGAGTATTTGCAGCAGGATGAGTAATTTAAAATAATAAATTGTATCGTGTTCATGTGCATTGAATTTTAAATTAGTGGCAAGTCAATGAATATATTTATTTGCTCTATTTTGTATAACACAAAATACATTAAAATTATATTCCACATTGGTTTCAATCTACAAATCAAATTGTGGACTCATTGTGGAAAAATATTGATATGGAATCATAAAAATACTACACCAAAAATTGCACGTTGAAATCCACGAATGAAAGACAATGAGTCAATGGAAATCCGTTCTTGGACGCAAGTTTGTGTGGAGAATGATAACATCGCCCTTCAGGTGAAATCTCGGTCATCATCAAATTGGCAGGATTAACTATTCTTGGTATTGCTTCTCCCATGGATTGAAATCCGATTATATACTGTGGAAGCTAGATACTAGAGATTTGGTGATACTACCCCGTATAATATAACACCTCATCCGTTTACTCACCACCCTGAGATAACTAGATATCGAAGGAGGTAGGGTCCGTACTAGTTCCATTTACAATCCATCAACATGAATCATTTAAATATGTAATACAAAAATGCACACAAATATTACAATGGAATCATATGTTTGGTCTTTCATGTGGCTTTGTATTTTCAGTTATTCTCCACCACGAAATCATGAATGATATTCTAAAATAGGATTTTGAAGGATACCCTCTTATCTTCTTCCCTAATTTTTTTCTTTACGAATTGCGTTTCAGGGTAGGTTTTATTTACTTCTGTCTGACATAAAGTGCTTCTAAGTGGATGTAACTCTGCAGCCTAATGTCGTTAGAGCTCACTGATTTTTGTGTCAATAGTAACTTGAATTTACCAACCTGTTCACCATTCAGTCAGAGCACTTCACCAATATTATTTTAAAATTTTAAATCAATTACTGTTCCAGCTGACATTTGAAATTTACATTGAGAAGTTAATATTACCTCTTCTGGATTTTGAGTGTAGGTTTACAGCACTTTCAAATATTTCACAAATGGACATCAACTTGAATATAGTTTATTATTTCATGAAAAAGTGGGAGAGCTTAATATGTGGGAGAATATTTTGCCTGCCAAATTTGCTATATTGTTTGTATTCTATATCAAATTGCTATTCCAGCACGTATTTAGTATTCACGATACGTCCTAGCATCGATGCATATGTATCTTTTATTTGCATTTGCGATGACTCTAGAGCAAATAAGATGACAAGAAAATCAATGAACCGTATTAAGGGCTCTGGTATATACATTCAAATAAGCTGGTATGACAATTGTTAACGTAAAACCGTGTTGTATGGTAAAAACAATGCTTTGCAATCAAAACTGAAAAGTTTATTGGGAGCTATTTAGATAATATGAATATGAATAAAATGATTTTTCAAACTCCCGAGCTCATTTGTAGTACATTTTACAGTGCTGCGCTATTTCTGCAATTGATTTCCAGTCTTTGACATATGAATCGTTCATTCTGACACCTGTTGTTCCATTAATCAAAGTTTGAATATGTAATTCCATCCAAACCGAATTCAATCCAATCGGAATCAATTTTTGGTTTAGTTTTTAATGTTTCTCGATTAGATTGAATGCTGCGATTTCTTATTATGTCTTGTAATGCTGAAATAACTGTGTGTACTTTTTCAGTTCTTGTACAACATTTTCCGAACGATTGGTTGGCACCTCTGAACATTTCTTCATAAAAATACAAAAACAGTTACCAGAGCTTGAAGATGCTTTTAACAAATTGGAAATGATTTCTGCAATACATGATAATGAAAAAACCAGGCTTGTAAGATTAATGAAAGAATCAGAAACCATGTTGTGACAAACCGACGAACGGAAGAATGGAACAGCAAAAAATTCACTCGTTTGTCTTTAACATCAATTAACTCACTAATCATTTCAAAAAACGTCAATCTGGTTTTTCTGAAGCCACTATTTCAAGTTAATGGAATAAACTGACTCTATGGATACTGGAAAATCAAATCTGGAGTACATTCTTATTTTCTAGGATGAGCTGTGGAGCATTCATTTTCACATCATGATATATTTAGATAGTTGATTCATTGATTTAACATTTTTAGAGGAACGCCTGAGCTAATACCTATCATGGCTAAGTTAACGCAGCGAAAGCTCAACTGTTGTAGCAGTGCAATTTACTATGAAGTTAAATTTTTGAAGTATTTCTTATGACTGATAATCAATGCAAAACTTATCAATTGCAAAAATACATATCTTTTGTGACAAATATTCACTGGAAGAAACTGATCAGCATTGGTGACTTCCAGGACTGACATAATTAAAGGGGCACAGTTCTTGTGGCAGATGCTCACTGCAAATTCTAACTTTTGTGAATTTATATTAATAAGCGTTCTTTCTTGAAATTTTTACTGGACATTTTCGAAAAGTATCCAAACCTAATTTGAAAGTTCAATAATAAAAAAAGATTATTACTATATTTTTTTCGATGCAATAACCAAATAAATAGAGTATAATTTCATGTGAATTACAAAGTCAATTGAGAATTGTGTTGTTTATCCACAGCAATTATCGCTTTGCAAAATGTTCATCGCACAATGTGAATATATTTTTAAACACAACTGAGACATGTTTATAACCCAATAAAATGCATGTTGTTCCGATTCTGCAAATGAATTTTCATCACGAATGAAGTGGCTTTAAAAATTAAATCAATAAATCAAATTGTCACAATGCATAAACAAATATAATGCTATTAAATTACTTTTAAATTCTCATGTATCATGCATGAGCACAGAGTTGCAGGCCGCACTGTTACATCACCACAAATATAAACACACGCATTTTAATATCTAAATTATGCCATTTGGGAGATAAATTATCAGCGCTGAATCGACCATCCTTCCTATTGCTAGTTTCACACGTACTTCTGAATTTAATACTCAGTCAATTTGCTCCAATATTTATTTACTATTCACCCGAATTATAATTAAACTTCCGTGCTTTATCATATTGCAATATATTCATTACTCCGATCAGCTTTTCACCAATCAAACCGAAAATTGAAGACTTGTGTTTATTTTTGGTTCGCATGCCCTGATTCTATGTTCACAACATATTGTAACAAATTTGAGTCTATAAATTAGTCATTTCGGCTTTACTGGTGCTTAGAATTATAGTAGAAATATTTTACATCAAGGAATAGAAGCGAATATATTTGTTTTCTATAAAATTGCTGATACCTTCTAGCGCTTTTTAGAAAAGCCTTGATGTTTGCGGGAAAAACGTAATGGGACAAGACCCACGGTATAAATCAGTGGCTGACTCAACGAAGATTATTATTGATTTTGGCTCAGAGAACTTACAATGCGGACTGCTAGTGGTTGAAATAAATTGTGTTATTTGAAATAAGTCAATATTGACATAAATAATTAAAGTTAAGTTATAGTGTGGTGTAATAATCTTCAATTTAAATTAGAATTATTTATTAGAAATAGTGCTAGTTATCTCATATATTATTTCAATAGATCATAAAAATAAATAGTAGTGTAAAGTAACATTTGCTCCCTAAATTAAAATAAATAACGTTACAATATGAATAATTCCCTGCTATCAATGCTGTCATCCTTCATCTACTATCATGTATGTGGAATTGAACGTTTATTTCATGTAAAGTTGTCAAATTTGTTATTTTATTAGCTATGTGATATAGTGAGATAAGTTTGAAGTTGACACAAATTTCGAATATGAGTACATTGAAACTTGAGCTCATAATATACACTCTGAATTGAACGAAGACTCTTCGCTGGTATGAAAGCTAATCATTATCAAATTATGGCCCAATTTACTTCACCCAATCAGGTAAGTGAGTTTCCATAGAGAAAAAAATACAGATATACCTCTCTAAATGAATCTGGGTTATTGGGTATTGGATGCCTAATAATTTGTTAATCAAATGGTATCCTGAGTGAGATCTCTATCTACAAATGATGTGAGTCAATAGGCAAGTTTTGAAAAAAATCTGAACCGTGTACAAGCTCAGATGCTGTCTTTGATTCAATTCATGTGTATGTAGTTTTGCTTGGATAAGATTCAACTTTCAAGCAACAATCAAACTTTGATATATACTTTCTATTCTATTGACCGCTATTCCTCTTCCATCTCAAATAATATTATCGAATCACATTTTGAAATGCGAACAGTTATTGTATCAGGCCCTAGTTAATCATTCAGCAGATTATCGTAACGCGTGGTATTGAATTGTGACAGGTCGTATTGTTATTGTAATTAGAATGATGAACTCCGCGTGATTCGGGTTTGTAAATGTGATACAGTTCCAATTTACACTCGAACAAATCCATCTACATTTCATTAGAACCTACATACACACCAAGATTAAGATTCTAATTATAAATGATCTGCATGGCAGTTGCCAGATTCATCCAAATTCAGTGCATCCAATTTACCAATTATTCCTGGTCACAATAATTGAATCAATAATCATTTTATTCCTCCTATTTCTTTTCGCATTGGTAGTAAAAATTCAATAATTGGCGTATTTTTGTTTAATAATAATAAGTACTTTCTGAGTAATACTTAAGATTTACAAATTGATCACATGGATTGGAGTTTATTCACATACTGTCTCGATAGATAATCTTGTTTAATTATAACTGAAATATATTTTACGAGTCCTCATGGAGGTGGTGAGTCCGTAGACAGTACGTTACCCCCACGTTCAAACTGTTGCATCTCCAGTTTTAAGGAAATTATCATAATTCTAGATTGAAGGTAGCGTAACGAATGGACTTATTCCAAATTACCGTAAATGCTTCTTTGAAGCTAAAAGATAAGCTTCCAGAAGTTCTGTGTCGTTCCTTCGTCTTATTGATGTCCGAGATTTCCCAAAATACAACTTGTAAATGTCTTGAATACTTCCATCCTTTATTGAGCAATTATTTCCATGAATGACCATGTAATCTTTTTGTCCTCCAATTACTTGCTCATACTTTTGTAATATCCTAAAACAAATCTGTCATTCTGAATTACTTTTATTTCGGAGTGTAACTTTTCACTGATTCTGTCAAACAAATAGAGTTCTCCTCCATTTCATGCATCAACATAAAACTCACAAGATCAAAATATTTTACTTTTTTTTTTAAATCATTTCGTGTTTATTCGAACTTTGTAAGATACTTTCTCGAAGATATGACAGGCAGATTAAGAAATTTGGACGGTTTGCAACAAATCAGGCCATGGCACAAATTGATTACGCTGTTATTTATTGCTCTTTATTACACTGTAGAAAGTTGTCAAAAATTGTTCCATCGTCAGTTGATTTATGGCAACAGGGTGGATTACCGGATAGGTACAACAGGGCTTGAGATCTCGCTGTAGATGCAATATATCTCTGTTTGAAAGACAACAATATTGAAGGGGAGAAGTTTTCCAAATAACAATACTCATAGTGATATTAATATCTCAATTCCTGTAACCGAAGATCCTCAAAGGATACTGAGTAGAGCTGTTCATCACCATATGAAATGCGATTAATTCATGATCTGCCAGAGTAAACCAATAGAGAGCTGTTTTTCGAGAAGCCCTCGCATTGCCAACTAGTCTTCATTAGTGTTTGGTGAATTATTCCGTTCACAATAATCATCCCGCTTGCAAAAAAAATTTCCTGGTTTCAAAAGCATCAATGTACGCAAATACCAAGTCCTTATCTTATATTGGCTACTTTATTTATACTTATCAGTACATCCTATATTAAAGGAATATTTCTCTCCTGTACTTCAGTCTTAGTAAATCTTTTCCTGCTTTCGGCTAATCCGTAAGGTGAAACTCGGATCTCAGAAGAAAAACGACTTCAGATTCAAACCCTGGAAGAATTATCTGATTTCAAATGTCATCGACGTTTCTGATAATTGCGAAGCAATTACGATAGCCGGAATAAATGGCAAACGGTAAAAAATTTACGTTAGCTTATCTGCATCGTAATTGGAAGATGTGAATTGATCTAACCTCATCAGATGATTCACAGAGATTATTATTCACCCAAAATTTTTTATATATCTCATCCACAATAACTTAGTTATAGTGCATATAAATTATTAATATTTATAGCAAAATATTCAGGCAATTTCAAGATTCTTTTGTTGAAACATTTTTCTTCTGCATAAAAGTTTTCTCCTCTTTCTCGATAAATACATTACAATAATATATTTCGCTATAAATTCCACCAATAGTGACATTATCGTTTGTGGAGTATTGAACATTTTAATATAAGACTCCCTTCGAGATGTCGGTAATCTCAACTTGAAATAATTTTGTACTGCCTGGAAGTTATTAGATGAATTGATATTTCATCAAGCAATATCAATTCAATTAAAATATTATCCCAAGAATAGAAGGCAATATTCAATTGTTATCCAAAAATACTCTTACATATTAGAACAATATCTTGTAGCTATAGAATTCTGCACAAACGTAAAAATCTGTTTCCATTTTAGATTTTTTTCTAAGGGTTGGTATTCAGCAGGCAATCACACGCAGTCCTACGCTCCTTTGTACGTATGAGTGTATGTTTGCGACAGTGTTGGCAAGGTGTTGGTATAAAACAACTGTTTATACATTCCCATTTTACCAATTCAGCCGATTTGGTGTGCAAACGGTTCGGGCGTTCCTAGTGCGGTATGCGGCGGTCGCCTCTTGCGCAACGGGATTGATTAGGTTTAAGGGTTACTCCCAGAATCGTGAAAAAGTTTCCTTTTAATTATAATTTTTCAATTATACAATACCAAATTCCAAAGTAACAAACATTCAGATTTCTCCTGTTTATCATTTGCAGCTTTAAAATGTATTTCCTGCAAGAATCTCAGTTATAAACTTAGACAAAATTATTCATTTATATTCTATATCAAACAAAATAAACATTTCACTCAGTACTAGCATTAATATTCATACAGCATTAAAGTAAAATTTTCCATTCAATGGAAATCATGTATAAATGAGCGAAATATTAAGGATTCTTCCTATGAGGCTCTTCGAATTGATTTGAATATTCTTGTTATTATAAACCAGATCATCGAACGACCTTACTGCTCCATTTCAAAATTACTGTATGAAAATAACAAGAGGTCGCTATAACAAACTACATTGGAGAATTATTTAACAGACTCATTGGATCTTCTCATCTCAAGGGATCTCAAGGATCATATGTAAAGAAATCTGACGTGAACATCACGTGACTTACTTGTACATCATTGGATATATATAATCAAACACAACATCTTATCATTTCACGGCTAGTCGGTTGCAATGGAAACAGTATGTCATCATTCCTAAATACTGATTTCCAGGATTCTATGGCTATCAGTTCTGAATTTATGCGCAAAATTCCAAGATCGTCAAGTATAGTGCACTTTCGACGCAGTCGATCTAAAGGAAAATAGGATATGAGCATCTAGACAGTACTATCTTGAATACTGTATTCTAATATTCTACGTTCAATCGATTCGGATTTATGTGGAAAATTAAAAAATGTTTCGAGTAAACTGCCTTTCCGGCTTAGCCGATCACAAAGTGCCTAATACAAAATCTCAATGTTCTGCGACTGATTATTTTAAATTTATGAGAAAAATTCGAAAAGTCTGTAATACGAAGTGCACTTCCGGCTTAGTCGATTGGGACGAAAATAGGAGATGATTATTTGAATGCTACAGCAATTTCAAATACTGAATTCCAATATCCTATGGCTAATCATTATAGATTTATGCGGAGAATTCAAAAAAAGTATTAGGTAAAGTGCACTTCCAGTACAGACGATTGCAACCATAATGCGAGGTGCACATCAAGATCCTAGATCCTATACCAGTCTTTTATACAAAATTTCAGCATTATAGGCTATGTGCATGAAGTCTACTAGCGCCTCTAGCGGGCAATGGAGAACGATTGAACTCCATTTTATCATTGTTTCATACCTATAATTTTTTAAATGTACTAATATTATTTAATTCAGCTGTGTGCGTGAAATATAACTTGCATAGCATAAAAGGTACGTTGAAATTATTTATTTTGAGTATTTTTTTCTTCAATTATAACGTACCTATTATAGAGAAAACGTCTTAATTCGCCCAAATTGACAGGATAACCTCAAATTATGACGTCGATGATCTTGCAGATCGGGTTTGTATTTATCAAACACTGTATCCCTTTTACCGAGGGAGCACTGAAGAAAAGCGTGAAATTAGTTTTGCCATATTAAACATGTTGAAGAATATGTTGCTGACAATATTGACAACAAAATTATTGCGATGTGCACCTGACAAACTTCTATCACTTAAACATCTTACAAATTAGAGATAGAGGTAAATTCATGAATCCCAAATCGATGATGAATATTTCTAATTTCACAATTGAATTACAAACAAATTTGTTATATAGATTAATAATGAAAGACAGACAATACTCGATTTACCGCTTTGATTCACTTCACTTGTTTTTTTTTATGTTATAACTGGGTACATGAAATCTATGAAACTATATTTCACTTGAATCATCCTTAACACAACAGCCTGAAACAGAACAAACGTTTTCCCATGTTTTATATGCAATTATTATCACATTTATACTACAATGCTCAATGACAGCTCATTGACGTATTCTGAGAAATGGAGTTCAATGGTTACAATGGTGCTCACCATGAGCGCTCGCATCGATATTTGTTCAAACTCCGCCCCCTTGCACATAGCCTATACGTTTGACGAATTCTGAGATTTGGGAATTACGCACATACACACATACATACGTACTTACGTACCGACATCAAGCCAAAAATAGTCAAAATGGATTCAGGGATGCTCAAAACGGATATATCCCTCAAAATCTCGCTATGTGAGTTTTGTCCGTTTCACAATATTTCCTTGTAGTTTTAAACCGTCAGATAGTTGTAGATTTCAGTGCCTCATTTTGTTTTTCATGCCTACAAGAGGTTTGATAAGTATGTATATTTGGAGTTCAATAAAGCTGAAATTAAAGATGGACCGTGTGACCAACATAATGAAAATTAATTTCAAATTTGTATGAAAAAGCATGTTCTGATCCAATTTTGTCGCTTTTGTCATGCTTACGAAATTAAATTTAGGGAAAAATATTTTGACATTCAAAATGTCAAACAAAATTGAAAAATTGACAACAGATTATCATTGCCTACCTTATCATTTCAATTAAACTGATTGTTTTATACCGCAAATTCTGAATGTCTGTTATACCCATAAACTGCACTTCCGGCTTCGCCGATTAATACAAAAATAGTAGATGACTATTTTGACGCTACAGCAAGTTTAAACACTAAATTTCAATCTACTATGGCTGATAATTCTAGATTTATGGAAAAAATTGAAAAAAAGTTTCGAATAAAGTGCACTTTTGGCTTGGCCGATTTATACAAAAATAGCAGATGACCATTCTGATACAACAACAAGTTAAAATACTGAATTTCAACATCCTACGGTTGATTATTCTGGATTTATTAGAAAAATTCGAAAAAAGTTCCAAGTAAAGTGCACTTCTGGTACAGACGATTGAAACCATAATGCGAGGTGCACAACTAGACCCTATACCAGTCTTAAATACAAAATTATAACATTGTACGTTCAACCAGTTTTGAGATTTGCGAGTTACTAACGAACGCACGAACGCACATACGTACCGACATCAAGTCGAAAATATTAAAAATGGATTCAGGGATAGATGAATTTTGTTGGTTCTACAATACTTCCTTGTACTTAGTTCAAGTAAGTAAAAATGTATATGCTTCAAAATTCCATTTGTCTCAAGATATCAAAATTTGTTAATAGACATGCAAAAAATCAACATTAGCAAATACAATCCTATCTCATTGTTTTATCATACACACAATTCAACAATCAGTTAGTTATTGAACTATGTCTAACTCCTCTATCAAAACATGTTTTTTGCTTCATCCACAATCAAAGCTATTCCATCCCTGGTCGGAATTTGTCGTCGGCTCTTCGTGGATACATATGTCGTCGGTTATCGGCAAGCGTCTCCAGCGTCTGTGCCAACCGCTAATATCCTTACATCTGTAGCCCGACGGCAAGGCGACGACACCATCCACACATTCTAGCATCCTGGCGCCTGTTATCTGCCTTGTCACGTGTTTACACCCCAACTGTCCACTGACCAAAGTGACCAGTGTCCGGTTCACACGTACCGTACGACCAACCGTAAAAGCGTGTGCATGCTGAGAAAATATTGGTAAACATAGATTCTGTTATCTATTGCCTAGTCCTTGTCCAAGTCGCCTGTACGGGAGATTGTTAAGATATTTTCTTGACACACCAACCACAGAAGTCCTTAAACGAATATAAGTACGATTTTCTACCTTCAATTGAATCAAAGACTGCATGAAAACTCAAGTATTTGATCTGTATTCATCAATATAACAAAATAATTGATACAATATTTCGAAATAAAACGATATCATTAAGCTTAGTACTTTTATCGGTTTACATTATACACCAATATCTCTTGAAACCATTTTTCTTGGGAGTACTTACTGGATCTTTAATATTCGTTCTCAAGATTGCAATCTAAAATTTTTGTTTAGAGGACCATGTTAAGTTTGGGAATTTCTGCCGAGGTGATCAGTATTTTCACATGGATTCGAAACGCGCAGTTGATGTTGTTGAAGACTTTGTGGCTTAGTGATAGGATTATTTAGGCAAAGCTATCGAGGAATTTATCTGTGAACACCCTTAGTTCTATGCATCACGTTCATTCATCTGGATTAAGTTAAATGAGTCATGTTATTCCTATTGTACCTATTGTTCCTATCCAAAACATTAACACATTTAATTCCAATAAAATGAGATCTCATTCAAATAAAAGAATAACTCGAATGCGGATTTTCTCTGCTTTTGTATGAAAAAATTACGGGGATTTTTAGCAAAATATTATTAACATAGGAATAAAACGACACAAAGAAGTTAAGCTGTAGCTCCCCATACTTTCACCAAATTTTAATTAAAAATCATAATTAAATTATTTAATCAAATAATTCGCAGACCTTAGCTCAAATCACAAGAGGATATATTTCCCTTATGTACTAATCCAGTATTTTTCGTAAAAATCATTATTGTAATGCCAACCATTTCATTTGCCCTTTTGGGTAAGCAATTTCAATATCTTGACTGCAATATAATGCGAATCGATAATGTAACTTCCGTTGCATCGCATTTTCAAATCAAATTTTTGTAATAGCCTGCGTAAGAACTTTGGTATCCATCAATGTTCACCATTATTTCATGATGCAAAAAAGTTGATTAAATTCAAATAACAAGAATCCATACCTGCACGGTTATTAATTGGAAAGGATTCTATTTACATCATGTGGATTATATTGAGTTGATACTGAAATGTTGGAATAATGTCTACTAATATACCTATATCGGATTTATCAATTTCGATGATAATGAATATAGTTCAAAATATTATAATATGAGTATTCATAGTTCAGTGCATGTATGCTGGTTTTAGAATTCGGAGGTGGGGGGTCGAACCCAGATTCAGACAAGCAGCAAAAATCAAGACTACCTGTGGTGTGACGACTGGTAACCGCGCCTCACGGCCTAAGCGATCTACAATTGTGTACTAAAACAGTATATAAAGTAATAAAAGACGTGATTGATATATTTTTCCATAATGAATAAAGAGCTTAATGAGGAAATAATATTGGAATGCTTCTGATTTAAATCAGGTGTCAAGTTTGTAAACAGTTCCGGTATCTTCAACTTTGTAAGATTTTTAGGAAATGATGTATGAATTAAGTACTTAAGTGATTGCAAAGAACATCTTAATGCTTGCAAAACAAAAGGCAGTGAAGTATTTTTACGATGGTCTTGAGTCCCGCTAATAAAATTGATGTAGTTATAAGGCATCCTGAGTCTCGTAGCAAGTCTATCAAAGCGCAATCTGCAACCTATAAACTTGAAACGTATTCAAAAAATACCATAAAATTTAATAGTGTCGAATTCCTAGTGTGGTTGGGTGGCTTCATGCTTGTGGCTGGCCTCGCTATTTATATTATGGCTGTAAAATCGCTAGCACTCGACATTTATATTGTACAAGAACGTCGCGACTCGGATGTTGAGAAAATACAATAAAGGGTATTCATTGTTCCTGGAACGATTCACCACTGACTTACTTTTGTGACACTTACATTCCACGAAAGCCTATATCTACAAGAATGCTGCATCCACTTTTGAATTATTCCTAGTAGCTCTTTCTTATAGAACTGAAGATCAAATAGAAGAAGTTACATATTAAAGTTCAACTAACAACAAATTTAATTTAATTTATGAATAATTCTGTTGAATCTCATCTGGATATATCTAGAGAGAAGGCCATTAGAGACGAACGAAATTGCGTGAACTTGATGACATCCAACGTCATAGCTCATCAGCATCAAGATTTTCGATGGTCTTGCTTCTGTTCAAGTCATGCTTGAAATAGCACATTCAGATGTTTAAATCAGTTGATTTCAAATTAGTACTCTGATCACTTGCGCGATTCTATTTTTGAAATTAGAGGTCAAGATGGTGAAAATAGGAAGAGTGGATTGAAATGTTGCACAGGTCTCATACGTCAAGTGTTGAACTTGAAATTTTTCATCATCTTTTCTCTGAAAAAAATGATGAGATAATATTTAAAAAGTGAGTATAGAGAGCAAAACTAGCTCATATACAAATTCAAAATAAAAAACATCTGAGGCTTGCTTTACTGTACTGGAGAGTCCTAATAAGGACAAAACACGTCTCTACAGTTGCTGTCCCATTCAGGACAATAGTGTAAAAACCGAACCCTGAATTTGTAATTTTGTAAGGGTTTGATTTCCAATAATTCATAAAATACTATCCTATGGACAATTTTCGAAGGTCACTTAAGGGTGTCCTGCTGTATTATGGTAGATAGCACTGCTGCACCCACTTTTCATTAGCTTTGCGACCAACATTTGAGATATAACGCGATCCGAAGAATGACCATTTAATAAATCATATTCAACAGAATATATTCATCTCCTTGACCTATAGGATTTGTGGCAGCTGGTTCAAAAAATACAATTTGTGTAGTATATACAATATTTAATGTATCACTAGTTTCTTTCACTCGACTTTACGTGACCCAAAAAAAATCGCTAATTCAGAGTACTGATATTTGAATCAACTGGATATTGAAATTTTCAACAACCTTCTCCAAAGAAACTCAGTTAATAATAATCCTCTGAGCTCTTCAAAATATCAAACAACTAAACTTGTGAAATAATCGTCTTTACCTCAAAATATTCAGAAAGAGCTTATTCCTCAAGATCCTGTCATTTCCAAATTTTATGGTCTTCCGAAAATTCATAAAAAAGATGTTCCTTTAAGACCTATTGTTAATTCAATAGGTTCAATAACAAATGGATTAGCCAAATATTTGGATGGTTTGTTGAATCCGTTGATTGGTCATACTTCATCATATGTTAAGGATTCTCGACATTTTGTGGATTTGATTAGTGATGGCATTAACAGATAATGATCTACTTGTCAGTTCTGACGTTTCATCTTTATTCACAAAAGTACCTATCATCGATACTTTGAAATTATCAGAAGATCATTTTTCATCTGATATTATCAAGCTTTTCAAACATTGTTTGACTTCTTGTTTCTTTATCTTCAATGGTAATTTTCACAAGCAAATCGATAGTGTTGCCATGAGTTCTCCTATTTCTCCGTCTATTGCCAATTTTTACATGGAGAGACCCACTGTTTGGCTACGTTATGTTGATGATGTTTTCGCTGTTTGGCCTCATGGTGGAGATGAATTGAATGTTTTCTTGAATCATCTGAACATGCAACATTAAAATATAAAATTCAATATTGAGGTTGAAGAAAATAACTGTCTTCCTTTTCTGGACGTTCACCTGGAGGAACAAGATAATGGTAAACTCATCCATTCAGTATATAGAAAGCCGACTCATACCAACCAATATTTACATGAGTCCTCCAATCACCATCCAGCTCAAGAATTTTGCACCATCAAAACTTTATATCAGAGAGCCTCTACTTTATGTCATCCAAGTAAACTGTCTGATGAAATCAATTTTTCTGATGATGTTTCCTCAAAGAACGGTTATAATAAGACACAGATCTAGAGATCACATAGACACAAAAATTCTATTAGTCCTGTTCAAATGATAAAAAAATATTTATTACGTTGCCTTACGTAGCTACTATAACTGATAAAATTGGAAGACTTTTACATAAATATGACATAAAAACATCTTACAGTTCCAATTTGAAAATTAGAAATCTTATTGGTGCTGTTAAACGACAGATTTCCTCTACAGTATCCAGGAATATACAAGATTCCCTGCCAATGTGGCAAAGTATATATTGGACAAACCAAGAGGACTGCGAAAACAAGACTGAAAGAGCATTCTCGTCATATAAGATTGAACCACCCAGAAATGTCTGCGGTAGCTGAGCATGCCATTCAAGAATTACATGGCATTGACTTCAAGAATACGAAGCTCCTGGCTAAAGAGACCAATTGGTTCAAGAGGCTAATGAGAGAAGCAATGGAAATAAAAAAAAACACCTAATAATTTGAATTTGAATACTGGTTATGAATTAAATCGATCGTGGTTCCCAGTCATTTGTTCATAATTTCAAGTTATTTTTATCTATGAATCTACTTGCAAGAGTTACTTCAACACCACCTCCTGAAGATCTGTGGATGGTTCAGTTATGTGCCAAACCAAAAAAAAGTAGAGCCAGATTGACCTAGAACCACAAGGAGTTGACTATTTCCCTATTAAGACCTTCATTTTGATCTCCTGAAGGCCCGTGGACATTGAATCATATGCTAAACCACAGGCAAGGCTCTACGATCCTAGGAGTTAATATTTTATCCAGTCACCTTTTGTTTTTTTGTTGTCTTGACAATTTTCGTTTATTTTTTTATTATACTTTCACACTTGAGAAAGACAGCACTTTGCTGTTGAAACGTTGTGTTTCTAACCATTTTTATATACAGAACTTTTCCAAATGAAACATATTTATTCAAAAATGAGTTCTGAAAAGTTTT
This sequence comes from Dromius quadrimaculatus, assembly GCA_963989225.1. NCBI lineage: Eukaryota > Metazoa > Arthropoda > Insecta > Coleoptera > Carabidae > Dromius > Dromius quadrimaculatus. The sequence continues at coordinate 5,226,787 of OZ022336.1, read as the reverse complement.
TCCCTTCATTATTTACAAAAATCATTCATGAACTATAGTTTTTCAAAAATTACATGTTATGTATGTTCAACGAGGATTGGAACCATATCTGAACAGCAATTGTTTTTAGTGACATATTTCTTCTGTTGATGTAATGTTCTTCTGTAGTATACTGTATATCACAATAAAATTATTTTCTAGGTGAAACTCGAGCACACCGCCAAATTTTGCAAAAATCCTTTATCAAGGCGGTGAAGTTTAGCTGTAACTCTGACTTTGTGTATTTGCCGTGCAATCATTTATCACGTGAATAGTTGACAAAGCCCTACGAGGTGCACAAAAATACGCGCTTTGTCTTTCCGCTGCAGCTGCATTGTCGCAAACTCCCTCTCGAAAACAATTCCACAATTCGCCACTCGCTCATCCGACCTAAAAATACGTGAAATAACGCACATTGTTCATATATTGTTTACATGCTTCCAAATGTGCCACTTTTATTCATGAATTATACACTCAATTTGTTATACTTTCAGTCTTTTGTCTATTTTCAATTATGTCACTGGACTCGCAAATTTACCCACTGAATAATGTTTACCTCAAAACCTACGAATTGTTATATGCCTGTTCTACGAATCTATTGCAATTAGTTATCACAATAATTGAAGTGGTGATTTAAGATGCTAATGTATAACCTACTTCAAACTTCAAAATGGTTTTTAAGATCCACTAGATTTTCCACTAAAAACAAACAATAAGAGCGCTTGATTACGTGGATCTTGAACTAGACAAATGAGTTCATAGTTTCAATATCTTTCAGCTCTCATATTCAACCGAAAATAATAGTAATTGATAAAAGCAAAATTACACTATTTTTTTGTTTTGATAAGTGCAAAATTGCATCTTGAATTATAAGAAGTGTAAATGGAAATGAAAATGGATTGAAGTGTATAAGTGAATCGAAGAGGAAGATTGTTGTTAGGTAAATCATATTTATTGGTTTAAATTCTATATATTTGGGTGCAAGCCTCACGGGGATGTCCACAGGGAGGAGTCCTTTCTCCACTCCTGTGGTGCCTAGTGGTGGATGAGCTCCTACAATGACTGAACGAGGCAGGATACACAACAATCAGCTACGCGAACGATGTGACTATACTAGTAACAGGGAAATTTCAGGAAACCGTATCGGAAATGATGCAGGGAGCTTCAAATTGTTGAAAAATGGTGCGACAAGGAAAAATTGTCAGGTCATCCTACAAAGACCACATTCATACCATTCGAAAGAAAACGGAATCTAACCGGACTAAAACAGTTACATCTGTATAACAAAGAAATCCCATTGGGAGAAGAAATCGAATATCTGGAAGTAATCCTGGATAGAAGACTAAATTCAAACCACACGTGGATAAAGCTACACATAAAGCCAAGATCCTTATGGGCCTGCAGGCGAATGTTTTGAAAAAACTGGTGTCTATCAACAGCAATGACCCACTAGATTTACCAATCGGTTGGACTCAGGACAAATGCGACAGTATTTCAAGCCGAACTGTACGCGATCGCGATCAGTGTACACTACCACTGGAGAGGAACTATAACAATAGTTACAGATAGCCAAGTCGTTTTAAAAGCATTAGAGTCTTCAGAAATAAGATCTGGACTTGTCTTAGATTGTATTCATAGACTCAATACCCTTGAGGCAAGAAATAAATTGAAGTTAATATGGGTACCCGGACATTCAGAGATTAAAGGAAGCCAGGTAGCCGACCGCCTAGCCAAGGACGGGACAAATCTGCCCTTAATCGGGCCAAAACCTGATTGCAGAATTTCTATGGAAAGAGTCAAACAGGAAATAAAAACAATGCTGCAGCAATGGCACAAAATCTACTGGATACAATCACCAGGGCAGACACCAGCAAGGCTCTTCCTGGATGAACCATCCAAGAAGAGGACAGACAGCCTACTCACCATGAGTAGACATAATGTCAGACAAATAACAGGACTAATAACGGGACACTGTGCAATGAATAAACACCTACATACTTTGGGATTGAAACAAGAACCAATATGCAGAGGTTGTGGAGAAGAGAAGGAAACTCCTGAACACGTAATACGTCACTGCGAGGCGTTCATTGCCAGCAGACATAGTCTTCTTGGAGCGGAAAACTGCCCTCGAAGAACTTAAAAGAGTTAAATCTGAAGAAAATCCTAGACAGACAAGACTCCTATCAGAGGAGTAAAATACAGAGGGTACAATAGGCCAAAAGGTCGCAGTACAGGGACCTATGAGATACTATCTCATGTGAAATAATAATAATATATTTATTGATATTTTTAACGTTTCGACTCTCTATCCGAAAGTCTTCATCAGAAACTGATTCAAAGAGGAACAAGGCAAGTATCTAGATATTTAAAAATACACAGAATACTGGATGTGAAAATGTGGACTCAACATTTAGTGCAGAAAGGACAAAATTGCTCAGGCATTCACTCAAGGTCTGAGGAAAACAAACGTGAAACAACCTCAAACAGGGGAATCAATAATATGAGTCTTAACAATTATCATAGTGAAAAAAGATATACTTAATATAGCACACAAGGACAATGTCCCGTTTTTGCAAACGCACACAGTTCCAAGGTCCACAAATTTTACCAAAAGAACTGAGTTTCAATGGTGTACAAGAATGTTACAAAAATAAATATCAAGACAAATATTGTACGAAACAGGTATGTGTTTTACAAAGGAAATAGAAATAGGAACTGTAATAGACATACCTGTACGTATAGACGAGCTTGCATGAATAGGATTATGAATATGAATGAAGCAAAAGATGTGTGTTCGGATAGAGGTACCTGGCGAAGAATGATTTATGATTGAATATTGAATTGGCTTCATGTCAACAATTTATATTTATGTATTCAGTTCTCTTACAAATTCATAATTAGCTGGATAACAACTTTTATTGCTTCTCGTTTAAAAGAATCTGAATAACTTGTTGGATAAAAGTTAATGTATCCGCAACATTTTTCAACATTTTAATATAACATGAGTACATACAATGCAAGTGCTCATTATTACTCTTTCCCAATGACAATTAAAAGTTTTCATAAATCCGTTTCGGTTTTATAACAGAAATAATTAAAAGATATAAATGAGGTTTTACAGTTTCAGTGCTGTAAATCTAAAAACTTTAAAACAAATTTGTGGCTTGAATGTGAATGGTAACCTAGTTCAGAGTGGTATTAACGTTTCTAGAAAAGTTTTTTGATTTTTATGTAAATTTTAGAATAATCATGTCTGTAAGAATGTTGAAATGTTCGATTACTCCCTGATATAAATATATTGTTGACGTTCTGCTAATAGAAATACTTCCGGGCTCGGATTTGAATCTATATGCTAATATTCTTTCATACTTCACATTGTGTAACACATATGTGACACCTTATTTATTTTGTTTCATGAACTTTTCATTTTATTTCCACCGTATTTTTGCTTTTGATCCCAATGTCCGAGAGCAGTGTACACAATTCCAATGTTACATAAAATATTCACAAATTCGGTATTTTAGAGCAAGGTTATTCAAAATACAAAAGCCCAAAACACAACTCTCATTAAATTGAATTAGAATAATAACTTTTTTGAACTTGTGTGTATGATTTAGGCAGATCAAATATTGTATTTGGTTATTTTTTTGAAACATCAGGATTTGATTTTTACGTGAAGTTTACATCATTCCGATAGTATTCCTCAGTCTTCATTCCACTTTCAAGTAACCTGAATATTTCCACAGTATCAATACAACAACCAGACATAAGCATTGACTCTAACCATTGATTTATCAAGAAAAATGACCTTCACAAAAACTAAGAGTACCTGTGGCTTGACGACTGGTTATCGCACCCCATGGCTGAAGAAATATCAATTAATCCACTAAGTACACTATAAGTGTCTGCCACACCTGTATCGGGTTAAAGGCGTAATTCAATAGATGGAATATGAAATCAACCACATTTTAATGATTCTGACTACTAAATGGTTGAAGCTAATAGCCATTACCATTGCAAATTCTGAAACTGCTAATGATGTTAGATATTTTTGCTCATCAATGTAAATAGTACTTCGTCTTGCTTGGAGTGAACAAATGAATCAATGATTACTAATTCATTCATACGAACTATTGACTTTATAGTTGGTGTAAACAAATGAGTGAATTACATTCCATCAAATTTCGAATCAAACATATGTATACGAGTCACGAAGAGAGGAAAAAAAATCAACAAAAAATATATAGGAAATAACTGTTGTCTGTTTCTTTCGCTGGAACAACTAGTGGAACGAGGCTCGTATAATACACTGGATAATAATACAACAAAACATCCGTAGATTATGATTAAATCTCCGCAAGACCTCTGCTCTGTGAATCATTTTTATTATAACAGGCAAATGAATCCGAACCCAATTGAAATATAAAAATGTTTTTGTTCACTGAGAGATATTTCCTCATGAAATTATATGAGACAACTTATCTTTATGACTGTGGCATTGCCAGGTACTCAAGACTTATCAACAAAATATTAATCCGCCCTAGATATCTTTTTCCTTGAATACTGTGGAAAAGACTGAAAATACAGCAATATGCAATACCGATTCGTAGGTCTTCAGGGATAAAAGCTTGAATCTCGCAATCTACAAGGACAACTTTTCTTTGTACAATCACGAGAAGGTTTCTTTTTCAAATAAACATTGATGACAAAATAAGTTTTGTAACAAGTTGGGAGTAGTTACAAACCGCAAAACCAAAATTTGATTGATCTGATGAACCGTTTTGGTTTATTCTTGGGGTTTTCATCTTTTTTTTGCGCGATTCAATTTCATAATTACATTTTGCTTGCTCTTGGATATTGTTAGGCTTCACTTTATTAGTTCCAGATAATCATTGCTTATTTTTTTACTAGTTCTCAATCTTCTTGATTTGGGCTTCATTTCTATTTAAAATTGAATTGTCGCGTGTTTTTTGTTTACATTTATTTGTTGCTACTTCGGTATATTTGTTCATAGTTACTGCGGCTGAGTTGCACGGGCTGTGGGCAGTACTGCCATTTTTTTCTCACCTATTTCTTTGCTTCATATCAATTCTTCTTTCAAATTCAGTCGGCGATACTCGACCTAGAATCAAGTTAGTAGTCAGCTTCTAATTTGATTTAGAAGCTAGAAGATCCCAACGCCAGGCGAATGAGTCCGTCATGATCTTCGAGATCGCTAGTTAAATGATTCGGTTTCTTGTTATTAACAGACTTTCATCGGGTGCTATTTGAATAATAAGGCGCCCCGTGGTCTACTCGAGAGCTTTGCTCTCCTAATTTTTGAGGCGTGAACCTTTTTTTTGTGTAGCTTCAATTTTTTCGACGCAACGTCCTTTTTCGTCCTAATAACAATATTTTCTTTACTATATCAAATACGCTATGTACATTCTTGTGAACTGGGTGAATCGATCTTCAAGTTTTTTTTTTGTACTTTCGCTTGAGGTAACGATTTGGCCAGCTAACTCTTACTGGAGTTTGCACTGGGACGCGAATCGCTGCCGCTTTTTACCTCATATTTAAATTACCTCAATGCACCATTTGGATGCAGATCTGCATCATTTGAATTTTTTTTAATAATAATATTGTCAATTGATTAGAAAACACTATTCTGTCAAAATAAGAAGTCAATGAATGTTTCATTATTTTCCAATCCCAGCTCATATCTGGATGTTTGAAAAGATAATAAGATTTTGGAATTGTCTCTGAACTAATATCTCCAAGAATTTGGATCGTATATAAAAAAGTATCCATTCATTATACAATAAATGAATGTCGAGCTCCACAATTGAAATATTAAAGTAGTACAAATTGCTTGAAGCCCTAGTGTTGAAATTATACTCATAAGACACAACAACAAGAATATAATGTCATCTACACATTGTGAATGGAATGACACAATGCATACTCATACCACAAGGAACAACGACAGAACGACGACAGGTATGTTCTGGATGCAATCACCACAACAATACGAAATTTAATGTTGCTTGATACGCCATTAGACTAGAATGAACAGAGAGGAAAGATATAATGTGTAATAGTTGCCACATTTTACTTCGATTTCAGTTATTTAGATCGTGAACATTACAACGTAATGGTTTGGTTACCCAATCGAATGTAGAGAATGCATAGAATATGCATCAAATGATATACGTTTTTGATTACATCTAGCAGCGATAATTTTCCGTGAATATGTTCTGCAATTATGCAATTACTTTTCATTTCGCTTTGGAGTTCGATAATACAGCATTCTATAAATAATATGTTATACCATAATTCTTGTATTACATATGGATTCTAAGAAACTCGTGTTCGAACATGGAAGTGAAGTTACGCATTCCGTTCAAGATTAAGTCTTATGCACATGATTTAAAGTGAATACAAAACTTAGTGTACATTTCTTCGTATACGTTGGAAGGTGTGATACATGTCTAGCAGATACTATTTTAGTACACTTTGGTGAATTCGATGATATTCATAAGTGTGGTCAAAAATTGTCTTAACTTTTGTGGAGAGTACGCCACAGACTATATTTTAATTCAGTGGAAAACATACAGTCTTTTATTCGAAGAAGGTATACAAAAATTACAAAATCAGCACATGAGAATCACAGCAATATTCCGGTTGTCAGAACTCAAGAAAACAATGTGCATGAAAAAATTTTGACGCCATCATTTTATTTACTTTGATGCTTTCCCAATTTTCATCGCGGAAAACTCATTTTTTTGTTTGTGTAAAACGAGAAACAGCAATAGATTGTCTTTGAATTAATGGAAAAAGGAAACCAAAATATGAACAATTATTTTCACTGTGATTTCTTTGGAGATTAAATGTCAATGTTGTTTAATGTTCTCTTTGAGTTCCCATTAAAGTTCAAATAAATCATAGAGTCGACTAAACAACAATTTCTGGATTTGCTGAAGTATTTGCAGTGTGGTGTTGCTTCGTGAGCTTTACACTGTCTCTAATTTTCGCATCAGCACTTTTCACTCGACATCGTGGCATTAAATATAAATCCACCGGATTACAGTGATGTTATGTTTGCCCTGACGTACCTGCAAATGAAATTGAGAACGATTAAACTGTATGAGTTTCTGCAAATTGTTTCAATTTCATAGATATATATATATATATATATATATATATATATATATATATATATATATATATATATATATATATATATATATATATATATATATATATACATGAATTCTTGGAAGACAGTGTCTGAATAATATGTGATCATGGATCAATAACCATATTCCTGTTTGATGCATGTAAACAAGAACTTCTATTACCGAAGAAATCAATTTGTAATTTATGAATAATTTATTATTTGAAGTCCAAGGAAAAGTACATTCATTGATAATTGTGCCAATGGTTGTAAGAATGACATAGCTCTATTGTGTCTTTCGTTTCTGTAGAACATATAAATTCGTCAATTGTGCCATTTATCGAAAAGTTTCATTTTCATCAGGGGAATGTGGAATGTCTTTGTTTTCATTTTGGGAGTTTTAATCAGAGAGGATAGAAACATAGAAGCAATCTTCTAATATGAACGTTGAACAGCGAAACGTCGCATCCCTGGAGACAGTGGAACGGCTGTTACCAGTTCCCAACAAAAGTGAAATCATTATTGGTGCAAATGAATAGACGTTTCCAGAACGACATCATTCATAAATTCTTTTTCACAGCATTATCGTGTATCGTTACATCAAGTATCATTGGAAAGCCAGGGTTGTTGATGTGAATTCATGTGCAAAATAGGAATTTACAACAGTGTTTCATGCAAAGCAGCAATTAAAGATCAAAATATTTGGAGCATCATTGAATTTCGCGTAGCGAAATAGTTAATTTGTATACTAATTAGATTTGAAGTTCTCTTACTTTTGTGATTCATTAAGAATAAGAAAATAGTAGAAACAAATTGAAAGGAATTGAAGAGACCTGGCTGTTCTTCTCTTCAACGCTCTAATTACATTTCATTGTAGACTTTGTCACATTCATAGTTCTCTATTGCACAAAGAATAACATGTATATGGTTTAGACTGTGACGTTTATGAGAAACCGATGTGAGGTCCTTTAATCCCAACTAAAATAGTTCTTAGTGCTTTGTTTTTTGTGAAATATCGAATAAAATTATAAGGATTAGGCTGCTTTACAACTTGCAGCAATATGACCATGATGGAGATTTAGTTCCATTAATGAAATTCAAGACAAATTGATTGATAACAGAGATATAATTGTGGCCATCTATCGGTTAATGTGTAACTATCCTCATATTTATTTGCGTCCAGAACGGATGGAAATATCCTCTGGAAATTGCTCACACGTCATACATATCTTTCAACCTCAACTAGAGTACAGATCAAAAGGAAATTATTGCCTCACGCTCTTGCCCGATATTTTTCATGAGGAGGGTTATAATTTACCTAATTTTGAGGTAACTGAATAACGATGAATGTTCTAATATATTAATATGCAATAAGGTGTGGGTGGTACAGAGCTTCATAACGGTGCATTAGTCTCATTTGATTATGTAAATTTGAATACTTTAGTTTGATGTTGCTTTTAACAGCACTAATAGAAACAACTTGAAATATGCAATTAAGAGATATTTTGCCGAGAAAAGAAACAAGATTTTTTTTATATTCTCTTCAATCAAAAGTCAGATGTACATCAATTAATAACTTCAGCTCAAGTAGCTAATATAATTCTTGACTGCCGTTGAAATAAGGCTGGGATTGTCGAAAATATTTCCAACATTTCAGACAAAAGTCTGATATTATCTGTTAGTTTATATTTGAACTCAAAAATACTTCAATTCAATATGAACTTCTATATTTGATGTTATGTGGTATACCCGTAATAATACTGTTCAGTTTTGTTATTGATTAGAATTAATCAAAGGCTTTGACCGAATTATCAACATCAACACGATATTACGATTATAAATGTCTGTGTCATGACGTTATATCTCTGTAGATAGAATTCATGTAGCGCATTTCACTAGAACGCGGCGAATTCGTATGTATAATCACCTGTTTTGCAATTCATTACATTTGACAGTGATAATGTCATTTCGTTGGTGTGCATTACAACTTTAATGAATCAATAGTCTGTAAATGCCTAAATGCTTTTCTAATTGTGCTAAGAAGTATTACTATTTTACTCATCTCATGACTACAAACTATAATACAGTATCTGATATATTATTCGACAAAAATTATTTTTCGGATCACAGGAAAAAAAAATTTTTGGTGGTTATTTATCTTGGGTATATCTGGCTGTAAAATTTCAGCATCAAACATATTTCACGATGTGTCAGTGTAGGTGAGAAGAAGCATAAATATTGTTTGACAGCTGTTCAAATGATATTTTAAAAGGGAAGAAAACGATAAAAGACTAGAGTCGGTTCTCAGTAGCGAGTTAGCCTCCGTTCGGTCTTGGAATAACGAATGGACATGAAAGAAACGTCGAAAAGATTGAATTGAGTTTTAAAGTATGACGAATGAGTGATTACATAAACAAGGAAATCGATAGAGTCCAATATTCCACCTACTAAATCACTATATCGCGATGAAATATTTTTCTGGTGGAGAACACGACTCACTTTCACTAGTACTATCAATTTTATACATCCAAATTACTTGAAAATATTGCAAGTTATTCAACACTCAATTTTTTGATAACACAATAGACGCGAATGTGTACCAATTTTCCCTTTGAAATTTATTTCGAGCTTTTTTCTAAAATAATCCTCTTCACAAATATTATCGTCCTTGTATAATATTGAAGGGAAATATTTTTTTATCAGTATACATTGGATGCGATAATTTATATAAACAATACTACCGAATATGTGGACACTCTCTAAGAATCCCAGATCCATATTGTGTGATATCCAGCAGCCTCAAGGTAGATACAAAGTATCTAGAAACGACCGTAAGCTTTTCTAAGCTTTAGCAAGGTGTAGTGATAGTATATTTCAGCACTGGTAATTTATCAAGTAGACGAATATTGACGGAGAATCTTTTAATCCTGGCGCAAGGAACGAGTTTTACCGGCGATAATAAGGTTCATTAGATAGAGATCTGTGAAATTTGTTCCAAACGGAGACAGACTCGGCAGCTTTGCAAATACTATAAGACAACAGTTTTGCAATAAACTTTTTCCTGGATTTAACAAATAATACTCTTAAACAGGATGAAGATATATTTTTTGGATTTGAAAGTGTTAGGAATCTCGATTAAGTTCCATGGATTTGCTGCATTCATCAATAATTTTTCTACTCATGTGAAATACATTTCATATACAGAAATGTTGGTCGTAAAATTTATGAAATACGGTTATTATTTGAATGATTAGACCTTATGAGAATGAATTTTATCGTTCACTTTGAACCACAATTTATACTTGAGAATAAAATTTTGACGAGGGTTACTGAACTCATAAGTAAAATATTATTCTATAAGTTTTGTGTGTACCATGGCTGGTAGTAAAACAAATAAAATATTTATATTGCTATCAGTAGAGAGTATAGACCGCAGTGTTGGTACACTGCAGCTTCTTTCCTAGGGTCGCCTCGTCTGGGCATATTCGCACATTGCTCCTACACAGATAGTCTCCGTCGTAGTCACGGGGAGATTTATGGTTATTTCGCGAGGATTTAGATCAACTGGGATAGGATTTTCTAGGGGCTTGTCTTTGTCGCCGGCTTGCTTTCGAACTTGGTCACCTGCTCAGCGTCAGATTTATCGCGATAATTTTTAAATTGCCTTCGCGGGATAAAACATATCCCTACTGATAACGGGGAACTATTTTCTCAAACCGATCAGAGAGTTCATAAATATAAATAGACATTCCAACTGACAAACAATAATATTATGAACATGATTGAGCTTCAACTGTGATTAGCATCGACCCATTATTTTTTTAATTGTAACTACCATTCAAGGAGTTTTTTGTTACATAGAATGACGTACTTTGTCTTCCACAAATATTCATGCTTGTTCTTGGACAACCTTCGTGTGTCTACTCCTTGTAAATTATTTTGGTTTACATCATGGATCAAAACATTCACCTGAATCAAGTAATTTTAAACCTGTTATTATATTTTCATATTTTCGATATCATCAAAGTTTCAAGTGAATGAAGTGATTATCTATTGGATCTGAGGGAGAGACAACGGCAAAGGGATGTGAAAATAGGGGGATTTTGTGATAAGTCCAGATAAATGTGAAGGAACAAAGAACTAGGATTGTCATGTGAACGTCGTTAGACAGTACCTCTCAAATTTTTTATCAGATATTAACAAGAAGTTTTGATCTGTTGGACCTTAAGGTTTGATTTGAATATATTGATTATCTTCTTCCATTTGAATCTGTAACACTCAATCTTGACTTCCCATAGTTTTCTCTTCATTCGAAGCAGTTTCTATTTCCTTATTGTCCAGAATACAAAACGGTGAAATCTTGTTCGAGGCAATTTCAGTTCTGTAAAAAACATGAAACAATTTCCTCCGCTGTGCTGCGAACTGCGAATTTCGACTTAATCGTGATATATCGGTTGAATTTTATAATCTAATGTAAACAGTCAACGGGTGATATTGCGCATGCGCCCAACAAGGCTTAACAGGGGATTCATTTAGATTTCAGTTTTTCAGCTTCAGGTATACTTGTTATTTTTATTTGTTTCTGAAAGAATGTGAAGAATAAACAAATTTCTGTTATCGCGCATTGTGGTATTATGTGGGTCAGATTTCAAAACACAACGGATTTTAAATCTAATTTCGAATGGATTAGTAAATAATATAGGAATAGAAAATTGTTGAGGATTCTCAACTTGAAATTTGTAGAATCTATTCCTCTGTTATTCCATAATCCTTTTATGTAAAAGATAAAATATATCTGTTACAAACCGAAATCATTTCAGGATTATATCTGACCAAGCCAATTTTAAGCGTGATGAGGAATAGGAAATGTTTGAACAATCAAGCTTGCCTTGACCATCATTTCTATTGTATTTTAGATCAACTGATTTGGTTTTCATAATATTCAAGATTGTCAACAGGCCAATTCTTAATTTTCAGAAACCACAGAAATTTTGAACGATCCATGTAGCTTTTTACTGCATTAAAATCCTGTTTTGTATCATATATCATCAGACACATCATGAATATTTAGGATCCTCAAAACTATTATTGTGGGCCTTCAAAGTTTAACTCTTCAGAACTACTCAAATGTTATGAATATCCAGTTGAGTTTAATCAATACAAGAGATACAAGTATACCTCGTAATTAATATTCGACAATTGTTGAGTCATTTAATTCATCTCTGCAAATCCTCGCATCTCTTATATCTCCCGGTTTCTCGCATAGGGGAAGAATTGTCGCGCCCCCTAATAATCTCGTTATGTTTATTCCGTACATTATTACCACATGTACAGTTTTACTTCGCACCATATTTCTGCGACAGTGCAATAAATATTCACGTATTCACCCTCAGAGTCGAGATGCAGCACAGACATGCATTACTAAACGGTACATTGTCGTTTTTTGATTGCATCGAAGCATTTGTTTCTAGTGATTCACTGAAATGCATAAACGGAGACATGCATTTTTCAAAGAGGCAATCAAGATTTATTTTCTCAGGTATCAGACACGAAGCTGTGAATCTATTCATTATCAACAACAATCAAGTAGTGATTGTTGGAATTATATTAGATATTTTATCTCTTAATATCGCTGTGCCCTTGAAGATGCATCATTACATGAATTTATCCATTGTTCCTTTTGAGAAGTGGAATTTATCCATTTAGAAGTCAGTTATAAGATGCATCAGGCATTATCGTAACGACTTTCCTCAGTTAAAAGTATATTCCAGATAGTTCGAGCAGTTTCCCAAAAGACCAGGTCATCGTGGAAAAACGAAAACTACCTCACCCTCTGCCCATATAAAGGAATGCATCATTTTTAGAGGTCACAGAATGAATCAAACGTTTGGAGAGTAAACAAAACCACGGACCTGGTCAATATAAACTCTAATGATATAAATAATTTTTGAAAATAGATATTAGTTGCATTATTAATATCAAGTGTTTGGCATTTATTTAGAACCCTCAAAATATATAATTATATTCCAATTAGGGATACGTATTTGTTTGACAGGAGTCACTGGACATTTGCAAATAATTACTTGTCTTCCTTATCACAAATTTCCAATAAAGGTACGTACTTTTATTATTTTTATTCTTGTTTTTCAAGTGATGTGCGTCTGAGATTGATTTTCGGAATATATTTATTAAACGTACGTCTATGCATCCCTATTATTAGTTCCTCATATCATTTTACTCATGTGCTTATGCTTGAATTGTGAATAGTAATGTTTCCTTGTCGTCAGTGTAGTAGTTAAAATAAATGGATAATACAACTTTTAGTCACACTACGTGATAAATCAAACTGCATTACGACTGCGGCAATTTTGATTTAGGGATGCAATTTAAATGGCAGTTAACTTATTGCTAGGGTGAAAGCTGATACGAGATATATCCATGATGGAAATAAACAAATGATCTGAAATGGTGATGCAGTGATAAATCTCAAAAGATATTATCAACGGATTTATAAGTAAACAATCCCTGTCTTCCAGATATATCGTTTATTATTACTGTTTTTATGCATTTTGATGAAATACTTCAAGAAAAAAATTGTGATTATCACATGCATTGATTTTCATGTTTCAAGATTTGAATATGTTCTTCTCTTTTCTCCCAACATCAACCTGACTTATCAAATTAATAAATAATCTACAATTTAAAATTTGAATTAATACATGCATCCGCTTCTATTCTTCTTTGTAAACTGTCTTCTTTCTTGAGCTTCCTCCCGGTATGGATCTCCTGTTGTTCTCAGCGACAAATAATAATTTTAATGAACAAATATGGGTTTCTTCTATTCTCCATTATTTTAAGAAAGAAAATTATATTGTTAATAAAACATGCAAACAAAAAGCTTTTGATCCGTTATCAAAATCTCACGACTTATTACAATGAATTTTTGATTTCTCATATATTTTTGTACAAAAATCGATCAATGAATCGATAAATATGGAGGAAAGTATCCTCACTTCAACCATTTCGGCATAATTGAAATATCTTCATCAGCTCATCATTTTTACCCTCCAAAATATTTTTATTTAAAGCTCATCCAGATCCAAATAAATGAATATCTCCATGCATATCAATAAATGCCATCACACATTTTATTGACTGTACAAAATTCATTATTTATTTGGTATATGAAATATATCAATTTAAAACAGAATACTTTAAATACGCCTGAAAATTTGTGATAAAATTTGTTGCTATCAATTTTCATTTCAATTATTTCTTATTTCCGATTTACAGCAACAAATTTGTGGTATCCCAACAAATTTTAATATCCTCAACACCGTCACAAATATCGATAATTTTTTGAAATGAGAATCTTTGAGTCAAAACATTCACACAAAAAATTATACTTTTTGTAGGGTGTATCATGAAGCGTTTAACTGTTTCCAAGTTTAATTTGATGAATTATATGTATTCCATTCCAGGGCCTTCGCCTATGCAACTGATAATAACAGCATGCAGCATTTGGCCTAAATTTAGTGGCTTTGAAACATAATCCTGGGTCTATTATCCTCGCATCAATATTTCGCCTGTGTTACTTTAGAACACAAAGTGCGTTGATTGAGCTGACCACTATGAACCAGAATCCTCCAAACAGTAAAGGGATCTCACTCACCTACAAATCAACTGAATTCATCAAAATTCATTGTGAGAAATTTACTCTACATGAGGTGGTCTTGTTGATGTTATCGTAAGCAAAATGTGAAAGTGAACTTTGAATTGTAGAGTTTGGTGTCCTCTGATGTAATCTGTCTATTCGTGCGCTGTGCAACTGTAGATAATCACGCATTCGCGGCTAGTGTCACTTGTAATTAGTCACAAGCACCTTAATTAATTACCATCATAATAATGCATGCACTGTACGCCGTGTACTCTGTTCGTTCTCCGTTCACGCCAAAGCAGCAAAACGCGCCGTTGTGACGTGGAATTCCTAATACATAGCAACATTCATTGTTTACTGCATTTATGACATTTCCAGGACTTGTATCTTCAGAATTAACTCAGATTTGAGTATTTGTTAGTCATTGTCAAAAATACGTAGCTCTAAAAGCTCATTGACAAGACCAACAACATCATCAATTATTCAAAACAATGATTAGAATACTAGATGTTTATCGGTGATCTTTTTCCGTAACTGAAACTTCACCTTATCCTTGTTAGAATAACGTCAACAATTGACATTTGATTCAGCCCTATTACTGAATTATGGAGCAAGTTCCTATTCATACATTCACTTCATCTTAACAGGACACAGCTCCAGCATTGACAGACAAAGTGGATTTAGTAAGCATTATCATCAGAAATAGATATACAATTTTTGAGTTGAGATGAATGCAGAGAATGTTCCAGTTGAACTGCATTGAAAACCCTATTGATTTACTTGGTAAAAGAGTATTAAAAACGAATTAGCGAAAAGAAATATTGTTCCACTGAGAAATATACGGAAAAGTTTGCAAATAATTTCCACAGAAGAGTATTCATGAAAAATTTGAAATGCTTTCAGTAAGCCATAAAAAACCCCAAGGCGCAAACAAATACATGAAAAGAGTTTAGTTAGAGTTCTGACACTTAAAATATATGAAAAAGAAAACATACAACTCAAGGCCGTATATTGAATGAAGACTTTTAGTACAACATAACTTATATTCTGATCTTGGCAGTTTCACTTCACTTCGCCTAATTCATATCCCAGCAAGGGTTATATTTGTCTCACAATTCAATTTCTACAAAATATACTTCTTTCCTTTATAATTAATAATAAACTGTCATCATTAGCGGATTTACGAATTAGAGAAGATTTACTTCCTCTTTACATCCACACCATTCACATTTCTTTTATGGCTTTATCCATTTTCTTTCTTTTACTTTCATCTTTAACAGAAAATTATATCTCATAATGTAAAGCTTGAAAATGTAAGCTCATTCACCCTGTAATGGGATGTTACATTCAGGAACCTCAAAAAATTCAGTACACTTTTGATCATTCATGATGCAATACAAAAAAAACTTTGACACCTCTTGAAGCTGCATATGATATAGTTTCAGGTCTCGCTTTAGCTGTAACGTGTTGATATTAGTTATTGTCATTAGAATGCGTCGTAGTTGGTAGCAACCTTTTAAATGTCTAATTTGGATAAGTGTTTCACAAGAATCAAGAAATAGTCTTGATCTTGCCTTGAAATCAAGAGAAGAACAAGACAAGAAACATTTTTATTCCCCAAGACAAGTGAAGGAAGTACTATCAAAACTTCTTGTCAAGAAATCTTGATATATTGACAATTAATTCCTCAAATCCGCATATCTAACAATCTATTATTAAAATATTAAGTAAAATCTGCTGTGGCCATCACATTTTTTCCCCGAAAATAAATTTCATGGCCGTTTAATCACTGCTTCATGAATTTAAAGTGTCACACCAACTGTCAAAGTGACATTTGTCATTGTCAAACCTACAGTTGTTATTATCAAAGAGACAGCGTCATTTTCAAAATGACAGCTGTCATTGTGATGATGACAAATAGCGGCTATATTTTAGTCCTTGCAATATAAGTATGAAGAGTCTTTTTCTAGGTTTTCTAGTTGACAAAGTTTTAAATAAAAAACTCGAATATAAAATTTCAGTCGAAAATTTGTGCGGGTTCTCAGATTACTATACTTTCAGACAGACAGACAGACTGATTTCATTCTAAATTTCAATACTTTCCCTATTATATATAAGTCGGGGAAGTGAAATGTATCTGTGACTATGATTTTCAAAACAAATATTTGATATATTGAAAGCATAAGTCAGTAGTAGCCGGTGAATAAATTGTTCATATAGAGTAGAAATGTATAAGTAGATTTCCCAATACTCTAAACAAGTTGTTAACTTTTAGCAATATTGCCATATCATATAACAATAATAATTGCAAATACTGATTAAAACATGAGACTGACAGACTTCCCATTTATTTTTGTTAGTGGCAATCTTGAAAAACGTTGCTAGAATCGTTTCATAATATAACTGACAGGGAAGGTGAAGGATAGACACTAACGCTAAACTTGAGCGTAGGATTGAATGAAGCGATGATGAAAGGCGATTCCTCCAAAATATCAAGATCAAGAAATATCAAGAATTCTTTAAACAAGACAAGAAATTAGCCGCCAAAAATTTTCAATTTTCCTGTCTTGAAAATTAAGAAAAGACAAGAAATGATCATCAAGACGTTAAACGGTGGAAAACTTTCACAAAAATAAAAGCTAGGTTTACGGTTACTGTTACTGTTACAAAAATTCAATCATCACAGTCAATCTCGATCAAATTTCAAAGTGATGCTTAATGTTCATTTGGACTTCAATAGAATTATGAAATTTGAATTCTTGTCTCAAGGTAAAACAGTTTTACAACGGTTACGTGGAAAAGTTGATGGTTCTTACGCCATGACAATGCGCTCGCATATTCAGCTCTTCCAATCGTCAATTTCGAGCTAAAAATCAGATGACTATTCTTCACCCTTTTCATTCGCCAGACGTTTTCTAATTAGAGCTGACATCAAACTAAATTCGCCACAAGCCCCAAAGGTCATTTTAAAGGAAGTTATCCAGGACTACTTCAAAAAATGATAAAAGTGTGTAAATAGGGGAGGTGAGTACTTTGAAGTAGACAAGTACCGATAATTCGTAAAAATAATAATTGATAGAATCGTTAAGAGTGGCACAAGAAGAAACTATTTAGGGGAGCTTCATAATAGCACTCATTTGATGTCATAAATGTACCATATGGTATACTATTCACATCATTAGACACCCTTTGAAGTAATTGGATTAATATAAGTATAATTACATATATTGCTTCGAATGATTCTGTAGCAGGAAAAAATATAAAATGTTTTGTGATTATTCTGAATTTGATTATTTTGAATTCATTATTTCATATTTTCAAATAATCCAGTACATTTCGCAGTTTGAGAGGTTTGAATTTTAAACCACCTTGGGATATATTGTGTACAAATTAATATTTTCCATCCTTGAATTCCTGCAAACAAATTATAAACCTCAAAATATTCAATTAAAAATTTTGCTTCCCAGTGAGCAGCAGCCAACAAATTTACTCAACAAATAAATACGATAATTCGAGTTTGAATTTTCACAAAGCTCGTTCTATTATTTTGATATATTTTTCCACATGAAGACATTTTAAAAGCATGCACTTTAATTTTTATTAATGTTCCGGACCGCGTAACGTATAACAGAACTGTCGTAGTATAAAATGAATAGCAAACTTATCTACGGCGCAGTCAGAATTTTAACTAAACGCTTTTCAAAATCTGCACACGAACAAAAAGAGAAAAGAGGGAAAGAGGAAGCAAAGACAGGGATGTGGTTTCCGTTCACAATGTTTCCAATCTCTTTCCTCTTTCATATCTGATAGAATTTATCAGTGAATTGGAATCATATTCCTTTTCTAGTTTACTGCCTTCAAGGATAATATATTAAGGCTCTATTACGAAGTTTCCAAATTATCTACTTCAATATGTTTTCTGACATCGGCGTACTAACCAGATTCTCTCTATAAAGATATGAATTATATTTATTCACTTGACATAATATTGAAGAGAAATGACATTACAAGCTCTACGATTTATTTTTGAGTGAATTTTTCGTTGAGGTCAACTAATAAATGCACACATTACAAGCTCTGCTCCTTAGGTTCAATTATTGAATCGTCCTTGTGATTTGCAATGCTGGTATATTGTCGAAACGATCAGAGAAGAGGTAGAAGAATCAAACAATCCTGATCTTTCGATTAACTCGAACTCGAAACAACTCCAAATATTAAGCTCAAATATTTTTTATCCGAACAGTATATATTCGGGCAAATTATTTTTAGCAATTTAATAAAGCTTGATGAAATTCATTAAAATCAAATGGGAGAGAAATATGGTAAAAATATTAGGGGTTGTATCATGATACAATTTTGATAAATTTGTTTCATATTATGGAAATATTCAAATCTAAATGATAAACGATAATGTATATATATTATATA
Organism: Dromius quadrimaculatus; assembly: GCA_963989225.1. NCBI lineage: Eukaryota > Metazoa > Arthropoda > Insecta > Coleoptera > Carabidae > Dromius > Dromius quadrimaculatus. The sequence continues at coordinate 5,207,528 of OZ022336.1, read as the reverse complement.
TATTAATACGTGAAAAGAAAATTATCTATTCCGTTTTTAAGCATATTGCATGCACGAAGTAATGTGAAATTTGGCATACTTGAAGTTCATATCAAGTAGAAGTGCAGAAGGCTAAAAGTATATACTTTTTTCGCTGAAAACGGTACAATTTCCTGCTGAAATATATCGAAAAATATGCACCGAATAAAAAAGTGTCTCAAGTAAAAGTTTAACCATTTTCCCTTTCTTCAGGAGGCAAAAATAGCATCACTCTAAAATCTTGAATGAGAACCACTATCTTTTATTTCAGATTCGGATAGACCATCGAATACCAAATTAATTTCAGCTGGAACTCCCTGAGATGGAGAGTTGAGTTCAATAATCTTCAAACTTAGTAATACAATCAATTACAATTTCGACCACTGAGCGATCATTAGTATAAATAAAAATGAGTAGCGAAATTTATTTGCTGATTTGGAAATTTTAGATGTTCCACCGGAATGTATGAACTCCAAGGGCTGCCAAAAAGTACCTGCATTGGAATCTGGTCGTGAATGCTGGATATGGTTTCCACAAAGGTCTTCCATTTAAAACTGCACATAATTGTGTTGGGTTACCATCATGTATTGTAGTGGAGATAATGTGTAACAATATCGGTCTTTGAACAATGATTTTCTTCTTTGGATGAACTTTTGCATGCGGATTTTGCCAGCTGCATTGCAATCGAAACAAAATGAGTGCAGATAAAATATTAAATTTCTCAAAGTAAATCTCGCAGTAACTACAGCGAAGTATTATAATTTCATTTCTGCAATACCCTTAAGCGTATCATTTCGCATAAATTATTTCTGTGAACGTTTCCACAAAAGTTAAGCGATGTTAAATGCAATGATAGGATCGTTTCGACATTTCTACAATCCAGATGAGAGTGACGTGAAAACATGAAGAACTGGGGAAAATATTTCTTGCAATATTAGGTATATATATTTTCAATGTGCCGAGGAAATACTGAATACCACGAACATAATGTTCCATGCAGAGATTCTTCATTAACAAGATATCCCTATATTTATGTGAGTTCAGTGTTTATTATAATTGATATTGCATTCACAAAGCCCTTATTTCGTGTGCTCAACGAAGGAATATATTAGTAGCAAACTGCATTAATTATACTTAATAAGGTATTCATAGTAGATTCAAGCAATAATACGTGTAGACATTGCATACAAATATAATTTATATATATTTATTACATGTATAAAGAGACAACCACACACCATTTCAATAGTGCACAAAAAATGTGAAAATGAATAATTTCTCAAAAAATCTTGTACAATACTGGAAAAAAGAGTACAAAAACTGTTGGAACAATGATTCACCAATTCAGACTTTGATATTCAATACAGCAAATTAGTACAACGAGAATTTGGCACAGAAACAAAAAAATTTATGAGTGTGATTTTCATTTTCAAAAAGTTTCCCAATTAGCACAATTGAACTAGCTGCAAATAAATTCTATCTATCCAGTTCTCAAATTAATTTATCACAAGGACTAGAATGGATTGCAGGGAGTAGTTCTTGATTTGCTTCACAACAAAATTTATTTTGAGTTTTTTGTTGTTAATTTCTGTTGGTGACCACTAAAATATCGTTATAATAATTGAAATAAACGTGATATTACTCAGGGCTACTTATTTTCTTCAGAGATTCATAAATGTTGATTTCAGTCGTGTATAAAATAAGAGCGTTTGTACGAATTAAGCCAAGCAAGTGCGCTAATTTTGAAGTCGTTTTCAGCAGAAGCTTTTCACTTACTGTTTGCTCACACGTTGTGAAATTCAGCTTCACAACAATGTTTACAATGATATATTTACTCGCTGCGGACCTAAATTATCTCCTCACTTTGCAGACTCGCAATTCTCCTCATGACGCTTCACATTTTCCTAGATTGTATGGAATTAACCCGCTCATCCCCTGATGATCATTGTATCAAATTTTTCATGTTTCTTACCAAAAGAATACTAACCACATACTTGTTCCAATTTAATGGACAAAAATTGGTATATCCATTAAAATTAACTGTTGTATATTGGACCAACACAAGTAAATCAGTTCTGGGAATAAATTTACTCCCACAACATCTCCTCTTCAATTTTGTTGGATTCTGAGAAGTGATAGAAGTATGCTGTTATTAAATTATTGCTGGATGTCTTCGCGCACGTTTCTCTTCTAAGAAAAGTATGCGCAGATCAGTTGTGACGAAACAGCCAAAAATACTGTGTTTACATATGCTAGCGATATATAACACTGCAAATAAGAACCTAATGTATATTAATTTGCTTCATCCCTCATAATGTGCCTCTTAGTCTTCATGAATCATCAGATTTAAATATATTTCTCAATCTCTATGTACCACCAGATTTTTGTCTTTCGTACAAAATCCATGGACATTTCAATCTGTCAGATATGTTCCTAGGAGTACATCAAATATATTGAATGCTACAACTTTTTTCTATCGGAAAGCTGTTACATTTACTATATTTTAATGAAATTATGATTCAATATTTCGATATTAAGCCTTTGTCGGTTTAATCAATAATTTCCAATCTTTCCTATAACATTTTCCTCGGTTTGTGTTTGTAGTTCGTTTCATTCTAACGTCTACAAATAAAAATAAAACTTTTCTTTTATTTCACATTATTTGTTGTGCGCTAGAGAACGATATTAACCCCATACCAAACATATTGCTTTGTAGATGTACATAACTACGAAATATGAGCGAATACTGGAACACAAATAGAAATTCACTTAAACAAATTTTACCGATGTTTATATTCGGAACTTTCTATTCATTATTCTAATACTTCCGAGTTCTATATTATATTGCGTCATTTGATTCAACAAAAATTTCCTTCAGCGAAGTATGCATGTTATTATTGTTAGTATTATTATTATTAATTGAATATATTACATATAATATATTATTATAACCCACTTGAAATTCATAATTGGAGGCTGAAACAACAAAAACTCATAAAAACATCAGGAAATATTTTCTCATGATTATAAAATTGGAACAGTTTCATATAGAGCATAACCACGGGATTTTTTTTTCATAATTGTGATAAGAACGATGTGATGTTACAAGGGCAAAGATTTGTGGTCTTATCAAGTGAGTATGAACATATCTCATATTATTATATATTTATTTCTGTGTTCAATTTTTAAAAGAACGCGTTTGTTGTCGATAAATATATGAACAAATTATTATATTTCATCCATTACTATAGATAGGAAATAAAATTTTCCAAACAAGTGATTCTTTTTCTTATCCATGTGTTTCAAAATGAGCAGATGGCTACTTGTCAACCTAAAAATGCATTTTATATTATTGGAGCCCATTTTTTCATATTCTAATTATATTTTAAGAGCAGGAATAAGATCAAATCAGAATGATAACAAAATATCAAATGTACATGTATATCAAATGGTAGTTCAGTAGTTATTATTATTAAAAAACTTGCAAACTATCTACGACAAACCTTAAAAAAAAAAAATGAGTGAAAGGCCCTTTTCATAAAAATCATTGATTCTCAATGAAACATTAACTGATTGTTCATACTCAAAATCTTTCTATAATTTGTGAATGTCATAGGCTGACCATCATCATGTGTTCATTCTCTATCATAATAGTTTCAATCTTTCATGTATAAGAGTATTTTCATACAGCGAATCTCATGTTTAAAATCACCCAAGAAAAATTTATATACTTTTTTCAGACTATGAGATATTACTTCTACAAATGAGGCAAATTTGTAACAGTTTAATAAGTCTCAACAAATAATTAAAGTCCTAATGAAAAAGTTCTTTCCGATGATCGTTATTTGATTAATATTAGAGCCTCCAACTTTTAATCGACTTTTCTTATACGTATTTTATTAATAATTTTCATCATAATTACTATATAATGAGACTTTAATTTGATAAGAGTTTCTGTGGTGGCATATCTGTGTCTTATAATTGAAGTTTTTCATATCCAAAATTTTAATGGTCAACAATGTGATAGCTATCAGTCCTCAAAATATTCATATGAATCTCTCGATTGAGGAAGCACGTCAATTTCAAATATTCATTGCAATCTCCAAATTACATAGGTTCATTATGGGAATGCCACACGATGATAATATACAGAATCCATCCGACATTTCAGGATATGTTGCCAGGAGCTCCATCCCGGGATCATTCGGGCATAAGCTGATCACCTTAGCCGCACAGTCACTGCGCGGGAGATCCGAATTTCATCACGTTAACCAATTTTATCTCCAAATGAATCACGGTGTGATTTTAAAACTACTGGAACAATTCAAACGAATAAATTCATTAGGTCTTCAGCAGCCAGATTCAATAGTATTTTGCATCAGACCAATTTCATCACCGAATAATTGAAATAACATTTTTTCATGTACTTTTCAGGACGATTGTTTACATTCAAAATACACGATTAATTAGTGGAGAAATTTGGATACTCGGGGATGGATCCTGATGAAGTCCAATTGTTTTGTTGATGGAATATATATTCTAATCCTGACCACAGCACGCAACGATCTATGAAATTTCTGGATTCGGATGGAAAGCGTACAGCGAAAAGAAAAAAATCTTACTGTTAGATCCAGAACTAGCAGTAGCTGCCTGCGCCGTGGCTGTGAATAGCCCCAACCCTAGGGTGAGCAACAAAAGAATCATCGTCACCAACAAGCCACCAGCACCAAGTCACATATCACGCGCGCTTCTAGAATTTGAGTTTGAATCTCGCGCGCACCACGTCCAAGCCGTTCGGACGTCAGGGTAGAACTGAATGTTCCGACGCCGATGCGCACAGAGAGAAACACTAACTGAAGCAGCAACCAGCAACCAGCAGGAGCATCGAGCAGCGTCAGTAGCAACCCGACAGCGGTGCAGAGAGAATGTTACGCGCAACCGAATCTGATGCTCTCGCTAACCAATGGCAAACCGCAACCGTAGCACCAATAAACCAATAGGAAAACTTAAAGACGTTACATGGGAGGCGCCGACACACTCAAGATATGTAATTAGAATTGAAAAACACAGGTGAAGGCGCCAACGTTACTTTCCCACGATTATTACCACCTAACCTTATGGATATTAATATTGCTCTATGGATAAACTGAGGACAAATCGACCTACATTCTACAATCCATCTACAAATCACAACGCCGCCCACATAGATCATTTGTTATTTGATTTTGGTGCACCTGAATCCTCCAGAGGCATTATCCTCCTAGTCCTAGTGCTGGGAATTCCCACTATGGAATTTGCTCCATAAAGCACCAAGATTCTCTCCTACCTGAAACTACCTCCGAATACTACTTTGAAGAACTGTACTGAGAAAATAAATTATGCAATTGAAAGCTGCAAATCAGTACTACTGAAGAAAATACCTATTTTGGTCATAATGCACCTCGCGTAGCTGCTAAGAAACGTGACAGAATCCATTCTATAATACTGTCGAACATACTGGACTAAGAATTTGCGATCTGCTGTTGTCACATTTTTTTCAAACATGGTATTGCTGAGCTGAAAAATTTGTTTCTCTACTTTTGATGTATTACTCGACGATTCATGCTTCTTCTCAACATTACCGAAGATTTTTGGAACGAAGCTTCCAAACACAGATGGGGAACCAGCATGAAGAAACCTACTATCACGAGACGAAGGTAACATCATACCAAAGCATTGAAGTGGCCACATACATCCACCTATACTCTCGTAGGCTGCGTGTATATCGTATGCCGTACAGCGAGAAAGTGTACAAGTATGGTATAGTACAAACTCTGTATAACAAAGTTCAAGGGACCGACTATTTCTCTAGTTATAAAAAGTTTTCGTTACATGGAGATTGGAAGAAAGACAGGGTAAGAGAGCAAGTACACATTTTATATTCTTATAACCAGGTCTCATCTCTTCATCATTCTGTATAGTCCATTATATTGGCCTGAAGTCTTTGCTGATCCAATACTTGACTTGTATTTTCAATAAATAATATCCATATCTTTAAATGAAGTGACATCTTCGTAAAGTACTGAAAACTCGCATAATAACTTATTTGCGTCAAGCGCTTGTTCAATTTTAGCCTAGGCTTATGACACAGCATTCCTGCCCATTAAGACAGTAATGGCAAACAATGAAAGATAGGAGCACAATTGTTATTCGTGCTTAGAAAATGGGAGCCGATAAGAAATGTATATTAATGCCTCAATCAAAAAAAGTACACAGATGTCCAAGCAGAGACGTATTTCTCGTTATAGAGAATGACTTACGTTATAGAAAATGTTTTAATGTATCTCGAGCTATACTTGTGTACATTTTTGACTTACTATTTCCATCCACAGATTACACTCTTCTGGTATTCCTTTAAATCCTCAATCAGTTCATAAATTGACCGTTTGATCTTCTTCCGCTTTGGCTTATCTCTTATTTCTGTAATGCTCATCTCAGTATCCTTCGTAGAAACGCATAACTACAATATTAACTGGATTCCGTTGGAGACCATTGCATTGGATCGAGTACTGATACTTCATGTTGAGTTCAAGACGATACAGCTTATTTCTGACCGTAAAATATATATTCCCCTGGGCTAGGATATCCGTCATTTGCTTTGTAATGCTATAAAAGGGGACACGAGCGAAACGCAACTTCAAATGCCGCCTCTAGTTCATAAATTTAAAAGCACACCTTTCAACGAAACCACGAAAAGAGACTATGGATTCATCATACATTATAACGACGGACAGAATCATAATCATGCATTTTAATACAAATAAGGATCAATCGGGTGTTTGGAGAATGACAGTATCAGTATTTCAAAAAGACATACTGTATCAATTCAAAAATTATATCATATGTACTTTTTTGTCTTCAATGTGGTTTCAAATGTTAATAAGAGGTGTTCAGCTGTTCAATCTTGTAAGTCTAAGCCTTTGTAAGTGTCAAAGAGAGTTTAATAGTTATGTATAGTACTTTATCCCACGACTCATATCATTGATCATAGCAAATGAATAGTTAAGAGATCGGCTGCAACCAGGAAAGGTGTTTCGTCATTTCTGGGACTCTCTAGTATAGTCCAACCAAGACTCAGATGATTTGACAACTGTCTCATTGAATTGATATTGAGAAATGAAATCTTCAGCAGTGCACTCTACTAAGCTAGAACTGAAGTAACAAATTCAATAAGATAATACAGGACACGACGAAGTAGCCTTCCTCTATATATAAAACGAAATTGATAAAGCATGGTAATACGAAACACCTAAATCCTCCACGGAAAATCTGGGAATCGGTATTTGGGCCATCATTCCAAATCGGACGGCCACTCTAGGAACGTGTTTCGTTCTTATTAAGATCTCAAGCAATCAGTCCCAGAAATAAATGCAAGGAATGTAAATTGGGTATTGATCCTCAGATGGCTACAAATACTCCAGTGACATTCAAAATTATGTATGAGGTAAATCGTTTGAGCAGAGATATTTTTCATCTCTCAAATTTTTTATAAGAGATTATTAAAAGCATTCATTTGATTCATGGACCAAATTTACTCAGGCAAAGCTTCCATTATTGATTAGAATATGAAATTCAGTGATTTGACACAAAAATTAGTTACATAATCTCTCCAATTAGGATTTGTGGGGGAAGAATATACGATAATGAAGACAAATATAGATAATATCCTTCATCCATGCAACGAATGATCAAATCGGATCAAATTCGAAGCAATCTTTAACATCTTCGAGTATATTTCATGTGAGAATTATCTCGAACTCACTTGAATCAGCTCATTTTACAAGAGCCTCAAGTGTAGTCCACACATTTATAATAAACATATAAATCGTAGAATCAGTATTCAAGAGTTGGGTGTTATCCATTTCCCAAATATTTTATGTTATATTCATTAAATCAAGAGATTCCTCTATGTCAATAATCGCAGCATCCCAGAACATCGGCGGTTAATATCATCTGTAGCATCTCGACAGTGAATACTTTCGTGCAGACTGACGTCTGGTGAACTTCAGTCGCATGCATGCATATATATTACTAGTATTATTCGACGGGAAGATTAAATCCAAGCTGATTTAATACTGAAAGTTCGACGCTCAATATGTAAAACACTCGACACTCCTCCATGTTCAAACTGCGAGATTGGTGTCTTTGTACCGTGGTCAGCACGCATACACAGACCTCCAGAGCTTGATATGAACTGACAGCTGTTGACATGTCATTCTGTGGGACTCTCTGGAGACCCTTCTTGATGATACTATGTACAGAGAATGTCTTACAAGCTAGAATTTCTATACCGTAGAAAATACACAGGGCACAACAAAGACTGGTAAATAAATATGCAAATCATGCATAGGTTAAGAAGAATACGATATTTGATAGCAGTCGAGTGACGTGAGTTAACAACCTCTTCAAACTACGAGTACTGAGGAGAAATTCTCTATCCAATTAGGATTATGACGACATCTAAACTCGTGCTTGCTCTTCACGATATATTTCAAGCGGAATAGATGTTTCGACATTCTTTGCCGATTTTGAAGCATTTACATGCTGTTGTCTCCATCTTTCTTCATTAGATACAGAGTAACCTCTGTACTATCGCTACTAGTAAATATTTTCTTATTGCAATGGTCATGAAGATATTGAAATTCCTGTCCTCTACATGAGGAACCAGCAAAAACACAATACAAAGTTAGTTATATAAAGTTCAACAATAGCACTAATAGCAAGTTGGAGCTGCAGATGATGACAATATTACACGTCTTGTGAGAGTTTTGAATAGCGTCAAATCATAGTTACATATAAATGTTAAACAAACTTTAGATTTAGACATTCAAACTTCAAACTCAGATTCACTTGCTCCGCAAGTGTATCACACTTATCGTGCATCAGGATCGCACTCACAATTTTTTGAATGATGTCATTGACATACAGACGAATCCTCATCTGAGAATAGAATCATATATTCCAGTCTATAGATATATCCACAAATCTATAATCTCACCACTGAAAACAAAAAAATCTAAAATGGTATCATAGATCTGCCAGCTTTAGGCGACCTAAAGACGGTTTTGATACATCTCGATATTGCAGATTCCAACATTACGGCCCTGTTACTCAGAATCTGGAGGAAACTTTTATAATTGGAAAGCAAGCGATTGAAATTTATCTAAGGTACTTCACCTCATCGAGGGGAGTACCCAAGCTATGAAGTAGCTCACATCTTAGCTGAAAGCTGAATGCCAACTAAAATAAGCATACAAGATCCTTTACTTCGGCTGAACGACAGTTGTGTAGTGTTGTGTAATGAGGCGCTCAAGTGATGCCATTACATTTTTTAAACGCAAATGCTGATGAATGAATAGAATACAAAATTTTAAAACTCATACGAATTTGATTGATATTATGTTCTTTATGTTAGAATAAGTGTAGCCTCGATATACAGTTCCAAGAGCTCTACTCGTCGTGAATGTCGCCATCTCGTTAAACGAATTAAACCGCTCATGTCCAGGTCTGACATTCATTGCGACGTGTGCTAAATGACCGTCCCTCCAGGCAATTTTTCAGTCACGATTTCAGGAGTTGAAGAGACGGCCTTCAGCTTTCACGAGACACTACAGTTTTCAGCTTTCAACGTTTTAGCTTCGCGTTCAACTGCTGTCGACTTCCGAGTTACGAAATGAGATCTTGAGCTTGAAGGATTGACTTTGACTATTGGTTTCTTATTCAGAAAGGAATTCTCCTTACAAACTGCACGTCGTTGCTCAAGAAACCGCAAATTAGGAGTACTTCAGCAAGATTAAATCTTTATCAAGCCATTATCAGAGAAATTGAATTTATAAATGTATGATTTGAAGCCTGAATTGCAGGTATACAACATCAAATCATGTACATCCACCAAATCTGTTATTCGATCATTCATCAGTAACATGTTGTTAACAAGACATATTTATAATGTAATAATATGCTCTACTTCCAGTCAAGATCAAGTACTTTGATGTTAGTATGAAGTCGAAATGTTCGGAGTCCCTTGAACAATTAAACTCGAGGTCTACACCTTCATTACAATGAAACATAAATAAACTGCGATACAAATGGAATTGAATAAAGACAGATATAAACTGAGTTCCAATTCACACCTCTCTCGGCCCTCTGTGCTCATGTTCGTCTGGTTTAATTGCGGTTAACTATCTGTTCTGTCGACTGTCGGTGAAAATAATCGATAAACAATCCGCAAGTCGCCAGTCCACAAGTCCAGCTTCCACCTTTCCATTCGAGCTGTAAGCGTTAAAGGCAGTCAAGGCAAGTATTTGCGGTGGCCCGTGATTGGCGCGCGGAACACATCGAGCATACCAAGTGGGACCCGATCCCAGATCTCATACCATCTAGATCCACCAACAGATTGCTTTACTGTGATCTAGATTTTATTACCTATATGTTTCAATCAACACAGATATTCGAATAAATTTCGAATGGTAATTTCGATACATATATCTCTGCATGGAATAGTGAATTTACAACGTCATCCACTATGTATAAACGATGATTTTGTAATTACAACATAGGAAATAGACTCAATTAAATCAGATTAGTTCTTCAAAATAGTCCTTCTCTCATCTTAATTTGGAAGTATTACATAACATAAGAGATAAGGAACCGTAAAATTTAAATGGATGAGGGAAAAAGTTTTGTGATAGATATGGGGCAGATTTAACCCTCGAACGTTTCACCAGATTTTCCGTTCCAGTCTAATTGATCCCATTCTTTATCCAAGTCATCAAGAGTGTTTCAAGGACATCCCTTCTATATATGAGTATCAGGGTTGCAGATAGAACACATAGGCGTCGAAAAAAAAATGAAGCACAAAGTGAATTTTCAAGCTTTTATTTGAACAAGAATCATCATCCAATCTCAACTAAAATTTGTACCTGATGTACCATAAAGACCCTATGAGTTTAAGTTAAACTGACGGTTCTCTCATTGGGATGGAGTCAGGATGACTCTTCTACCTATACATACTGTGACGTCACTCGACCAAGAGGTCGCAAGCTCGAATTCAGCGGTCAACAATATGTGATTTGTTGCGAAATAAAAAATGCTACTACTTGCACCATCGCACTAGAGTTTTATGGGCTCATTACATATGCACCTTAAAATTTGTAATAATGGCCCAAAATTCTATACTGATACCGATCAGAAAGACACATAGGCTCATCAAGGACTGTTGCATCACTGTAAATGAGGAGGAAAGTACTATTCAGGATAGCCTTGTAAGAAAGTTATCAATTTTTCACTCGGTTATCCTCAGGTGACTCGCAAATGTTCAAAAAATTACTGAAAACCGAGTATTCTCAAAAATGAAATATTCATGTGCTTATACAAAAATTATTTAAGTAATCCTAATCAGAATTCATGGAAGGATAAACTTATATGTTCCATGTCAATTCGTTATAATATACTCTATTCGAAATATTGTGAACTATGTTGATATTCAATATGTATATACAATAACTACGAGCAATAGAGACAATATAGCCTAACTGATGATTCCAAAGTCCACTTTTATCTTGTATCATATAGTTGTGAAATCCAGAAACATATGGACTGACTTTAAGCTACAGGCCTCCAAATCATGGCAAATGGATTACTTTTCACCTTCTCAATGTGTTAATTTCAAAGTAGAATTTTAGCGTGTATTCAAACTGTGGTTCTCAACTCGGTTTGTAGAACCTATTCGGTTTAATAAGGCGATTCGTGCGCCCATGGGTTAGTGGTATAGTGGTTTGTCTGTGGCTTGTCGCGTGTGCTGTTGTGAGATGCACGACGCGTTCGTCGCGGTGGTGGTGGTGTCGGCGTCCGCAGAACCTTAATAGCCATAAGTTCTGAAAAGTTCGGAAAGAGAAAACACGAAACCATCGTTGAGCTGCTTGGAGCACGGGGAGACTTCGACCAGGCGGTTGGGAGGACGCAATTACGTGCCGGCATCTGGAATTCCGAACAGATTGTGCCGGTTGTCGAACCCGTCCATTCGATTAAAGATACGGTGACGGAGCGAAGGCTACCACTCAATACACACATTCCCAATACACCCTTTTCTCCTATCACATTGCCCTCTTCATACAAAATTTACAATGCACAATCGTTGATTGAAAACTACAAACATTAGTAATATGAAAAAGAATCTGGATCTACGGATATATGATAGTGAGACAATTGTTGTGTCTCGATCGAAATGTTTCAGATTTTGAAGGCACATTTCGAAATTATACTTTTGTCAGACATGAACAATTCATTTTATGTATGAAATAAGATGTATCAATGTGTGTGTTATTTTAGAGGGTAGTAGTGCTTCTTGTTCGTATCGGGAGAGGAAGAAATAATCTGTTCAATGGCTAGATCTCTCTGCACGCTAGTTCCACCCTTAGCCATCTAACTCGAACCAGCATAGCGTTGATGCCAATGGCAATAGCATGGGCGTACGTGCGGATGGTATCCGGGAGACCTTTACCTGCACTCCTCGACTCTTCCACACCCACACTCTTAACGCTAACCAGAGGATTTTAACAGATTTTCTTTTTTATTTGTCGTTTTTATTAACTTTTCTTGGAAGCTGTCTTGATGAAGCAAATAATGCAACCAACGAATGAATAAGTAAATTTGAACATTTTTCAAAGACTTATCCATAATATAATTTGAACAGCTGTTCTTGTCTTCATATAATCAATAGGTTGTGATCATAAAGATACTCAACAAAATACAAGAATATTGCTTTATTTGTCGAGTAGGTAGAATTTTTCATAAGTTGGCAGTTCTACAAATTAACCCAACATTCAGAAAGTTGGTCTCAACAAACTTTGTAAGTTCGTCATGGAAAAGTCAATAGCCAATTGGATGCCCATTCATTGCAGCGCGGCATCCCCCGGACATCTTATACCATTTATGTGAAAAATTTATTAGGCAAAAATCCACATAAATATCTCGTTTACTTCTCATAATCGTGAAGAGAAATGTGTTCGGAGGAAACCTCAGGAAAAAGTTATTACACAGATGATAAATGGTTTTATGAAAGATTCAGGATGGATTTGGACGGGGAAATGATCGATTTCACTTTATGTATGTTACTTCTTTATTAACTAATATATTTCACCAATTTGGTGTTGTGTGATAGTTGTCATCAACAGCATAGTGCAAATGCAGCTTGACTCTGTAATAAATTCAGAAGACGAGAACTACCTGAGTGCTATAGAATGTTACTTGTCAATAGATCACGACTCACTTCAGGTTTATTGCAAATACTTCCGTGTACAAAATTACAATGAATATTGTCTCTATGTTATTAAAACTGACCCACTCGATTAAAAATCGATTCATTCAAATGCTGGTGCTTTTTAAAGATATACAAGTACTCCACCTGCATATTATGTCAATAATGTAATCTACTTTCGTACTGGTCCAAGATTCTGCTGATAAAATTATTGGACATTGCTGTAGAAGACATATGTTTGTGGGGTTGGACAGAAGGTATGTGGAGATTGCGGGGAGAAATGTATGATGTCGAGGATTCTCCAATTTCCGAACCAATCAAGCCTTCATGAAATAAAATAGCGCACTCTGCTATTCCTCAAGCAGTAGTCCTCAACTTTTCGCCAGAGAATCAAAAATTGATAACATGAATCTCATTCCCAAATATTAGAACTATAGAGTGGAATTGAAGAAATACTAATTCCCTTTTTTTTCATTATAGACTACTTGATCTTGTAACAGCAAAAATGTTCTGAATCAAGATCAAGATTCAATTATAATTAAAAGTCAGCATGAAAACATGTGACTGTTTTTGGATTACATGCACAATGAAATCATCGATATAGTGCCACTGCTTACGAACGATAATAAAAGAAATCATAGAAATATCTTCTAATAGAGCATTAGCCACCTGAAAATGTGACAAATTTCATATCAAAAAGAGATTCATCTTTTAGTCATGTTCCTAGTCTTAACAAAATTGATCCAGCAAGTGATGTGAATTCCGGATAGGAGATCAAATTATTAGCAAGTTTGATCAGCGATAATGAAGGCGACATTTTTTCGATGGTAGGGGGATATATTAAACTGATTCTGAATTTAAACTTGGGAAAAGGAAGAGGGAAAAATGTTGGGGTTGCTATGACAATATCGTAAGTCCGTAAGTTTTAACCCAGCGGGTATGACATGAATTTAAATGAAAATTTACGCAGGATAACAATATTTCTCTGTCTTAATACAAGATGGGAGCAATGTTCACGCATCACCGGATAACAAATTATTCGAGTAATTCAAAGTGGTTCAAGTTTTCATATTGCACCTTATGACAGGAAGTACCTCAATATATATTCATTTATTTCTCAACAGAACAAAGTCTTGACTACAAGAAAGATCTATCGACAAATACAGGCGTCAATATCTTAACAGTGTGAATATTCTAGTCCTTGTCTTCTCGAACGTCGGGACTAGCAAACTCAATCATTTAGAAAAAAATGCAATCATGGAGATGATTGTTAGGAATATCTTTAACATTTTATTGCAGCATTATCATCACACTCCTTTGAAATAATGTTATCTGTCCATACCTGGTATTCAAGAATTGACTACATTATTATTGTACAAAAAATTATGTATTTACAGTATCCAAAGAATGGATACCCTGCAGCGTGAGCATCACCAATAACAACAGAAAACTCGTAGCGTTAAGAGAAAATATAGTATAACTTTAGTTTTTGCAGATGATTCATAAATTCATGAATATAAAAGTGTACTGAATAAATTACACTATGTTTAGATTATTTGCAGAACGATTCGCTTGTTGCTGTCTACGAGTAATTGCAGATGATTCAATTCAATTTATTAATCGTACCGTGTGAGCGAGACAAGATTTATTCTTTGATAAATCAATTAGAAAAGTGCAGGAAATCAGTTGAGTTGTAAATAAAACATAATGGTTATATCAAGTTGGCTAACAAGTTGTAATTATCCAAACACGCAACCTAGACATGCAAACATAAACCATAATGTATATTCTCACAAAGCAACAGGAAAACTTTTTGTGCAATTGATTTGTCAGTTGCTCCTCTTTTGAGGCTCATGGAAAATAAACGACCTCACAGCCTTCGAGATGATATTTTTTACGCGATTTTGGAAAGACCAAATGTTTAAATGGTACTGTTGACGGGGAACATTGAAAAGAGGAGCGTGGAATTACACGTATTAGAATAATTTGAATAGAAACCAGTGACAATACAATAATTTCGCAGGTTATTGCATTCAAATATCATTTTAGAGTACAGCAGATGACCTTTCGTCAGTCAATAACTGTGCAAATAAATTTGCATCTGGTCCATATTGGATAATATTGTCACTAATTTTATTAAGAATAATTTATTAACACAGGTTACAGTGCCAGTATTTATTTTATATACTCATATGAGCACAATATCGCTCACAGTTACTGGATGACTGAATGAATCACTTCCTCTCCTAGCTTACGCTCTTATATACCTAAGCCAACAATAGGCCAACATTCAATGTCTAACAGTTGTTGCCTGGCAACCACCAAACATCTAGTGACCATAGCATGTCAATCATGCTCGACAAGTGAACATCGATTTTGTCAATACTAACTAACAATATATATAAAAGTAAATTAATTTTTTTAAAAGTCTTGTACAGCGCCCGGATTTGATCCCGAGATCTCATGCGTTCCGAGCATGCGTGATAACCGCTACACCACGCTGAGACAACTGAGTAAGTCTCCCAGCACTGTACAAGATTCTTTGCATTTTGTCAAGTTTGCTGTACGCTCCAAAGATGACACATTTTTCTATCTTTGACAATGGAGGACAACGGCTGACATCGTGAGTAACTAACTCTCATGTCTGGCTTATTGATTTCATGAATTTACTGAAATATTTTGTTCATGTGTTGCTCAATTATTGAATATTCAATATTTATCATGCTCATCACATTATGAGGAAATGTTCATTTTATTGGAATAAATGAGGAAGTACCTCAAACTTCCGACACATATTTTAAATATAGATAATTAGAAATTTCTTACTTTGAAAATTTCACGTCGTTGGAAAGTGCAATTTTGTATATGTATTTACACTTAGAAAACTTATTCAAATACTATTTTGTGCAGTCAGGTCTGGCTAACCTATATTTATGATCAGTAAGTTTTGATCTCTGGTACATTATAATTTTTTGTCGACCTTTTTGTATTTCCACGCGTAATGCAAAAAAATTTAGTTGTGGTTTTGAAGTAAAAATTCCATATTTTTGATGAAAACTGAATAAAGAGAATATGTATGTATGTCTAGACGCTATGTTGTATCTTTTGACTCGAAACATCCTATCCAGGTAATAAATGCGTATCCAGATATCTGGAGGCTTTTTTATATTCCAATTTTATTTTTATTTCTATCATAGAAGCGAAGTAAACAATACAAAACCAAATATTATTATTCCATATGAATGTTTGAGAAGTAAGCACCTGTAATCGCAGTTTTCTTCGATTTCTTGCTTTTGAATATATGAATTTAGATTTTACAAATACATATTGATCACTTAATTTGTTTTGATTTGTTTTATGTGAATGTAGAAATCAAGAGATCTTCATCAAAGAAATGATTGTAGAGAGAAAAAAGAGGATAGAGAGGATCGAAGGGGAAAGAAAACACTGAGCAGAAAGAAGTGAGTGGAGGCAAAGCCAGTGTAAAAACGCGTGCACAGATGTATTAAGTGTAATTTAGCAAGAATCACAACCATCAGACGAATTAGCACGCGCCGTTCGATCATTCAAAATTAAAGCGAGGGAGCGGAAACACAGGGAGGACTTCACATTATTCTAGGACCTACATTGTATTATTAATTTTATATCATTTATAACATAAATAACGTGATCAGGTATCATTCCCAATGAATTAGCAAAAGCTTGTGAAAATTATAGTTTGATGACATATACCAATCGAAGTTTCCAGTGACTGTTCTTCTAGACCTTGTAATCATACAGCCCTTTATTTGCCACAGAAAAATTATTTTTCAGAGCCAGAAAGAAATTGAAGTTGGATACAATAGCAGAAAGTAGGTATTTTGGAGAACAAAAAAATTTATAGAATATAAAAGTCACTTTTGAGACCAAAAATTCATAGATTGCAGCCAAGAAGTATTTCTGAGGCTTATGGTGAATCAACAAATCATTTAGAATAAAATTTACTTTGTGGAAATTGGAATATCATAAAGGAAAATTTGTTTATTACGGCTCTGTAGTGAACTAGAGGTAAGAGGGAAAATTCGCAGTGAGTGTTAAGTCCGCGGTTGGAAGTCAGTTGTCGGATAGTCTGTGGTCCCAACTTCTATAGACCAGCCCCAATGCGCGTGTAAAAATGTGAAAAGTATTTGAAGAATTTTATATCTCAGGGGTAATATAAAATGAAAATATCTACACTTTTGAATTATGCTTTGAGCGTTCAACTACAGGAACACGAGTAGACATATGATCAAAAGAGCTGAATGATATTCATGTCTGATACTCCTTGTGACTTAATAACGACATCCAATTGAAGTTGTTGATGTTGATGGCTCTATGTAATGTTTATAAATTTGCTAATGCGTTATTCAAGAAGGCAAAGAAGTCAAGAAACAACCTCCGACCGCATTAGCTTTCATGTCAACCTATAGCCGGGTAATACTAATTCAGAAATTAACTTCACCTTTAGCCTCAAATTTAAAATATTCTTCTCCTCTTTCAATATTTAGATCCATACAAGAAGCTAATTCATATAAAGTAATTCGAAACGAAATACTCGCATATAACACAGAGTTTTGACATCTCATCTCCAATAATACCTATCAATAAAACTTATCAGTTTGCCAAATAAAAAAATTAAAATCACATTTTTTTCCAAGGGAATTAGGACCTGCTATTCGTGAATTATAACATTTATACTTTGTCCATTAACTTATAATATATTTTATAATATATTATCTTGTTATACAATTTGGCATTAATTATATTCTCAATAACTTCTACCCTCCAATCAGCAGGAACCAATTAATTTTTTGTTAAATCCGATTTAGGGTGTGACACGGAATGTATTTTACGTGAAATGTTTCCAGAATTCTTATTGAATCGAAATATGTCAATCAGAAAAATAAACATAAAATCCTAGCTATGCATCTTTTCCAAGCACTATAAGGCCAACTATCCGTAATTCAATGGAAAAATAGTCTTATGTGATAAAAAATTCTCCAGATTGAGAGCATAATTTTTAGGTGGTAGTGAATCCTCATGTTGCCATTTCTTTATCCCTAAACTTGACTAGGCTTCTATCGCATCATTTGGTTTATCATATCCAATCCTATTATGAGTGATCAATTTTTTGCATTCTATTTTCAATGCAAGGGAAGCCAGCCATAAGTCACAACTTTGCAGCATAATGAAAATTATAATACACATTCCAGTTGTTTGAATCATAAGATTGGCTAAGTTTTTCTCGGTTTCCCCATGAAACAAATATCAAATAGCGTTTAAAATAAAAGCTGTGTGCTCTTGGTACAATCCTGTACTTCGTGAGTGAGTTTCATCTCGAGAATTTAATTTTTCCAGAAGTTAATAAATGCATATTAGAACCGACGCTTCTGTGCAGCAAAGAATAAATGCATAAACAAAAGAAGCAATCCGTTTCTCAAGATCATCAAATATGAAGTTGTTTACCTCTGCTTCAAAGTCACACTACTGCAGTGCAATTGTCTTAGCAATTGTATCTCATAGTGTCACGTTTCACTGATAGCCTGATAACACGACAATTCAAGCGTGTAACATGACAATATATACAGGCATATTAACAGGGTATATAATGAACATTTTAGCTGGATTTGTATTTCACCAAGGAGATTATTTTCATGAGGTATCAATCTGGAATTGGAAGTGTGATAATGTTGCCTAATAACATATTTCCATTCGGAATAATACCATAGGCTACAAATGGAGTGTGAGGCTGTATAATAAATGATATACTTCATTCTCAATTTCAATACCTCATTAGTACTCCATCAATAACCCAATAGCAGCTGTGATCCTACAGACATAAGACAATTCTACGTTACATGTTGGGGAATTGAACATGAAATACTACAAGCGCTACGTCGATGAGTGCATACTATTTGCACGCCATAAAATATTAACGTTGACAGAGGGTTCAAGAATCTCCTTAAGATGTGGACGAAGCAACTTTTGATGTACTTATATTACCACAAACTGAATATCGGACGACAGAACTAATATATTTGAAAAAAAAGTCCAAGTTTTCTCATGCAGTTATTTTACGAAAAGGATAATGATAATAAGCTTGAGTTTATCTTGTAATTTGTATGAAATTTCTCACCAATTCATGAATTTATACACTTAAATTGATTACTGCCAGAACCTCGTTAGACACAAGGCTCTTTTTCTTTCACGGAGGAACTCTTTTGATCTTCATAGCCTCACATTAATTATAATTTTATGAAAATCAATCAGATGACTAACACAGAGTATACCTGAAGGAAAAATAACAACCTATCGTATTTTTTCCAAGAGATTTTTTCCCTCCATTCTTAATTATATTTTAAAACATGATTTGGATGTCAATATCCTCAATGTCATTCATCAATTAGAGTTCTACAAAACTTGTTACAAAATTTATTGAAATTTAATAGCGGTTAGTAGCGATTAAGGTCGTAGATCCCTTGGTAAACTAAAATTAAATAGCATTTATAAGTAATTGATGAGATTCCTAGGTTATTCAGCTATTTCATCAATAATTTTAGCGATTATTTGCGAAAAAAGTCAATATATTAGTGGGATCTCCACGATACACATCTAGTAACCTCTTGAAAGGTGGTAGAACCGTTCCAGATCAACGTAGATCAAAAAGAGATCCCTACTTCTGTCTATGTAAAGGACGGTGTTTTCCACAGAGTAAATAAAAAAAAAAAACAGAGAATAGCTAGAACCACGGAAATCTTTGTGATATAAATATTATTTAAAATAAATATCAGTCGCATAATTAGGTGTGCAGTAATAAATAGTTATGGTGTATTGCTAGTACTCCATTTCATGTAGTAGACTTGAATCCCTATCTATTTTCAGATAATAGTGATTTGTTTTTATTTTGGACCCTAAAACAAAATTCGATATCAAGGTTCTCATATGCTCTTGTCCTAAACAGTTCAATAGTAATAATATTTACAAAATTGCAAATATTAGGCCTAGTTATTTGAATCATATGTAAATTTTCGAGGATCTTGTCTGTGATAGGAACTATGAAATTTTAGATATTTATTCACGGTGAAATATTTCTCGACTAAGCTAATTATTCCACACACATATAAAACTCATACTTCTATTGAAAAAGATTAAAAATTTAATATATTTGCATAATACCACAGGCAGAACATTTTCACTGAAAGCAGATTCCAAAAACCATACTTTAATATCCTGAAGCAAATTGATGAAATTTTATGCATGTTTTGAACGTTTGTTGTTAAAACAGCCAGATTAGCCACGCGAATTAATTATCCTTTTGAGAAAATCGATCTCTGGGCCTCCACTTTTATTTATTATTCTTTTATTGGAATAACACTCTGGGATAGAAGCAATTTATTAAAAACTCACTGATTAATAGGATAGATGTGTTTTTACCTTTATTGAGAGAATACAAATAAGGATCCAGGTCATGCATATATCTGCAGTTTATGAATATTTTTTGATTATATTTGTTTACACGCTATTCTTCTACTCATGAGATAAGATTAACAAGACACGGATTTAGGAGAAGCTTGAAGGTTTGTGATTGGAGTGTAGCTTCCATGCCATCCACTCCAAATGTGATTGTATTGCCAACGCTAGAACCTAGCTACTCTACCGATTAACACCAAATTTTGCGCATACATATACGTAGCTCGAGGTGACACATGTCGTGATATCTTGATCTCAGGAATTTGTACTATAACTGGAAATATTGGGATAACTGAGGTCAGAAATAACATAATGCTAGGTTTACGACGGTTTCTATAGAACCAAAACAATATAACTGAGTGAGTAGGAAAAACAACTGCGTTGAGAAATTGAAAATTGGTGACATCTTGTGTCCTCGTCCGCTGTTGGGCTCAAGTTATGCAACAATACCTATAGATCACCTAGTAACAGAATCCGAATAAAATCAATGCTACGGAAGTTCTTGTATTCGTGAGATCAATTCATATTGATATGATAATTGATAATACACACTTTGAAGAGATAATAACGTCTAAACTTGATTCCAGATATTGCTGATTCATATTCATCAGACTGTTTCACAATCCTATTTCTTGACAAATTCTTATCAGAGAAATCAAGACCATGTCTGTATAAGAACTAAATACATTTAAGTGCTTTTCAAATCCAGGCAACTTTTTCGTGAAACGATGCAGAGGATTGCTCTCTCGTCGGCTTGCCTAAGGCAAATCTTGGAGGATGATTAGAACGTGGTAGAAATCAGAAAGACGAGCGGTTACATTTGAATCTTTAGGAGAATAATAATCGCACTGGGGTGCTCTGTTCCTTGCGTTCGCGATAAAGATGGAACGCCCAATAAATTCTGCTTATATTTAGTATAATTTCGGTGTCGGCACTTTTATAAATTGCCCCGCAGGTTTTAGACTAATAAAACACATCTTGGCATGGTTACATGACGCTCGTTTATCAGTGTGAACGGAGTTGCGACTCATGTTACTCGCATTAAGTAAAAAACTACCACTTGTGCCAAAGAAGGCAACGACAAATTTTT
Organism: Dromius quadrimaculatus; assembly: GCA_963989225.1. NCBI lineage: Eukaryota > Metazoa > Arthropoda > Insecta > Coleoptera > Carabidae > Dromius > Dromius quadrimaculatus. The sequence goes on along the minus strand of OZ022336.1, from coordinate 5,185,635 downwards.
GAGCAGATACCTTAAAAAATTAGAAATAATAAGATCCCTAGAATTGTGTCACAGATTTTTACGTAGAAATTGGAGCAGCCAAAGTATCAACCTAAAAGTATCATCACCGACTGAAAGCACCATTTTTAGGTTCTCAGGAATAAATTTCAACTGCTTATTGTCTGTCTCTTCCCTTCTTATCGATAAAATCTTTGCGAAATAATTAATTCCTTCATCCTAATATAAGCCACCCCAATTTGTAATTTTGTTGTGTGCTGTATTCCGTGTTTCTTCACCTTCTAATTCAATGTTCTCGCTACTTAACGATTTAATTCCCTTGCTATATTTTTTGCAGTTCTCTTTCTCAATTCTTTATCTGGTATATTGAGAACTCCTTCAAATATTCTATTCACTTTGGTTGATGAAGCTGTATGTTGTATCATCAATTCATGTTGCACGTCCGGAGAATGTGTGAATAATGGTAACTCAATTACAGTTTTTAAGCGATGTGTACACAAAAGGGCGGAGCACCCTTGCTTGGATGACTTACATAACACTTTGGGCGTGTGCAGCACTTGTTTAGACAGTGTAAAACGGTCTGTAGCAGGCGGTTGTATAATACTTTCCTTGAGTGGAGTGTATAGTAGTAGTATGAAGAGTGTTCGAGGACCATATGCCCGTTAGGCATGTAGCTACTGCATTCGCTTTGCATATTAATACGGCCAGCAAGCGAGCACGTACTGCTCCCTCTATCCCGCATTCAGAGCTTTCCAAACTTGATTACGAGGTGGACTGTTTTCACTGTAATTTTTTTCATAATCCACTCACAAAAATTTCATCATCCTATTCGTTTACCCTCCAGATGTTGTTGGTGGTAATGATAATAATATGTTTGCTTGAAATATCAACACTAACTAATGATGAGTTCTCAATTCGTACATTTCACCAAAATGGGTCGTTCAAATGTGAAACATTCCGTTGAAAACAGCACTATTGTCAAATGTAGAGAGAGAAATTCAGACTGTGTTTTGATTCTGCTATTTCCACTTTTTTCTGGACAGTATGATATGTACCATGCACAATTGGGCTATTTGTAAACTTTTTGGCGCTGCGCTGGAGCAAATAATGTAGTGATCCTCATGCTACGAATGTAGGAATGTTCGATGGATTCCAATTTTTATTGTTATAGGTTCTTAAAAGATACCAGATGCAGAGATATATGCATGTCATTCCTCAATAAATCTCTGGTGGTCTTCCAAACTCTTAATATTACATTATAGTATGGATCAAAATCTGAGGTATTTTGTAACAATTGTGTCCTGAGAAACTTCATGTTGTAGACTTTAGGAAGCACTGGCCGTGTATAAGATGCAAGTCGCAGGCCTGTAGATACATCACGCTCTATACCCTTCCAAGCTGTTGTGCGAAAGATAACGAAATTTCATCACACGTATAACGGTATATAAACGCCACAGAAAGCTAGACTACACGCCTCCATACAATACCTACAATAAACTTTATTACGAATATCGATTAGAAAAACAAATCGTGTCAGGTAACCGCCCCGACCTCAAAAAATTTTCATATTTATGACGGCACGGTCTTCCCAGTTTGCTAAATACAAATTCTTCACTTTACATAAGCACGGGACATCAAAAATTAATTGAAAATAAATCGCATATCTCATCGAAGAGCCTTATTTGAACTGGCCTCTAGTTCAAAGTCGACAGGGGGCCTCGTGCCTCAAGCCTCAAACCGATATGAGTCAGTTTTTTTCAACACAATGATTGATTCTATAATAAGCAATATAGATTAGAAATTTAAGTCATCAAATGGACATTTTTTTGAGAATTTTGATTTCCGATATGATTTGAGAGAGTTCAAAAGTATACCAAAAGAGCAAATAATAAAGAACTTTCAACCGCACAAATTGTATGAAGAATCACAAACTATGATCCTAAATGTACCAGACCTCATTAAAGATGTGGAAGAATTGCTTCAATACTTAATAGATAAAAACTTGAATGGAAATCCAGATATTTACATTTCCTATCGAATTTTGTCATTAATGATAATCTTTTATTTTTATTTTTCAAGCAGAAATATCCTATCAGTTTAGTTTCTAGGACATTTTTTTTTTATTTTATTAAATGTGTTGGACAACATGTTCCTTACAAATTTTAATTATCTTGTTTCGTTCAGAAGATACAGCAACAAACATTGTGCTACTGCAATACTCGATTTTGGAAATATTATTGAGTATTGAATTTTGATCAATCATCGAATATATTCCGATGAAACTCGTCATCGCGTTACATTTAAGTATGTAAATTGCAATACTTCGCACACATTCTGATTATCTCAATTGAGTCGAAAGGTACAGCTACAAACTCTAAATGTTATTTATCAGGTAATGGTATTCGTATTTTTTGAGATATTTTGATAATAATTCTCATTACATTAGAATGAATTGTGCAGAATACGATATTTTTCACAGACTTCAATTATCTCAATTCGTTTAGGAGATACAGAGTCAAACAGTGTGAGCTTCTGATTCGGCTATTCTCTCCTCCGTCCGTTACTCAAGTAATACAGCGTGCGATCGTAGCATCGTTATTATGTTTATAACAACAAAAATCATCAGAATCGATTCTTCTCGATATATTTTATCTTAGAATATACAAATTTCTGGATTTTTAGGTCTCATATTTTAGAAATTAATCAAGATTTGTGATTTTAGAAAGTGCAAATAATAAAAAATTTTCAAGATTTATACACAGTCCTGCGAGAGGGTGAAAGTAGTGACTTTCAACTTTACGAATTGTATGCAGAATCACAAACTATGATCCTAAATGTACCAGACTTCATTGAAGATGTGAAAGACCTGTTTCAGTACCTAATGGAAAATACCGGAAATACAGCCTCCGCCGAAAGGAGCTTTTCGAAATTAAAACTAATAAAAAATTATTTGAGAAGTACGATGGGTCAGGAAAGACTTTCAGTTTTGGTACTTTGATCTATTGAAGCAGATATAGCATCTATGCTGAATTACGGTACAATTATCAAGAAGTTTAGTGTAGCTAGAAGCTGAGATCACGAAACTCCAAACAACAATATTTTCTTATGCGGAACTCCTATGAACCCCCATATAAGATGCATTATGATAGCGCTAGTCTCATTCTGAAACTGATACTAGTACAACATGTCATTGAATAATTGAATGAATTAGTACAGCATGACATGTGGTAGAAATTTACAATATTCTTGGATCATCCACGCCTTCTTAGTGGAGAAAAATTATATGGTCCATAACAGAAAAGAATGCGTCCATCAGAGATCTAAGCAGAGAGTTGAACAAAGATCAAATATAAGATGTTTACAGCCGCTGGAAACATCCCTAAGGATCACATAGAGTCTCAGATTTCGTTTTTAAAAACGAACTAGAATATGTAAATCGCTATAGCTTCAATCAATCGATGAATATCCAATTCCACGTGATGATATGTGGAATTATCGAACAACAAAATACAGAATAATGGTGAAATTGTAATATCAGCTATTGAACTGTTGTTGAAAACATGATTAGAGGACGCTAATGTAGCATTAACGTTCGAAACTAGAAAATGTTTCATTCCAACACAAAAATCAAATAATGCAACACTATTAATTTCCGGTGTTTATCATAAATATCAAATCAATTTTAATCTACGTTCAATGCTTCAAGTATACGGAAATTCATTCTAAAGCAATCATTCCATATTACAAAAATTATTGAATGAATGAAACATATATTGTGTTGCACGATATCATTATGACAAGATCTAATATTATAGACCGAGGTGAGAAATGTTCACAATCCACTTTTATTGTCAATAGTCTAATCATGAATCATTTATTATCCCCTAGAATTATTAAAATGCAATCATTTAATAGTAATTCTTCAGGATTATCCAAAGATGAGTCTCGAATTTTTTGTTCGACAATTTTCTGTTCATATTAACGTAATTGATATCTTCATTCAATATGTTCCATGTGTAACAAGGATTCAAGTTCTGTTTTCCCTACCCTTCTTAGAACAACTTGCATTCATGGTTAACCAACATTCTGCTAGATCAATGCATACAACATGGTTATCGGTAATCAAACTAACGTATTTTCAGCTGCCGGTAACCAAATAGTCTAATAGAGGTAAATGTAGAGTCTTGTTTACGTTCGGTAAATTGATTTTACTTGAAATACCTAAGATTCAGGGTGCTACAGATAGCTAATTGATAATTCTGATTGTATCTATATTCTTGCTGACCGTCACTAAGTTATCCAATGTTTCACAGTATCAAGATAATCCATTTGATCAACTGTAAATGATCCAAACGCAAACTGATTTTTGAAGCTCTCGTGAAGAATCCCTTATTTCTGGTATAAGTTACTTCCCAATATTGTGTTAAGGACTAACATTTTGATTTACTGATTTTTAATTAAAGCAAGGTGAAAGCTGTGCAATCCAAGCCGCAAATAAATTCCGGGAAGTACTACTAATTATTTATGAGTATGTAAATACTGTGCGATTATTTTCCGTTTACAGTAGAAGTTAGACAGCCGAAAGATAAATACTCTTGAAGTAACATAAATTACAGAAAAATCACCACGAGCGAACAGTAATCATTTTCTTTTCCTCCGTCAGCAAATTTAAAAAAATATAATTTGCACATCTCTCCTCAAAGTAAACTGGAAAGTATTGCTTCTAGGAGAATTAATTAAAAACTAAATTTGAAACTCCACCATAAATCTTTTATATAATTTATTGTTCTATATTTACCTGTTAAGAAGCATGGTGGTTTAGACTCAAGGACTGTATCAGTGCTTCTCAAACTGAATGATACACCTCGTCAATTTCCACACTTCAAATATCAAACGCTTGAATATGATACTTATAGATCGATATCACATGGAACTCTTATCAATAGACAGAGTAGTCAAACACTCTAAACATAAACCGAACAAAATATGGAGCACAACACATCAATAGGTGAAAAGGTACTGGTAACCCCTAACAATTGAATGATGTGAATGTGCTGATTGTCTTCATCTTTAGAAGTTGGTTATTCTTGAATAACATCGTATGATGTTAGATACTAATTTCTTTTAGTGTAAGCTCTTATTCACTCGTCTAGTATGGAGGACATGTCTTTAGAATTACTGACCCAAAACCACATGTGTGACGAGGCGCATACGCGTAGCATAGTGTATAATGTGGCTCGTGGCATCGAATTTGTCACATTGTACGGCTCTCAGTTGCCCTTATGTTTCGTAAACAAAATTCACATCAGCAAAACAGTCTGTTATGTAGAGTAGATTCTATATGGCCTTTAAGTGCATATTTTCAGGAAAGCACTAACTTCATACGATGCAGAGTGAGATCATGGAATATTTCATTAAGATATATTGCGAAGGTAAAAACTAATAAAAATTCACCTTCGATCTCTTGTACCTATCCTGAATGATATTCTGGAATGGCTTACAAGTTAAACATATATTTATAACATTGACAATTGGGCATGTAACAAGAAATAAAGATAATTATTGATCATTTACATTTCGAATACATTTTTGATGAAACCTATTTCAAAATTGATATCGATAAAAAAAATGCCCTGAATCTTAGCTAGATATGTTGACGACTCAGGAGATTACCATACCATCTAATTTTTCGAGAATAAGTCAGATTGTGTAAATAAAACGTATGAAGAAATTTAGATTAGTTGATATGCTAATGCATATAAGAAGTGGAACAGTGTATATGCTCCTAGTTCTAATATGGAGCACATAAGGAACCGCGTAAATGACATGTGTGTCTGTTTCCCCAGCGCTACTGTTTATTTTCCTGTTTCTAGTTTTTCAAGCTGATCCGTGTGGATGAAATGTGTTTTGCCACACGAATTGGTATTGTTTCTTGTTTGAGAGGATGAATTGTATAAAAAGTGCTCAAAATAAACTGATTATTGTATTCCTTACTTGTATTCTAGGAGGAAAATGTTTACTTTGAGGTTGAGATAACATTAAATGGAATTTAAATCAATTTGAGCTGAGTTCTCACAGCTGATCATCATCAATCAAGATTTATAGTGCAATGATCTTAGAAACCTCCCCAACATACTTCTCATTTCTTATTTGATTCAATTCAAAACACTGCTGTATTTCATCCATCAATCGACAGCCCTAAATTGCTAAGTGAATTCCTGGTGAATTTATTATCTTCTGTAATGCTTGAACCACGAAGGAGAATTATAGAGAAGCGGGCACTCAGCTGGAAAACATGAAGCCTAAAATGTGATGCGGCAGGTGTGAGAGAGATAGCGTAAGCGGGCCAAGCTTTGCGTGCTTCATATGCAGAAATAAGATTATATTGCAATTATTTCCAATAAAATACAAGTGCCAGATAGATTTCCTATTTTTATTACGTTAAATTCTACATTATTTATTAAATAGAAGGCAAAAATAAGAGAAAATTAGCATTTCTATTCATTAAAACCTGCAATTAATTAATATATTATGAAACATGTTTAATGAACGTTTCTTGGGACACGAGTGTTCTAGTTATGAATTATAATATGCACGTAGATAATTTAATGAATATTTCATATCATAATGGGCGTAATAAAGTTGAAAGAATATACGCAAACAATTTTTTATTCACTAGAAGAAAGATAGAAATGAAAAATGCTGCTCTGCAAAAAAATTTTATTTGTTGAACATTAACGAAAAATTTACTAAGAATATGATATACATCTACGATCTCACAAAAAAATAACAATTTTTGACATAATTTCTGGTGTGAATAAAAAAGGTAATGAATTAAACTGCGCAATAAAAATTTATTACTTGACTCTATTCTATCAGTAAGTATATCAATACTTTGAACATAATTTTTATCACTCATGCAGAATTAGTACTATTTTGCACACATTTCTCCGGGCGGTAAATGACTCTTCTGCTTTTGCGTGCGCCAAGTATAATTTACCGCCCGAAAAAACAAGCGCAAAATAGTATTTACCCGCATTCGTGATAAAAAATAGTATCTGAAATTTGTGCGGTGTTGTCAGTTGTCCACTTGAGCTCTCGTGGCCTATCGAAAACTTATCGCACTTGTTGCACAATATACTATTTTAAATTCCAATTTTTGAGAAACAGCACAGGAAAAATGAAATAACCATTGTAATATGCCACAGGGCTAACAAGAACACTTGCTTCGCTCACTTTTGGCAATTGTATTCTCAATAACTTTTATACATTGATGAAAAGTGAAGAAATCAATGCTGCAATTCTGTGTAAATCTATAAGTCTTATTAATTTATAAATTTATTGATAAGAATTTTTCATTAAAAGTTTAGGTTAGATACGTTTAATAATTTGAAACATTGATATAACCATTCAATTTTTAACATCGAATTCTCAGTAGGTCCGCTATTATGATTTTTAAATAATTTCTACTCACTTTTACATCTCTAGACGACCATTCTTTCATAGTATCCTCCTGTCTGAAATGTTTTTCACAATATTCTATTCTGTCGTGGTATGTTCTTGCACCACTTATTTAATAAAATATAATTTTTATGTACAGAAAAAAAGAATATTTCTCTTTAAATGTTCTGTATCCACTATTAGAATCTGACACAAAACATTTTCTTCCTATTTTACAATATATTTCCACATGAAAATACTAAATAGAGCGAAACTCGCCATTTACCTCCATACAAACATGGGCCCGCCTCTACCTATCTCTCAGTTATCTTTTCTCTCTAACAATATTACTTTTTTGGCTTCACTTTTGCAACACAGTTAAGATAGGGAATTGCATAGGCGTGGCTTGAACCATGAATAAGGACAAAGATATTTGACAGTTGTCCAGAAAGCTCGACAGCAAGATTCCAGCGATTGCTTTCAAATATACAAGTAATGGATGTTGATATTCATGTATTAGTATTTTCGTGCTTAGTGTTCAGTGAAAACTTCACACGTGGATCGACGCCGCCCGTGAGTGGAAACAAAATTGAAATTGTAGTCTAAACCAATTTGCATACATTTAACTTAATTGGAAACCAATTGGGAATTCAATCAAGAACTTGCTGCTCGCTGAGCATCTGGATCTCTGTGGCAGTCGCCTATTCTCCTATTCTACAGTCACTTAGCTGACCTTCTCAGTCAACTCTTGCTTTAATTCTCGATAATCATGGTTGAAGCATGAGTATCCAAAAATGCACCAAATCCAGACTTATGTACCATGTTCATAATTGTAAATGTATGGTCAAGAATAATTCTTGATATTTCCGTCGATCTTATAATAATTTTTACTCGAAAAAAAAAACACAAGAACTGAGTAACAAAAATCTTACGTACAATGAGAAGATTGATAGTCATTTATCACCTCAAAATTATTGACTTTATACCAGCTGTTAATCTTTATGTTCAAATGAAGATGTGATGTAGCACTTGCTGGATATCAGAAGTTCAACTTCAAAGAAGAGGTCTATCATCATTGTATAATTATTTTTTTTTTGCGAAATTACAATAGTGCTGCTTTAATTAATGTCAATTCACTTTCTGTCCCTAATACCTCTTATAGTGAATATTGGAGCTATTGTCGTTTCAGTAGATATAATTTCAAATAAAAGTTTTGCAAAACAGATAACGTTACATTTAAATGCTTGACTTCTGAATATGTGATGTTTAATATCATTTCAGCTAGTTTTCCTACACACTCTAATAAATGAATTTCAATTTACTTATGTTTTCAACTTCTAGATGTTCGTGAAGAAGTGTAGAGCACTCGCCATTCGACAAAAACGATAAAAGTGAAACACGTACTTCTGAACATTTAATTTCAATCAACGTTACGATTCGCCATACGCTAAAGCTAAAGCTCCGTAAACTCAACAGTGTTAGCAAGCGATGGTACCTCCAAGTTGACGATGCCTGCACTACAGAGATTTCCAAAGGCGGAGATAGGAGCTTTTACTACCAAAATAAGTTAGCACAGGATGCAGTGTCATTCCCTACTACTGTCAAATAATTTTGCTGCTGAAATTATGCCCGTTAATCCTTGAATCAGAATCAAGAAGAAAATCAACACTCATATACAGCTAAAAAAGATTGAATACAAGATATGACATTAAATAATTGTGATTAAATAAGGAACGTCTTTGTTCTACAAAATTCTAGAAATCAAAAATACAAATTCAGAAGTAAATACTTGAGGTCCTCGAGACTCTGTTCTTTCATACCGTTGTGACTGAAAAGTTCAATTCTTTCATATTTGTCAATTTGTTGAGATTCGCGAAAGCTTTACTGTTTGTACGTATACCTAAACACTTTGCAAAATTTATTTTATTCGTAATTCCTCTGCAAAATTGGTTCTGCTGAACAAGTCATTATACTCACATAAAATAAAATTACATCTCACGATTTTAACTGAAATTAAACAGGAATCCATCTCAATGTTGACAAGGAAGATAAAACTACGCAGACTGGAACATAATCACGATAGATACAAAGACAGGCGCAAGAAAAACGATACAATACAGAAAATGAGCGCTGAAATGTTTGAAATGAGATTATTGGTTGCTGCGAACGCATTCCATTCACAATTTGCATTTATAGTCAAATTGTGCATACAGGTGTTCCAGAATTTTTGTAATACCAATTGGATATTATCGTGAGAAGTAGCTCAAGTATGAATTGATATTAATCTATCAATTCGAAATGCGAGAACAGAGCTACGACATTTATCTGTCATCGGCTATTTCTCAGACGCCACATGACGTCATCCCCCTTTGATTTGTTCCAGCTAAATCCTAATTAAATTTGTGTGTGGTGATCAAATCGAGGGTCCGTCTCCCAATCTTTTCTGTCGAAGCGAAACATGAAAACCAAGTCGGATTGTAATTAAGTACAAATGTGTATAAGCTTGAAGGGTGATCAACAAAAAAATTTGTTTGAATCTTATACGAAAATACTGCAAAATTAAACATATTCAGAGTTTCTGACCGTGACGACCAGAGTTCTCAGATTGCCTCACACCTGAGTTGTTTCTTTTGTTGTTCAATGTGGTGTGGATATAGTTTTGCATGAAAGAATCTAAAAATAGTTGTGTCAAATCTGGAAGGCAGTGAATAGTAAAAATTATCTCTCAAAGAGGATCCAAGCTTCCTGAGGAAGATCATTCAAGCATTAAGATAGAGCGGTGTAAGGTTTCCGAATAAAAAAGTCCTTTCAGTTCTATTTTTGTATGAATATATACATCATACATAATTTCAATGAATAACATAAAAACTTATTAATATTCGAGGAAGATATTTGTGAATGAAGTATGCCTGCTTGATAGTAGGAATCTAATAGATAAATGAATACAATGTACATATTCATATCGATTCTCAAAAGGGTTGCGACTTTTTGCCTTTCAGTGCGCGATTATATTGACGCAACTCTTGTAATGAACACCCTATTCGTATTAGTAGGAATACGATATTTACATATTCATTGCCGAAATGACTTTTCTTGCCTATTTAGCAGGTAAGTGAGCGTGAAATCACAAAGGGCGTTTCTCTAATTATCTTCTACGTCTTGTTCCTTCATTTACTTCCAAACTGTATAACACATTCAATCTTTCATTCAACAAATTCAACTGAAAGATGGAATAGAAGATGAAAAGAGGAAACACTTCTCGTGAAATATACATATATATATACGGAGCATTAGCAAACAATAACTGTAGAAACTTAATCACAAATAACTATATCATCGATTAATAATGGCACCCTCTAGATATAGCATGAAGCATTTATTTGAATATGATTGGCTGAATCATTAATTATACAAGAATATTTTCGCAATATATATATAAACAAATAGTAGAAAATAAACAAAAATATGAATATAGAAACTCACCAATTGATGGTAGACTCAGGAGAACCCTTGGCAACATTGGAACACATACTGCAAAAATAAAATAATGTTAATCATTAGAAATGACATAATTTACAGGGCAAGTTTCAGGCATTCATTTAAAAGTTAATCACCTACTCAATATGCCAAACAACAACACGCAAAAAGATCTAAGCTCGATCGATCACTAACAATCATTCCTGATTCTTAAACGTTGGAGAATAAAGTGACGAACTCAGCCAATATTATAGATAACACAGAGATTGGTAACATCGGACCAAACACTGAATACACACAGGACATAGATTATTGTAACGTTATTCATTTTAATTTAGGGAGCAAAAGTTACTAAAAACTACTATTAATTGTTATGATTTATTAAAATAATAAATTAGATAGCTGACACTATTTCGAATAAATAATTTCAATTTAAAATATGAAATTATTACACTACACTATAATATTCATGTCAATATTGATTTATTTTAAATAGCACAATCTATTTCAACCACTGGCAGTTCATATTATAAGGTCTCTGCGCCAAAATCAATAATTCTCCTCTTTGAGTCAGCCACTGATATATACCTTGGGTCTCTTCTCACTACGTTTTTCCCGCAAACGTCCAAGCTTTTCTAGGAAGCGCTAGAAGGTACCAGCAATTTTCTAGTAAACAAATTTATTTGCTTCTATTTCTTGATGTAAAATAGTTCCACAATAATTCTAAGTACAAGTAAAGCCAAAATGATTAATTTATAGACTCAAATTCGTGACAATATGATCATATTCTAGGCAGAAGTCTCCACTAAAGAATCATGGGCTCACAGTCATCAAAGATACTCGGTAAGAGGAATACTATAGTTATCACTGAACAAACCGTACCAAAATCTTACTTCTATTTTTAGTATAAAAAATGGTCATCTCAGCGGGTGCGCTGGAGTCACAATAAACGCTAAATAGAATCGTTTTATATTAATTCACATAATTTATATTGAAGTGCTTGAACTTTGATCATTTTGTTGTAGTTTCTCATGATCTCCTTATCCAGATTCATCCTCAGTCTCGCTTTATTGACTCCAATTATGTCTCTTCGAAGCAAACTATTAATTTTTCATGAATTCTTTTATTGATAACAATGGAAACAGATTCATAATTCAGTCAGAACTTAAATCTATTACAAATACTCCATTTCAATAATTCAAAATATTTGTGTTTAACTAATATAATATATTGGTTAAAGAAGCCTTCATCACGACTTCAGAAATGATTCTATCGATTTTTACAGTGTACGTGGTATTTGGAAACTTGAATGAATGAAAGTTTTTACGTCGTTTCCATCACCTCGTCTGGAAAGCGTTGCTGTCAGTACACTGCCAAACCACCACTCATGTGTCAATGTCGAATGACCGAAGGACGGAAATTAAACAGATTAGTAGTAAAGGGCTGGCCGGAGAGCACCTCAATGGACGTGGGTCGACACTCGTTACATACAAGCCATAGACACAGTTATACTGGACAGTCATAAAAATTGGAGAGATTTTGTACAACATTGTTATGGAATTACAAAATTTCTGTGATTTCCATGCTACAGAATCAAATTTTTTTCGAGAAACATAATTTTTGATGAAATATTCCGATCGATATATTTACGATTACTACCGATTATATTCAAGAAATTTTTAGAGCAATAACAAATATAATGAAAATAAAATCTAAGTGGAAAAAATGTTTTTAGAATTTATTCTCAATAAATCTGTTTTATTAGCAAAAGTTCTGTGTAAGAATAATCAGAAGTAAAACGTTTCAACAGCAGTGCTGCCTTTTTTAAGTGGAATAATGTGTAATACATATTTTATACATTTTTATTTTGCTGTTGAAACGCTGTGTTCCCAATCATTTTTATACAGAGCTTCTCTCAATAAAACATATTGTCACAAATTTCAAAGTGAATAATTTATTAACACAAGTTACAGTGCCGGTATTTATTTTATATACTCGTATGTTCACTATATCACTCACTATTACTCGTACTGAATCACTGAATGAATGAATCCTTCTCCTAGCTCACGCTCTTATATACCTAAGCCGACAATATGGCAACATTCAATTGTCTAACAGTTGTTGCCTGGAAATCACCAAACATTTAGTGACCATAGCCTGTCAATCATGTCAGACAATTGAACATCGATCTTGTCAATACTAACTAGGATAACAGTTACAGCGAATTCAAATAAATAATTATGTGACCTAATTACTACAAATATTTCATATTTGTGACAATCAAAATAAAATCTATGTATAAATTTAACGAAGACATTACTGTGCCGCTCATCGAATTTTTAAATATTTCTCAACAAAAATGCAAGCCGTACAAGAGTACCAATAAAATTGACACTTTTATCAATGAATTAGATCCTCAAAGCTTAGACTTTTCAAAATATCACTGATATTTCATTATAGGCACATTTTCCCCACACGAGAAAATGAGCTCACACATTTACTGAGGATCAAAATACATGAGTATTTATATATCTTTGAAACAAATTTAGGTAAATCATTATGAAAGAATTCAATAAGATTTCTGGGAAGTATGTTCGATCAAATTTCACAACAAGAGCTGAAAATTAAGTGGCTGTCCATTTATTCATCTAAAAATATCTTTCAAATATTTTTCCTGTTTCTCGCCTTTCAGTGATTGCCATGAAAATAAAACGAAAAGTTTTCAAAAAGAAAGAAATAATTTCAGTTATCATAAATATTGGAATACAGAACGGAATCGAATTGCAGAACAAAAATATGAAATCAAACCTGTCAACAGATTTCATTGTAAGCGACGTGATTTTTTCCCAATTTTAGACTGAATTGACATTTAAATCGCAGTTTCATGAACAAATTCAGAAAGAAAAAAAACAGATGACATTTATCTGTAACTACATAAATGTGACTGTTAAAAAACAAATGTGTCCATGTTAAATATTAATTGAGTGATTTATCGGAGCATCATTCATTGAAATCAATAACACACCGATAGTTGAACTTTAAAAAAACCCTCTCTAAGGTTGGACTGAGTAATTGAAATACGAACAGGTATTTGTTCAACCATTTAATAATCGTTTACAAGTGAGCGCTTTTTGGCCAGACTGCACTTACAAAAATGAGAATTGAACATGTGTATTGTTGTGCAGCTAATCTTAAACTGAATATTAATTGCATTGTATCATACCTGATGCATCCCAGGATCTGTTTTACTAGTAATGTATGCATATATCGTTTGCATAATTCAGCGTTCCAACATTTGGGTTCAGCGTGTTTGGTATATCCATATAATTCATATTAAATAATGTTGAACTTAGCATAGCGCAACCAGCAAAATCAGAATGTAGAAACCCAGTAAAAGCATTATGAGGCCTTGAACATTGCCATGTAATGCTACAAGTAGAACATAATTTATTGTGCGAAGAACAAATACATATGCTCTACTAATATGACAAAAATGTGAATTCAACATTGCTACTATCAAATATGATGAGAAATCTCAGCGCAAAATGTTTGAGAACTCTAACCAATATCATCAACAGATCAATATGAAGATGAATAGAACGTTGTTAGAATTGTAGCTGGTTTTCGTATTCCTTCGTAACTACAATGCTGCTTCATACAAAGGTAGCATCTCCTAATTCCACACAAGTGTCAGTAAGAATGAGGACGACCATTGTTGCAAACTTGTGGTGAAGTCAAGCGAAAGATTCTCAACCACAATAGAATACGAACCAGAATCACAGCCTTATATCCACAATCGAAATCGCATAGTACATATTCCTTTCCTATATTGCAAATTAATGATTTATGGAATTATAAATTGAAGCCTAAATAACCAGGTATGATGTGACCTCAATTCTATTGTACTCGTATAAATATTTAAAATAAAAAACCTGTTGTTTTTCTATTCCTGTTTATTTACGTGTCAGTTGTCCAGAAGCTGGTCAAGATCACATCACCTGCGAATCATTGAGTTCATAGCCATAAATTAACATATTCCATGTTTCCGAGAAGCTCAGACTTACATCCATTGCCAGAACTCATCTTTAGTCTGTAGATTAGTCTGAGTTCAGATTTTGTAACTTAAAACTGTAGCTGGTAAGTTATCACATTTCAAAACGACTGCTTCAAACAAATCGTTTTCGAAAGCGACTCTTGCTTTCACAAGGTCATTGTTTTCCGTTAGAAAGTGAGGTTGTTCGAAATTTATCATATCAGACTTTTGTAATGTAAATAAATCTATAGTATTTTAAACAGATAGTTGTGCGCGTAAACCCAAAGCGTACGCTTTGAAAGCGGTTACAGTTTTTACTAACAGAATTCGTACCCTGATCTAGACTGTCATTTTAAGGAGTATCAATAATGTTTGACCACAGGTCTGTTTCAAACTGAAATACTGCGTTAATAAAAATCTCAATTGTAACGAAGTTCATGCTTTCGTCTGTTATTCCTTTATTTTGTTATTCACTGTAGCAACTGCTTCGGGCCTCGCACATTGGAGGGCTCCACGTACCTACGTCTGCCTTCAATTAAAATAGGAGCATAAACTATTTTTACAAATCAAGATAGAGCCTCTTGATAGAGTTTGCGATAAATTAATTCAATACTAATGACATGCGTAACTACTATTGCCGTGATGTTAGGTATACAATCTCTCAAAGGTTATACCTTTTGATGAATCTCAGCCAAAGATACTTTTTATTAAAAAAAGGGTGAAATTTGTGATTCAAAGTTACATATTTAAAAAAGATTTTATAGAAAATTAAGAGTTCAGGAATAGGATATAGCGAGATTAGAGAATATAAACGGTTTTAGAGATTAAAGAGAATATTGAAAGTTTAGAGATTAAAGAAAATTTAGAGAGATTATAGAGAATTGATTCCAAAAATATCATCAGGATATCAGAAATGAAAAGAGATTTCAAACAAAGAATAATAATAACCTAATGACTGAGGTAGTTAGCGGAGGATATTTTAAAAAAAATATTTGCTGGATGAAAGAGGCCGTATCATCCTGGACTGGTAAAATGTAAGATGAATGCAGATTCTTAACAAAACAAATACAGCTTGGTGTTCGCTCGGAGAAATTTGAAAACTGGTGAACTGCTCTTAAGCAATCTTGAAGACAACCGTCCCAAACTGTCCATAAATTAGTTAACAAGCTTGCATAATACTTAAGTGGAAAAAACAGATTTCAAAGAGCGAGAACAACTATGAAAAAATATCATACCTGGAAATGTACTACATCCAGAAGAACAAAAAAGAAACTATTCACTATAATAATCACACAGACAACCTAAGTTGCATTTATGCGAATTGAATTAACGGTCATTGAATTGTGCTGTCTTTTCTTGTTTTACTTTCTATTTATCATCTTGTGGCGCCCTTAGAGTCATTGTCACACCCTTTTTTGGTTATCAATCCAGCATATGACTCTTTGATAAAAGTTATCATTGGTTTTATGATGTCTTCAAAAATTTCGTAATGTAATATGCAAAAAAAAAATTGATTATTGATTTTTTTGAATCTTTTGAATTCATCAAATCAATCTTAACAATTAACCCATTCCAATTTATCATAAACTGATCACTAAATCTAAGATTTTTGTGACTACCTGAAAAAGCCCAAAGATTTTAGGACGGAATACTGGAATTGAATTGAGTTGACTATCCATTGATGGTTAATTCATCAATGTGAATGTTCTTCTGCCAATAGGCAGGGCGAAGACGAGTCCCAGCTATATCTGCTCGAAGAGCTACTGATTTCAATATAAGTGTCAAGTTGATTGCATCCCTATTAAAATGTAGCGTTCACGTAATATCATGATGGGTACAAAAGATAAGAGTTCGCGGTATTGACATATCTGACAGTGAATTCATTGCAATGTAGCTTGAGGCAATGAAAGCGAGAACACGACTCGGCGTCTCCATAATCCTCCAACAAGAGATAACGCCAGAATGAGAGGAATTAGCGTCTAGTACAGGTATTCTTACACAACTTCTACTTGAAATCGCTTCGCCAAGATTGACTGAAACTGAAAGTTCCAGCATCAGATTATCTGGACAGAGGATATGGCCCCAAGTTGAACTGATGTTTATCTTCTAATGGTAATGATCATACTCAGCGCTGTCGAAGATAACGCGAAACTTTTCAAAAAGAACATTATTCAAATATTTCTTAATCAGAGAAGTCTCGTTCAGATAAGATTGTAGATAAAAACATAATTTGTTAGTGGTTTTGGTTATTAATGCAGATAATATTCCTGTTTTCCTTGAACACTTGATATACTTACAAAATGGTTTTCCGTCGACGTTATAAATATGAATTGAAAGATTTCTTGAGAATCTGATGAAAATCTCCTGCATTTAAAAATAGCTTGTCTTGAAAATGTGAACGCAGGCGTATAATTTTTCAAACACTTGATTAACGACAAACTAATCAAGACGTGGTTGTAGGGAAAGGTTAGATGAAGGACGGTGGAAAGTGGGATGCAGAGAAGCGTACGGATGTCTAACCTAGCAAATTTCAGAATTACAAATGCGTATTTAATGCAAACGCCCCCAGCAATTTATGTTCGGGCAACCATACTTCATTGCCTTATTTGAATATTGTTTTGGAGTATAAATTACGTGTTGTGAAACATTCTTGAAAAGCGTCATGTGTTTATTACCGCGTGGCTTAAAAATTAGATAAAACATTCCGCAGAACATATGCTTCATTTCTGAAGCACCTTACACACACAAAAAACAACCAATATTTAACCATACCGAACTGAATTCTGGAGCTGCAGACGATTTATTTAAATTAGAATTCTATTATTTCATCAAACATTAAAACATCCCTTCGAAATCTGACGGCAACTCTCCATTGTATTAATATTAGGTTTTAATTATCATCTGGTTAATTATTTCCAGAATTTTGAGAACTTCTAACTCACCGTAAAATTATTTTCCTCACATTCATAATAATCAAATTTAATTCTGACCGTAGGCTATTTCTACTTGTTTTTCAATCTGAAAGCTCTGGAATCGAGATACTTTTTGGAAATCACGCATGCTTTTCTTATCGTCAAAAATTATGCTTTCTTCAAAGATACATCAGAACCAGTCATTGATGATGATGTTAAATGATGTGCCATAGTAATCAAAACTAATGTTGTCCATGAAACGGATATGCACTGTGGGTACAAAAATTCATAATAGTAGTCAGTAAGTACAAGACCCCCCACAGCAACAACAAAAAATAATAAATTCGATCACATAGATGATCACTGATCTTCATAATAGATGCATTTAACCCAAATTATTTTTGGATCCGTTGTTCGTCATTGTGCGTATGTTCAAAATGATTGAATGCTCAAACAAAGTTAGAGCTATATAGATGGAATACTGAAATAATTACACTATATCGAATTCACCTATCATCTGCATTGCCCCTATTTATGTTAATGTTATTCTGATAGTTTGGAATTTCAAATGTTGATGTTAGTGCTATTATTGAATCTATGTTGTCAACAATGTGTTATTCACTGCACTACATTCAAACTGAACCTGATTTGCTTCCAATAAATATTCTAATATGCGCATGTGCTACATTAATAAAATGCAGCCTGAAGGAAAACGCTATAGATTAATAAAAGTTCTACATATGCTGGATGTTATACGTTCATTAATTACGTATATTTGCAGCTTTTAATAATTAATACAAAACATGACAAATGAATTGCTATTCAATTATCCTGGCAATTTTAAGTGGCAGCAGAATTACTGCGGTAGTTTTATTAGTTTTATTGAGTTTGAAAGTCTTCAACCATCCGTTGTCATATAAATAAGGATCGAATATAATATACAGGTATAGATACGATGGAAGTGGCAAAGAGACCAAAACAACTTCGTAAACAGAATTGCGTTTATTCAAAGGCATAGGACGTTCCGGCGCCGCAACGGCCAGCCATCATCAGCTTGAAATTGTGAATTTAAAATTTAATTACATTATAAAATAAACTACTACGTAGCGGAAAAAAAACATATTGAATTTGGAATTTGAGACGCCAGAATAAAAAACTTAATAATTCAGGACACCATGTGCCATGGTTGTCAAATTTATCTGGATCACTACTTATGAAAGTGATATACAGGTATTAAACGTTGCAATAATAGAAAAAAAATAATATATTTCAAGCAAATACGAATAAAGCTTAGGTAGAATTTGGTTGCTGTATGTGGCACACTCGCAAATCATCAGAAACTTATGACACGCCGTTTTGCTATTTAATGGCAACAATTTATTCCAGTTAAATTCAAACTATACATTATTATTATCTTGCAAAATAATTTAATTCATTGAATTATTATGATTGAATTAAAATAATGTACATGATGAAAATTTAGAATTATTATTATCTTGCAAAATAATTTGAATGCGTCGAATTCTTTTGATTTAATTAAAATTATGTACATAATGGCAATTCAGGATTATCATTATCTTGCAAGATGATTTTGATACATTGAATTTTTATTATTGAATTAAAATTATGTACATTATGATAATTCAACATGGAGACTATCTAGCAAAATTATATAAACCGTTGATTTTTTATGATTGAATTAAAATTATATACATAATAGAAATTCAGAATTCATATTATCTTGCAGGATAATTTTGATTCATTGAATTTTTATAATTGAATTAAAATCATGTACATAATAAAAATTCAGAATTATTATTTTCTTGCGAAATAATTTTACTACATTGAATTTTTATGAATGAATTAGAATAATGTACATAAAGGAGAATTCGGAATTCTTATTATCTTGCAGGATGATTCCAATTCATTGAATTTTTCTGATTGAATTTATATTATGCTTATAATGAGAGTTCAGAATTATTATCATCTTGCAAGATGATTTTGATCAATTGAATTTCTATGTTTGTTCACAAATTGAAATAAAATTATGTACATGATTTCAATTCAAGCATAGAAATTCGATTGATTAAGATTATCTTGCAATGTAATAATAATTCTGAATTTTTATTATGTACATAATTTCAATTCAATCATAAAAATTCAATGAATTGAAATTATCCTGCAGGATAATAAGAGTGCCGAGCTCCCATTATGTACATAATTTTGATTTTATTGTAAAAATTCAATGTATCAGAATCATCTTGCAAGATGATGATAATTCTGAATTGCCATTATGTACATAATTTTATTTTAATCATGAAAATTCAATTAATCAAAATCATTCCTCAAGGTAATGAGAATTCTGAATTTCTATTATGTACATGATTTTGATTCAATCATAAAAATTCATTGCATTTAAATATCTTGCAAAATAATAATAATTCTGAAATTTCATCATGTACTTAATTTTAATTCACTCATATAGCTTCAACGGTTCCATATAATTCCGCTAGATAGTCTCTGTGCTGAATTATCATTATGTACATAATTTTAATCCAATCATAGAAATTAAATGCAATAAAATTATCTTGCAAGATGATAATAACTCTGAATTTCCATTATGTACATAATTTTAATTCAATCAAAAAAATTCAATGTATCAAAATCATCTTGCAAGATGATAATCATTCTGAATTTCCATTACGTACATAATTTGATTCAATCATAAAGATTCAACGCATCGAAATTATCTTGCAAGATAATAATAATTCTGAATTTCTATCATGTACATAATCTCAATTCAATCATAAAAATTCAATGAATTAAAATTATCTTGCAAGATAATAAAAATGTATGGTTTAAATTTAACTGGAATAAATTGTTGCTATTAAATAGCAAATCGGTGTGCCATAGAAACTCGAATATTACCCTGTGTTTGTTATACGTGCACAATCAACTGTAATTTTTATGACAGCAAAACCATTTGAGTTTCTCCCAAGAAGATCTATCGTTGAAAAATATTATTCTGTATATATTGTGACATGCGAAGCTGTCATAATTTATAATAATAAAATGGGCCCTAAATCCGACTCCGTCTGGGCGGAACTTTTCATCCTTTTGTCTCGCGCCGCGCTACACAGTCGAACACTTCTAGCAGCTTGCTTGAATGACGTAGAACATTTCTAGAAATATAAATATCCGAATATATAAAGATGGATAACCTCTGACTGACGAGTGATGAATTTCAAAAGCCGGAACAGCTAAGACTGAAGTGTAGTAAATAAATAAATTGTTGTGAATAAGTATGAGTTGCTCTGTATTTGAAGTTTGATAGTAGTGAGTAAGAAATAGATTGTATAGTGTTTGTCTTAGTGTTATATCAAAAAACTCTTATTTTCTTTCATTTATTAAATAGTGACTTTTATTATAAGAGCAATAAACACTACCATATCATATTTCACAATTGGAAACAAGCCTTTCAGTGTGTGAATGTTTTAGGTACCATAATCTAAACTAAATCATGGAAAGAAAAATACACGTATGTAAATAATCCCAAATTGTGAAAATTTGTCCTAACTAAATCAATATAACCAAAAAGTCTGTTTCCTATCATCAGATCGGAGACTGGATGAATATGTTTTCATTTGTTCGAAATGGGCAATCTTAGAGAGCTTTTTCTCTTAGAAATTTCAATCGAAGACGTAAAAAATATTTTATAGACATATATTTCCTTATCTAGATTTGGAAAATATGTCAACGTTGACTGTTTACGAAGAGCTATAAAGCAATTTAAATGGCAGTCTTTGCGACAGAAAAGGAAATATTATTCGCTTATCAGCCTTTCCTTCCGTCTTGTTCTATTCAGTGTTTTCGGGAATGAGAAAGGGGAAATTATCACAGTGGCGTAACCTAGCAATATATACTAGGATATTCCTGACAAAGTAGGACTAATTTTCAAATTCCATATGACTGATAGTGTCTAAGAAACCATTTGGATATTGTGTCAATTATATATCAGTTTGCATTTTGTTGTTTTAAATCAAATTATTCGAACGAATTAGTTAGCGCAATGAATTAGTTCTTATGTCTGAGGCTGACACTATGTTAATTCATGCACCCATACCAGCAAATGAGGCATTACGCTATCTTCAAAAAAAAGTCTCAATGAATTAAATATTTATCTTGAATTAT
Source organism: Dromius quadrimaculatus (assembly GCA_963989225.1). Taxonomy (NCBI): domain Eukaryota; kingdom Metazoa; phylum Arthropoda; class Insecta; order Coleoptera; family Carabidae; genus Dromius; species Dromius quadrimaculatus. The sequence goes on along the minus strand of OZ022336.1, from coordinate 5,163,585 downwards.
ATCACCATATTTTTTACAGAATCATGATGAAGACAACATTGCTTCATTTCAACGTTAAATCAAACAACTTGAACCAATAGCATCAAAGAAAGAAATACTTTTCTCTTGAGGTGTACTAACAGTTGGTCACTTTTCATAAGGAAGTAATGGAAGTAATAGACTTGTTTCCCTATCAATAAGTCGATGCTACTCAATTATCCGAATTTTCTTGTCTTATACTCAAGACATATATCTTCAAACAAGCTCTAATGTGTTTATTTTTCTCTTCCGTAGATCAAAATAGCAATCGAACAGAATGAATACCATTATCCACAAAGCAGCTGGATGTCAGTTTAAGAGAATCATATGCTGATCCAAACCATAAAACTGTTTTATTTTGGAGTTAAAGAAGATTTGAGAATACTGTTTGTACGCCATTGTATTCAGGAAGAAGTTTCTAGCGGAGAACGGAAGCTGAATTAAAAGATTTTATTGCATTTTATCTATTTCCGACTGTATTACACTTGAAACGCCAAATCGAACAACTCGTGCTTTCAGAAACTCCTTTTCGAATGTTATGAAAGTTATCTTTGGAGGTGACACTGTTTGCTTTATTAGTATTATATTCCAGAATTTGCTTTAATTTTACTGTAATGTGAGCTTCTCTCGTGTTAATCCTCCGTTGAACATTTGTCAGGGATGACACTAAACGTCTAAACGTGGATTTTTATCTGGAATCTCCAATGAACACATTGTGAATAACAATTAGATCGTGAATGACGCATCCTGATTTTTTTCATGGGCTTAATACTCTTGCTTCCATTGTGACATTTATCTCCATTTTGTTACAAGCTGACAAGATCCACTGGAATACGAAGTAAGCAATTACTGCAAGACCTGCATTTTTGTATGTCATAATCAGAATCAGAACCGCGGCACATCTCAGATTATAATAGAGATTAACAAAGCAGATTGAAGCTTGATGCATCTTCACTTTGATTTTGATATGTTGATTAGGTATCTCTGATTTTTATTAGACATGCCATCTTTCTAGATGTGTATTAGAATTATCTAATCTTTGTCGTACTGAAATATTCCGACCCCTTCGACGACTCAATGTCGCCAAGAAGTCATCGTTTTACTTCTATACGCTGGGAATGTTGTTGCTAATCAGAAAGAGGTCGATCTTGGAAACATCTATTACGTGTATTTCATATCGAATACATTTCCGTACTGAATTCAAACCGTGTGTTTTACTAACAAATCAATACTAGTCAAAATTAACTATAAGTAGATCCATTTAGCTTGCGTCTGATAATGGCAATAGATAGTTCAGGAATTCAATATAATGTGCAATAACAATCAATTTGCATTTACTTCCATTTATTCTTCAATATGCTAGAAAGGTTTTGAACATTTTCTGTTCGAACGATCTTCAATCTAATGAAACTTGTAAAATTCCTATCATCACGGCTCTGAGCACTTCATTCAATAACTGTTACTTCACTTACCAATAGTCATTATTCTTATACGTTTGTGGATTATTTTGTCAGCATTGTCTTAATTGCTTGGAGGAATAGAAAATGTGAGCGATTCTTTTCACTTCACAAATATTTAAAATCTTCTGTGGAGAAAGTCTTAGTTGTCGTGAATCAAGGAGGAAGAATATAAAATATCTATTGATAGCTATTCTTCCATATCACATATAGAGAGATATCCATCAAATTCAAATAAATTTTTTATGAATCTTTGAGTTGTGCTTTCGAACTTATGAAATATTTCACAAGATCCTCTTATCATTTTACCTGTACATGGACTAAATAAGAATAAATATTTCCCAAATATGCTTCATTTATAAACGATTCTTTCAATATATCAAGCGATGTTTGAAGGCTGATAAAACAGCTAGGACTCCAAATCAAAAGTACCATAATTTTATTATTCAATAAATGATAATTCCGGTTAGACAGTTCCTGCTGGACATATCTTTTTCAACCCTTCTTCGCGATTCTTTTATTTTCGAGGTAGTCTTCGGGGTGCCCGTGATCCTTACAAAGCTATCAATCATGTTGATCCACTTTTTCCGTGCCTGAAGCTGTAACGTCTAAGCAATATCATTCAAATAAACTCTTTTATAACCATTAGGGGGAAAAGGGCTGACTGACCCTGTATCGACCACAGAATCCCTGAACTTTGACGGGTTCCATCGCTCTTTCAAATCAGTTTGAATAGCAATTATTGGAAAAAGCGAAATTTTTGCCTCTCGACTATTCCTAATTTCATTCCGTATTATCGTGAATAAAATTGGGCTTATATGAAGCTATAATTAATTAACAATTCGTCTATAATTGATGTAGCTCTCTCAAACAAATCCAACATCGTAAATAACTACTCCTCTAAAAATCCATTCAATGAGATTTTTATTCGGAAAGAGATCCAAACTCTGTGTTTAGCCCTTCAAAAATTATATGAAAATTGGAATGAATATGACTAATTTGGATGAAACTGAAAATGTGTTTAATCATAATCGTGATGATGATGAGAAAACAATGGATAAGCGAGGTAGCAAAGCGAACTCACAGTAAACGTTGTAATATGTGAAACTTAATTCATATTAATGACCAATAAAGGTGGAAGAGTTAAAACAATAACACAATATTGCTTTGGTTAGTGGTGGTTAGCGCAGCCCCTAACAGAGTCGAATTATATCGCACATAATAAGGAGGAAGTCATTTGTCATGGAAATTTTACAGATTTTGACAAGAGAAATCAGCTGATTGCATGATAATCACCCTAAAAGAGAAGGCACAGTTTTAAACAAAAACAATCTTTGGTATTCAACTGTTTCTAAAGAATAAAATGATGGTAATTGACTGGCGGAATTGCCAATGAAGAGGCAGTGAAAACAAAACTGTTTTCAGCAGTACAGTGGACTTTCCTACAATCAAATCAGCAATTACTGGGTAATAGTTTGGAATTCGTCCATCCTACATTAAAGCTATTTCTAGCGGATAATGCAATGGGTATATTATTTTTAAGCTGCATGTATGGAAACAAAACAATGGACATGTTGATTTAATTATCAGCACCAAGGAAAATACAACATGGACATCGGTTTTCACACTGCCAGTCATGGACCAATAGATCATTTACCATTATAACCAACATATTTTCTTTGGACAACTTCATCAATCAATTTTTCGCAGCGAGTGAGTGAAGCTACAATAAGACATATGTTCCGAGTCGGCATCTACGTTGGTTCAAACTCCCATTTTATGTATCTGCGTTATGTTTACACTACGTTTTTGAATCATTTGCCGATGGATCATGCAAATATTGTGTTTTGCAGCTCCACTGTAGATGAACGATATAAGAAATAATGGGTAGAATATTTAAAAAAACTGCTAACAGAGCCGCAACAAAACGTGGATATTACAACACGAGATGAAATTGCGGACGAAGGAGTATCAGAAGAACCAACAAAAGAAGAAGTCAGAGAAATAATAAGAAGCAGCCGAAATGGGAAGACTCCAGGCAAAGATGGAATGGACAATATATATATATATAAACTTATAATGAAGGTGTGGAGAACAGAAAAAATTCCAAAAGATTGGGAAACAGAACAAATAGTCACAATTCGCAAAAAAAGAGACCAACAAACATACGAAAATTATAGAGGTATAACGCTACTGAGCACGACATGAAAAATAATATTAACACTAATACAAAAAAGAGTCCAGAAAGAAACAGGAAACATAATAGGACAGCATCAGTGCGGATTCACGCAAGGCAGATCAACAACAGACGCTATACATACAGTTGAACAGATAATAGAAAAAGCACATGAATATATAATAAACATAGATTTATTATTCATTGATTTCAAACAAGCGTTTGACTCGATGAGAAGAGAAAAACTTATGACAGCCCTAGAAGAATTTGTAATAACAGCTGAACTAAGACGATTGATCTTGATGACATTTAGTGGAACAACAACCACAATTAAAACACAAAGAGGAGAAACTCAGGAATTCGAAATAAACAAAGGAGTAAGACAAGGAGATACACTATCGGCAACTCTGTTCAACATAGCGTTAGAATATGTGATGAGGAATTTGAACAAAGGAACACTCAGAACTAAAGGCGGACAATAGCATATGCAGACGATATAGTATTGGCAACAAGAAATAGGAAAATTTTGAAAGAAATGTCCGAAGAAATAGTAACAGAAGGAAACAGAATACTCCTAAAAATCAATGAGAACAAAACGAAAATAATGAGGATAGGAAAAAAATCAGGAAGTAGGAATATAAAAATATGTAACCCACAGTTTGAGAAGGTGAATAAATTCAAATACCAAGGCATTATGCTATCAAATAAAGGAGACAGGCAAACAGAAATCCAAGAGAAGATATTAACAGCAAACAGAGTCTTTTACGCAAATAAAAAACTACTCAAGGATAAAAATCTGACAAAGAAAACAAAATTAAAAGTATAAAGAACAATAATCAGACCGATAATAGTGTACGCTACAGAAACAATGACAAAGACCAAAAATGATGAAGAAGATTTGCGAATAGTAGAAAGAAAAATAGTGAGAACTATTTCAGGACCAGTAAAAACGACAGAAAACGAATATAGAATACTGATGAACCATGAAATAGAACAAGAACTGCAAGGAGAAGATATAGTTAGGAAAATAGAACAACAGAGGACGAAATAGTTAGGACACGTATGGAGAAAAAGAAAAGAAGACACCGTAAGGGCAATTCTACAATGGGAACCAGGCGGAAACAGAAGAAGAGGCAGACTCAGGTCGAAATGGCTACAAGAAGTAGAAGCAGATCTGAGTAAAGCAGGAATGAAAGAATGGAAGGAGACAACAGAAGACATGGCGAGAAATATGTCAGAAAATCTAGAACAAGGCGATGAGGACTGATACCCCTCAAAAAATAAAGGATCTAGAGAGCTTCAGTAGAAGCGGCGCAGCCCCACCTGGGGTGTCCAAGCCACTATATATTTATATATATATATATATATATATATATATATATATATATATATATATATATATATATATATATATATATATATATATATATATATATATATATATATATATATATATATATATATATATATATATATATATATACTGTAGGTAAGTCACTCATTTTATTTTAAACAAAAAAGCTTTTGAAGATTTATACATAAATCCTATAAGTTCAAAGAATATCTGTTAGCTAAAATATAACCTGAAATTCAAGTTTAATGCCCGGATTAAATGTGTAACATGAAGTATTTGGACGTTGTGGTCATCCTTTTCTCTCATAACTCACATTCAAGAAAGGTATCATGTAGCTGAAACATGCTCACAGATCTCCAATAACAAATCTTAAACAAGAAATGCAGTCATCAGATAAAAAATAAGCCATCCAGGAAAACTGTCCACCTCCAGTGAATGAGCATTTTGCAATAAATAAACATCCATAAACAAACATTGGATATGAAACAAAAATCTCTGAGCAGAGAACAAAACTTTTGAACATTCGATACAAACTTGGTTTTTAGTTATTCATTGAAAGATATTGAATCTAGAGCATCATTTAGATATTATAGTTGAGCAAACAAGATTTCCATGGATACAATACCGCGAATAACATCTCATTAAAATAATAAAATCAAGAAGACCTAGTCCTTCACGGTATTAAACTCCAGACAAACCATGTTTCAATAAAATTGAGGCTGGCTACCAGAAAATGTAAATCTCCAGAAATACCGAGAAAGTTTGTTGTAAAGATGTTGTCATGAGTCAAAAGCAATATACATATTTGAGCAATTTTATGTTTAGGCAATTCGGTGCTTGCTCATGAATAATCTTACAGAAAAGTACTACCTAAATTTCTAATTCTTTTTATGGTACAACAGAATAAGAGTAAGTAAAAGTCCTCGCGTTTCTCTCATTTTCTGTACTCCGTTTTCGTTCTGTCTGAATAAAATTCTTTGATGTAACGTTATTAAATTATTTAGTGAATTTGCGTTAATGTACACTAACTTTGTGGATATAAACTCCAATTCAAGTGTTCTTAGATATTTTTCGCTGTGCTGTACTTTTTAATAGGATTTTCCACGTTGAAACATTGTACCAGAAAAACATTTCAATTCAATCGAATAGTAAATTTGTTCACTTCGTCTGCTTCATAACAAGGTTAGTAATACATCTACCATTTCCTATCCCTAAAATAAATAAGTCTTCAGTTTTGCCGCCTGAAAAATTTATTTCCATGTTACATCTGCATCCGGTAGTTTTCTCCAACTATCAAAATGCGTCAGCTTTGCTATTCCAACACGTTGTTTTTAAGTTGATTTGAAAGCCTCAGTTATTTGACCTCATTCAATCTTCATGAAATCACAACTGAGCTATCATCGCGATTCACAAATGATTTCTAAACATCAGTAATTAACGATACTCTGTGCGGCCTTGAGCCATATATTATGTTAATAACTAAATAGTCTCATGTTGTGGTCCCGATATTGATTGACTCGATTTGTATGTAATAATGAAGTCATCAACTATATACTCATACTACACACCTGGCTCACACATTTAATATGCCAGCAACAATTTCAGTCTCTCAAACGCACTATTAGAATTTGATTATTTTATGACGAAAATACCGCATAACAACCAAGCCATTCCCCATCATTATGCTACACTAATAACCCTGATTTATTATCGAATAGAGTGTATATTTTCCTCTACAAAATGCTGCAACGTTTTGCTTCATTTAGTTTGCTTGCAATTTGTTGTTTTAGCATAAAATATTAACAAGAGAGAATAACTTGAGAACTATTTGCTGATCCTAATCATCGACTCACATTAACCCTTCAGGTGCTGGAACTCAAAGTAAGAATTTGAATGTTCATCAATTCATCCTTTATTTGATACTCACGTAGTTAAATATGTATTCATGTACAGGTGAAACGAAATCCATCAAATAGAATCTAATTGTGTACATTATTGGACGCCTTGATGATAAACCAACATAAATACTTCCGTCAAGCATGTATCCTATACTTGATTTCACGTTCTGCACTGTGTGTTGCTGTGAACAGTGACAATTTGTTTTTAAACAGTTTGTTTCTAAACATTCATCTGTTATTTTGTGTAGTACAAACTACTACTAATTCCAAAGAATTCTATAGTCGGAAATGGGACAAGCAATAATTCAATTTAAATCAGCTTGAATACCCATACCACTGAAATTTTGATATATTTAGTATCTAGTGGTAACAGATATGGCTCTGCGTAACAAATTATATTTCAATACGTGAAGTGGTGACTTTGTACCCCTTTTCAAGCTTAGTGCGCGCACAAAGGAATGTGAGATTTGGCATACTTGAAGTTTATATGGACAAGGAGTGCAGACAACTAAAATAATTTCAACGGTATTATTTTTTGCTGGAATATCTGGAAAAATATACACCGAATGGAGAAATGTCTGACATCTAATTCTCATTCCCCCGGGGGGAAGAGCAAAAAGGTAGAAAGAAATTACGTTGAAATATTGAATGTGAACCACTATTTTTATTCCAGATTCAGATACGTCGAATACTGAGTTGATTGTACCTGAAACCCCCGGCGATGGGAGATTGAATTCAATAGCGTTCAAACTTGAGGACTTAATGAATTACAGTCGAATTTCGACCACTGGGCGACCACTAGTATATATAAATATATGTCTCAATCAGAAAAGAGCAGTAAGAACTGCAATCCAATTTTACACCAGGGGTTATACAATCTGGCAAAAATGGTTTATAGCTCTGCCCAAAATACATGCAAGTCTAACGACATGCTTTAAATTTCAATTTTTGTCTGACAATGTCATTTCCTTCTTTTGAGAGTTGGTGATAAAGTTATACACTGCAGTTTGGTTGTTAATTTTTGAAACATTCTTGATTGATATACAATATTTATCCATTCAATATATCGCTTATTCCAAATATACATTGCATCAAAATGCACTGTTGTCCAATTAAATTCAACTAATTAATAGATAACTCTCTAAAATCCATACGAGGAGTTTATTTTACTCATAATGTATATGATAGTTTTCAATCAATATTACATTTATTTCCAAATTTGCAGCCTGAATTGTTTGGCTGTAGTACATGGTAATACCACAATGGTTGGTTTCTCTGCGATTTCTACAATCTGTCTGTAACTGTATAACTATAATTTTCACATGGAATGTCAAAAAGAACAATTTGTAACACTATTTCATGTCTTTTTGTATTTAGATTATTATGTGGATTCCAAAATTCAATTATATGGATGGAAGATTTTACCTCTTAGTGTCCAGTTTTTGATGTGTTGTTTGTTACAGATGAAATATAAATTAAGTAGGCGTCTACGTGCTGGTTTCCAAGTCTCCTAACATCTTAGATGGCAAAGAGAAATACGACATAGGAGGGACGAAAAGGCGAGAACTTGTCGATATATGGACGCAAATAGAGATATATTTTGGCAGAGGCGTTCTGCCATTCTTAGTGTTCTCCGAAAGCAAGAACTTACAGTAGTGATAAGGGTTATGTGATACCAAACCAACTCAATATCAATTTTGTATACATCCCAACAAGAAACGAGTTCGAATAAATTTAAATCAGATCCTGGTGTTTTATACTGCAAACAATTACTGCAGAAAATCAATTAAATATTAATAACTGTACCAACAAATTGATTCAGCGATCTCCAACATCCTCTTGAAATGAAACAAAATATTCATATATATATATATACTATCAAATTTCCCCAATATTCGAAAGTAAAAGAAAAAACAAATGATTTAAGTCCGGAGAGCGAGCAGACAGTTCACTCTCGATCATTCTGAGGATCTTGATATGTAGCATTCGAAAACTCGCAAGCAACCATGTGCAGGGGCACCATCATGCATAAACCACAAAACATTTGCCGTTGTCAGTGGTATCCTTCAAAAAAATAGGCGTCAAAAAAAATTGATACTTCTCATCGAGTATCCTGGTAGAAAGGACAGTCACCACAAGTCAGTCTTTACGTACTCCAGTCAACTCACACATGATTCTCGTGAAAATTGCATCTTAATCATTGTTTAATTGGTTGAACTAGACTAATTACTAATTATTAATTAAAACCATGAGGTTGTTAACCTCCGAATAAATTGAAGTTTCAACGATAATTGATACAATCGTAACTACGAGGTTATAAAAATAATAGGAAAATCAACCATTATGGTGTTATTATTTACCAAAATCAAACAATCCGGATTGCAAATTTGGAAATAAATTATATATTGATTGAAAACTGTCACGCACATTATGGTGAAAATAAACTCCCACTATCGATTTCAGAGAATTATTTATTTATTAGTTGATTTTAATTGGACAACAGTGCATTTTGATGCAGTGTATATTTGAAACAAACGATATTTTGGGTAGATAAATATTGTATATCAATCAAGGATGTCTCAAAAATCAATAACCAAACTGCAGTCTACTTTATCACCAACTCTCGAAAAACAAAAAAGGAAATGACATTGTTATGCAAAAAATTCAAATTTACAACATGTCATCGAACATGACTAATTGCTTAACTTTACATGATTGATAACATGTGTTTAGATTATCGTGGGACCATTAGGCTGGGGATAACAAAAAACTTAATTACTTTGCTCAATACTTTTGTACAGCCACATGAATTCTTAAATTTGAAAAATCTGCTTGAGCTACGAATCAATTTTGTATGTTCATCACGATATCTTCTATATTATTATTTTTAAATCAATTGAATGTTGTTAAACACTATGTGGACTGAAAGTCTGTGCCAACAATAGTTCCCTTCTAATTTCTGTAATGTACAAAATTTCTCATTCGAAAAATTCTTTAGGAACAAAATTGGCTCTTCTCCCGCCATATTCATTCTCCAAATTGACTTATCCACCATAATCAAGTTTATGTTAAAAGATTCACATGGAACAAACAACAACAAAGACAGTGGTCAAGAATCCACAGTGGTCTTCGTTCAGTTCAGGGTTAGCAGAGGGCGGACGACATATAGATAGAAACAGTGGATAGGGACGCAGAGCGAAAAAGTTTTAAGCACACAACACCAACGAGAAAGGATAATAATTCAGTTAGCAAAAGAAGGACGACTTTGCACGACGTTCGTAGGGCCGCAGACGTTCAAGGATATGGATAGAGAACATGCTAAATTTTGGATTAGGGTGGAAGGGTAGAGCAAAATTGAATTGATATAGAAGACAAAATCATGATAAAAATGAACTGTTTTTCGCGAAAATAGAAGCCGAGTATTGTATAACATCAATTTTAATGAGGAAAAAATCCAAACTATTTTTCATAGAATAAAATAAAACAAACAAAGCACGAGTCTTTGTATCAATGAGACATAATAAAGAATTGATGGTGAACTATAACTGATAGTAACTAGAAACCATTATTATAACATTTTCAAATGTTGGAAATCACAGAAGGCATTTGTGTTTGTGTCCATCAATAAATTCTCTATGTGATTTCGATTCTATCTCATTAAGATTAGGGACAAAAACAGAAAAAAACATAAATCTGCAAAAGTTTCCTGGATTCCATCCGTAGATAAAAGAATCAGTATTCCTCCGTAATATCTTGTCCAATGATTGTATGTCTGTGGTTTGTGACTACTTCGTTTGAAGGAAAGCGTGGAGGATGGTGTTGTATGGTAGGTTTCTAGGGTGCAATGCGAAAGGAGAAAGCAGTGTTGAGGGCTCAGTCTGAACGTACGTAATTTAATGTTGCTAAGGTGGGAGAGGATACTCGAAGCATCTAGCGTCAGATAAACTTGAAGACATTACAAAAATTTTACCTCACCACCAGGATGAAATATATATTAATAACAAAGCATCAGATACTCAATTAAATTACTGGAGTGATATGGAAGACCTTATAAAATCTCGTCATCCTTAAGTCTATTTGTGAACTTGTAAGTATTGATTAACTGAAGCACGTGTGTATAATTTCTTGAAATACTTCCTTTATTAGAGACTTGATGAATTGTTTTTGCTTTGATTATCACTGTTCTAATCTCAATAATATGCTATTTCTGTTCTGTTTTTGGAATAGCGAGCTCATTTCCAATTTGAATTTTCAATGTCGGATTAGATATTCTGTATGATAACGACACCAGCAGAGACCGAAGCTTTTCAAATAGATGCGTGAATGATAGTGGTACTTGTTCATGGAAAGGTGTGATACAGGAAAGCATCATCAGCGACGAACACAGTAAACATGATTAAATAAAATGGGATAAGTCGTCAACGTTGAAATGATTATTAACATTGTCTTAGAGCATGGTGAATGTAAGCGATTGGGACGTTCAACAAACACATTATCAGAATTCGATGCCTGGCCACGTTTCGATTTCCTGAAAGTATCGCGAATATGGAAATTGGGCGCGATTTGGTCGTCGTCAACATCTTGTTGCTCGCACGCATAATGTAAACATGTTTTTCTAACGCACAAGCCTCGCAACTTGCGATCCGATGATGTTTTCACCTAAGTGACTTACAAACAGGCGCGCTCAACTTTCTCAAAAGAAAAATATGTTGTGAAAATGGTCAGATTGATAGGTGTTTGAACAAAATTAAAGCTTGTTAGTGGGAATCCACTGACTCACGTCCTTGTGCTTTCCAGAGAATAAAACCTTGTACAATTTTTTGTTCTTCAATTTGATTTGAATGTGAATGAGAAATAAAATATCGCTGTGCATCTAATATTGATAAGATTTGAAATACTCACTGATAATTGGTCAATTACTACATACGTCATCTAAAACGACAATATGAATCAAGCATTTTTATATTTTATATCAGATAATAGACGATTTTTTTGGATATACTCTCGTATAACAAGATCGTTAGGGCCCAGATTAGCACAAGCACAAGACAAAACCGAAAAAAGCATTTTTGTACAAAGAATTCGTTCAAAAAGCATAAAAATAGAATAGTATAATGTTTATTGCTCTGAAAGAATTCGTTTACAAATAAAATGAACGTCACTATTTGATAAATAAAAAGCAAATAAAAGTTTTATTCTTTGAAGTAACACTAAAATAAACACTATACAATTTATTTATCACTCATTATTATCAAACCTCACTTACTACTACTGAACTTCAACAACAAAGCCACTAGTATTTATTTACAACAATTTATTTATGTATTACACTTATCACTCACTGGATATTCATTATTTCACTGTTTTCCATTCTACTCGTTCGCCCATATATATACAGATATCCATTTCTAGAGACTTCCTACGTCATTCGAGAGCACGTTACTAAAATTTTTGACAGTGCGAGGCGGGACAACGCGATACAAAGAGACGAATGGCCCCGCTCAGACAGGGCCGGATTCAGGACTTATTTTATTCTTACAAATTGTAAACCACAACGCAGAATCTCAGAGAAATCCTACCCGTGAGTTGGCACAAAGAGAAAAACATATAGTATAAATTATAAAAATGTGTAACGGCGATCAAAACTGGCAAAAAGGCATGAAAATAAAGAAAAAGTGAAAAAGGTATGAGAATCAGGATTTAATTCGTATAAATTTTGGGTATAGGCATATTTTCTATCAAATGATCAAATAAATTCATTCTATTGTAGTTGAAAAGAAAATTATGATTCCAGCAGTATGTCGCCTAGAGTGAATAATCAATTCATTCATCAGTTGAAGAATCATATTGGTGAATTGATACAATTTGAATTACCAGTATGTCTGTGTTCAGGTACCCTTGAAATATAAGTAGATGATTCACAGAAGTATCATTAAGAGTCTCTTTTATTGTTATGAGAATTTTTAATCCATTGGTGGGTGTTTTTATCAAAATTGATGGAACACATTTCAATTCTGACACGATCGGATTTCCATCTATTGTGCTGCTGTCATTTTCCGAGATATTGAAAGACTGAAATTTTTATTCGTAGCACTTTCAGCCGTCATTTACGATTTTTGATATCCGTCAACGATTTTGATGGAAATTAAAGGCACTGCTAGTGAATCAAGTTGAAATTTATTGATTGAAGATGCGAAAATCGGAATAATTACTGATCTTACTTGGGGAAAATGTTTCGCATATCCAAATATTTTATTATTATCTGATGTTAACCATAAACGAGAAGATTAAAGAGGATAGTTGGGAAGTTGATGGTTTTGTGCTTGGGGATGCAAAAATATCGGATAAATCTGCTAGTGTGGCTAAACACTAAACTAAATTTATTCATAGGCGTCCCGTAAGTTTTTCGGGAGGGTCTTTCAGCATCCCTTTTCTCTTTAAAGTCATTAACTCTCGACCTCTCAACAAATTTGTTCGTGGGCAGAGGAAAATAAATCGAGCATTATTTACGAATAACACACACACAACGCCGTAATTAATTGAGAGTCATCTTTGTTTTGGCTAAGTAGGGAAGTGTTCCTTCAAGTCCTAAATACACAAGCATATCACGACGAACAGCTTGTATACTTTTACGGCCTACCAATGGCACCAAAAATTTTTAGACACCTAATTTTGAGATTAAAATATTGGACCTTTTGATGTTGTTGCTCTCATCGTATCTAGATATTCATAATTCAGAAATTAACCTTACTCAAGATGCTATATGACTTGTAGTTACCCATTTGGAATATGTTTTTTTTTCACTGAAATAAAAGAATAATGGTGATCGGAATATTCGATAATTAAGATGTATTAGACTCTTTGTTTTAATATTCAATTGACTTTCTTCTCTTCAAAAGTTTTGATATTCCTGTTTAGTGCTGTGCCATAAGGATGTTGGGTTCCTAGGGACATGTTGGCCGATTAACATGTAAATTTGGGATGTGTTATATTTTCTGCTTGTACACATACCTATCTCTTGTTCTGCTTCCTACGGTCTACACTTCCAGATTGTTGTTATTCATTTGGTGTGTTAAGTTACGGTAAAGAATGACAGAATTACGGAGTGTGTTCTGCAAATGATATTTTTTAATTTACATATTTTTACAAGTGATGATACCGTGATGTGATATTCATTTGGTTCTGTGGAAATAGACTGGTTTACATTTGGGATTAGATTATCCCCTGGAATTTAATTCTTTTTAACACGTTCTGGTTTCACTGAATATGATTACAATGAGGGTAGTATGTATATGCATTCATTTTAATTTGGAGTATTTGATGAAAATAACACAGTTATTCGGTATGAACAATTATAACACTTATTTAATTTAAATGTTGATAATTTATCATGGTACAACATTTTATTGATGCTAAAAGTAATAATGAATGGATTTCTCGGTGTATGACGTTCCAGTTGAGATCTTGAACATTTTCGAGAAATATATAAATCACAAAATTGCTTTTAATGTCGAGGACGATATCATCAGTCTTCCAACCATTTGGACCCACTTTTGACCCCTTAATAACTCTCAATTCATCCAACATAAACACATGAAATTCGGATTATTTATCATTGGATCAACTAGAATCCCAAAATTCATAAATACAGCTCAAACGATTATAGAGTTATTAACGTCCGAAAATCGGCATTTCTATCACTGACTGACTGACTGAAACATTGATCAAAAGCCTAACTTATCTCCAGATGACCAAGAAAGTTGGAACTTGGCGTCCAATTGGGTAACTGTGTATATACAAGAAGAAAAATCTGAAGACTGAATTTTGACGATTTGGAATATTTTCGAAGTTTGACCTCGACGAGAACGCTACGGGACGAGCGACAGCTGCGCTCAATGAAGCAATCAGTTCTACAGTTTACACGTCAATATAATAGCTTTGGTGTATTGGTGAAGCTTTACGATTTGAAATATTTTCCAAGCTTGACCTTGATACGAACGCTACGGACTGAGCGGTAGTCGCATTTAATAATGCAACCAGTTCCTTAACTTACTATCCTGCACATCACATCAATATATTTAGTAATATTTGCGCCTTGATTTTAAATAAATTTATTTCACATCAACATGCTGATTATTGTGAAACACCTATATAATTATTTATATATAGCATATTCTGAAAGACACAGCTGCAAGTTTATTGTGTGTATTTATTGGAGCGAATCATAATTCCCACTAGAATTTATTTCTATATCTATCCTTATGCAAAAGGAAGCCAAGCTTTTTAAGATTTTATGAAGAACTATTTTACGGTTACGTTGCACTAAAGTCTACCAAATTGCCTTGTTCACTCTTTGCAAGCTCATATTTTCTAGGAAACTCACAAATATATAACAAAACATTAAACATGTTCTATTTTTCTATATCTATGCATATATACGCTCGTGAATTTATCTCAAAGGAAATAAGCTTCTAGGTATTTGAACTCAACCTTCCTTCCGGATAATTCATCAAGAGACTGTACGCGATGTAAAAGACCGTATGACTAATTTCTTGGGTTAGAGCTTCTGAAGAAATTGTTGAAGGATTTGGAATAGGATACAAATGTACATGCATTTTATTCACTCTTCAACTTGGTAAACATTCGAATTATTGCATATAGAACATCAAATGAATGAAACAAAGCTTTTGAAAATAAAAATCATGTGCTTAAAATTTTTTTTATGTGCAGTAAGACTTCAGAAGGAAATAGATTGGGTATCCAGTGAATCTGTGGAAATGTAAGATTATATATGTATGAGCAGGACTACAGATGGGAAGAGAAGAGACTGTCTGATATACAATTCAGAATCGTCGTTTCGGCCCTGATTCACTCTGACAACCTGACACTGACATTGTACACTGGAAACGCCCACAGACGAGATTGTTATTTTCACTATGGTCGAAACAAACACGAGCTAGAGTAATTCCAAATGATAATATCACCATCTTGATGATCTAAAGAAACAGATTTCATTGATGCCTTATATCTAACTAATAGTAGTATCGATAGTTCATGTCTTATAAGTCATGGACTAAAAAATAACTTTAAAATAATTGAAATATTTTTCAAGTGATAATTTCGTATTAAACAGGCTGGTGAATAATATTTCAGATAAGGATAAAGTTCTCAAGCCAATCAGTATGTACTATCAGGCAATGACTTCCGGCCAGTTGCATAAAAATCAGAATTGGAACAGATCTAGAAAACCGGGAAAACCTAATACTTGAGGGACTCAATCTTGAAAAAGTCAGATTGTACGTACTACATTTTGATGAAAAATAAAGCGCGCAATTGTTCAGGAAGTTTCGGAAATTCGGCCGTTTTATGTTGAAAAGGAATGTCTGACATTTTTTTAATGAATTGATTATTGTGTTGTAATATGATATCCGTCGCTATTACACAGAAAATATAATACAGTAAAATCCGAGAAAAGGAGTGTCACCTGTCTGTAATTCGATTCCCTACGCCAAAAGCCCCATCAATTCTCGTCTTACGGCCTGGAAGTTGATAGTTTGATCAAGCTCTCCCTTTTTTTGCACTAACAATTTTGATCTGAAGAATTCCAAAAAAAATTCCGATTTCCGAACAGCAAAATAAAAATGGGTAGGGTTGTTGGAGTGACCTGAGTCCCTCTTCTGCTATATTCTATTTTCTGTAATATTTCACCATTGAAGCTACGTCCTGTTCAGATAATGATTATCAAAGTAATTTAAAGATTGAGGGTAGCTACTGCTAGGTGGGATTTATGCTGAAGCGTCCTGGTTCTCATTGTGGGTATTATTCTGATGGTGACCAGAGTCGCTGCTCTTTCAGCCCCCGTGGCCACCACGTCACTGCTTCCAACCGTAACGAAGAGAAAACGCAAGTAATCGACATTTTACATTTCCACTAAACTTGCACACAGCTCAAGCTCTGTTCACTCACAGAATAATAACGGAAAAAATAAAGGAAGAGTTACTTTGAATTATTTCCTTAAATTCATTCTTGCTTCTTAGGAAGAAAGTATTTTGAAAGTAAGAATATTGTAACTAGTAAATATTGAATGATTGATGATCATTTGTTTTCATGAGATATTATCGAAAGAAACTTAAAACTTTCGTAGCAACATTTATAATTACGAAGACTTATTTCATATTACGCATAGATTGTGTATAAAATAGCATCCATATGCAATGTGCGTTTCAATAGGAAGCAATGAAAACGTCATATATAACTGCGTTATAACCATTACACCATTTCTAATTGAACGGGTTTAGTATTCCATACATTAGTACACATATTGCTATATTGCAACCGAACAGTGCGATGATAGAATATGGATGAAACACAATCATGCGAAAAAAATTTACTCAAATCATGATTGAGAATCAATCTGTGTTTTCATTTATTCTAATTTGATATGACATAGCAGTAGCGGATAATTTTCGAATATTATTCGGTTGTAGCAGTTTTTGAAGGGATTAAAATATACAAAACACAGTTGCATTAGCGGATACAACCTCACAAACTAAATTATATAGTCTTTCAATCGATGCCCACACTGAGGGCCTGCATAGTTTTTTTTTATTACATTTCACTCATTATTCTCTATTTTGTTTTTTGAGCCAGAGAGCCCAGAGAATATCAAATTTTAGAATTATTCCCTTTTAGAGCAAGCAAGCACGGTAAGTAAGGTATGACGTACTCAGGGGTTGTATGCAATATGAATTCTTACATTTAATATTCCAGTGATAATATAACTAATGTTTGTGATAAATTTCAGAGATGGTTACATGATATTTTCCCAATAAAAAATGAATATTACAATTTTCTTTTTTGTAGATTATAAATAATATTTCCTGAAAATTTTGATGTTTCTTCACACTCTTTTTGTCCAGTCACTTAGCCTACGTCGTTTATCCTCAATACAAAAATGAGGACTGAAATAAAGATGCCATCATCTTTGAAGGTAGAGAGATGCTAGGATGCATAGCAAATGGGAAAAAAATCATCATAAACACGGTAACTCGAAGGAATCTATGTGAGTAGAGACGATGAGAAAAATGTATTACTTAAGGTCATTGAAATGAATGAATAAATAAAAAAATCTATTCCAGTGATGTATCCCTACACATTTTGTCCACTTGTGAACAAAGCAAAGCATTATTTGGTAGTTTAGTCAGCGGCAGGAGCACTTTAAGATATAAAAATTATTTTCATGTCACAGTGCTGTGGCCACGTTTGAATTTATACGTAATGAGAATGGTTACGAAAAAGTTTTAATGCCTGCTTTTAGATTTTAATTGTCTCCTTATTATTTTTCTTTTGAGATTTAATGTCGAGTTGGAATTAATTTGTCTACTGTTGTTTGTAACTGCTGACGTGGACACTTCAGTATTTGCAGGGGCGAGCAACCAGAGAAAAATAAAAACAATCGCTTTCTGTCTCTTAATCAGCTTTTTATATATTCGCACCACCTGGAGACCTTTCTCATTCTCCTTTCTTTTCAGCGTATTCTCCCTTCTCTTTTTCGAAGAAAGTGTATCTCAAACTTGTACTCTTTCAAAACCATTCGTCTCTTTGATATATTACATATTATGTATCAAAAATTATATGTTTCTTTATTTTACTAAAATTTTATTATTTCTTATTATTTTTATCGTAGAATTTAATAATGTAATAATAAAAATCTGACGTGAACATCACGTGACTTACTTGTACATCATTGGATATATATAATCAAACACAACATCTCATCATTCCACATTTAAAATGTCAAACAAAATTAACAAATTGACAACAGATTATCATTGCCTACCTCATCATTTCAATTGAACTGATTGTTATATATGCCAAATTCTGAATGTCTGTTGTACTCATAAACTGCACTTCAGGCTTGGCCTATTGATACAAAAATAGTAGATAACTATTTTGATGCTACAACAAGTTCAAACACTCAATTTCAATATGCTATGGCTGATCATTCTAGAGTTATGCAAAAAATTTTAAAAAAGTTTCAAGTTAAGTGCATTTCTGGCTTGGCCGATTCATACAAAAATAGCAGATAACCATTCTGATACAACATCAAGTCCAAATACTGAATTTCAACATCCTACGGTTGATCATTCTGGATTCATTAGAGAAATTCGAAAAAAGTTGCAAGTAAAGTGCACTTCCGGTCAGACGATTGGAACCATAATGCGAGGTGCATAACTAGACCCTATACCAGTCTTAAATACAAAATTTCAACATTATACGTTCAAACAGTTTTGAGATTTGCGAGTTACGTACGCACGAACGCACGCACGCACGAACAAACGTTCCGACATCAAGCCAAAAATAGTCAAAATGGATTAAGGGATGCTCAAAACAAATATTTCCATCAAAATCTCGATAGATGAATTTTGTCGGTTTCACAATACTTACTTGTTACTTTGTACAAGTAAGTAAAAAGGGTTACATTTAAAATAATAGACTTTCATGTATTTGTCAACTGTAGCTTTGGCGTAGCATACCCGTCACATTTTAATAAATAACCGAATAATCATTCAACTATACTATAGCATGAAGTCTCCTATATAGAATGCTGTTCACGTATTATGATAATTCGAACTCGTTCTTGAGATACAGCGTTTTGAAGGTGTGCCGATTGAAAAAATCAAATTACGCCAGCAGCAAAATGTTTTCATCAATTCATATGTAAGACTTAAAAAGTATCTGGCGAATTACTAAACTTGAACATGTTGGAAAATTAGCTGTAGAGAGCAGATTGTACACTGTACAAAAGTAAACGGTAACACACTCCAATATTGTTTGTACACATGGAAAAGCTAAAACTGTTCGAAGTGATTTGCTAAAACAAATTGAAAGCAACAAAAACTTCTCAATGCGTCTACTTTGCATGATGAATTTTGTTCATTCAAATTTACGAACAGAATCATTCAATAAATGAGGTGGAAACCATCACACAGAATTAAACTCTCGGAATCATATCATACAGTTCGCTCATTCATTCAATCATTCATTCCAAACATCAATTAATCATTGATGCAAAATTCTTAATATAGATGGAACGTATTAGGATGTATAACAAACATCTTCCGTATGACCTCTACAACGTATAACAGAAAAATTGCCAAGTTCTACTCTAAAAACCATCTACTTAACATTATTGTTGTATGCTTACGTTTGATTTTTCAAGAAAATGACTTTAATAATTGAATTTGAGCATTTGAATAGAAAAACTTATTGGAATGCTGGGCATCTTGGAGATTCTGGCACATTTTTTGGAAATTAGTAATCAACTTATTGTTAGTCAGTAATAACACCATTAGTATCTGATGTAACCTGTATGTGTACTGTAACAGTCACTTTTGACAGGAACATTTGCATAGAAACATGGAAATTCCATTAAGCTATCTATAGATGCAGAACGAGTCCAAAAATTATATCTAACTACGTTTAGTATCCTACTATTTCTAGCTGTCACAGATCTTTTATGTTCAACCAATTTGATCCATCCCCGTGAATTCAAAATTTAAATGAAGAGATAAATACGCGAATCAAATCGTTTTTAAAACATTAGAAGAATTGGTACATTTAAAACAACATTCAAATCAAATGAATTGAGTCACAAGGAAAACACCATTATTTTTATATATATTTATGGTTTTAGGTAAAATTATCAGTAACTTTATTCCAAATAAAATATGCTAAAAAGGCATTTCATGTTTGAAATTTGTCATTGTTATTTTTTCAAAAATAAAACACTATAATGCTAATTAAATTGACAATGAAGTACAGTGACAGTAAGTGAATATAAAATAACTATTTTTAGGATAAAAATATGAGCAAACTCCACTGATATTTTTTCCTCCCACTGTATCTTGCATTATATTAATTATATGAGACCTGTCACTGTGAAAAAACGTAGTAATGTATTTTGTTTTATTATTCAACTTTGAAAAATGTCCTTAATTAATCTTTCCCATTCTGAAATCTGGTTATACATTATTTTAATCTTGTAATACATATTTTTTCCGAGTTGCTAAATTTTTGGCAGATAATATTCGCAATGAACACATCAAAATTTCAAGTGCTTCATTTATTTTATTCAAATGGGAAAATGTTTCAAATTGAACTCTTTATTCAATTGTTCTATAATTACAGGAGGAGGTAATCAATAAAATGCACAATTTGCCACAAAAAGTTTAAGCGAAACTGTTTGTCTGCCTGCCTCAACTTAAACCTCATACCTTTTCATTAACTACTACCACCTATTGAAACGCTGAAGAATCATCAAAAATTATAATTACATGTTGTCATGATAATTAGCGAGAGCACAAAATTTGGTATTTTGTCGGTGGAAACAATTTCGAACTGCTTTACTCCCGAAAAATGTGACGATATTATATATTATAATCGATAACAATAATGGTTAATAACATTCAATAATGTGGCAACATGATACACTAGTCGTGTATAACCAGATGGATATTTTTCTATAATCCTTTGAATTGAAATATTCAGAGTAAGCAGGAAATTTATTTTCAGTTATTCTTGGATCAAAAATAATTTCTATTGACTCAAATACCACATTCGGTATTAATTTCGTTAGTAAATCTGGAATAACAAATAAGAAAATTTACATTCGCTATTGACGTTATACGTGATTCACATGTACATTTTTTTATATATTTGCAATACTCATGAAACAACAATATGTTGTAGAGAGATCACAAATAAAATGCGGATTATGCCAGAATCAGAGACCCAATTTGAATTTTAATTGCAGATTGGAGTTCTAGAGGGTCGAATTAACAAAACGACATGCATAGCACATTTTTTCAAATTTTTATAATTTCTTTCAAAATCGTGGCCTATAGGCTTGGTATTTTTTCAAGCAAAAAGACACTTTTTCTCTAATTTTGTTCAAATTTCATATATCGACTCTCTAAGGATCTATTATATGATAAATATAATCAAATCGATTTTCAAAGAATATTTAAGGGATGAAACATCCCCTCAAATTATCAAAGGGCACACATTTTGGAAACAATTGAATAATTTGAATTTATCTCTTCATATTCTGATTGAATGGACCTTGATCTATACGAAAATATACTATTCATCCCTTGAAATATTCAATCATAATGGTAAATAAACATATAAATAAGTCTTGGAATTGGCCTGAAAACGACAAATAAAATGCGAATTATGCAAGAATTTGAGCTCCGATTTGAATTTGGATTGCAGATTCGGATTCTAAAGGGTCAAATTAGGAGGATGACATGCATAGCACATTTTTCTCGAATTTTTATAATTTCTTTCAGAATCGTGGGCTATAGGCTTGGTATTATTTCAAGCAGAAAGAGACTTTTCCTCTAATTTTGTTCAAATTCTATATATAGACTCTCTAAGGATCTATTATATGATAAATAGAATCGAATCGATTCTCAAGGAATATTTAAGGGATGAAACATCCCCTCAAATTATCAAAGATCACATATTTTGAAAACAATTGAAAAATTTGATTCTATCTTTTCATATTCTGATTGTATGGATCTTGATCTATACGAAAATATACTTTTCATCCCTTAAAATACCCAATTATAATGTTAAATGTACTAATAAATATGTCTTGGAATTGGCCTGAAAACGACAAATGAAATGCGAATTATGCGAGAACTAGAGCTCCGATTTGAATTTAGATTGCAGATTCGAATTCTAGAGGGTTTAATTAAGGGGATGACATGCATAGCACATTTTTTCAAATTTTTATAATTTCTTTCAAAATCGTGGGCTATAGGCTTGGTATTTTTTCAAGCAAAAAGAGACTTTTTCTCTGATTTTGTTCAAATTTTATACATAGACTCTCTAAGAATCTATCCTATGATAAATAGAATCAAATCAATTTTTAAAAATTATTCAAGGGATGAAACATCCCCTCAAATTATTAAAGGGCACATATTTTGAAAAAAATTGGAAAATTTGAATTTATCTCTTCATATTCTGATTGTATGGACCTTGATCTATACGAAAATATACTTTTCATCCCTTAAAATACCCAATTATAATGTTGAATGAACTAATGAATAAGTCTTGGAATTGGCCTGAAAACGACAAATAAAATGCGAATTATGCGAGAATTTGAGCTCCGATTTGAATTTGAATTGCGGATTCGGATTCTAAAGGGTCGAATTGAGAGGATGACATGCATAGCACATTTTTTTGAATTTTTATAATTTCTTTCAGAATCGTGGGCTATAGGCTTGGTATTTTTTCAAGCAAATAGAGACTTTTTCTCTAATTTTGTTCAAATTTGACATATAGACTCTCTAAGAATCTTTTATATGATAAATAGAATCAAATCGATTCTCAAAGAATATTTAAGGGATGTAACATCCCCTCAATTTATCAAAGGGCACATATATTGAGAACAATTGGAAAATTTGAATTTATCTCTTCATATTCTGCATGAATGGACCTTGATCTATAGGAAAATATACTTTTCATCCCTTAGAATACTCAATCATAATGGTAAATGAACTAATAAATAAGTCTTACAATTGGCCTGAAAACGACAAATAAAATGCGAATTATGCGAGAATTTGAGCTCCGATTTGAATTTGGATTGCAGATTTGGATTCTAAAGTGTCGAATCAAGAGGATGACATGCATAGCATATTTTTTCAAATCTTTATAATTTCTTTCAGAATCGTGGGCTATAGGCTTGGTATTTTTTCAAACAAAAAGAGACTTTTCCTCTGATTTTGTTCAAATTTCATATATAGACTTTCTAAAGATCTATTATATGATAAATAGAATCAAATCGATTTTCAAAGAATATTTAAGGGATGAAACATCCCCTCAAATTATCAAAGGGCACATATTTTGAAAACAATTGAAAAATTTGAATTTATCTCTTCATATTCTGATCGAATGGACCTTGATCTATACGATAATCTACTTTTCATCCCTTAAAATACCCAATCATAATGGTAAATAAACTAATAAATAAGTATTGGCATATTGGCCTGAAAACGAAAAAGAAAATGCGAATTATGCGAGAATTTGAGCTCCGATTTGAATTCGGATTGCAGATTCGGATTCTAGAGAGTCGAATTAGGAGGATGACATGCATAGCACATTTTTTCAAATTTTTATAATTTCTTTCAAAATCGTGGGCTATAGGCTTGGTATTTTTTCAAGCAAAGAAAGACTTTCTCTCTGATTTTGTTCAAATTGTATATATAGACTCTCTGAGGATCTATTATAGGATAAATAGAATCGAATTGATTCTCAGAGAATATTGAAGGGATGAAACATGCCCTCAAATTATCAAAGGGCACATATTTTGAAAACAATTGAAAAATTTGAATTTATCTCTTCATATTCTGATTGAATGGACCTTGATCTATACGAAAATATACTTTTCATCCCTTAAAATACTCAATCATAATGGTAAATGAACTAATAAATAAGTCTTGGAATTGGCCTGAAAACGACAAATAAAATGCGATTTATGCGAGAATTTGAGCTCCGATTTGAATTTGAATTGCAGATTTGGATTCTAAAGGGTCAAATTAGGAGGATGACATGCATAGCACATTTTTCTCAAATTTTTATAATTTCTTTCAGAATCGTGGGCTATAGGCTTGGTATTATTTCAAGCAGAAAGAGACTTTTCCTCTAATTTCGTTCAAATTCTATATATAGACTCTCTAAGGATCTATTATATGATAAATAGAATCAAATCGATTTCCAAGGAATATTTAAGGGATGAAACATCCCCTCAAATTATCAAAGATCACATATTTTGAAAACAATTGAAAAATATGATTCTATCTTTTCATATTCTGATTGTATGGATCTTGATCTATACGAAAATATACTTTTTATCCCTTAAAATGCCCAAGTTCAATGTTAAATGAACTAATGAATACGTCTTGAAATTGGCCTATGAACGACATATAAAATGCGGATTATGCGAGAATTAGAGTCCCAATTTGAATTGTAGAGGGTCGAATTAAGGAAACGACATGCATAGCACAATTTTTCAAATTTTTATTATTTTTTTTAAAAATGTGGGCTACAGGCTTGGTGCTTTTTCAAGCAAAAAGGAACTTTCTCTTTGATTTGGTTCAAATTTCATATATAGACTCTAAGGTGATATATTCTATGATAAATAGAATGGAATCAATCTTTCACGAATATTCAAGGGATGAAACATCCCCTCAAATCACACTAGTCGTGTATAACCAGATGAATATTTTTCTATAATCCTATGAATTGAAATATTCAGAGTAAGCACGGAAATTATTTTCAGTTATTCTTGGATCAAAAATAATTTCTATTGACTCAAATACCACATTCGGTATTAATTTCGTTAGTAAATCTGGAATAACAAATAGGAAAATTTACATTCGCTATTGACGTTATACGTGATTCACATGTAGATTTTTTTATATATTTGCAATGCTTATGAAACAGCAAAATGTTGTAGAGAGATCACAATAGAGCTAGAATAACCAATGAAAATTTTTGGCGTGAAACAAAATGATATTCATGCACGTACAAATGTGGTTTTACAATATTTGTATATTGGTTGTTAATGTTGATATTTTCGCATATGCGAATATACTCTTGTGGATATTACAGGACTTTATTATTTAGGAGTTTTATTTATTTTTTTGTAAACATGAATTTTCATAGCTCAGTGCAAATATGCTAGCTTTGTAGTTTTTCGGGTCGAACCCAGCTTTGGACCTAAATTTTCACTGGATTATAATTTAGTCTGTTTATCATAAAAGTTTGACGACTGGTAACCGCACTTCACGGCTCGGGAAATATCAATCAAACCACCAATATGCACTAATATAATGTTAGCCACACCTGTATCAAGAAGTAAGCATGATTTATATTTATTCATTCAATTTTTATTTCCTTCATTTATGGTTCAGTAAATGCGTAATGCGTAAAAGGGTAAATACCAAGGCACTAAGCATCATTCCAATCTCCTACTAAACAACAGTACTGATTCAGCAAAGGATTAATTAATTTTTTGACCACTAAGGGCCCTCATTCAGCCTTTCCAGACATTTTTAATCCAATAATTGGATGCCTCATTGTATAAACTTCCAAGCTTGCTCCTAGCATCTGAAGTTTTTCTGGATCTACATTGACTTTTAATAAACTTCTATTGATATCTGAGGCACATCTTGTCAAAAGAGTATGAATAATTCCTCTAAATAAATTGAATACGAGAAAAACTCATTTGATCCAAGCCCTTCAATCAGATTGTTCTCTTTCTGATAAACAGCCATTTTGAACACATAAAGGAATCATAATAACATGGGAGTTCTATTTAAGTAGGGCTGCCCTCCGTCCTTTTTTTAGGGTGCCAGAGGTTGTCCGAGGGAATTTTTAGATTGCGCCCGGAGTTATCAATAATGTCGAAACTAATAATATTTTTGAAATTGACGTTCAGAATTTGAATGGAAAAGTCCTGCAAGATATGATGTAGACTTATTGGTCATTATTTTATACCTCAATTGGAATATTCAAGGCTCAGTTAATTTATTTGTCAATAATTGATATTGGATCTGATGATGGCAGAGAAAAAAGTACCCCAATTGGAAATTTTTGGAGATGCAAATTATATTTTCATATACATTTTAATTAGAGAATTGGGACTACAAAAAGAAATTGGAAAATTTCGATTCGTACAAAAAGAACTACTTTCAAACTATCAAGTCTTACTTATAGTGAGATAAATTCACAATAATCTGGTTTATAGCGAAACTCTGGGTAAAATGGATTGTGTTCTGTTTCTCCGTTTAGGATTCTGATTTCGTTTTCAGTTCGCAAGTACTTCCAGCAGCGACCAACGTTTTATAATCTCCACATATATTTTCGATGGAGGTGTGTAGGACGTATTTTCTTTTAAAAGTGGCTACAAATGTAAATTCAGTCAGAGATTTTAAATCCTTATTCATATGTGGAATAAATCATATAGGTGCTTTTGTTCGCGCTCAGGCTTAATCCCTTTTTTACTTTGAAGGAACGTCAAAAACAGAATACCAATAATTGATACGAAAAAATCAATATATTGTCACAAATATAGAATATCTTAAATTATTAGCTTGAACACATGTTTATTTGAGTTTGTTATGTATTTAATAATCTATTATAGTTACTGAAGAAAAAAAACTTTTCAGAACTCATTTTTTTCATAAATATGTTTTATTTGGAAAAGTTCTGTACATAAAAATGATTAGAAACCCAACGTTCCAATAGCAAAGTGCTTCGTTTTTCAAGTTTAAAAGTGTAATAAATAAATAAACAAAAATTCTCAAGACAACAAAATACAAAAGGTGACTAGATAAAATATTAACTCTTAGGATCGTAGGGCTTCGCCTGTGGTTTAGCATATAATTCAATGTCCACGAGTCTTGAGGAGATAAAAATGAAGGTCTAAATAGGAAATAGTCAACTCCTTGTGGTTCTAGGTCAATCTGGCTCTACTCTTTTTGGTTTGGCACATAATCTTATTGGTAATGTTAAAGACAGATTTTCTCTACAGTATCCAAGAATATACAAGATTCCCTGCCAATGTGGCAAAGTATATAGTGACCAAACCAAGAGGACTATGGAAACAAGACTGAAAGAGCATTCTCGTCATATGAGATCGAACCACCCAGAAAAGTCTGCGGTGGCTGAGCATGCCATTCAAGAATTACATAGCATTGACTTCAAGAATACAAAACTTATGGCTAAAGAAAACAATTGGTTCAAGAGGCTAATAAGAGAAGCAATAGAAATAAAAGAATCACCTAATAATTTGAATTTGAATACTGGTTATAAACTCAATCGATCGTGGTTACCAGTCATTTTGTTCATAATTTCAAGTTATTTTTATCTATGAATCTACTTGCAAGAGTTACTTCAATACCGCCTCCTAAAGATCTGTGAATGGTTCAATTATGTGCCAAATCAAAAAGAGTAGAGCCAGATTGACCTAGAACCACAAGGAGTTGACAATTTTCCCTATTTAGACCTAAAGGTAAATTATTATTATTGAATTATATAGAGCGGTTAACACCATAGTGAGAATTTATATTATAATTATTGAAGGATATATAAATAAGAATCTCAAAAATGGTGTAAGGTGTCGACAAACTCAACAACCGCAAAGAGCTAATTCTGAAACCATCAAACTTACAAAATGAAAAGGGACGTTGGAGACAAATAGAAATAATTTTAATATCTCTAGTTTATGAGATATGTCAGTTCACTATATAATATGCGAGTTGATCTCGTATTGGACCACTTTTCTGGATGTAACAGAAATATTCGACTCCAAATGTTTCGAAAATCATTAGATGCATAAAAATACGTACATGAATGATTTATATATTATTGTATGAAATATAAATGACTTGAAATGCAGAATATAGGTACCAGAAAAGTTAAATATGGATTTCGTGTTTAATTCATGAATTGTTAAATTGTCATTGCAATATTCAGTACCTTCAGGAAATTGACAAAAAACTAATGATCATTTGATTAAAATATGAAGGATTGAATCTCGTATGTGCCATTTCGAGTTGATCCTGAACTGAAAATAATATATATTTGTGTATTTATATAAATTAATTCCTAATTGAGGTCACTTAAAATGTCAGTTAGCTTGAACAGTATAAAGTTTGAAGGGTACCTACAATTCCAGTTCAGATTTCCGGTCCAACCTACGGTAGTCTAGCGAAGTTCCAGACTGAAACTGAAGTTTATTAAATGTTTGTTCAGGAACAAGGACACAGCTCACTATTCAACTGACAAATCAAAGATCCCAACCCAAACTAACAACATCTAAAATAATTCTGGACTGGCTCCCATCAACTGACGTAATTTGGACAATAAGAAGGGATAATTTTCTTGGAGTTCTTATTGATTTTTACTGAAGATTACATTTATAATAACTAACTGTAAAATTGGAATGGATATTAACTAACCGAGAGATTAGTGAGCCGTATGGAATAAGAACTCTTTTGCAAAAAAATATCGAAGGATTGCAGACGAGGATGTGGAAACCAAATCATAACATCATAGAAAGATCCGGTAAGTAATGACGGAAATTCACTTTGTTTTGAGAGAAAAGAGAATCACTAGAATCGGTTGAGATTTACCTTTTTTCAAAATCAAATTCAGATCATAATATTTCAAAATATTCCAAATGATAGATGTATTACTCATCAAATTACTCGAGTTAAAAATATTCTACTGTACAAACTCGAGGCTAGCGCGCTATTTGATGAAAGAATATATATAGCCGTGCGAAATATATCATTCGAGAACTATATAATTAATCAAAATTATGTACTTCCCATAAGTATACAATGCTGATAATTAATACAGTGAAATACTTGAATAAACTTCATGCAAAAAATCCATTAAAAACTTCCAATTAATTTGTCGATATTGAAAATTGCTTTTAAAAAGAGTGGTCAGTGTTCCAGCGAAATTACCAATGGGGAAATAATATTAGATATTTTCAAGTATTTGCGATAAAAAAATCCTATTATACTCAAATTGCATCAATATTTTACTAGTAGCTAAATACATATTCAAATGTCTTTTTAAGTCGAGCACTGGATGGTTCGGCCACCCAATTTTTCTTTTCTCAATATATGTTCTTAGTACAGTAGTCAGCGTCACTTTACTGAACATATTTTTTATTTTTGTTTTGTTGCAAAATATCGTAACTGTTGTGAAATAACTGACTTAATCCAGGCAACGTCCATTTTTTGAAATTGCGCCCTTAGTAATCAGCTATCAAGTTATAGACAAGATAGAGATAAAGAATGCAATTCGGAACAATGATAATGCGCACACATTCAGAATTAATTCAAAAATAGTTTTCATGAAAATTAATATTGGAGCCTAGATAAAGCAGGAAAACATGGCGCAGGCATGTTTCTCGAACGCACAAGCGTAGCGAACTGCGTGAATATTAAACTCTGACTGAGATGCAAGAAAACATACTCAATAAGAAAGATAGATTCTAATTTGAAATGAAAAAATTGGGCTCAATATATTGAGAGCCACTCTCTCGCTAATTTTGGTATATCTCTTATAGATCCCAAGATAGCAGTAATGTATAAATGGAACATTCCATACTTATTCATATAATATATATATTTAAAAAGTACTCTAGGCCTTGTGGAGCATGGTATATTCTTCCGTTTATAGAACCCTAGAATTGGTTCCTGGCAATCACTGCCATCTAGTATCGTATCCAAATAATGTTTTACCTTTCAAAATATTGCCATAGAAACATAATAATACCTATTTCCAATCCAATTTTAAAATGTGAAATGTCGGAGGCACAAATGAATCTGAAGAAAATATTATTGGCATTTCATCCCCCAGGTACCATGAATTAATTTCAATTACTTTTTCTTTATGTTACGAAATTCTATTCCAGGATTAGGGCTGGTGTATCGACAAAACACCGAAGATGTCATCAAGCACATAGATTTGACGTATTTGAACGAAAAGTTAATTCATATTCTTTTTTCTATCACAAATCATAAAAACTTCTTCATTATTTTAGCACTGATGTCCTAGATATTACAAACAAAATACTTGAAAATGAAGAAATCAATATCCAGTCTCACAGAACTACTATTCACAATGCAATTTTGAAAATACAATTTAAACTGATAAAGAAAGATGAATACAAGAATAGTCAAACAGCTCTTCTGCATTTTTTACCTATAACAAATATTGCTGTAGACGATTCTGGAGAAAAGTGAATAACATACAAGTAATATTGTAGAATTCTCAATAATTTTGTATTTATAGATGTGTTACAGGCAGTTATGATCATACAGCTAGAATATGGAACCTAGAAAATGGTCAAAATCAGCACTCATTGGAAGGACACAAAAGTGTTGTTTTCAGTGTAACGTTCAACACGAAATGGTAAGCTCTTTTAATTTTCTTTTTTATGTATGCCATATATAAAAATTGGTATAGATATTTGATACCCTAAAGTCCTGAAAAATATTGTTCCATGATTCAAATTTATTCTTATGATAAATTATATAAATTCAAACAGTTCAACAATAAGTTTTCTTGTGAAATCATCAATAATTCCTAATACTAAAGTAACTTCAATTCAACTTTGTTTCCGAACAAGATATGCGGTGCCACCTCTGATCTTGTTATCAAACTACAATAGTATTTCATAGGCGTAGTATGAAATTTCGACAATTGTTCAACAAATACTATACTAAATTAATGACTTCCAGCGACAAGATTCTTACTGGTTCTTTTGATACAACCGCAAAACTTTGGGATTCCGCAACCGGCAATCTTCTCCAAACTTTCTGGGGACATACGGATGAATTAATCTCTGCTCAATTCCTTCCAAATGATGAAAAGGTGGTTACAGCCTCTACTGACACCACTGTCAGAATTTTTCAAATTGAAACTGCCCAAGAAATTAGTACTTGTTTAGGACATGATAGCGATATAGTGAGTGTTCAAATTGATAAAAATGATAAATTCATTGCTACTGGTTCTTTCGATAAAACTATTAGAATCTGGGACACAAGAAATGGATCGTAAGTATCAAGGCTTTTAGATTGAATTATTTTTGAATAAGTCTGAATCTTCAATCACAGAGCATAAAAATAAAACGTTAAGATGCAAAAATTAATGTTCAAAAACCTTACATGTAAAAAAAAGTGTCCATGTAAATTTTTAGCTCTCTATCTTGAACCATACCGAAGTTTACAAGAATCAAGATTGAGAAAAAAAGATTTGTAATGTTTTTTTAGCCGTTTTTAATCAAAAAAGTGGATATTCTTTCAATGGAACACCTTCAATTTTCTTCAAAAATTCTTACAAAATTCTATATATGAAAAAGAGCTGAAGGTAGGATTCAAATAATATCTTTTTATTAAACAAAAAATATATATGAACAAAATAAAAACTCAATTTTAAATGATAGTCATAGTTTTTAAGTACTCTTATTGAAAGAAATAAAGAGCAACAAGTGCTTGAATTATAATTTTTGGTAGGGTTGTCATGATTTAAATCAGTTGATTCAAATCAATTGATTTAAATCATGATTTAATCAAGTAAAAAAAACACGATTCAAATAAATCAAAATTTCTCATTCAAATACCTATCACATTGAATGAAAAAAGATAAATATAATTATCATCAAGTTATAATCTAATTCAACCTTTTATATAGGTAACTTAGTTTGGTCGCTCTCCCTGTCCCCAACTGGTTAATCAGTTTTGAGTGGACTAGACCAAATGTGGAGAATAATTTGTATATAAGTGATTGAATGTTACATATCAGTTATTGAAAAAAATTGGGTAGAAATAGAATGAAAAACAGGATTTGTTTGTTTGAATGTAGAAATAATTGTGATTTAAAACAAAAAAATCTGATTTTAATCAAAAAAATCGATTTCTCTGATTATATTTGAAAAATCGGATTTTTTTCCAATCCTAATTTAGTGTAAATTATTATATTTAACAGTGAAAATACTTGGAAAGAGTTAAATTATTCATTTTGACATTGTTTCAATCAACTTTCGTGATATCAGAATTTAATAAGTCGGAATTACCCAAAAAAAAATTGATATATTTTTTTTTATAAGCAGACATTTGAATCCCAACTCAAGAAGTTTATTTTCAAAGAAGAGTTTTGTAAAAAATTTTGTAAAAAATCGAAGGTGTTCCTTCAAGGAAAAATCCACTTTTCTGACTAAGAAACGGCCAAAAAAGCATTACAAATTTTTTTCTTCCTAATTTTTGAATTTTCTATTGAAAAGTAGGTACATTAGAAAACAAAACAAAATTATCCCCTATGCACCAAAATATGTTTTATTAGGCTATACGGTTCTGTCTGAAACTACTTTTGTCAACCATTTTTAATCATTTTATATTGAATTTAGTTGCATTCATGTTTTGTGTGGCCATGAAGCAGAGATAAGTAGTTGCAAAATGAATGATGAAGGAACAATGCTAGTTTCTGGTTCATTCGATGGCCGAATTATAGTTTGGGACTTGAGAGAGATGAAATACTGCAAAATATTTCCTATAAACTCCTTGGAAACGCAGAAAGTAAGTACCAACACTAAATTAAAGTTACAAGGTGTAGTATACAATTTCGCTTACAGATTCTCGACGTCGATTTTAGACCACCACTTATAGCTGGCTGTACTTCCGAAGGGAATGCTTACATATTCAATCTTAAATCTGATGAAATCATCGCCCTCCAAGGTCACTCTAAAGCTATTCCGAAAATCTGTTTCAATCCTAAACGAAGCGATGAGGTCCTTTCTTGTTCCTTGGACCACACAGTACGAGTTTGGAATTTACAAAGATCCCAAGTTCGAAGCGTAGTGCTGGAACATCCTGATGAAGTCTTTAGTGCTATCTACAGCAAGTATGGCGATAGGATCATCAGCGCCAGCAAGGATAACACATGCAGAATGTGGAGAAAATGATAATTTCTCTATATTGTCCGACCGAAGCTTCGTAGAAGCGGAAAAAAAGCGTTCCACCCAATAGACATGATTTGGTATCTATTTTGGGGGGTGAGAGCAGCAAATTGCTGAAAACCACCCTTCGTCATTGCCAATCATATATTGTTCTTTTAAATATTAGTTATTATATATTCTTGTATTATTCTAAGTTCATAATAAATATCAGAAATAATTTGACAATAAAATGTAAATTTCATTTAATATTCATAACTTTTCGATATTGTATTATTCAAAGGCCCTTTCGAAGGCTAACAATTTAAATTAATTAATATTATATTGAATTCATACATTTTGAATGAATTACATATATTGAGACAACAAATAGTGCATTATTATTTTCGCAACGATGCATGAAAAAAATTAATTGATTTTGTTAATAATATTTATTTATCAAATAAATATTATTGTGAAATTGTAGAGAATGTAGTTCAAGAATTTGCCACCAATTGGCAGCACCTCGCGAGCATATCCGCGATGTATATATTCAAATCAATATTGATTCCATGTATTATTTCACAAATAGTGAATCAATTTCTTGTATAATAATAACTTCAGAAGATTATTCTGATATTTTCATAAAAAAAATGTAATTCAAACAATTATTTAGGGGTCATTGAAGCTTTGTAGCGAAGCGCGCATGGTTTTCGATTTAAATCTCCCACGAATGTTATTCCGTTCTGAATTAATTGTTTGAATTATTACTGTACCAAAAATAAATGTTTCTTAACCATTCTCCAGTTTACATGTTCATCTTATATCTACTGTATTTTCTCCTCCGACTGATATATCATTTAACCATGTGTGATTAAATGATTTGACAATTTATAATTATTAATAGGATGTATGAAAAAACAATATAAAATTTATTTCTCCCATCAGAACAAACCAAATTGAATGATTTTTATCCATCCGCAATAAGAAATGACCTACAAATAATAATTAAAAATCTCAGTTACATCAATAATTTGTCCAAAATTGTCGAAATAAATTTCGTGGATTTTATCATAGAATCGAACCAAAATAGTTCCCTCTTTCTCTGACAGATGGCTAAGCGCGTTAATTTGGGATTCTAGAGCGAAAATCAAACGGATTTTGAACGAGAAAATGACTATTCACTCATCCGTACATAAATAATCTTTCGTATCATGATAAGATAAAATTCAAAACTGTATTTTCGTTTAAGAAATGTGAGTTTTTAACATTTTCGTTCTCAAATTTTGAAGCCACTTTATACACACCCTGTATAATATTTATGAAAATCATTGACATCATGGCAGACCTTATTTTATTGTGAGCACGTATGAATAAAATCAAATTTTTCCAATGACGTGAATTGGAGATATTAATTTTTTAGTAGTTACACGCATTCGTCAAAAAAATAAAATAAAAATGCAATTAATTCAGAAACTGTTTGAAATAGAGCCATGGTTGCTTCAATAAAGTTTCATTAAAAAATAGGGAATAATTTAAAAATATGATAAAATATAGGATGTTTCATTAAAATAAGAAAGTTGATGTCGACATCCGGTATAACCGGAAGTGTCACCATTTTGAAAATATTTTAGATCAATTCGGCCTTACTGTTTTTGTATTGTATGATTTTTCATTTCACTCTCATTATCTCATGAAAATATTAAAGATACCTTATTATTGCCAAGTTCGATCGGGCGTAAAATGTACCATTAGAGTATTGAATTTCAAAACAATTGAACAACAAATACGGATTTTCCGCCCATTGTCAAACTGTTTCATGAAAATAGAAGTATTCAAAAGTAGTGCTATAATTATGAGAGACAGATTTGAAACGCTGCTTCATTATTTCTATATCATAATATAAATTGTACTCACTTTGATTATGCCCCCTGCAAAATTGTTCCCACGCCGTCCTTGCAACCCAAATGAGAAACTGTCCAATTCAAAACACTTTTCAATAATTTAATCCACTATTTTAAGCCTTTTAAATACCAAATATTGGTATGAATAATCAAAAATGTTCATAAAACGTTTCCATCTCGTATCGAAGACCGCACCTTACTGACAAGTTCGAGCCAAACTCAACTTAATCAAAAAATTCATTGTGGGGAATAGTGGAGTCAACTTGCATATTTAAAATTGAATATTTATTTGAAAATATATAAAAATTTGTTAAAATAATTTTCGGGGGAGAAAATTTAATGTGTGACATAGACTATGTACATCCCCATTAGCTAAAATATTTTAATTCCAGTTGAATTCCACAAAAAAGAAAATCAGTAAGTCTACAAAGTTAAAAATTTATATGTTTATATAAACAAAGATAAATGTGATCGCCTAATAAATAATTATCATAGATCTGATCCTGTTGAGGAGTTATTCATATTAAAATTTGGCTCTGCAACAAAAATTTTAGTTTATGTTCAGTTTACTGACAAAAAATTCTTTTAAGTGATCTAGTAGCCCTACAAATTTGAAAATTTTTGTAAGCATTGAGGGAGAATGAATATGATTCCGTAATAAATATCTGATGACATTTGATATCGTTCTTGAGTTATTGATTCGCCAACAAAAATTGTAGCTCCTGTTTACTGATTCAAAACAAATTTATATTTTAACAATGAACCAGTGGCTTTAGAAAGCTGAAAATTTTTGGACCTGTTAAGGGATGGTAGGTGTGATAGTACAGTTAATATTAATCATCAATCTTGACTTGTTCATGAATTATTTGCTTTTAAACTCGATTATAATTTTTGCTGATTTATTCAAATAAAAAATTATTTTTGATATTGAATCAGCGATCCTGAGATACTAAAAATTGGTAAATGTGTAAAATAAGCTTACATGTAATTGTAGATTAAATATCAAGTACCTATACAGCTCCAACAATTAGTAGTTAATACAAATAAATTGTTGAAAATTTGTTCAATTTTTTTTTTGGGGATGAAATCGAGCATGCTGAATGGGATGAGGAACAAAACTGTGTAGTTTTGAGTGGTTGTCAAAATTAGCATTGGAATGATGTAGTGTGTAAACTGGATTATCCACATTGCATTTGTTAACATGGTAAGTTATAATGAATGATACTCTTTCATGGTGCAGAAAGCTTCATGACCTAAATATAATACTTATAACTAAATATAGATTGGGAAAAGAATCAAGAGGATCAGATTGTATTGTGCTATGTGCTGCCATCTGCTCCACCAAATTTGAATTAACAATTTAACAATATTTTGGTGGACAAGGCCCAAATTAAAAAAATGTTCTGGTAAAGGCCCATTATTTTTTGGAAAATAGCTGGAGTTTTTCATTTAACTTCTTGCGGTTAGGTTTCTAGTTCCGTAGATAATCACTAATTCATAAAAAATTTGTAATCAAGACCTCAAATCTCAAAATTCTTTTAGGAATGTAATTCGACTACAGGTGAGCTCAAAATTATCTATGAGAGTCGACAATTTCGGAGGAATTATCAATAGTTTTCATCAGGTTTATTGGATTTGACATTCTGAGGACGCTTAAAAAAATTGAATTCTTTGAATGACGTTCTAGGGTCATAAAATCAGATGCTATAAAAATTTGTTTTACAGGGTGACTATGGGTTTTTTTATTTTAGCGAAATATTTTGACATTTGACATTGTGACAGTTAGTTTTTTGATATTTGACATATTACAAAATGTCAATTGTCGAAATGCCAATAGTCAAAACATCAATAGGAATGTCAATCACTGAAAAAAAATTTTCACTGTATTGGATTCGAGCCTGTAGGTCACCAGTAGTTAACACCAAAAAATACTTGAGGAAATCTGATTCAAAAAATTGGAGGGTCGCACTATCAAAATTTGTGATAATTTCGCTTCCGTTTCAAACTATTCTGAATTCAAAGCGTGATTGATTGCTCGAAAATGTATGAACTCAAAGTTTCAAACTTTCATAATCTTCATGGTTGAATTATAGAAATTTACTAAACTTTGATTTTGAACGTCCAAAATCATTTTCATCAAATATTTTGTAAACGTGTTGAAATAGTCTGTAATTCTGTTTAAATCAGTAAGAGATAATTAAGAATTATAAATGGGGCTGTGTACCAAATTTTCAACTTAAGTTTATTATATATAAAGATAATCATATTCTCAACAAGTTGAATATTTTTTTTGCTCGTCAGTGGAGTTCAGCTTTTAAAAAGATTTTGTAAAAATAAAAATACATGTCAACCTTCTAAAGTCAGAATCTGCAACCAAATTCAAATAGAGGCTGTAGTTTTGTAGCTGTATTAGCATAAAAGTTACAAATACAAGCAATAAATTTATAAGAAAGTCATGTGCTGTCGTTTATTTTTTTTTATTCTTGTTCACAAGGTAAGTTATACTCACGTACTCGAGATCGTACGGTGTAATGGGTCTGGAAAAAAGGTACCTGGAATTGAAAAAAAAATTTTGGGACTATCGTCACGAAATAAGCAAAATAATAACTGAATCTGCTTATTATTCACGTCAAATTTTATTTCCAACTTCTTGATGCAGTGTAAAAAAAATAATTCATAACTTTATTGTGTATTTTAGTGAATACGTATAAAGTTATTTGAAAATGTGAAAATAGAAATTTATTATTATAATATTATACAAATGTCTCCTACAGTAACTATTTTTAGTTAATAAAAACAATAATTATTATGTGACAATTAAACATTACCTTATTTAGATTGTAGTTTAAATGGTAATTGTGAAATTTTTTATGTATTTATTATTTACAAATGTTTTACATTCTGGTTTATCTATACAACAAAATTATTTATGTTTATTTTTTATATGGTTCGCCCTATAAAATTCAATTTCTGTCACATAAATTCATGAAAACGTTAAATAAAATGATGACTATGTTAAACAAAATGTCATTTGAAAATATGATTCGTATGTTGGAATATTATTATGTATCACGATAAAAATGACTCGGGGATTTTTTTTCCGTATGGTATACTTGTTGTACTCGACTAATTTTGTATAAAAATAAATAAATAGGGTAAATTTATCTAGAATATACCTATATGTATGAGGGTCGTCGCCCCTACCATGTCAACCTTTAAAGTTAGAAATTAAAGAAAAATGAATAGACAGCAAGTTGATTACACATTCATTTTAATTTCCCTTAACAAAATTGAACGTTATAATACTCTTTTGTATATAATTTTAATCAATAAAATTTCGCATGATCAGCTTTGAAAAAGACTCTGTTGCAAATGGGAAATAAAGGAACACATTTAAACTGCAAACGTTATGTCAGGTAATTTGAGGTACGATGTTGAATATAATCACTATAGGGGAGGGGAATCAGATAATTGCGAAGTAGCCAGAGAAAGAGAGAATAGTAAAGTAGTGTTAAGTTGAAATGTAATAGTGTGTATTGTGAAGATTCCAGCCGTGAATGTTAGCCCTGTTGATAGTTGATGAAGTACAAGTCGATGACAGATGAAGCAAATGATGATTGATGAATGATGAATGAGATGATCTCTGGCTTTAGCTTCATTTCATCCATAACGAGGTGATGCTTCGTTCGCCAGACTATTTTGTTTTACTCAAGAATCGTATGAATTCAATCAAAACGAAATATTTGTTTTTATTACTCTTTCAACCATACAATAATACATTTATTCAATATGGCCATTTATGTTAACCAGCTTATGAGAAACTATCTAAATTAAATGCCGTTTACATATTGGCAATTGCAAATGAATATGTTTTGTCGTCATTTGTCAGTAACTGCAGCATATCCCAAGATTCCAATTCGTATACGAAATTGAACAGCGTGAAGAGCTCAGGAAATAAAAATCAAACTTAAATGCAAGCAAGAAATAGAGATACTGAGATCCAGGTATAGCGATTGAAGAACGTTTGATTTTAAGTCTACGATATACTTTAGAAGTTCTAAGTGGTAGTTCTAACACCATACGGCGTCACTAAGTTATCACTATCTTAGAATGAACAATTGGGGGTCGCTAAAGCTACAAGC
Organism: Dromius quadrimaculatus; assembly: GCA_963989225.1. Lineage (NCBI taxonomy): Eukaryota > Metazoa > Arthropoda > Insecta > Coleoptera > Carabidae > Dromius > Dromius quadrimaculatus. The sequence continues at coordinate 5,124,112 of OZ022336.1, read as the reverse complement.
AAATCCATTCAGACATCTCTCACATTCTGGGATCAGTGTGTGTCTCAAAACATCGTACATTACGATATGCGATACGAAAGTATAAAACGATACGGTACAACAAAACAACGGAACGACGGGAAATGGTCTTGCATGTTTAATAAGAGACAAAATTACGTACGCTATTCGTAGTCATTACATTATTACATGCGCCCGACACTTGCCGTGTTACAAAAACAAATTCAAATCATTTAATGTCGAATCCCTGGTCGCACTAAACTGTATAGAATGCCCAAAGAAACATTTTCATATTAAAATCGTATTAAATTCTATTGTTATATCTTTATTATCATTAAAACAATGTTATTGTTTATTATTAAAGGCATTACCTACTTGCCTCTCTTAATCCGTATATATTATACTTGGTAGAAACTTGCATAATAATGAAAAATTCGAAGTATATTTATTATACATGATATTTTAGATGCTGTATATGGTATAAAATAGATACGTTCACATCCGTCAACAGTGTTGTGGTCATCCTGGAGGCTGGTCACCAATATCGGAGGCCAATCTTCAAGAAACACTACGAAACCATCAACAAGTGTGCTCGAATCTCATCAGTGATTTATGTAAAGGTCGAAGAGGTGAGCGTCAGCATCACCAGCTATCAACCCTGAATGCTAATGGCGCGGTTTATACCCGCTCTTTCAATTCATTTATTATTCAATACCTATATTAAATCTATAAATCATAATTTTTTAAAATGTTTTTTTTTATCAGTTACTTTGCGAAGATCATCACAATAATTTTAAATATAGGTGGACACCTTTTATTTGTATCAATGGGCGAACAAAAGGCAGACACGTGTGTACCCCGAAACAAAGAGTACCGCAGTAGGGTTCAGAGGAAGGGTACAGGTACAAAGTGGTAGTAAGTAGAAATATTACTTAAGGACGCGATGGTGTGTATGGCTGTGTTGTGATTCAGAAACAATTGATCTTCTCTATGTTGTTGTTATATAGACTAATGCATTTCATTTGAGAGTTTTAGAGCCACTTGTCAAACAGTGTGGCTTTGTCATACCGTACTAATATCAGACAACAATCTTCTATAATATCATTAAATAGAGGATATGTGAAATCCCGATATTAGTAGGAGATGAACGTTGATAGATGATATATAGAATATAGATGCCGACCGGCGACATAACATAACAAAGATGTGGAGTATATCTTACGCATAGATATAGATGAAACAAGTCATATCCTAGATGATAGTGTGTTCATGAGTCAACGAGTAACGAGTGGTCAATCAAAGCAGTCAACCAGTCGCGTATGCGTATTGGTGATTCTGTACAGAGTCCGTGAACGTGTAAGCGAACTATTGCACATAAGTGCCTGCCTTTTAGTTGTTATTATAACAGTTCGTGTAATGTTCCATTGGGAAGGCACAACAGCTACACTGTGCCTACACCATACGCTGCATTATATGTATCACAGTAAACGTTCAAGAGTCTATAATATATAAATCTCATGCCTCGCCATTGCGTTCTGTCGCACTATATGCTACAAATGAAAACAGCAACTAGTCACTAGTAGTATGAAACATACGAGTATTACTTATATACGATCACGAGTTATTGAAACAGTATTTATTGTTAGGTATCATGTTGGCGGTAACATATAGTGCAATACACGCATGGAAATACGAGGCATGATGTGTTCGGTGTATATGAATGTACGGTGTGTGAAGTCATGGAATGTAATCATTTTTTTACCTGTAACATGTGTGTGATTCTAGCAATCAGCTAAGGTTTTGCAGTGATCGAGAGGGCTGCATAACCTATTAGTATGTGTAGTACTCGTAAGTGAATTTTAAGAACTAGGACTAAACCTAACAGAACTATTAAGGGTCGAGCTGCGGGCTGTCCGTAGCACTGATCACGTTGATGTCGTTGCGAAACTCGAACAGTTACTTATACTTTGCTAAAGAGTTTACTGAACGATGATGTGTGGCGCGGACAGCAACACGGCCACCGTGGCGATGATTGTGAACATGGTGAAGATGATCAAGCAGAACCGATCGACGACCATTGCTGCGAATTTCCAGTCGCTAATGACTTCGGCCTCCTCGTCGGCCTTTTTCATGCGACTGGTGATGAATTGAAGTTCGCGCAAGATGTTCTGAAGCTCACGCTGCGTACCGGAGCTAGGCAACGCCCCTGACTCCTCGATGGTGGTCGCCCGCATGAAGCCTGAGCCTAGATTGGTCGTAACAGTAGCGTTGTTGCCGCCCGCGCCTGTTGTCACGTTTCGAAAGTCGTCGTCAATGTCTAGCACGTTTGCCAGCAAGCTCTTTGACGACCGCTCCTTTAGCTCCAATTCTTTCATGCGACTGTTCATTAGGATAGTCTTTCGTGTGATTTTCTTTCCTGGACGCGACATGCCCAAGATCCACGGCAACCATTGTAAGAATACTGATTTTATCTAAACATAATATACAGTGTAATTAACTAGTAAGATAGAGGAGTGGAAATTTTATCGTACCCATTGTGGCATCTCATGAATGTCTGCTGTTCGATGATGGTAGTTCAAGACAACGACGGTGAGCACGACAGACGAGGCCACCATGAACATGATGCAATTGAAGTATGTGCCTGCAACAGTCGTCATGTCACGCGCGCGCCACAACCACTCACAAACACACCAAAGCACGGCTGTGCATTCACCGGCGCGCACCACTACACATCAACACCAGAAATATAGAGAAAAACACACAAAGGGACACCCAACGCAGCAATCAAACCACATATACACAGAGACACACCTCGTTCAACAGAGGAATATAAGAAATAGATGAACGATATAGATGCTTGCAACACTACATTGAGATGTTTGATGTTCTAAATTTACTAAGGTGTAGAGGACTCACTACATTAGTACACTACATAATTACATGGATGCATTACGCCATTGCTACTTAGCTACTACACAACGACATATCCAGGTATATAAGAAGTAATACGAAACAAAAAAATTTGTTAGCATTACGGAATTTGACAGGAACACAAATCATCTACAACGCATAAAACATTATATGTTCAAATATCCACACAGTTTGATGTCGCACTACGTTATCGTACCCTCCTCAGAAACATTTCTGAATTGAATTCAATATTATAAGGACTGTTTCACCAAAGTTTAGCGCAAAAATTGTAGGCGTAAACGGTCAACGTCAGAGAAGGTTCCACTAAAAAGTGTCAACCAGACTCGGACGCGTTTCTTCTGAGGATTATTATTATATCAATTATTTTATCAAACCGATTCATTTAGTTGATTTTATTTAGTTGCTCAATAAAACTTATCAGGTTGCAGAGATTAGATGGGATGAAAGTCACAGACAAATCAGGATAGCAAAGCAGTCAGTGATCCTATTTAACGTGTGCACATACGAGGTATTTTTTGAGATCACAGATAGTGTTATACGTCGCATGTGCAACAGTAGCGGTGTACTTAAATGAGCAGTGAAAGTGAATGGAGTAAAATCGAGAGATAGCGTTTGATCACATACAATATGCCATACATACTGTACGCATACCGTACGTAGTGCGTGAACAGAAAGTAGTATCTAATGTATCACAAAATTTTGTGTATTTAATGGAATGATATGGTTTGGATGATGGGTAGCGTGAAAATGTGAACGTATAAATGTGAAGTGATGACGCGACATTCGTTACCGGGCATTCAGTTCAGTTTTGAGATTGAGAGTTCAAGTAGCGTTTTGAGTGCGTGTCATTTAACAAATTGATTTAGTCTTTTGAAGTAGATTACCTGCATTCGTGGGGTGGGGTAGGCGTAGGTGGTTTGGTTACCGTTAGATCACGTTTTGGTCACTAACCACTTAGACTAGAAGTGGCAAGTGTCCCGCAGTATGTCACCTTCACCTTCACCTGGCCGACATCGACAATTAGCGCTTCGCCACCACTGAATGCACCACAACTTTAACACAAACATACAACATGTTTGCCGTTACATTAACCACTAGTTCATTTAGTTATAATTCAGTGCTTTAGTTTAGTTCATGTTTATTATTCACTTGATTATTATATTCAGCTCTTTAAATTTACGAGGAGGTAACGAGTCATCGACAGAAATAATAAACAAGTACAACACAGTAAGTAGGAAAAGTAAACATGTCCACAACAAAACATACAGATAAAGATACTCCTAGTGGGACAGAGCCATTTGATACTTGGAGGTGGAGGGTGTACATGGCGAGTATTTATGTGAAATATAAGTAAAGTAGTCCATAGAGATTTAGTATCAAGCAAGTACGTATATTATGTGTGTTTCAAACGGGCATTTAGGCACTTGTCTCAAAGATCAAGATTTGAAGATGCTCCTAACTATACAACGCATTTTTTTATTGTCGATAAATAACATCTTTTCATCTTTCTCTTCCTTATTTTACATTACATAGCGCCTCGTGACCCGCCTTCCGTTTCGTAAGCACTGATCGATTGATTTCTAACTACACTCTAAGTTATGTAATAATATCAGAGTCAGAGAGCGTGAGAAAAATGCTAGTCCTCTGGACACCGTCCTGCAAAAAGGACATTGTTTAAATACAGGAACACAAAGAAACAAATAAGCAGAAATTCACATCGATGTTGAAGTTGATAAAAATCATGGAATGGATGATGTGAACCGGGTGCAAAGGATGCAAATGAAAAGGAGACACTAGGCTTCGAAGTTTGGAGTCGTTATTAAGAAGAAATTGTATAGAAAGAAAATGCACGGACACGAGGAACGTTGCCGTACGTGTGACCGTGATTGAAAAGTCACGCATGATTCAAATTCACAGCGATTAAATATCAGGTTGAGTTAAGTTAAGTTAAAAGATCTTTTTTTAGTAGTAAAATGCCTCACAATATTTGCTTGTTTGAAATAGCATACATCCCATCCCAAACACAGTAAGAAAAAGCACACTATATAGTAATAGTAGGTTATTGGCAGAAAGTTGAAGTGCTGTTTCATTCTGAGGCGCAAGCCCTCGGAAGTGTTGTATCCCCGTGAAGCGGGCGTGCGCGCGGTTACAGTGGGATGAGATGATCCCACTGAATACTTAATACTGATTGTTGATTGCAGCAGGTACCGTACCATCATGCACATGTGTTTTGCAAATAAAAGTACAATATAAGAATGAAGTAGATGCCGTGTCATGTCAGAGTCAAGAGTGGCTAAAGGCTAACCTATCAAAGGCACTGCTTCGGAGGTCTGAGTTAGCACGTGACCCACCAGCAGAGAGAAAACCGTCTGCGAGAGAAGTATTGTCACACCTGGAACAAACAAACCCAAACCTCTCTCGGTCTGACTGCCTGGGCTTCAAACGCTCTAGTTGCATAGTTGTTAGTCGTAGTCAGGACATACGAATTGAATCTTTATATTATTATACACCAACACCTCTCCGTACCGTTCCAAGTACCATGAGCATGACACGGGAAACGGAACACGCTGTATGTGTTATCCCTGTTTGCTGTTCTGTTACCGTATCGTTTCCGACCCCGTCCCGTCACTAATCAAAGAGGAAATGTTTGTGCCTCATAGGATACTTGCTGCATTATATGCATATTAACACTAAATAATAAGCACAGGGAGACATCACTTCTCGTATTTAGATTGAAACAGCACTCCATTGTCTTCGACGTATCGTCCATCCAAAATGAAAGAAACGCAAACCGATCATGAATTACACGTACGAATCTACGCCACATAGGCTGTTTGCTGGGCGAAAACATTTCTTCTTTGATTGCATCGAAACAAATAATAATCATAATCAAAAACAACAAAACAATCATAATCATAATAATATATATAATGATAATAATCTATTGAAAAGCTGAATAATTGACTGAAGTAGGTGTTGTATATAACATGAAGTACACATTGTCACTTGATGTTATATACAACAGAGATATAAGGTAAACGCGCGCGAACACAACAATCACATATACACAATAAACAGTCATGTCAGGCAGTACTGAGGATTATGTTAGCGCAGGCAGGTCAGACACAATGAAACGGTCGTGTACCTAACAGAGGAATGGCGTCAGATACTTGGGGCAAGGTTTCTGCCACGAGGTTCAGGAACACAGTCAACGAGAGCAAGATGGTGACTCCTGCAACAGAACACACCTTGAACATTGTTGATGAGCACATCATTATGCTCGTCAACCAACGTTCTCCTGAAATCACGTAAACACGATGATAGAGTGTACAAGTGAAGTGTGAATTGGTGAATTTTTGATACATGTTTACTCACCCATATGGTAACGGTATCTATTTCACCTACATCGTACATCTCATGTGATAACTCCTTCTCATGTTCATAGTTCAATTGATTGGTTGATGTTATGTAAGTGATGTAAAGGGCCAAGGGGCCTACTGGTCTCAGGCAGGTTTAAATAGGGGAGTTAGTTAGAGGGCAATAACATTACAAACAGTTACTGGTCGATCGTTCATGGATTCATATGGTTTCATGCGGCTGGCCGTGCCCGTGCAGCGAAAAGTCTCTGGCTACCCTCCAAGTATCAATGTGACTTTCCCGGATAGAGGGTCGATACACTAAGAGGAGGGCTTCAACATACGATGCTCCCAGAGGTGGGCGGCCGGCGGCCTTAATGCCTTATGCACTGCATAGCATTGCATTGCATACCTATCAGTGGTACTGCATCGGACGTAGTTGGTATCTTTTCGGCTACTAAGTTGAGAAATACAGTCAATGAAAGAAGAATGGTGACACCTGAAATTAAGATTTGGAATTTTGAACGTGATCATTTGATAGCACGAACATTCAGCATCTCTCGTACGTATCTGTATCTGTATTTCAGCAGATGAAAATAGAATTGCGGTCAAAAGTGTTGTTCTTTAAGCGTGGAGAAGGTAGTATTCGTAGACGTTAGCACGTTACTATGTTGTTGGATGCGTATATTCCGTGAGGATCACGCGTTTCTCGAAAAGGCGATGAGCAACACCAAGTACAGTGACAGAGTGACTTAACATAAGAGTGAATAGGAGCAAGTACCTAGCGTGAGCTTCTCGCCCGAGTCTGGTGGCAGTGTAAACCCCAACAACGCCATGGAAGATATGAGCACGCAAGGAACTATAAGATTAAAGAAGTAGTAGAGCGTTCTGCGACGGATCTGAATGGTAAACGTCACATCCACGTACGGCTCCGGACAACACTGGTACACGATTGTATTCTTCTTACCAGGCATTCCTGCAATATTATAAATATATTTTCATGTCCCATATACATTTAGTATTTTGAGGCATATCAAAAATTACTAGCAAAAACGTTATTTTCTGATATACCTAGATCGCTACATATTCCAATTCAATCATATCAAGACTATATTTTAAACGCATTTTGCATTTTGAAATCAGTGAACATCTAGATAATTATACTTTGCAATGAATTAGAATATGTCGCACCAGTAGCTTAACTCACATACCTATCAAGTACCATTCCCCATTCGTTATGAAGTCGGACAGATCACCACCGTCTTCTGAATTCAGCACTAGGTCCAACTGTACAAAACCTAATCATGTAAAATCGCTCACGCAAATATCCTAAACATGCATGACCCATCTGCATAATGTCATCACTAATACCATATGAATATTCATACCATATTACGGGCGAGAACCAAATATAATAACAATAAAAAATTATCAGGATTCACAAAAATTTCCTGTTGGCCTCGTTTGTGCAATTATTGATTGTGTATTCACTGCAAAAATTGCAAATATAAAACTTATTCATGTAGATTTAAATAATGATTCAATATCAGTTATGACAAATTATTCAATTAGAAACAGTTGCAAATAATTGCATATATATATATATATATATATATATATATATATATATATATATATATATATATATATATATATATATATATATATATATATATATATATATATATATATATATATATATATATATATAAATTAGAGATTACTTAACGTAATCAGTGCACAGTAAACAGTTTTCACAAATGAGGTCGACATAAAATAAACAATCTACTTCCAGTCGTCTGTATGGCATAGACTGTGTTTTGAAATGACAAGGGGTCCACAGTTCAGGTTATAAAGAAGCGAAAAGACAAATAAAATTACGCGTTTTTAGTGCTAGAAGTTTCGTATAGCACAAGGCTAAGGCGAAGGCAAAGGTACATGGCAAGGAGTTTTACACGAGCATGAGGCATGACCTACTAACGAATAACGATGCAAAATGAGCCGCCAGGACTAGGTCAGGACACTCGAAGCAGGTGGAGTTATAAGCAACAAGATATTATAATCATATTGTCCTGCGACTAAATCATAAATCTTATGTATGTAAACTGAGGCTGAATCTCTAATTTCCTACGGGGATCATTTTCTGTTAAACATAACTAATAAATATCAAGTTTATATAATTTTTCAAATTATGCAGACACTTAGAAAAGCAAATCAACTAATAATGAATTGAAAAACATCAGTAGGAAATCGTGCGACCATCTTACAGTTTTAGTTGAATTCTACTACCGTTGGATGATAGATTTCATCGGATTAACTATAGTCAAACTAACCAACGGTGGTAGGATTGGACATAAGTAATTTTTTTTTAAATATCAAATCGATAGAGCCATATTGTTTTTTGAACCTAATGACGACCGCAACATAATAATGTAATGGTATAGTAAATACAGTATTCTTGTAGCATATTACGTCAAAAACATCATAAAATATAATCTAGTGTCAAGAAAGCATGTGTTCGCTTCAGTGACAAAAAAAAAAACAACTAAGTATTTGTTGGTTTGAAGCAGCCTGTACAGCAAGCACGTGTCTCTTTATGATTTTATGATGTTTTGAAGTTTTTTGAAGTAACATGCTACAAGAACCAAGTTTTTGATATTCCAAAACAATTTTTCCAGTACCCTCACCGAAATTTGAGGCTGAATACTCCGAAAATTATATGCTTCTTCTAAATCGCTGACGAAGCATCAACATATCGGAGTTGAAATTTAATGACTTATTTTTTTTTAACAATCTAGAAGATTCAGGAACTCGAATGTAAACAAGACAATGTTCATTAAATATTGCCAGGATAGATGAATTTGTATGAATGAAAAGTGACCAAAGGTTATTAAGATAAACAGCCGGTGTGGCTATCCTCTACCTTATTGATATTTGTTTTCAATGAATTACTTCCTATTTGATTATTACCTACCAAATCAAAACTTGAAACTCTTTATTCTCTCATACCTATCAACATGAACTATTCTAAACTTAAAATTTTATCTGATAAAAAATCTCAACCAACACAATTGATTTCTATCTACTCGAAAGTTTAGACCAACACAAATTTAATATTCATAACACAAGATGTTCTGATTCATGAAGGAAACGGAATAATTTTGAAGATAAAAGTTCAATTCTGCAAAAGCTTCGTTACGACTAATCTCGGAGCTTAATACAAAATTGTGTTCTGTTTTTGCATTTATATCAGGTTGCTCGAACAAAATATGAATTTGAACATTATCAAAATTGTTATTGGTAAAATGTAGGAAATCTTTAAAATTGGCAAGAATCGCAGAGGTGGCGCGACAGGCTTAGGATTCGAGGCCAATCGATCATAAAGCAAGGCGCGTTGAACGTTCACAGAACCCACAAATTCAACTACCAACATGAGCTACACAGGGGCGTAACAAACCACATGCACAACACTCAGACATCAGTTGTTGAATTAAATCGAGGGTAAGTCTCCTTGTTACTTCGTCCTTCCAACATAAATCCATATTCAGGCTGTTATCGCTATTTTACATATGCTTATGTGCTTCAGTACCACAATAGGAAACATTCATATACGAAAATTAACCGAAATTGAAACTTCATATTCAAGGTCTACTCGAAACTCTATAATCTAAAGAATATAGAATCACAATAATCCGGAAATATTTTGATAAAGTTAAATGATTGGAAGCATTATCTTTGATTTGGTTGTCACCTACTTGTAGGTATTTATTGTAGTTAAGAATTTTGTTTTGAGGAAAAACGGTTATGTAGTCATCCTCACGAAACTAGTCATTGTCTATATGACCCTATCTACCGTGAATAGATTCCAACTAAAATCTTCGTACAATTACAGTGTTTAATTTTAAAGTAGTTATAATAGCTAGTTTTCATATTTTGCGGTTTAAATAATGGTATATAAACACGGAAAACATTTAAATCCCCGAGTGAATCGAGGAAATATGCATGAAAATCAATTTAGGAATAAATTCTACTTCGTATTAATAGTAGAATATTTGCACATTTTGAAGTAATAGAGAAATACGTAAACAAAACTAATAACATCAATGGTTCTTCGTTATTTGAAGGTCAAAAGGTATTAGCTCAAAGATGCACCCTGCATCAATCTGAATAAACATAACGCTTGTGTCTGTGAATAATTCATTGCTCTTATGCTAATGTTGTTTATTCTGTTACAAAATCTTTTAGTAGATAAGTGGAGTTGTTCACAGCATCAGTTGAAATCAAAAACTATTCATTTAACAATAAACTCCCTAGATCACACTATATATGATAAATCTCCTTGCCAGACGATTCGATTAAAATTTATTAGAAAATCTGGACTCAATTCCGCGGTGTGCAGGGAAGCAAAAAATTCTGAATATGCTGGGATTATAATTATGAAGTTATTGTTCTGATAGAATGAATAACAGCACGTGGATAAGTGTTCCACTGAATATTTCTCCAGCAGACAAATAGAACAACAAATAAAAGACACATAGAATAGTGACAATACAGTGTTTACATGATCTCTGAATGTGTACGTGAGTCCTGGCAAATAAATCGCGAGCAAGGATCAAAGCCATGAAAAGACATAAAACACACTTCCGAATAGATATCGATAACATAACGCCAAAAAACATCCAGATAAGTGAGAACACAATACCTTGCTTCTTATTTACTAGGACTTATCATTTCACAATACTAGATTCATGATTATGTATCTGTGTCACCGCATGCAAACAAGGTCATAGTACCGACGCTCTGCGCATGCCTCAAATTGCTTGAGCTTTATACAAATCAAAGCTTTTGCTTCATTTATGCTGATTTGCAAACGCCGGAGGCTGGACCCTTGAACGCTCTATGTTATTTGACATCAACTAAACAAATATCAATCAATAAACAGTCCCTTCCATACAAACTCCCAAATAGTTTTTAGCTATTAATTAGCAACTACAATAAAAATAAAAGCTCGCGCTCTTCGTGTGCAATATTGCAAGATTAATTATTCTCGCGAAATAATGAAACTTTAATAGATGATGTAAAGTTCGGCTCAAATTGGACGTACGACGTAAACATAAGCAGTGACCTAGTACTGAAAGTATATGTTCAAAAGTTCACCGTTATGTGATTTCGCTTTGAAAACTTTTTACGTGTATGCACATTCTGCAAGGGTTCAATTTGCTTTTCCGCATTACAGTTGTCAGCAAATGAAGTTAGTTTACCATCAAAGGTATCTAAAAAATATGTTGAGGGCAACACACAAATAATTAATTTATTCAATCACTTCAATCATTATATATATATATATATATATATATATATATATATATATATATATATATATATATATATATATATATATATATATATATATATATATTATATATACGCTTAAACAATAGTGGGATGCATAATATGCTTGGAGAAAAGGTATTTTCCAATTGAAATATATTTTAAACTGAAGTTTTTTCTAAATTTGAGTAGATATTCGAGCAAAATTGTCTATTATATAGTTTTCAGTGCTTTATCATCATATACTTAATTGGATTCTACTCAATAGGTGGTTGAGTTCCCAGAAGTTTCCAATACACAGTGTGTTCAATCTAAGCATATAATGCAAGAGGATCTTGGAAACTATAAATACCAGCTTAGATAGAATTACGGAAGTTCCACGAAATGAAGAGCCCACGATAAATACTGTTTTTTTTTATCATCTCGGAATAGTTGCATGAAAAAAAGAGATACACCATTTGGATCTGCATTCTGAAAACAATATTTGTAACACTTTTTTTAGATAATAATAAAAATGAGATGATAGTTTTTTATTTGCCCTAAATTTTCACATGATGGACATTTGGTGATGGTTTTTCAAATTCCATGCAAAGATTCACCCTAATAATTTCAATTGATCTTAAACAATCAAACTTAATTAGCAAGCCTATGAAAAATTTGTTTCCTGATTAAAAGTTCATACCTACGCAAGTATCTCCAAACGTATGAAATCAAAATTTGAAGACTCTTTTAAATCAGAATTCAAGCATGATCACATTTCGAAAAAACTACTTTCAACTATTTAAATTATTGCATATATTGAACATCAATACTACGACGGTCTAATGCTTTGATGTTTTGTTCGTAGCTTCGAGTGATTTTCAATTAACATTATCGGGTGAATGTCCTGATTTCATGGCAGGAAGTAGCGATTTAAGAGCATTCTAGGATCCGACCACGATTGCATTGCACAGCATGGAAAATACCCAAAGCTCTAAGCTGAATCACATCAAATAAATACATTGTATTTTGTACGTCTAACGCACATTCTACGTTACAACATCGATGTCGTACTTCCCGCTGTTCATATAAGACGTATTCCATCAAGACTCATTGCCTTAGGGTTTGAATTCATTGCAAAAATAATAAACTGCGACTATAGTTCTTGTACAGAACTCTACTTCATCCTAAAATTGTGTTTTTTAATCCCTACTAAATAAAATATTCCCACATCATGATCAATGCCAATCAACAAATTACTCGTAATTGCTGTGATAGAATTCAATGTCTAGTAATCGTCCACCTATCTGGCCATACCTCAGAGGCACGAAGGAGAATAATAACGGCGCGGACACTCAGTTGGAAAACATGAAGCCTAAAATGTAATGCGGCAGACGTGAGAGAGATAGCGGGAGCGGGCCCAGCTTTGCATGCTTCATATACAGAAATGAGATTATATTTGAATTTTTTTCAATAACAAACAATTGCCAGATAAATTTAATATTTTCATTACGTTAAATACTTTATTATTTATTAAATAGAAGGCAAAAGTAAAGGAAAATTTACATTTTTATTTATTAAAATCTGCAATGAAAAAGTGCATTATTATGAAACATGTTTTAAAAACGTTTCTTTTGATAAGAGTTTTCTAATTACGAATAACAGATACAGAAACAATTTTATCAATATTTTATATTACAATGGGCGTAATAAAATTGAGAAAATATACACAAACAATTCCTTATATACCAGAAGAGAATAATTACAAAAAACTTAGCAAAAATCTCCTAGATAGTGTACATCCGTGATATTCATGGGGAAATTCTGCTCATTTTTATATTCCTTTCTGAAAACAAAGTATTTTGTCTCCAACATCTCATTGATGGAAATTTGTTTTTCTTCGATGAATATAATTTTCAAATCGAAAAAATTCTTACAAGTCCTCTGAATCCAAGTTTTGCTTTGGATTTAAATTTATTTCTAGAGTTTATGAGTCATCCACTAAAAATTAAAAATTATTCCAACCAAATAAATGGAAGATGAATTCTATCTGCATTTTAATATCCTGTTTTATGAGAGATTTCCTTGTTTTTTTAGAGACGCTTAAATATTTCGGGCAATTTGGAAAAATACTCGTACGTGCATTTGCTTTTAGTCGGAAATATTTAAACGGTATCTGTAATAATATATTTGTCACATAATTGAACAATTTCATACTATATACTGTACGGTGGATTTGTAAACAATTATGACATCTCTATTGATTTCAAAACATAAATAGAAATATTTATATTCTTAAGAAGTTTTCTTGAAGTTGAATTTTTCACTAAAAGTTTAGATTAGATATGTTCAATAATTTGAAACATTGATATAATCTTTAATTTTAAAATAGTTTCTTCTCACTTTTACATCTCCAGACGAGCATTCTTTTATGATATCCTCGCCACTTATTTAATAAAATATCATCTTAGGGTGCAGAAAAAAAATTCTCTCTACATGTTCTGTACCCAGTATCACAATTTGTCACAAAACATTTTCTCCCCATTTTACAATATATTTTCACATGAAAATACTAAATAAACTGAACCTAGCCATTTAATTCCATACAAACATGGGTCCGCCTCAACCTATCTCTCAGTTACTTTCTCTCTCTAACAATATTAAATTTTTGGCTTCACTTTTGCAACACAGTTGAGATAGGGAATTGTATAGGCGTGCTCAGAGGTTATGTATCAAGAACCGAGAATAGTTCACCTAAAACCATGTCTTCAATCTTGAGATTCACTCAATATTTATTTCAATTTGTGCTATGTGTTCTTCTCTGTAATATGTAAATGATATATTTTTTATTTTATTGTCATTTGTTTTCGAAATTATGTGATATCTTCAATGATGTTTTCAGATCATTTGTCTAAGGTTTCGACTGAGCTCCACTATGTATTCAATATGAGAACACCCTTAGTTTCAGCTATATATTGTACACGTGTCGAAAAAAAAACGATACAAAAACATGTACTGTTTTTCTGGAACAATACGTGTACTGTAAGTAGAACAGTTGAAGCAAATAAAAGATAAGTGCAGACTTTTTTTTAATACTAACAAGGAGCTTACTTCATTTCCTTTTTCAACATATACTCCACCTTTATCATTCTAATAACCAAAAAATCCTAATATCATATCAAATGTATATTTCCACTAGATTTATTCATAATGCTTCCAAAGTTGTTAATTACTTCGAATAGCTCCCAAAAAACTTGAGGAGAGTCCATTGCAATTTGATAACTTGAATTAGAATTCCATACCTCCAACAATTCCAACATCAACATGTCTTCTTTGAAAATCACAGTGAACAATAGAAAAAATTTTATGTGGGTAAGTAAGTTTGAAATATTTTGTGACATGAATCAAAACCCACATAAACCTTCAAGGCGCGAGGCTGTGGACAACGGCCCACGTTGTCCACGCCTTGCGTCGCTCATGGGGAGATGGTAAATATTATCGAAATAACGCAAGAATGCTTTCATTCAAAGTTTGATAAACAGAGCTATCAATATCCCAAAAGTCACTGCGGTTGACAAACTATAAGTGTTCAAAAAAAAATTGAACTCAAAAAAAACTGTTTGTTATTGTTCCTAATTACATTCTATTATAAAAGACAATCACTGAAGTTTGATTTCCTAAATTGAGATATGTTTTCAGCTTTCGAATAGTTATAGCACTTTATTTGCTAAAAATTTTCCACCAATTTTATCCATTTCTTACTTGAGAAAGTTTATGGTCTTTAATTATAAAGTTTGATGGGTTGATAGTCACGGTTCCCTTGCTTGTGTTTTCATGTGACTAGAAATGAACCCAGAGACAACAAGGCTCGATGCAATCTGTCTCGGTGAGCATCCAACAATGACTCGACTGTCATTATCATTGTCAGCTTCACACATTTTGCACATCCCTACCAGAAGCAAATTCACGCCAATCGTTCTGTCAAGAACTTGACCGATGACAAGACGAGAACGGAAGACGGGAAAAATGAGGCGGACAGAACAAAAGGTAAGCCAAGTTAGTGACAGAGACGACATACACCGTGTTGCTCCATGCAAAATAGTTAATCGACATGATACAAGTCACATGGTTCCCTTGTGACTGTGACTATGCAAACAGTGCTTTGTGTGCGTGTGCGTATCGCTTGTTGGGATTGTGATGGTGGCCAAGTGATTCGTGATCATGACTTGTGTATGTTACGTGGGATTGGTTACGTCAGTTTCATCAGTTACAATGATTTATTGGAATGAACGAGTTATGTGGACACTAAGCTCACATTACTATACTGCAGTGGAGAATGCCAAACTCCAATATTAACTAGATGTTTTGGTACTAATTCACACCATCATCTTAAATCCGGGACAGCTGAAGGCACGTGTTCCGCCCTTAAGTCATCTTCTAATGCTTGAATTGATTAAACTGAAGAGTTCCAATGAAGACAAAACAAGTGTCTACAGTTTCCGCCTAGAAGGTGGTGTTATTGTAATTTCTATTAATTCTGTTGGTCACTTTATTTCTTCACTACTCACATCTTTTAAAAGTGCAAGTAATTTCTTCCTCGCAAAATTATAAAAGCCTACGCAGGAATAACAGGAATTTTTTACAAGAAATTTCAAGAATGCACTCCAAAATGTTATAATAAAGAGGAAAAAGTGGTCCTGAAATAGACCTTAATAGAAGAAAAAAGGATAGATACTAAGTAGCAAATTGATGTAAGTAAACACGTAAATTGCATCAAATAAGTAATCTTAAATGAAAATTACACATAATCAAAAGGGTCATTGAATGCATTATCTGTGCTAATCCACATGATAGCTTAAGCATATGTGATTATCCAACTGTAAATACAATGATAATCACTTTTCTGCATTGAAATTCGTCATAAATAAAATTAATAGGTCAATTTAAATATTTATCTGCGTTGTTGGACGCTTAATAGTTTGAAGGCTCAACGGTTTCAATATAATTGACTTTTCACAAAATACTGCGAATCACAGAAAATCAAGAACTTGCATTTCAAGCTACTTTTCAGTCAATGATCGTTATTGGCTTGCTATGTCAAATATTTTACTAATTTTGAAACAATCGTGCATCAATGACCTTAATGATTCAGAAGAATCTGCCAATGACAATGCCAAACAGAATGCGAATAAGTAGCAAAAATAAAAAGCCTCTGATAGCCAACAATACTCAAAACAGAGTGAAAAATAAATAACTGAAAAACGAAGGGGGAAACAAAACACAGAAGATAAGAATACGAACGTTAAGAAATAGTATGAAAATATAGATGCGAAGAAAAGTGGTAGACTTGGTGATAAGCTATGACAAATGGAGATAAAAACGAAAAAAAAATGTTAACTTATTACTGCAACATATTTTGTAAGCTATGATTCTATCTTCACACTTTTAGAAAAATAGTTGTATAGCATTGTACCACTCGTATGTTTACTGAAAATATGTGTAATATATTATAAAAAGATGCATTTTTGTTATGATATTAAATATGAAGAGATAGAAGCTTTTATTAAACCGGAAGATAAACAACGGCATATAAAGTAGGGTATTATGAAAATGTGAGTAATACTTTTTTTGTTATAAGATAGAATTTATTGAATTTTTGCATTTGAAAAGCTGGAATTCACTGGCATTGTCCACTCTAGTATATTGATGAAGGGTGAGTATTTACGATGAAGATTGGCGACGTGGCAGCCTGCACACAGAAGCACACTGCTAAACTGCACTGATCTAGCAGAGCCGAAGCACCATCATACTTCGCCAAAACATTCACTGAGTGAAAATGTCCTCAAATTAATTTGGTTAAGCAAAGTATGATAGAACACCGAAGCCTAGGTGTATAGCTAGACAAACAGAAGCCGTGTGCATCTACCAAGTCCAAGGAAGAAAACAAAGATATTTTTCGTTTTTTCGTCCCTGGACTGCTTGCTACCACTACAACAGTGACCCCGTGTCGCACCCTAACATATTCGCTAATG
Organism: Dromius quadrimaculatus; assembly: GCA_963989225.1. Taxonomy (NCBI): domain Eukaryota; kingdom Metazoa; phylum Arthropoda; class Insecta; order Coleoptera; family Carabidae; genus Dromius; species Dromius quadrimaculatus. The sequence continues at coordinate 5,106,486 of OZ022336.1, read as the reverse complement.
TGATTGTGTTAGTGATAGTGCTCCTCAGTGACTGCTCGCCTCACTGATGAACCTCTAGTGTATGACTAGCAACAATTTACATTTAGTTCTAGTTAGTCTCGATCGAATATCCTTCTCCTGTCCAGTATTTCTAGCACCTAGGCGTGCAGCACTACTGTCTAAGCTAGACAGAAGCGAATATTCATGTGTACAGAGTACGTGGCTGCATGCTGGACACATGTACATGTACACCGTCTGTTCCGTTCAGTATTGGGAAGTATGTGTAAGTGTATAGGTGTTATGTAAGTACAACAACACATGTAAACATTGTAGCAATACCTGGTTGCCGTCATAGGTCCAGCTACCAAACTTCATGTCACAGTGTTGGTCATCAAAGGGGAACCACGTAATGTCTATCTTGCATGTGCTCTTGAAGATGCCCGGAGGAACGTACAAGCAGCTGCCGTTATGTTTGACCACAACGTTTGTTTGGAATGTCCCGTCGAAACCCTCATCAGCACTTTACAACAATACATAAAACGTTACCAATTGCCGCCATCAGTTGTCTCTTATAGTCCCTATAGTCTTCTCTATACAGTAAAGCCCGCACCAATAACGTACAACGAACGTTTATAGCTGAAGGCATAACGCATTAACGCATGCACCATCAGAACACACACAATCAACATAAAATAGATAGTTTAATACACCGTACACCGATCTCGCCGAAGACGTTTCCGCTGTGGCCCAGGGAACTATTATTCTTAATGAAGTATTGTTAATTATTTATTCATGTTTTAAACGATGTGCGCCTTGCGTTTTTATTAAGGTTTTACATTATTTTTATCAGATTTATCACTTTATAAGTTTGTTTTAATTAGGTACATGCGTTGTTGTTATTTATCATTTGGTTTATTTTGGCGAATAGTTTTGACTTTGATTCTGTTGATTTAATAAGTGCTGTTAGCGAGTGCATTTTTCAGGGAACATCCAGTCCCACAGGGTTCAACCGCCTAGAGCAATCGACTCCCAGGGACCAGATACAGATGTGGCCTACAGAAACGGCTAGCTGTTTGCGAGCTTCCAACCAACATTCTATCCATTGACGAGTTGAGTTGAGCTAGAGTTTGCAACGGTGAGGCACGACTATAAGTAACATTAGGCTCCTTGGCGTTACAATGTCAGAAATGTGATTAATAACACACTCAGGATATAATCATATCAAATTAAAGTAACTAGATGATAAAACTGAGGACAGTGAAACGGAAAGAATTAGTGATAGACTATGAGTTAGTGTTTGTAATGGCTTGATGCTTTGGTGCTCGTGGACTTGTGTAACGGTTGTATGCCATCGATTTCAGAAACTCATTCGCAGTCCTGCGCATTCGCACTGCGGCACTGGCACTGTAACGCCAGACACAGCTACACTGCTGTACGCTATACAGCTATACAGCGGCGGAACAGTTACAAAGTTATAGTCTCCAATTCCGCCTGCCGCCGCTTCTCTAGCTCTGTAAGATCGCTCAACTCCCCAATACTCAATACTACCTCAACTCATTTCCCATAGCCCCAGAGGTCAACGTGAATGGATAACGTTCAACGTGAAGACATTCCACATGTTACCTGTTATACATTAGCACATCCGGTTTCCATAGCTTATTGGGAGTTATTCGAAGATCCTTGACGCCCCCGTACTCGGAGTCGTTCCAGCGCAGGTTGTAGTCGTTCCATTCCTAAATCAGGAGAACCTCACATCAGCGCTGCTAGTTAATACGTCACGTGCACTACATCTATCTTAGATAGATACAGACATAAGAAGTTGGTTCAAAGTGCCAAACACATTTCACACTTGATCGCCAATTACGAAAAGCTAAACTCTATAACATGTGTCAATTCACACAATTGCAAGATTAATGCCTTGGACGTGGCACGTGAACATCTTTCATTGTGAATTGTGCTTGGGGCCAAGCTTCAAAAATGTCTAGTCACGTACAGCGCTCGTTTCCTTCCACTAACACTAGCATCAAATTCAAATTTTCAATCACATTACTTTACTTTAGTCGCTGAAACATTTGAATGCATTTCAATGTCCAATGTTCCAGCGTGAAAATGTGGGATCAAAATACGTCACAATGTTGCAAACGAGCGCTGATTTTAACATGAATTCAACTTATCTAATTTACTGGAAAGTTTGTTGCGCTTCTGACGAAAGTCAAATGAACGTCTAGAGTTCCCCAAACCCGCACTAAGTGTCTCTCGCATTTGTCCGTATGCGCTACGACCTTACACAACAACTTGCAAATCTTGACAACAAGAGTTGCGTTCTGGTTAACCAACAAACTTACTCACTTGTAACATTTTATGCAATAAACTGAGTAATTAAGAATTGATGTTTCTCTTGAACTACTCAAATACAGAGCAAAGAAGGTGGAAGACACAGCAATGTGCTCCAAAAGCGACAACAAACTTTTCATAACTTATCAATTCAAGAAAATACACTAAATACAACAGTTAATACATACGAGCAGAACGCAATAACTCCAATTCGCAATGCGATATGCGAGACTAGCCAAAGTGGTCAGATGAAGCAACTTGCAGAAGCGTCACCTTGGTGACAAAGCACTAGCAGTGAAGTAAACGTCACTAGCATCTGAGCGTTAAAACATTTGACATTGTGACATTCAACAGTGACAACCGTGTCAACAAGCTATGAGAAATAATCAAGTGCGACATTTTCAAAACAGCGGACAAATTGCTCGTGACACATTGCTAGTGACTTTGCCTCCTTGAGTCGATCCAACGTGCAACAAACACTACGAATCCAGGTCCAATCATTCATTTGGGACATGCAAGTTTGGTAATCTATAGATGAAGGTCGGTTTCTGTTTAACTCTCTCACTTTTATCGATATTCGTTTAGTGTACAGATTTACGGTAATGTTTCTATTTATTGTGAACAAAATTCGTTATTATCATTCAATCAGTTACTGTTGAAAGCAAAAGAAATCAAAGTAAATCGCGGTGTAAAAGTGTTCGCGGTGCAGTCATGTCATGTTGTGCATCTATTTTGGACAATAAAACAAAAGGAAATCAAAGAAATTCCAACTAAAGTCTGAATTTGGTGATGTTGTGAAATGGTAATGACGATAGGGTGTGAGTCGATGAGCATACGTGCGAATTACCGCGACCGGTTGGTCAATATCTAATATATGATATACTTGAAAATTTCAAAGTCTTCAAGAACTCAACTAGATTTTGTTGACGCAAACGTTATGAATGTTCCAGTGATGGATATAACTTCACATGCTTATAGTCATGAAAACGAAACTGTTCCTTTAAACGAGGATAAACCACAAACTGCGAAAATCAAAATACTTGCACCTAACTAATTTATTCATATTCAAATATTAATTAAGAAGCATATAGTTATGATATATTTTAAAGTATTTCACACACACGGCAGTATGTAGTCCCGAACGATTCCGATCGCGGGACGGTCAAACAATGGCTTTCGACATTGTCAACGCACACGTATTCTATATGTACCTAATCCTAAAGAGGCGTAGTGGGGGAGGTTATCCTACCATAACCGCATCACAAATACCAAAGCTACCAAATCAACAAACCAAAATGAAAAAAAAGGAGCAAGAATCAAAGGGCACACGTCACAGTTGGACAGTGCAAGTAAAAAAGTAGATCAAGATAATGCCAATGCGCTTTGCGATGCAGTACCAAGATACCTTGAGCAGGATATCAAATATCAAATCCAAACACTAATAATCGTAGGCGGGCGGGCGGGGCGAGGCTAGGCGAAAGGGCACTATATGCTGTCGAAGTCGAGTGAACGGACATACACAATACGAGTAGATCTAGGTACAACTTACAGCTCCATAATGTACTAAATACAAGTAACTTGTCTTTCTCAACACCCACACAACAAAAACTACATCCATTGCACAACAAAATCTCTAGCAATAACTGTCAATAAACGAGCATTCTCCCCCAGCTTTGTTAGCTGTGCATTTGCATTCAAAATTCTTCGCTATCACCCTCACAATTTTGTGAAACTCAAAATTTTATGCATGAATAAGTGGGAAAGATATCACTTCTCTAATATCGGTACCTTTCCGCATTTATACAATAATGAAAAACTTAAAATACAACTTCCAGATGCCAATATGCATAGTAAGCTCCTGAAACAATCTCAAGAATAAAATAGTGAAAGCATAATAAACATAGGATACAATAGTAATAAACGTCATTGTAGATCCGGAAGGAGGAATAGACTATGCATATCAACATCCGCGTAAAGAGAAGCCGATAAATAATGTTAGTAGTATATCAGTCCCATTTGTTCACAAAACGGGCGAATAAGCGAATCGACGTACGAACCCGTGAAAGAATAGATGATGTTGAGAAAGACTGCACTATAATTGCAAACGTAAACAGTATAGACTGTATCTATAGGCATATACCACGGATGACATATACAGCATATGAGTACAACAATGGGGTAAGTAATATTTACGCGGCTGTGGGCTATATACGTTTCCAATAGATATATAACTATACATACCTATATGAATAAAATGATAGGTAGGATCTACTGAAATACACAGGTACACAAACGTTTCGAGCTTCGACATTCGGGTGAGGTTCAACGTAAACTGAACGTAAACGAACAGACTGAGAATAAGAACATTACTGAAGAAAATATCGGATAGAGTACAAGAAGTCAACAACCAACTGCCGTGTGTGTATATATAATATGATTTAGTTATCCAATTGGTTTTCACTTACCAAAGAAAGCCAAATATTTGTTATTAGGAGTTGATTCTTCTCGTCCTATGATAAACAATAAAAGGGAAACATCGGTGGTTAGTTACATGACAAGACCATGCATTGCGGAATCGCCAAATCCTGCATTTAATAATTGCATAGAGTGATTTAAGTGATTTGTAATAAGTGGCATAAATGCAGAAAATGGTGCGTCCCGAGCAAAAGGGCCACGCGCCATCAGTAAACTGATAAGCTCGCGCCCCGCAACGTCCATAGCCACACAGCCAACACACAAACACGACGAGTACGGCATCGTCGTGGTTTGCGTTGCTATCACATTGCGGAAGATTGGCTGGACCACATGGCACTTACCAAATTTAACCACGCGTTTGTCGTGAGAATCTGATTCTTTTCATCCTACACAGGGGAAAACATACGTAAAAACATCTATCAGTTATACGAGTACAGCATCACGCAGATACTCCACGACATCGACGATGTTCCTTTAAAACAAATATTCTAAACAAAACATAACCACACAGTTATCTAAAATTAACAATTCCTATGGCTCAAACCAACCAAAACCCTTTTCACTGGTAGCTCATGATATGATCAGTAGTACATAACAAAAATTTTGAGGACAGTTCTAAGAACTAGTAAGAGTTTTATCAAATCTATGACAAACACTGACAGATGAAAACTGATGCAACAACATACCGTGTGTCTCAAGTATTCGTTGCCATGAAAAATCTCCCATAAATTCAAAAAAAAAAAATAATAATAATCCATCACAGTATAATGTGCTGTGATTGCATGATGGCTAACGTACACACTTCACATGCAAGTGAAGGTAGGCGACTTGGGGAATATACTGTTTTGTCCTAATCCCATAGACCATTTGAGCATTTTTCTCTCAATCCCCATATACCGTTTGAGCTAAGTTTATTACTTCAATATTTTATTCTCAAATAAATGTATCTTCTCTAAATGCCAAAAATTATGATAAAATATAATAAACGAACTTGGATAGCAATTAATTTTATTTTATCATAAACAAATAACGACTGATATAAACTATATAGATAGAAAAAAAAACATATTCACAAATATTTCCACTTTCTTACAGCTAACATAATTCATTTTACTTAAAATAGTCCAATTAGAGTGTTTTTTCCCATTATTCTCACGTGGTTGGTTTATTTCGGCTATTTGCATTGCACATTAAAGATTTTACATTTCACTTACTATCTTTGTTTATGGTTTATCCAATAATCTGTTAAGCTTCCGCTGTGCTCAAGTGGTACATAGGGATTACGGAAGACCTTGCTATACGGATTAAAAATTTGACCGCCGTGCTCAAACGGTCTATGCTCGCGAGTTGTTGGATCCAATTCTCGACGAAACCAAAAGTATTTTATTTTTTTATTCACTCAAATTTTGTGCAAAATTTTATTTTCATACCTATTCTATTAAAATAAATGTAATAGCTAGTTTTTTATTATTGAAATTAAAAGAATATTCCATTCAAAAACAAAAAAAAAATTGGGTAATGAGTTAAATAAACAATTAATGGAAAAAGTTACAGTGAATGTTTGAAATGTGAACCATTTTCTGCCAGAAATAACTTGATCTATCATAAAATGCCCTTCGAATAGTACTTAATTTCCGAGGTGTATTATTTTTACATTCCTCTACAATTTTATGTTCCAATTCTTCTAAATTGTTGAATTGCTTTCCATGTTTATAAATATTAGATTTTAAATGACCTCACAAAAAGAAATCCTACGGGCTCAAACTCAAGTCAGGAGACCCTGGTGGCCATCCAATTGGTCTTCCCCTACCAACCCTTGAGCTAGGGAATATCATGTTCAAATAGTCCTGAACAATTCGCGTCGAATGAGCTGCACAGATAATCTCAACATTTCCCGCAGCTTCTGCAATTTTTGGACCTAGGCTATTTTCTAGTAAACCAAGATATCTCTCCCTAAGCAAATTTCCATCAATAAAATAAGGTCTAATAAATGCTGATCCAAAATTTCAGTCAACACATTCAATTTTTGAGGAAATTGCGTACGCGGTAAATTTTGAGGATGGGTCTTGTTCTTGACCATATTCGGTAATTTCGCACATTGGCTTCAAATTTTAGTCTGAATGTAGTTTCATCCGTAAAACAAATTTCATTTAATACATTTATGTTCCGATTGGTTTCCTGGAATAAATTCTTTTATTTCATCGCCTGTCTCCAATGTTTAATGAGATTGAATTTTGTAGCTACGTCGGAAAACGAATTCACAACTCGCCTACCTTCTCTTGCAGGTGAATTGTCAGCCATCATGCAATCACAGCACATGTAATTAGAGCAACATTACACCGTGATGGATCAAGCAAAGTATTTTATACTCAATTTTCTTTTTTTTTTGGTATTTATGGGATTAAAATGATAAAAGTGATACAGAATAAGATACTGTACAATCATGTGGCATGGTATTCTTCCGTAAACTTTTTATTTGCGAAAAGCTGATTTCTCATATTAAAGTCCTATGACAACGAATACTTGGGACACACGGTATATTTATTTCATTTTTACTAGAAGATTCAACAAAATTTGAACCAATAAGACGAAGCACGATTCAATCCCTAAGATTCAACAACTAAGAGATTTGAATTCAACTGCTAAAAAAATATGTTTGACTTAATTGCAAGCTAAATAAGTATCTCACCGAATAGTCCCTTACTATTTTGCTTATCACGACCACGTCGTTATTTTTGTGTATCTTTGACTCCGTGTTACTTTTTAGTCCAAATCATCGAAGATTTTCAACACAGGTCATGCATTTTTTCTTTTTTATTGCATCAGTTTCCATGTACCAAAGTTTGGGGTTAATAGATCAACCTGTATCATATCTGCATAATTCAATTCCACGATTCAAAACACTTTCAGCCAAATTGATAGAAAAAAACAATTGCATCACTAAAAGCTTGAACCAATCACAATTATTGGAAACTAGCATTTTTATGTAAAACAGGAAACATACTTATTCAGTATGGAAATGGACTAAGAATGCTATATGTAAATTTTTCAACCATTCACGAAAAAAAGTGTTGAGTTCAAAGCCCGGATAATGATTGAACTCGAAGTGAACAGAGCTGTTTGAACTAGAGTTTGCTGATTCAATATAAATTAAAGATCATTATAAAAAAAAAAGAGTGTTGGTGTGAATATATACGAATATACAATCAATTTCACCTCACAAAAAATGAATGCTTCCTGGTATTCCATTTGAACGAGATATTCAAGAGTAATTTTTATCTATTCTGTTTGCCCTATTCGTCCTCGGAAATCAAACAAAACGAAGAATTTCTGAATTACAAATTGATAAAATAATACAATTTAGTTCCACGAACAAAAAGAACATCGTTCTGAAAATTATCTCCTGTGTTTTATACATCTATTAATATTGGCTTTTATAAAATAATCCCCAAAAACTTTTGTTATATACTCCAGTGATTTTAAATGATTAAAACGACAGGCAGCTTTTCCTTAAGCTTTTTTCAGCCTTAATAGTCGCAGTCTTCAGTCCTTTTTCATGAGGCTTAACCGAACAATATTTCAATAATGGATGCATCCAAAAAGTATCAAGTCACTTTACCGCAAAAGGTTTTGAAAGACAATATCTCAGAAATAATAGAGAAGCCAAAGAAATTTCGATGTACTTCCGCAGGAAAAATTTGATGTTCTGAAATATGGCTATGCAGTAGGCTCGAAAGTATTAGTCACACATAGCAAAGAAAAAGCCACAACAATTTTCATATCAATTCAGTTATGTGTAACCCAATTTCGAAAAGTTATGAGAAGAAACACTTACACCTCGCAATCAGTGCATCTAAAAATAAACATCACGCGTACAAATATACCTCGAAAGTTTCCCGAAAGATATACTACTTTCGTTCTTAAATTAGCTTCCGGGTTCAAGTTTACGAGAAAATAAGTTTGCATACTAACCACATCAATGATCTGCTGCAGTGTTAGGCCGAATTTGACTTCCAAGGGCTCTGACTCGTTGGCAACAGGTCGTTCGAGTATGTTGTATGGCCCCAACAAGTTGTTTAGGAGCCGCTTTTCGTGGGGCCCCTGCTGTGAACCTGGAAAAAAATGTCTATAATAAAATCTATTCCACAAGACTAAAGATGCTGAAAAAATACACGGAGTTTCTGCAGAAAAAAATCAAGTAACCTAATAAAAGTGACAAACTTCTCATTTCGGAGATATTGAACTGAAGTTTAACTATGCGTAACTATGAAGTTGGTATTATTGATTTTCATCGAAAAAAAATACTGAGCCCCTACATGTATTATAAAAAAAGATCGTCAAATTCGGTTAGAAAACCTAGGGAGAGATAGTTCCCCTAAAAATCAGACCTCTATCCAAAATTTATATAGAAACAGATTCGACCTAATTAAAATATTCCTAGTTTTTTCATATCTTTGAAAGATACTGCTTTGGAAATTGGCATTTAAATTGGACCTTTTGGTCTGTTCAAGCAAAAGAAGTTTTGACCAAAAGTATTCTTATCGCAAGTGTATTCAGCTTTGCAGTCTGACGGAAACCATGTGATACCAACTTTATACAGACGTCAAGGAGGGGCCATGAGCCCACTTTGCCTGATAAATCTTAACCTGAACTCAATGCCAGTCAAAAAGAATTCTATGTTGAGCGATTTTACATCCAAGCCGATGGTGCACAGCTTCTGCAACGTTGCAATTTACTACGTATAAAAATACAGATTCGGCTCAATCTCAACATATCTTCTATGAATAATAGGCTGTGAAAGATGTTGCTTAGAAAGAAAATTTGGTTGACATGTACAATACTCAAAATAGACCTTCCGCTAACTTTTAAGTAATGATTGGGAGAACCGAAGAAGGGTCATACTTATCCAGATTATATAGGTTTCTTCTGTTAAAGTATGCTCACATTCACATATCTTAGCTTATCCAGGCTTTATTACTTTATTTACTCTAGGGCATCCTTCAAGACAATTTCGTTCATAAGAACAATCAAATTTCCAAAGCTGGTCACCATGAGAATTAACAAAACGATGTTAATAAAACAGGAACTGATCAATAAAGGCTATAAAACCCGGATAAATTGCATCACGATTTTGCATCCAATAGTTGAAACTTCAGTTTGATTGTTGATGATATTTAATCTTTCCGTAAATACAATTTATCAACGTAATGTAAACTCGCATCGATTCGATTATATACATATATTCTATACCATACAGGTAGGCACAAGAACGTGGATATCAAAGTACATTATGGAACATGGTAGGTAATCGCACTCACAGTTCAGAAGTTATCTACCCGCAGTGCAGTTTCTGTCTTTATCACACCCACACATTGGTATATATATATATTAAATATATTATATTGAATAAAATTTATACTACATAAGATATTACATAAATCTAAAGCAAAGAATTGGAAGATTATAAATTTATGAAAATTGCTCAAAATTGTCGCCGTTCACAGCAACACACAATGCAGCACGTTGAATGAGGTTAACGGTGCAAGCTTGGCGGAGGTAATTGTGTTCTTTTATTATTTCTGCGCTATTTTCAATACGCTATTGCAGTTCTTCATTACTTTGCGGCGCATCTTGGCTATCATAAACTAATGACTTCAAATAACCCCAAAACTAAAAATCAAGAGGACCACCACACCCTATCCAACGACCTTCGTATGCAGTATCTAAATTCTCTCTCACAAATCTGCTGTAATGCGGAGGTGCACCGTCATGGAGAAACCATGCATGCTGCCGAACATCTAGCGGAATATCCTCTAACAATTTTAGTAGAGTATTTTGTAAAAACCCTAAGTAATCGTTACCATTCATACGCGCAGGTAAAATGTATGGACCGAGTACCATTCACAATCCCAGCCCAAACGTTCAAAGAGAATCGATGCTGGAAATTATTTCTTCTAATAACATATGGGTTTTCTCGTGACCAGTAATGTGAATAAATACCATCTCGAGTGAACAAGGACTCATCAGAAAAAAATACATTTAATGTGAAATTTTGGTCTTTAGCATGTTGGTGAAGAAACCATTGGCTGAAATTTACTTGCTCGAGGTGGTCACGTTGCACCAGATTTTGAACTCTTTGATAATGGAACGAGTGGTACCTCAAGTTTCGAAGAATTCTTCACAGTCATACGAGGAACTTCTTGTCCCAAGTTGCGTGAAATTTGGCGAGCACTAATTGTAGGATCAACATCAATTGTATCCAATAAAACATTTTCAAAATTTTGTCGATATCTTTGACGTCCTCCACCTCTACCAGGATTAGGTCGAAGTGATCTTGTATCACGAAGACGCTGTAGATGTCGTCTGTCAGGATATCGTTCTGCATACAAACGCTGCGCTGCTCTCCCGTTTTGCCCCACTTCTACGTATACTATCATCATATCAGTTAGTTCTAAATTACTAAATACGATATGCTGATTACGAATCTAGAACTTTTTTTTAATTCGAAAAATTAATTTCCATTTTCTCAGTCAAAGATTTTACGTTGCCGCTACCACTGGATGGATTGTTATTTAAAACTTAATAATTTAAAAACTGCCAATAATTGTATTGCGTAATGAGTAAACTAATGTAATTTTACTCTGTTCATAGTAGATCGGCAGTTGAATTTCTATCTTTGGTGGATGATACATACCTACTTAGTTTTGTAAAAAAGTAGGTGACTTGTTTCAAAAATGGGTGACGCGAACGGATTTAGCAATAAAGAATTAGTGGACAGTGCTAGCGTATGGAGAGACTGGATGAGATGCGAGACTAAAGTGTGTTTATGCTGGACGTTTTCGTCAAAAGCGGCTTCCTGGACATGGTATGTTTTGAACAATTTTCATAATAATTATCATCGACGTCTATGTGATACACTTATTTTTACATATCAATATCTTTGAAACATAATCAAATATCACTAATTGTGAGCTGGTTTCATAAAAAATAATGCAATTTTGTTTGTTTACTTTGAAAATATTGGGTAATTCAGGTTTTTATCTACTTGTATTGTTAGTTTTTTGAGATGCTCGTCAATCGATATTTTAAGAACTGATATAATTAGAAATCTGAAACTTTGCACATGGGCATTAACGATAAAATCGAGTTAAGCTAAAATATTTTAAGAATGGAGATACTTCCGGTTATACCGGAAGTCGACTTCAACTTCTTTATTTTTGATGGAACATCCCATATTCTATTATATTTTCGAATTCTCCTCTATTTTTAATGGGATTTCATCGAAGCAACTATGGCTTTATTTTAAACAATTTCTGAAATAATTGCATGATCAAAATTTTTTTCACAGATGCATGCAGCCACTAAAAAACGAATATCTCGAATTCACATCGTTGAAAAAAATTGATTTCATGCATACGTGGTCCCAATGAAATAAGGTTTTCCATGATGTCAATCATTTTCATAAATATTACACGAGGTGTGTATATATTGTGATTTTTGTAACGAGCTTATGTTGGTCTGTATTTGAACTTTGTATTTCTAATCAATAATATCAGCATTCATAAAAATCTTGACAATATTAGGAAAAAAGAACAACGGTGGCGGTCGCAATGTATCAGTTTGATACATATATATACCTATACATATGATACATGTTTTTGATAAGTCTTATTTTACCAAGTCCATATTTCCTTTAGCATTAATTTTGAAACAAAAATTCGTATTTCCGTTGAAATAAGTAAAGGTGAAGTTAGAATTGAAAATCATATCAATCTTCTTCTTGCGGACGAGGGTAACATTCAGTACATATTGTCTATGTACTTAATGTTTACAACTGTTGCAAATATTTTTTGTCAATATGGTAGTGCAGGAAATGAACCGAAAAATGTCACATCTAATTAAAATCACTGAACTACTGTGGCAGTGGACCCTCCCCAGTTTTGGGCTCAAAAATGGCATTGTGAAATAGGTGGACATGTATCATTTTAATACACAAGCAACCGACGTAGGAATAGGAGTATTTAGGTTAAAATAAACAAACAATATTATAATTTTTCAGCTGAATATTACATATTAATAAATCTAAAGCTAATTCATTAAACGGCATCAAAAAATTGAAAATTAAAAAATAGATACATGGATCTAATTACAAACTTGACTTTTTTTCACAGTAGAATTCAAAGCTGTATTTGAAAATGGCGGGTCTCTATTCAAGGAATTCGAGTTTTTCAGCATTTTATTTCGCAAATTTTAAGGACACTCTATACACATCCTGTATAATATTTATGAAAATCATTGACATCATTGAAAAGCTTATTTCATTGTGAGCACGTATGCATAAAATCAAATTTTTTCAACGACGTGAATTCGAGATATACATCTTTTAGTAGCTGCATGTATCTGTCAAAAAAAAATTGAAAAATGCAATCATTTCAGAAATTGTACAAATTAAAGCCATAGTTGTTTCAATAAAGACTTATTAAAAAATAAAGGAGAATCTTAAAATATAATAAGATATAGGGTGTTCCATTTAAAATAAGAAATTTGATGTCGACTTCCAGTACTATACCTGGAAGTGTCCCTATTTTGAAAATATCAGTTTTCAAGATATCGATAGACGAATATCTCAAAAATACACCTTGAAAAACGTCCCAATAGCATATCCCTTTCTGTACAATAAATGCGACAATTTGAAATATCGTTTTGTATTGGTGAAATAGCAAAAAAATGTTCAGTGGCTAAAATGATACAATCAAGCTGCCTGTAGTTGACAGGTACAGAGCTCAAATATTCCTCTAATCGGAAGATTTAAGACTTCATCACCAAATTGAAATAAACTGTTTAAAAAAAATATTTATAAAAGCAATTGAATCTATGCTTTCTCAATTATTTGCAATTTCATGTAAATCCCATGCACTTTTTTGTATAAAAACAGAAAGGAATAAAACTACGCTTGAAATATTTAGATGCAGCGAAACATTTACAAGCATCCCTCTAGCGTAACTTTTTTTCATTTGACGTCCTAATTACATTTTAAAGTCTGGCAGTTTAATGATGCTGTGCACAGTATATGAAAACAGAAAAGTTATGCAAAAATTAACTTTTTATAGCCATCGATTTTTAAAGGTATCCATTATCAAAAACTTCCGCATTGCATAGTTTCCTAAATCTATTCTAAAAAGTAAATGACTTAAACTTCTTTCATAAATGTGAAAAATCACACTATTCTGATATATTAGCTTTCCGTGTCTTATAGGACGCAGGCTGCTGAACCGATTCGTCAATCTGTTATATATGCTATCCAAATTTCGTTATTACATTCCTCTGAAAATAGATTTTCTGCAGGCAAAATAGCTAATCTATTCATGATTACATTTATTTATCTGTAGCACCCAAAGTAGGTGTGGCACTATCCCAATATTTTCCGTACGGTCACTATCTCCCTGCACTACAGTTTTGTTAAGTACTTACTACAAAGAGTCTTCAACAATGAATGTCTCTCATGAATAAAAGTCATCCAGAAAATTAATTTCTATTCGTTTCTTTAATACCTGAATATCTGAAAGCCACTGAGCTTCATCGAGAAATTAGGTCAGTGTGGTTTATGGAATAACCTATAATAAATGAAAGAAAAAATCCATACTTAGTGAAGAGTTTATGATTTGTGACCACTGCAGTTGTTAGGATGAGATATTAAAAGTATATTGAGAATGATCGGTAAACATAAATGAATTTTGCCTAGAGCCCTGCAGAACATTGATCTGACATCAGGCCCTCTGTTTGTGATTTGCATGCGCGCGCATCTCGCACACGTTACTGCCGTGTCTCCCAAACTATACAAAAAATTAATTTTAACCACTTTAATAAAGCAGCACACTTTTATAAGATACCGAATAGAAATTATTTTGTACTCAATATATAATATATATAACGAGTTTTGATATCGAAAATATGATGCATTTAACGACCCAATTAAAAATTTAGGTTATTAAACGCTGCTTGATTTTAATTAAAGGGTAAACTATCAGGAAAAACAAACCAGGCTACAAATGATACTATTTGACGACCATATAACAACCGTTTACACCAGGTTCCATTTGCTGAGATTTTATTCCTTTTTGTACGATATACCCTTATGAAAATTTTTATTTTTTTTCTAACCGTCGTAAAAAAAAGTAATAACGGCAAGTTTTGTGCAGTGTTTGCCACAGAAACTTCGATTACATACTGAACTTGATACCTGCTGACAATAATTCAGACAAACAACCACAGTCCTTTTTTGATTCACTTATTTCCTCAAAAATATGTCATTTGACATCCTTCAACAAGCTATTACTGAAGATACGAGGGCGGCGAATGTAGAAGCTCACAATGAAGATCAAATATGGAATTTTTCTAATTAATTATATCTCCGCATGCCGTGTATCAATTTTTTTAGCTTCGCGGTTATAGGTCCGACTATCTGAGGCTTGCTAAACTGTACTGAAGAGTCACAATAAGGACAAAGCACGTGTCTACAGTTGCTGCCTTATTCAGGACGATGGTGTAAGAACCGACCCCTGAATTTGTATTTTAACAATCTATTTTCTGATTACTATTCTATTTTGGAGTCAAATGACTCAAATTTTTTTAATAGCTCACAGTACGCCATATTGCAGCCGAAAACTGAAACAAGGATACTTCTCTGTTAAGTGACAAATTCTAGATTTAATCTTGAAATGTAAATGTGAAAAATATCAAATCTGTCAACTTCAAGCCTTAATACCACCAGCCATGTAATATAGATTAAGTTCCATTTGGATCCACTGGCCTAGTTCCCATCAGAAATGTTCTGATTTGGCTAATTTTTATTCCGTGAACCTAATTTGATTCAGATGGCAGCTTACTAACTACAGATCAAATATACAAAAGCTTCTATAAAAATCTTTCCTATACAAAGCCTAAATGTGAAAACGAGAGCCAAGTTCAATATTAAGAATATGTATGGTTGTCGACTTCGCCGACAAAAGAATTGAGATCTAAATGAGTGCCAAGTTCTGTAGATAAGCCTGAAATCTATTCAAAGAACATACAACTTTTTGAAATGAATTTAGAACACAATTTCTTGTTTTTTTCTGCTGAATTGTGTCTACATTCTGTAGCTTAGGTCTGTCTGTTATTGATTTTGTGGACTCAATTTTAACTCAGAAATTCAAGAATGACAATTTACTACCAAAGACCAAATATAGAAAATGCTCCATTCTCAATTCAAGCCCATGACAAAATCATACGAGCTGTTGAAGCTGGATTTACATTGCTCCATTTCTCCAGAGAGCCTCAAGAGAAACGTCTCAATAGCTGACAATTTTTTGACATATAGAATAAATTGCGAATCTTGTTGACAGTGGTGCGCCAACGTAATTTGCCGCCCCTATGTACGTTGACAATAAAACACAATGAAATTTTAAATGTATCTAAATAATCTCATACTTCTAAATCGATTTGAAAATTATTATTTGACTGCAAAAAATAAAAAATAGCTCACATTTTAAATAAATGTATTTCATTGAACAATACTATAGTACACATTTATGTAAAATATGCCGTCCCTGAAATTTGCCGCCCGTGTGCGGTGCACTCCTTGCACCCCCGGGTTGGCGCGCCGCTGCCTATTGAGTAGCTATTCATAAGAAAAAATCTGACTCGCCAAAATGGAGGTGGAGTATCGGTGAATTAACAAAAAATATTTTACCCAGTCTTAGAAATTATCAGACAGTAGTTTTAGTATTCAATTAATCACTGGAAACAATGCCGGATTAAGACACGTTGAGGCCCCTAAGCTACTAAGAATATATAAAATGCTTGGTAGTCCCTGAGTGTACTGCAGTAAGCACGTTGGAGCCCCTAATTTAATAACCCCTTGAGCTGGAGAAAATATTTGAAATGCTTAACGTCTGATTGTTCTCTCAAATAGATAAACTGCGCGGGTTTAGAAATCCCCGGACACAAGAGCCCCTGATTTCAAGGGTTGCCCAAACATTTCATAAATTCTCACCAGCTCAGTGATTTCATCGAATTCTGTGCCTAAGGGCTCAAATGGATCGCAATCCGACACTGGTGCTAATTATATCTTTTAAAATAAATAATTCTTGACTTGACTGGCATCAAAAAAAAAATTACTGTAAATGATGGCTGAGGGCGGATAAAGATAAACTTATCAGTTCCCCTGGAATGAATAATTGATATCTGGCTAAATCAACGACTCAAAGAGTATGAAACTTTGTATGCGGACTGAGTTCGGATGTAGGAATAATAATATACTGAAAACAGAACAAGGTCCCCGGTTTTCTCTTAATTAGTGTTCAAATCTCAGACTCACAATAGGTACAATGATTCTCCCTCAAAATAATTCATTATTTATAAACGAAACTGAGGATACACAAAATTTATTACTGTGGATACTAACCAGTCCATTATTCAATAAGCATACTAGTCACGCGCCTGTAGGAGCTTTTGGTTTTGGCGGTTTTTCAAACTTTTCATATATCATCATTAGCTTAGGGGCCTCAAATTTTCTCAATCTGTGAACCAGGTTTGGCTTTAACTGATTTCGTAAGCTTTAATTTGAAAAAATTCAGGTTATACATAGGGTTGTCAAGATTCAAATGAGTTGATTTAAATCAATTGATTTAAATCATGATTTAAATCAAGAAAATCACGATTCAATTCAATCAAAATTTCTTATTTAAATACCTATCGGATTCAAATAAACTAAAATTATAACCCAATTCAACCTTTTATATAGGTAACTTAGTTTGGTCGCTTCCTCTGTTCCCAACTGGTTTTTCAGTTTTGAGTGGAGTAGACCTACTAACGTGGAGAATAATTTGTACACAAGTGATTCAATATTACAAACAATTTATTGAAATTGGGTTATAATAATAAAAAATATAATGAAATATCAATAACATAAAAATTGGAATTTTCTGTTTGAATGTAAAAAATTGTGATTTAAATCAAAAAAAATCTGATTTAAATCAAAAAATTGATTTTTTCTTTCATTTTTATTGAATAAATCGGATTTCTCTTCCAACCTTAATATACAGGCTTCATAGAACGACAGACAGAATATATTCTGTACTTGAAATTTGGCTTGAATGTTAGTGGGTCTATTTCTCACACAATAAACACTCCTGGTTACAGAGGCAAACCAAAAAATGTTGCTTATGTCTTTTTAAAAGATTTAAACGCTATGTTAAAATTTTCGTCTTTGTTTTAGAAAAGCCATCAAAGTTTAAAACAATATCAGAAGACAAAAAAAAATCATAAATTTAATATTTGTTTATTGTTGAATATTCTGTTTCAAGCTTTTAGTTGAAGTATAGAAACATCTTGAAAACAGATCAGTCGATTGTAACCTCACCTATGTTATGATTATACATATATACAACTTCTGGAATTCGAACTTGCTTCGTATGCAATTTTTCATTCCATTGGGTATAACAAAATATACAAACAAATATTGGAATATGAAACAAAGTTCACATCACAATTCTGCGTATAAACTGATCATTAAATATGTCAAACATATCTATCAAGTTTAAATATGCATGACGAGCACAAAAAAACAGTTCAGGCAACATGCTCCCTAATTTTATCAAAGCAATATAAAAACTGTATAAGAGCAACTTTCAACAATCCGTAATTAATTTGAGAAGTAAGCAGTTTCCCCGTTTATATGTTAATGCAATGTTTGGTTATCTCGTCGTTAAGATGAAAAGCGATAATAGCTAACAACGTATTACCATAAAATTAAATTTTAGGTAGGTAGAGATAACAGAGCAACAGGATTCATTGAATTTTGATGTTAATTAAGAAGACAGCTCACATTAACAATCTAGAAACTATTTCAGTAAGATGCGAGATGAAAAAAGATTGGAATATACTTCAAAGTATGAAGATAATGACAACAATGTCATCGAGTATGTTTGGACTTCCTTGTTACCAAAGCAATACGAAGAAACAAACAACAGAAAAACAGTGAATTTTAAGAACAAAATAATGATCTTGTGCAAGTAGCACAGTAATGATTCCATACGATAGGGGCTAATTTAGGTAAAAGATGTTTTCACGTTGGGGATTTGCCTACAGATCAATCATAGTTCTGTGGTACCGACTTTTTGAAATGAGGCACAAAAATTTGTCGACTTCATAATTAATTTCATTATTGTATTCAAATTATGATGATGCGAATGTAACTGTGATGGACAAAAATATAAAATTCCCCTAATCTTGACCAAGATCATCAGTAGTTATTTGGCGAATCACATTATTCCTGATGGAGAGCATATCTCTAATAAAATTTCTCAGTCTACGTGGTGGAGAGCAGCCTACCGTTGATGTAATGTTCATTGCTCTTAAAGAATTGTTTATTATTCAAATAAAAATCACTATTTAATCAATGAAAACCAAATAATTATTCTTCGAATTATTACTAAACAAACACTATACAATTTATTTCTCACTTACTACTATTAAACTTCAACAACAAAGCCTCAGATATTTATTTTTAACAACTTATTTATTTATTACACTAATCACTCATTGGATATTCACTATTTCACTGTTTTACTGTTCATTGTTCCTCAGTCAAGTTGTTTGCTCATATATATACAGATGTCCGTTTTTGGAAATGTTCTCGGTCAGTCGAGAGCACGTTACTAGAATTTTCGACCATGTGGGGAAGTGCGGGGCGGTATGGTGCAAGACAAAGAGACGAAAGACCCCGTCCAGACAGGACCGGATTCAGGGCTTATTTTATTCTTACGAATTATGACACTTTCGCACGTCACAATAAAAACTTAGCTCCCGGAATACGTATTCAGTTTACTGAAATTCGTTCAAAATTAAGGGGATTTTATTATAACCTGAAGACCTATATTATTCATCGATATCTGTGACATATTTCAAAATGTTAATAGTAGTGTTCGTTCTGCATGAAATCTCACTTGATCTCAGCTCAAGTGAAAAACATTCGATTTGTCATAGCGCAACTGAGACAAACTGAGAAATTCAGTTCCCTCTTTCCGCTTCTTGCTATCTTTTTCGTCCACTCGAGTTGAGCTCCATGTTTGAGTAGAGAGCTTAGAGGGGGTTACAAATAAATTAATATGAAATTATTTGTTCGTGACCTAATTTTCGTTGATAATAACAAATAATCAAAAAAAAATTCAAGAAAATATGGAATATGAAAAATATTGTATTCATGAAAAAAATTGAGTATTTTCCTGTGAAAAAATCGAATTCTCCTATCAATCTGGTGTTGATAGCTTAAAGCTCTATTCTTGAAGTGATGCGTGACTTTCAACGTATACGAAAGAACGCACAGAAACTTTCGTGTACGTACATCATAGCAGATGTATTCTTGAACGGGATGCGTAACTTTACTTTCATGTCCGCACACATACGCTTACTACAAGCAAACGTATCTAGCAGCAACCAATTACATAGAAGATAATGCATCACGTAGCTTCAAGCACATGTTTTTTCCATCGTTGAAATTATCTAAGAATATAAGAGTCAAATTATATCAATAAATAACCAAACATGGTAGAAATTACTATGAAAGACAAGAAAAATTGTTCATGGAATATCTTGAATCAAAAAATATTTGAGGATGCTTGAAAATTGAGGTTAGAAATAACAAATTTATGAAATTCTATGCCAAATCTATTGGAAATTCCATTTGAGTTTATTAATATTAGAAGAGAATAAGTTATACTACTGGACAGTTATCAAAGGACTTGAGAATTATCTGCGAATTAGTTACAACATTTATTCATATCAATAAAATACCAGCGATTCGAATACTTCAGGGTGTTGATTGGATATTGAATTTGTATTACCCTCGTTTTGATAAATAAGCAGCTTTGATATATCAAACGGATTGATTCTTTGAAATAATCTACGTTGAACACATCAAAAGCGTCAAGACAATAATATCGTTCAAATTTGCTACTTCATATTCTATTCATGGATACACTTCGCTAATGAATGAGTCAAACACTATGAATAAGTCGTGCGAAACTGCTTTGCGCACACTAAGTACCCATGCGATAGAGAATCACACATTTTCGTATTTTGGATATTTCGCGAATAGAGCCTTATGTTAATCACAATGTGAGGTAAATGAAAGATTAGAGTAAAATCCACGAAAACCGACAAGATCCACTAAAATACATACATACATAATGTTGAACATTTCTGCAATATTATTACAAAATAAGGCAGGTATTTACGGTATTTTAGTTTTAATCAAAGTGGTAAAACCAAATGTTACTTATTGACACTGATTCGACAAGGATTCGACGTTGATACCCAGCACAGTGTTAAAGGACCAAAAGTAATTAAAAATGCGTTGTGGTCGTTCCAAAACCACCAAATACTTCAGAAACTAAATTTCAAAGAAGAACTAGTATACTGTGTCCTAAATAAAAAGTCTAAAAAGTAATTTGAGCCACAACATGCTAGAGCATTAAACCTATAGTCTCGATGTTCGGCTGTTCTACTACCACCTTATTTCGCGTGATATTAACGCAAAATTATTGGTCTTTCTTTGTCCATCAGGTATTTCTAATGCTCTCTAAATGATTTTATCAAATCTTTATTGCAGTAAAGATTTCGAAGTTTATGTATGCTTCTTTTTCAATGCAATTTAATTCACCTTTACCTAGTTGCTACATAAAGTTATGTCAATTATTTTTAATAGATCAAAACTTCAGCATACTACTTCACAAGAGGATGGCAGAAAGCAAAGTAATTGCTACTGATTGAAATTAGATCAAGAACTTGACTGATACAAGTTCAGAGTCCAACTAAAACTTAAAAGTGACTGTTACCAAAAAGTACAAAATAAAAATAATCTCAATCTTTATTGAAGCCAAGTTCAGGACATGAAGGCTGCAATACAAAGAACAATCCTCGTGTAACAATAAATATCCGCAAAATCTAAAAAAAGGAGGATGGCACCATCATCGTGGATTACATGGCAAAGTAAGAGAAACTGAACAAATTGAAGCATAGTGATGGAAAAGCCTAGCTAATCAAATAATAACAAAAAGGATATAACTATTATCAATTAATACTGCAAACACTAACCGAACTGTGTATAGAATAAAAATTTTTTCAAACAACTGTTTCGTTCGACGAGCTATGAGTTTGAATGCCCAAACGTGGTTTGTTTGAAATAAGCTGACTTCATATCAACGGATAAATGTTTAAGAAGCACTGAGTGCTTATTCACGTCGCTCGGAGCTCGTTCACGTGGTTAAAGTCGCTAGATAACGTATCAGAGGCAATACACAGTACACACATGTCAAGCCGTACACACTACTAGAGATAAATTCATATTATACACAGTTCACCTACACTTTCCCCTAACACCCCACATGTAGTCGACCGTCTGCTGTTTGCTATAATTACATGTTATTGTTTTTTCACATTGTGTTTGACATCAACTCAACACAAATTCAGAATAACACATTCTGAGTCTGACATATCGCGCTCCTGAAAGACAAATCTCGAAGGAACATTCTCCTAGATTCTAGATTTCTCAGAAATATTTTGACATTCATGCCTTGACTACCTCATTTGATAATATTGTGAATAATGTTCATGTATTACTCGTAGTTAAAGTGGGATGACCAATATAAACAATTCAGTAAAGCTTTCGACTTTATTCAAGCCCTCATCAGGACACTAAAAACAATTGTATCCACAAATTAAAATACACAGGATTATGTACAGAACTTGGCACTCATTCATATCTCATTTTTTTTGTCGGCGAAGTAGACAACCACGAATATTCTTAATATTGAACTTGGCTCCCATTTTCACATTTATATTTTTATGGGATATTAATTTTACAAAGCCCAAACGTGATCCACGAGCTGTTCATAATGAAAAGTAGGAAAATATTGTATTACAATCTGTAATCGAAGTACCAAGTATTTCTGCGAATTTAATTGGAAAGAGACATGAGTATCATCCTATAAAGAAAAACGTGGAGACACTTCAAGAAGATTGCTACTTTGCGAGTAGTTTAATGATAAGTGCAAAAATTGTCCAATGTTTTTCACAAAAATATTATAATTCACCAACAAAAAGTCCCAGGAACGTTAGACAAACAAGACACCAAGTAAAATTTGAGTTTAATGCATGATGTGGAACTTTAGGAAAATAAATAATTGGTCCCATAATTTATGCAGAAAGTCTTACTGCAGATAGTAATTTGTAGATGCTGGAAAATGAAATTGAGAGATTAATAGATAATTTGCCACTGGCTGGAACAATTGATATATAGTGCACCTGCACACGCAAGCTCAGTTACAAATTATCTTAATAATCAATTCTCAGACCGATGAATCGACCCTATGGCCGGTAAGATCGCCAGACCTTACATCCTTTGGGGTTATATTTATAGGTTTATGTAAAAATAAAATTTTTGTAACAGGGAATTAATGAATAATAACTCCCTGCAGAGAGAAAAAAAATTAGAATCATGGATCATTGATGTCGTTGATATTTTTTAATCTCACTGTATATGTCAAATTGACATTTGGAAAAAATTTGTATTAGGAGATATGTTCGTTATAGTGTTCACATTTGCTGTAAACGTGATTACTACTACTATCTGTTCCCAATATAAAAAATAGCTGTCGAGAAGAACGAGGATGTGATTGCTAAAACGTATGTCTATTTTGCGGAATTGGACTAATCTTATTATTTTGAAGGGATTAACAAACAGAAGTAGCGTTCAAAAAAAGACTACGTTGAAAAACATGAATGGTTTATCACAAATAATGAAGTACTTCTCAAAACATCCTCATGCATTCAATTTCAAAAGGTGAATGCTCTATCTTTTCTAATAGTATGACATTGCCAATTATATATTCACCATTTATTGTCACTTGCGGCCCAGTGGTTGGATATTCGCTTTGTAACGTAAAGGTAGATTTTACAATTTAATAGTAAAATAGGATCAGCACACTGGTAACCAACTCCACACGAATGAGAACATAATTGTCAATGTAGAAACAATTTCTAGACGAATTCCTTTCCGCATACTCCAAATTTATAGTGTGATTTAATTAATATGAAGCAAGAATAGTACATCAGGGGTAGCAGGTCACTGACTTTATTGTACAGTATTTTCAACTAAGACCTGGACAGATTTACAACAAAGGGAATTAATTCTGATTGCCATTTACCCATGACGGATTTTCGAAATGTATTTCAGAGTATACCCGTGCTAACTATGTCAACACTCTGAATCTAGATGCCTACTTCTAGACGTTTCACATTTTTTCTTCTCTGAAAAGGTCGAAGACAATAAAAAAATCACGAAACAAGGGCAATACAGCACATACATTATATTCCCGCGCCTTATATGATCCAGGTGATAAAAATAATAATTTTTGGAGTAAAATGTATTGAAAAATATCTTATGATCAGAGCTCAGCATCACTACATTAGGATACTACTAAATATGGTGCAACATAGCTCAAATTCTGTACTCTCCGGCATGTTGGACGAGTACTTGAATCTGCCATCTAATTAATTCAAGTACGCCGGGTCATCATTCCCGAATAAGCTGCTGCAAGTCATCTCATCGCTGCGTTATTATTATTATTGCCATTATTATTTATATATTCATACATTAAATCAAGTATCTATCTATAACTTTTCACCTATCACCGTCAAATTTAGCAGGAACATGCTTCGTTGATTATCGCTTCTTACCACAAATTTTCATGTAAAAAATGATATTCCCCCCAAAAAAAAACTATACATGTGAACTTACAAACTTATGTAACTGCCACAAATGACAGTTGTTGGATATTTTTCAAATTAGGTCAACTTTTAGAAGAACAACAACAGGAAGAACGCTGAAGGGAGTGATTGGTTGCACCTAAGGATTAATTCCCAGTAAACGCATAACATGTATCGTTAGGGCTTTCCCTTCATCTAATTTCTACTACCTTTTTTTTAGACTACCCATCATCATGTATTCTCTTCATCTTAATATGTTATTGAGTATGATCCATTTTTAATTATTAATAAGTTGTGAAGGTGAACCTCGATGTTTTATTTTACTTTTGTTTCTGGTTCCACTATATTCTTTCTTATGTTCCATGAATGAAGTATCTCAGGTTTTGTTCTCACTTTGTTGTACTAAAATGTTTCTAGCTGAGACAAAATGAAAATGAAATATAAGTTTTATAGAAATTTCATACAGCCTTTCCTAGAACCCTTCGTACTAGCCACAGAAGTGCAGTCTTTTTTTGGTTTTCCCATTGACTTCAAAATTTACCTGAACTATTATTTTGGCTTCAAATTTCTCGTTATTCTCTGTGATCTGGGGAATAAACGAATGTCCTATTAAAATAAAGATATGATATGTAAATACTCCTGGAAAATAAAGAAAAAGAGTCAATTTTCAAAATGAAAATAATGTTAGTTGCTTCACAATACCAATATGAAAACTCATCAAAAAACTACAAAATGCTTGATGTCATTTGCATTAAAAACTTGTGGCTCAAGGGAAAACCCTTGTTCACCATCAAGATAATTAAAATTTTAATTTAACCACAGATAAATGCACATAAAAAGTTTTAACAAATTTTTAATGAAATAAAGACATATAGGTCAAAAAAAAGCCTTTCTATGGCGCATTGGGGATTATTTTCAAAAACGTCAGACGCAAACATCAAACATCATACGGTAGACGGTAAGTTAACAATCATGAATATTCTTCGAATTGGAATTTTTTATGGAGCTTTGAAAGACATATTTGGAAAATAATACTACTCATTTCGCGTTGGAAGTAATTTTCGAATGTGTCACACGACTCGAAACTATAATTGACTTGAAGATAAAATAGTAGATTAATAATGAAAAATAAAGTAACATAATAAGGAAGAAGGAGAAAGAGAAATTTGTTCCAAAATGTCTGAAAAAATAAAGCCCCAAAGAAGTTTCACTTCTAAAGTGTATAAAGTGTGCTTTTATCAAAATAATCATGTCTCGGAGAATACAAATGACAGTTTTATTTTCTGTTAATAATTTAGACTTTGAAACTTTTTGCTCTGTCTTTTTGTTCAATCAAAAGTAGCCACGTGCAATTCCCTCGTTATACAATTTTGTTCTAATTAATTTAATTAATCTCAAAATAAATTAATTAATTGCACTGCACATATGTCTAGCCGAATATTCCCACGAAAACTATATAAGTTTTTAAAAATACATTTCAAGCTAATTATCATTGATAAAATTAGGTTCAAATGTGCTATGATAGATTAAAATTATGTTCGAGACTCCTTTTCCTGGAAAATGCGGAACGAAGTCCTGTTGGACTTGCTGCAACATGTGTCTGTCTGTCAAATCAATGTTTGCTAACATGAAAGTTACAAGTTATATATGTAGTTTTTTAGATAATCGGAGAGAAAATGTTGCTCAACTACCACATTTAACATTTGGCAATTATCAAACACACAGCAAAGGAGCACAGAGCACAAGTTAACATAAAGACTTCATAGATAACCTGAAAAATAGATGGCGGATACTTGTGCACAGATGAGGCTCTCCGATTATATACCGCATGCCTTTTTGGGGTTGGCTATTCACCCCTTGATAAAAAAGATAAAAAGGTTATTGATCGATGCACGATTTCCGGTCGTAGTGAAAATTTGGAAAAAAGATTGGAAGATTTATTCATAAAACCCTTGTGAAAAATTAGCACCCATCCCTCGTTGATCCCGTCTGATTAATTATACATTTGTGCAAGATTTCCCCAAAATTTCTCACTCTTGTACCGACGAGGGTTGCATGCCAGTTTTTCCAAAGGGTTTTCATTCTTTAATTAGCATGCAATTTGAAAACACGGGATTCCACTTTTTTCATACAAGGTCACGCAACCGTTCGAACCTTCTTATCTGTTGCGAATTGCATGCCTTTCAGTGCTGGATCACTTTTAACTATTTTTTTCAAAACGTATATCGGTCAATGACCTTTTCATCTTTCTTATGTATGAGTGAATTTTCAACCCTCAAGAAGTCATGTGGTATGAAATCGGAGAGCCCCAACTGTCTAATTGTTCGCGAACTGTAATTCACAAAATTTAGAGGTGACTGTTGAAAACAAAATAGCTCACTTTTAGCATATTGTTCCACTCGTTTAGTCGCACTACAAAAATGTTGTATTTGACTGCAGAATCCTCTATTTAAATCAAAATTCATCAAGTTTAACAGCACACTTTAAACTTAAGATTCAGAAATTTTGCGACAAATTGCATAGCAAAATGAAACTATAAACTGTTGAGACTAAAATGTAATATTCAGTCCTGAAAGCCCTCATTATTATTCAATGTCACACTTGAATTTCGAATGTATATTCTGAGCCCTAATGTTTTCATTCTGAATAAAATAGAAGAAATGAAAATTGTCTTTTTATGCTTTTAACATCAAAATAACAAATTCATGTTTAAAAACAGTAAGAATTAAGTCGATGCATCAAGATTTAATTCCTTGGTGACATTGGAGAGTCACGTATACTTATTTTTAGAAATTTATATTCTTTTGAAATCATTTCTATTTGCGCACGGCACTGTTTTCTATTATCGAATAGCGCGCCGGCTTCAGGTTTTAACAATAGAAATTATTATTCAATTTTTCGAAAAGAGATCTTTCTTCAAAAAGTGAATATTTATAAGAATTTAAATTTGCCTTTGAAAAATGATTAACGTCCGTTGGTCTGTACTTATAGCTCACACGCAACAGGTCGCAAATCTTGGTAATTATTTTCTTTACCGATAGGTAAATTATAAATATAAAACTCTATTAATTCTCGTGATAATTATTCAAATAGTATATGATACACTTAATGGTTTTACCAAAGATTTTATGTATACAAAGAATGAGACACAATCACGACTTAAATTGTGCTTCAATATCTCATTAAATTGAGACATTCTTTGATTACAAAATGTAGAACTTAAGCGGCTTGAGTTTCAGAGAATCGAAACATCCGACATCTCTTTGAATTTGATAATGATGATAACACACAATTTTGTATACCTAGGCGATATTCTTAGAAATAAATTCGTTCAGCGAATCATTCACGTTGCAATCAATTTTGAGGTAAAAATATAGTAACTGAAGGTTGTCACATCCAATAGCTCCAAGTCGCGGACAGGAAAAATCGAAAAAAAATTTCAATATTACTTTGCAAAAAAACGACAATTTTTTTAAATAACCTTAAAAAACCAACATAAAAAGGAATAGACATTGTAATAGACATAAAACACAAGATGTACACGTTATGCTTTATATATAGTATATACAGGCCAAATTATCAGGGATAGCACATCAATTTTTGTAGTCTCTAGTTTTACTGACTATTATTTTTTTTTTGGTTCCAGATTTCATTGGCCTTTTTCATATGTAAAAGTGTTCAATTGTTGCTGCGTCGCCAGTTCCTTTTTTCTTGGTTTGCTTACCGCATGTCTAGTTTGGTATTAATTCAATTATATTCGAAATCATTTTTAAATTTAACATTCACCTCGATAAATTTTTGAAACTATTTTTGTCACGCAAATATTTCCTTTCCTGAAATGTCAGAATATTCAAACAGTTGCATACCCACTAAAATAAACTTCCCTCTATTCGATCTTCCGTAAGCCTGGTTCACTTCAATTAACTTTGAAGTAAACAAAGAGATTTATTTTGACTCTGGAACTTCCAGTAATATGTCCTTAAATGTAAGTAACTTATATAAATAAAGTTTTGTAGTTTCAAATAGAATTTTCTATATTGTCACTAACCCATTCCTTTCATCTTTCATTTGAATAATTCGTCATGAAAGTTATTTACTTCAGCCGTGGTGGTAATCAATTGAAAATATTTCCAAGAAAAATAAAATAGCTCCAGAAAAACTATATTAAAAAAACAATTCCCACAAAAAGAAAAGAGCAAGGATTTTTCATCTTGTGATAGAAAAAATTGCAAGAACTTTTCGTTAGTTGAAAATATAAGGTAGAAATTGTCTGGAACTTGACTAAAAGCAAAATATAAAAAAACATCCGGAGGATAGCTTCTATCTATTTATTTGAATGTTTAAGGGTAGGGAAGGGTCAGACTTTGCTTGTTTTTATTAAAAATTAAGTGACCACATTGTTTTATTTAAACTTTGAATCACTTGCAGCTATTAATTATCCTTGAATTCTTCAGCAAAGAGCAAAATCCTTTAAAAGGACAAGACAAACTTTCGTTTGGGTCATAAATTGATAAATGCTATTCTAGTCACTTTTAACATGTCAAAGGATTAAGCAAATAATCAATATTCTTTCCAACAATAATTTCAAGATGCAAGGTTATTTGAAGAAAGTTCAAGTTTGGGAGATACACATTCCTATGCACTTTATAAGTGTTATCATCTACAAAGGAAGGAATATATCTTGAAGCGAAATATATAAATAAGATAGACTCAGACTTTATTGGCTTGTTAGGACTTTTTTCCGCGATTGCAGTTGCAAGCAAATATTTTTAGATCTTGAGGATATATTTGAATTCATAGGATTGTACACTGAAAAGAAAAATCGTTTGTGTTTCGTCCCAGTACTTCCCCGGCAGTATCCATCGCTGTATAAAATGAGTTTTTTCGAAGCATCTCTTTAGAAGAGATTTACTAAAAGAGTGAAGAAAAAAACTAAAATCTTATGTCTGCATATCTAAAAAGTAAAATAAACTGCCAGATCTCAACCTTTAAAGAGTATTATTCAATGGGCCTTTTTTATACCAAATTCAAGTCAATATCTCAAAACTGGGAGAAGAAAAGTTGATAAAAATTTGTGCATTCTCCAAGTGGTATTTTATTACCATATAAAAAAATCTAATCGAAGAAAAACAAACAAATTTGATTGAAAATATGTTCTATTGAAGACATGTACTTTTTAAATGAAGTTTGAATAATAAAGAAACAATCCTTAAAATTAAGAAACGATCCTGTCGACTAAACGTAAGATTTTTCAATTTAAAGAAAAAAACAAACCACACTCCACGACTAAAGAAATATCAATCAATCTACCAAGTGCACTATAATAGTCTGTCGTACCCGTCTTATTGACTGTATGTGTTGTCTATGTTGTCAACGATTTAATGTCGGAATTGTGGACTGAGGACAGTGGCAAAGTCACTCCTGACAGTTCAATTTCATAAGCATTTTTGTTGATTTTATTGAATGCCTTTCATCTACGTGAATTTCAACAATAGTTTAGTGAATTATATTCATGAGCAATGAAAAAGTATCTCAAACTAATTTATATTTTTTACATTTCTAAATTTGCTGCCTGTTGTAATTGATGCTTTTGTCGTTTCATTGAAATTGTATGAATGTTATTTTGACAGCTCATTTTGTAAATTTGATGCAATTAACTTCAAATTTCAGTAATAGTAGAAATCTATACATTGTAAAACAGAGTGGGCTCGACTAATAGGATTACCAACCACACACAACATTGGGCTCGGACCTGTTGACCGAAGGGCAGTATCAAAAATATGTTTTGCTCTTAAAATCCAATAAAAATCACTAATGAAAGGATTTATGAATTCTTTATATTGATAATTAACCTGCAATACTTTCCTGACTGCTAACTAACAATATTTTATTTGGGCTCCTGAATTCTGTTTGTCATTCAATAATAAAATTCAATTAAATTTAAAATTTTTCGATCTTCTTAAAAACAACTTGCTTATAAAATTAATCACGACCGTTCTACAATATCTAGACCTCTACTATTCAATCTTAGTGTCCCAATGGAAATTAAGTTAATATTTCTATCAAAAATTTAATTTATTGTCAAATGATTATTCTGTAAACAAAAATCAATCACATTCAGTGTAATAATACAATATTTTATCAATAAACACATTATTATCTATATTATTTCTATTTCAATTCGCAGGAACGCTCTGATAAATGCAAACCACAAAAAATTACGTTTGGAGTGAGAACATAAATAAACATTTCTGGTTTATGTCAACTCATAGCACATTTCACTGAAACAATTTATGCTTGAGAGATTTACACGTTATTAAACTGCACCGATATTCAATTTCGCTGATTTCTCATGGAAATAATAGAGCCTGTTTATTTGTATAGTTGATATAATGAGTTACAGTAAACATAGAATTATTCCAAGAAATATAGTTTATATGTCATGGTGAAATCATCCAAATTATCAGTAAATCATATCAATGAAATGGTAAATACGTAATTTCACTTTTCATAGTTGCTAGCCGATTATACTGTTTTTTCATACCAATGTTGCATAAAAAATAAATTCTACGCCCTCGACTTCAAAATTTCGAGAATTAT
The DNA here is from genome assembly GCA_963989225.1 of Dromius quadrimaculatus. Taxonomy (NCBI): domain Eukaryota; kingdom Metazoa; phylum Arthropoda; class Insecta; order Coleoptera; family Carabidae; genus Dromius; species Dromius quadrimaculatus. The sequence continues at coordinate 5,075,289 of OZ022336.1, read as the reverse complement.
TTAGCACACAGCAAGAGAGCCCAAAGCACAAGTTGACATTTGAACTTAACAAGTAATTGAACAAAAGGATCAGTGAGAGGTGCCACAAACATGAATTCTCAGATAAACTAAATTAACTGTTACATGTTTAAATGGTTGTCAGATCTCACAGCTTTCCACAAAATACTTTAAATCACAAAAAATCAAGACCTCGATTTTCAAATTTGATTAATTTCACTAATTTTCGAAATTGAAAAATATGTTCCTGGTAATTTGATGAATATATTAAGGTTGCCAGGCGGCAGCAATATTTGGAATCGAAAATGACAACTGACAATATTTAAAATAAACGCAAAATAAACAGAAAACGAAAGAGAAATAACGCACAGAGAATAAGACTACGAAAACGAACTTGATTTCGTTGCTGAAGAGTGCTTAACTTATGATTATAAATTATGACTAGTAGAGATCAAAAGAAAACATTACAGAAGGCAAAAAAAGGAATGAAAGAATTAAATACAAACTATGTTATTTGAATTTTTTATCAGTATGTTTGTTTAATTCCAGACACGAGGATGGATGAATACCAATCAAAATAATATAACATCAATAATACCCAAAAGGGATTTATTACTAGCATTATACAAAAAAAAAAACTAATTTTCAATATTAAGAGTTTAATATGGCCATTTTTGAAACTACGATACTCAAATAATGTAACAGCGGCAGTAATCCGATCAGGCTAGAGCTTTTTGACTGCTGGTTTATGAAGGATCAAGCAACTTTTTCTAATTTTAGTGTCTATATTGAGTGCAATTCAAGCCCTCTCTGATACAAAAAATTTATTCACAGAACCAATATTCAACCAGGAAAATGAATAATTTTGAAATAAAAATTCATTTTCAATTACAATGCGCACTTCACAAGTACTTCAAAGTTTTTTGCGATTTGAAAATTGATACTATCAATACTTATTTGAAAATAAAAATTGTATATTTGGTTTTAAAATTCTATTTGTTTTTATTAATCATTGAAGTAAAAGAAATATTTCGTATCAATTAAAATAAAGTATTAAAATAGACGTAACAAGAACATGAATACCAGAACAGAAAGCGTATGCGCTTTTTATTTTAATGAAAAAATTGCTGGAAAAACTTGCTCAAGTGAATTTTCTGTTTTATTATTTCATCTAGCGATGTTTACAATTTTTTTTCCATAAATACACCATTTCATAATCTGGAAGGAGTTGGAATTTCCAACGTTATTGGAAAAGTCTTTTAGAAAAGCCAATTTTCACGAATGGAAATTTAAATTGCTAAATTTTATAACTCAAGTATACTGCTGCATTTTCTTCTAGAATATTTAAAATTAATATATCTTATTTTTTACTATTTCTATTGATAATTTAGATATATTTTGTAAATAATAAGAAATTTACTCGAATATATTTATCTATATCTCAAACATTTTTTAGGAAAATTTTAGTTAGGTCCACTAGGATTCTTATTTACTTAGTTTAAATCATGTTTCAATAATATAATGTTAGTTAATGTTCAGGAAATCAAACCGTTCAAGTACGAGCTTGATTTGAGCAACTTCGGATTGGAATAAGAATATTTAATGGGCCCCCTAATTTGATGGGAATATATTAAAGCTCGGGGCTCCTAAGCCCGTGCCTAATGGACATAATGAGTAATTCTCACCTAGTATTCCTAATGATTAATTAGGCACTGAAACACATCAGGGTCCCTAGGCACAGTATTTAGTAATAAATTTAAGCTAGACAGAATATATAGAATGTTTGGGAAATCCCTTAAGTCAGGAGCTTTCAAAGTCTAGGTTTCTAGGTGTTCCGACACTGGACTCGTAAATCAAGCACTCCACACACAACAACAATTATATCAAATTATATGCATCAAGGTTCCTGAACTGGTAAGGGGCTTGCGAAACCATTAAAGTCGAAGTCTCCTAGGCATATAGTACTGCTAGTACTGGTTATGAAATTCTTGGTGAACCCCTAAATCGGTTGTTTAGGCACGTACCTATTATACCTAATGAATAATCTATCCACCAGCCCTTGAATTTATAGTGAATATAAGAAATGCTCGAAAGAACCCTAAATTCGGGGGAACTTTAAGTCTTTGGCCCATAGGCACGCGAATGAATAACCTGGCACTTTTAATACCAAATTGAGACACGTAAGAGCCTCTAAGTTCAATTTTTTAGAGTTTTGAGTCAGTGTGAATATATGGAATGATCAAGGATCCTCAAAGAAAGAGCTTAGCACAGGCTTAGTGTGCCCAATGAATTATCAGACACTCGATTCGTGCATTATGTATTTTACACAGAAAAGCAATAATACCTAATAATATTTATTTGGGTCCCTGAACTGATGGGAATACATAAAATGCTTGAAAAACCTCCATAGCCGAAGGTCCCTGGTTGTGCAGGTGGGATCAGTATCCAATAATAATCCTGAGCTGGTAAGCAGTGGCAAAATATCCCTAATGCAAACTAGGCACGTACCTGGGGGCGCGTGGTGACGAAGGAGCACGCGCGAAAGATTTTAAATGAAGAAAAAAATAATTTAAATAATAATAATATAGGAAAACGATAACGAAATCTGTTCCCTGGAGGGGTAGGCACGGAGACCACGACTTTTTATGTTCTATCCCACTTGTTTTCTCCGGTCAAACTGATTTTGATGAAACTTGGTGAGAGGATTTGTTTTAGCACTACAAATATTGGCTGTCAAACTTGGTGAACCTTGAAAATCGTATTTATCATTTCATATTAATATAAAATGTATACTTTATGCATGTGTGTATGCGACACTAGCGACTCCCTAGTGAAATGAAATTTAGTCAGTAACCTTAAAACAATGGTTTTTGTTTTCAACTGGTGGTGCTTTGCATCCAACTAACTCTGACTAAGCTCGACGTGGAATCTTGAGTCCGAGACAATGACGAAGGATGCACTAAACGTCTCATGCTGGGTTTGATCTGCCATCTTTGTCTCGGATTCAAGACTCCACGTCGAGCATGATTGAAGCAAGCGGAGCCCGCTAGTTAGTTGGGTGCGGTGCACCCCCGGCTGATAACAAAAACCACTGTCTTAGTGCCACTCACTGATTAAATTTCATTCTAGTGAGTCGCTAATATCGTCATCTCACACACACCGTGCAATGTATACATTTCTTGATGATATGAATCAATAAATAAGATTTTTATGGTCAACTGAGTCCGACCGCCGATACTTTTATTTTTTTCCATATTTATTATACTAAAACTATTCTATTTATTGAAATTTATAATGTATGGATGATGTGCTAGCCTAGAGCGTTGTCGATCCGCCTCTGCTCGTAAGAATATGCTTATTGCTTGTAGAACTTCTGAGTTCAGGGTTTAGGAACGCGTCTAGTGTATCTTATGAAAATCTAGGCACTTAGGTGAGTTAAGACACAATATTCAATGGAGCCCCTGAGGTGGTATGATTGTATGAAAACAATAAAATTGAAAATATTTGGGCGCTAATTATCCAGCCAACTATATAGGATTACCAGAGTATATTTCACCGAAGCCCGTTAAGTTCAAGCGAGTCCTACTTGCACTTGACCAGAATTTCTTATAAATAAAGCAAAAGCTTTAATAAGCTATTTTACAATTTACGTTCAATTTATTTGTTCCACTGTATATTTATACCTTCATTTGGAACCTCTGTTATATGGAGTACTGAAATGAGGTCACCTCAAAAAGAGTTCTCTAGTTTTGCAAATGAGGAAAATTATTCTGATAAAATAATGTGGTAATGTGAAATTTGTTCAATTTTACTATTGCACATTATTATTTAATTAAAGTATTTTATATGGATTCGAAAGTTTATTTCTAAACAAAACAAAAATTTTCATACAACCAATTTTTCAGTTTAACTACTGACTCTAAAGATAAGAATATACGTACATGTAAGACTTTTCATACCAGTGATTTTCAAGTTACTACAAAAGATATCCTAAATTTCAAGTTTTTTGTAATCTGCGTGAACTCTTCTATAATCCAAAATATTTTTTGGTGGACTAATCAAGCGGATATTTTTGTTAATATTTCCAAAGCACACAATTGAAGTTTTCAAATACCACCCTTCCAAATAATGCCCGATTTAGGACCGTCAAAAAATATTCCATTGGTAAGCCTCAAAATCAAGCATTCTTTTAAATAACGAATTGAATAATTGACGTAGAAGCACGAAATATGAATATCCCATACAAAACAAATATGAAAATAGGAGCCAAGTTCAATATTAAGATTATACGTAGTTGTCGACTTCGCCGACAAAATAATTGACATCTAAATGGGTACCAAATTCTGAAGATAATCCTGAAATTTATTTAGAAGAACATACAACATTCTAAAGACTAGAATGAATTAAAAATACAATTTCTTGTTCAAATAATCGAAAATATATCTTCAAAATCGACCAATTCTCATTTATATTCGAATTTCATGATTTGAAACGATTAATAGATCAATGCCACGTAGCAAAATTGAAGACTTTTAGCAAATCCTGGTTTATCAAATTTGATATCTGTCTCTAGGAATTTATTGATTTACTGACAAGAATAGTCCAAACTTCAGTTCAGTTTCATTTGAGTTGAATCAAGAGCTAAGGGGTGTATCAATACGGCGTAGAGAACCCTATGGGTGCCGAGCTAGCGCTTTGGGACTTTCAGCACACCTTAAACCTTTAATATATGTTTACCTAGCCAAAACAAACTTTGGCGCTGTACCAGGACGCAGTGACATATCGCAAGGATATCGTCTACTGTATCCTCATTTAAGATTCGATCCGAGCGATTTATTGGCACTCACTAAGCTAAATTAAAAATTCATTAAAAGCTCTTTGAATATTTAGCACATTAATGGGAATTATGAAATAATATAGCTTCATTTTTGAGAATAAAATTATGTGGGACAATGAAATGTATATTCTCATTAAAATGGATAACTAATTCATATCAAATATCGGCAATTAATTACTGTTAGGAATTATCAATCAAATAGTAATCATAGGTTCGATTTTTTTTAATATCATATCTTTAAACTTAAATACGGTAGACTCTAGAAAAAGTATTAGAGGCAAACATATATTTCTAGAATAATTGGCAACAATTCAAAATTAAATCGCCACTAAACTTCACTCATCAACAAATCAAATGTATTATTATTGTATTAAAAGATTGAAAAATACATTGCAGCTGCATTATATTATACTGGCTTTGTAATTTGAAGGTTGTGGGATCGATCCCAGCTTCGGACATGTATGATTTACACTGAATTTTAATATACTCTATCGCGTACTTTCCACAAAAAGTCAAAAGTACCTGTGGTTCGACGACTGATAACCGTAACCACACCTCACCCATCAATTTTTCTAAATCGAAATCAAATTTGTGGCTAGTATTTAATTCCAATTATTATTTGCAATCTTCCAGTCACTCAATATTGGATGTTTACGTTATAGGTTTTCAACCGGGAAAATAGGTATTTGCATATCCCCATTTCATGAAAAAAATATTCTAATATCTCAAAAACTTTGTAATTCTAACTCTTGGAACAATGACAGCAGGAAAATTTCACTGTGCCATCATGTGTGACCCACACAAAATTTTCCGCCAACTCTCTAAATTTACTTATAATAGTTCACTACAAATCCAACAGTGGCAACAAAATTTCAATATATTTTTTTAGTTCCCGAAAAAGACAGTTGAAATCTCCAGCAGGAATGATAAAAAACACTGTCCTGAACCTTAAAATTTCTACAAAATAATTTTCAATAGGGTATCAAAAATTCACGAAATAAACAGTTTTTTTTTTTACTTTGCCACGATTTTTTGGATCACGTTAAATTATTTCAGTATTTTTTGTGAAATGGCACTGCAATTCAATAAACGATAACGAAAACGGTCTCATGACTCAGTACAAAACAACTCAAATGGAACAATCCTAAACAATCTTCCACAAGTATATTCTGTCAAGCAATATTTTTCTCGAAATTAAATTTGTAGGAAATATACAATTACAATATATTCATAATCTAGTCGCCCAACACTGCCAAAAAATAGATAACAAAACCATATTTCGGGCATACCTCAATATCAATTATTTCTATAGTAATAATACAAAATGGTTGGTATTTTTACGAAGAAATTATTCAGATATCTCAACCACTTTTTATCTTACAGCTCTTGAAACAATTACAGCAGAAAAATTCAACTAGTTCACCATTTGACAGCCACACAAAATTTTGAGAAAATTTTCTCTGTCTACTTTACCAAGAATCCAAAAATGGAAACAAAATTTAAACATCTTTCTAATTTCTTGACGCAGTTGAAATCTCCAGCAGGAATGATAAAAAATTAAGCCCTGCATGCGGCCCCAAATTTTTACCAATTAATTTTCTGCATGCTATAAAAATGAATAAGTTGTTATAATAAAGACAAAAACTGTATTTAAATTAAAAATTTTGATCTTTGAAATTAATTGTAAATAAAAAAAGTATGAATGGAAAATGTGGCATATAACCTAATTTCTTTTGTAAGAGCACTGCAATTCGATAAACGACAATCTTCAGTAGGACAGAAATAATTCGTTTCTTCAAAAGGATGTCTTTTCAACCGCATTCCACTCAAATTTATTAAATATCTCAAGAATTTCAGGGCATTTGATAAGAATACAACAAATACAACTTGGCAAACGTAGAATACTCGTACATCACAATAAATTTACGGGTTGGAACGTAAATTCTTTGTACTCTATTTTCTCGTTTTTTGAGTGCTCTACAAAAGTGCGATTTAGAAATTAAGAGTAACTACCAGGCATAAATTGAACCGATTTTTCGTTTACGTTTGATCGTAAATATTAATCATATTTTTCTTTATTACAATCGAATTTTATTTTTATTTTCTATCAATAATATCGTGATAATTATTTAATTTATTGAAATCGGAACGGAGCAATATGATTTGAGTATTAATTTTGTTATCCATAATTAGGGCGGAGATGTCCTCCTTCAAATGAAGTGGGTAATGGTAGCTAATGAGTAAAAAATGAGCATTAAATTTGCTGCTCCAATTAAAAATTCATTTAGTAATAATCTAAATAAAAATTGATGACTCAACGTGGGTAATTTTGATAATTTTTGACTAGGACGAAGTTGTAGTGTAATTTAAAGGACCAACATTAACTTTCCTTTAAATATAATTTGAGGGTTGAACTGATAAATTCTGGCTGATGTGGAACCGAACAAAGAAAAAAATTAGTGATAAATAATGGATAATTCAGGCATTACCTGGTGGCATAGTAGCGAAGATGAACGCAGCAGTCAGAAGCAGAACAGAACGTGGAGGAGTGGGCATTCTGGCAATAGTTGGGCAACTTCTACAGCGACAATCTCAACGTCAGCAACTGCATCGTGTCGAGCCGGTGGTTGAAAATGCCTCCGGATTTAGCCGTCATACCACCGAATATGCTCTGCATTTGCTACTAGCTGTGCGGGGGCCGCGAGCAACTTTCCATGCTGACACAAAACACAAAAAGTATACGGCTCACGTGTACCGAGTACGAAATGTTCGTGTTTCGGCACCCGCGGATGCTATGAGCTCTGACAGCGGCGGAGGCTGCTGCTCTGAGCGCTACAAGCTCTGCTCTCGGAGAAGATGGGATGATCAATATACCAGGAAGGCGCGCACGCGCCCCTAAACGACCTGCAGCCCTATGGACCACCACACTGGCGTACACCACCATGTACCTTCACACACAAACAAATTTCATACATTAGATATCACCAAATTTTATTTAGATTTTTTTTGTACTTTTTCCCCTTCAATTTGAACCACACCTAGCGCCGCATGCAACCAAAATTACATCACATAATTATAAAAGACTGACCTAACCATTCGAAGCTAACAGCTCAAACGAGAACAGAGATTCGGATATGCTACTTTATTAATATTTAAATTTATTTTTTACACTCACCTCTTTATTTGAAACTTAATGCATTGCAAACAATGCACAAATCAAGCATTTGCGCATTCTACCGCCATACAAACGCTTTACAGTTAATTTTCTGAAAATTCATGCTGGTAGTAGCCTCAGTTCACTGATCATTCTGTTAGGACTGTCTTAATGTGCTTTTTGCTCCCTTGCTGAGTGCGTTATATCAAAATATAAGTTGAGGGTAGTATAGAACACGTATGTGAGAAAGCAATATGGCAATTTTTGAGATTCACGATTCAAAATCAAAGAAATCAAACGCTAAATTTAAAAAAACTAAACACATTTTGTGTCTCGTTACACATAACTGAAATGAATATTTCTTATAAATAATTAATAGAATGACGTAAAAGAACGAAATAAATAGAACGTTATATTAAACGTAATACGCATGCGTGACTCACGCTCTCTTTTTTCTCTCTCTCTTTCCTATGTTTACTTTTCATTAGATAGGATTCGATGCTCCGGGTGCAGCCTTTCTGGCTGGAATCTGAATTTTTGCCATAAAAAATCCGTCTGCGAAATCAAATTCAGCCTCTTTCTATTCAAACCAGACTTCTGGTTGGTGGGGGAAGTAATTACAGCGGAATAAATTATTCAGGATGGGTATCTTAAGAAAAGTATGAGATACAAATAATTTGTTCATAAATTAGATGCAATGAAGTTGTTAAATGTTCCTGTTTTTTTTTCAATTATCATATTTTCACTTCAGTGTGCCACTCACATTTTTTTTAATAAATTCTACTAAGTCAAACTGCGTTTCTTCCAATCTACCACTTATTTCAAGCAGAGATAATTTTTTTAAATTTATTTAATCAAGAAATAGAGATTTCAAACTATTTTTAATATGTTTAAGGTGATACACGCTAGTCGGGACTCAAACCAAGGTCTCTGGATCGTGAAACGTATGTCATAACCATGAGACAACTGCCAGTGGCAAAGTTCTTTTTATTACGGTTTCTCTACTTCCAATATGAAATAGATTCCCCAAGATAACATTTATTACACATTTATCGACCAATTTTCTATTGAGAAAACTCAAAATATGTAATTTTCTCCCTCAAATTCACCCACCACTATTCACTAATTAGTGAAATATATGGAAAAAAAATCTTCATTATGAATAGAGAAGATTGGAGTATTAAGATTATACGTCTTCCATCCCGTAATTTATGATGAAACCTATGTTTTTTTTACTAAAATATAAAATGTTTAATCCATTATTCATTTTCTGAAAATAATAAATACGTGTCTTTCGACTTCAGTATTCTTTCGCGTGTAATATACTTGCAACAGCGCAACTAACAGCTGTCTGTTTTATGTGCAGCACTGATCTCTATCTCTACGAAACAGCACATGGGTCAAGTCACACAGACATGTTTATGCTTATAATACAACAGTACCGCTATTTTTACCACTCATGGTTTCACCAAATATCATCTTAGTTCCTCTCCCGATACCGTGGCGCTGGTGATTGCCCTAAATGCCTCAATGGCGGACTACGATATAAGCTATCCATATACAGGCTGCTTTTTGAGATGCTCGTCTATCGATATCTTGAGAACTGATATAATTAGAAATCTGAAACCTTGCACATGGGTCTTGATGACAGAGCTGAGTTAATCTAAAATATTTTCAAAATGGCAACACTTGCGGTTATACTGGCAGTCGCCATCAACTTTCTTATTTTAAATGGAACACCCCATACTTTATTATATTTTTGGATTCTCCTCTATTTTTAATGGGACTTTATTAAGCAATTTCTGAAATTGCGTTTTTCAAATTTTTTTGACAGATGCATGCAGCTATGAAAAAACAAATATCTCGAATTCAAGTCATTAAAAAAAATTGCTTTTATACATACGTACTCACAATGAAATAAGGTTTTACATGATGTCAATGATTTTCATAAATATTATACAGGTGTGTATACAGTGGTTTCAAAATTTGAGAACTAAAAACTCAAATTTCTTAAATGGAAACCCTCATTTTCAACTACAGCTTTGAATTCTACTGTAAGAAACAAGACAAGTTTGTCATTAGAACCATTTCATAAATAAATATATATTATTTTAACTCTGATTAGGAATATTATTATTGATGAATTTTGAAACCCAGTTTGTAGATTTTTAGCTTAACAAAAAGTGAGATCCCTATTGAACTTAGGCTGTAGGTTTCAAAAAACATAGATACGTCCCTGATCGAACTGCATCTGACGTTGCCAAACGTACACGAGTGGGATGTATATAAGTATGGCTGACAAATATTTTTATGAATTTTCGATCTACAAAACTAACCGTCAGAATATTCCCATTATGGTTTCCAAGTGATCTACGAGAATTGGCGTATATAAGTGACAGTTTTTTTATATTTTTTATTTAGCAATTGTGGTTAAATTACATGAAAAATGTGCGTTTCACTGAACCAAATGAATTAAAGATATCAAAAGCATATTTAATTATTACTGTTCTTGATGATTTTAACAATGTTAAGAAATACGAGTACCTATATATTTTTGTTACAGACATTCATAAAAAACATTAAAAGAACTGGTCACATACCCCATTTATCAATTTTACATTGAAAAGTCAAATATTTGAAGCAACTGAGTTTGTAAATAGATTCCTATAAACTGATCATTTCAATGTAAATACTTTCACTTGCAATCAATAACTAATAACCAGTAATGCACTGGAATAACTAGGATTTAAACGAAAATTAGTAGAAAAAACTTGATGAACATTAATCCAATATGAAATTTCAGTGTAATTCGGAATTCCGATACCGCAAAACTTTTCAGGTTCTTTGAAGTCTACTGTACAGACAAAAATAGCTTAAAAGTATTCTAATAAAGGTATTTTTTACAATAGCCCTAAGAAAAAAATTCTATGTACTGCTATCAGCCCGTTAATCCTTTTTATTACGGCAATTACTCCCTAGAGGCCCATTCCCGCATATCAAAAAACATCAATTTCAATATCTTTACTGTCATATTCAGATTCAGACGAGTTTAAATTTATTACACATGGATGGACAAATTCTAAATGTTCAAAGTATGAATTCTCCAAATTCATAACGTGTTCTTGGCAATTCTTCCAAAGCCCTGAACTTATTTTTCCTACCTCTTCTCTAATTAAATTCAGTAGTGAGGAATTTAACTGAGGTGAAATATTTTTATTCCTGATATTTGTCTTCGGTTGACAATACTATTTATTTTTATGATTCATTAAAATAATAAATTAGATAACTAACACTATTTCTAATTAATAATTCCAACTTAAACTAAAGATTATTTCACTACACTATAACTTAACTTTGGTTATTTATGTCAATATTGATTTATTTTAAATAACACAATTTATTTCAACCACTAGCAGTCCATACTATAAGGTCTCTGGGCCAAAATCAATAATCCTCCTTGCTGAGTCAGTCACATATATATACCGTTGGTCTCTCCCCACTACGTTTTTCCCGCAAACGTCCAGGCTTTTCTAGAAAACGCTAGTAACAAAATAGATCATGGAGATCTATTAAAAATTTTTAGAAAGTTTTATCTCAAATTACAATTTTGGTGTATCAATTCAAACTAAACATCATCTGGCAACCGAAGAAACTAGATATAAGTATTGCTCAATTTGTAATATGCTTATAATGCCAAACCAAGAATAACAGCCGCAAAAACTATTTGACTGAACAAATTTATTTTCCTAGGACCATTGTAAAACTGCCTATTAGAATAATATCATAGATACATACAGTAAAAACCTTTTTTGCAGCATCATCATTTGTTCAAATGTATTCTGGATATACCACAAGTACACCAGTCGTCAACTAGAGGTACCCATGGATGTTCCTGGAGGGTGAAAGTTCGGTATATTCGTTGGAAGATGTTTGTTGGTTAGTCCTGTGAGAGAAACCCTCCGAATAAAAAAATAAACTAGTTATATGGATTAGCTCTGAATGTGGATGGAAAAAAGGTCTGGAATTCGTGCCAACCTCATTTTAGGAGATGCTATGATATTCATATATATTAAATGCTTGTTATTTATTTATAAAATAATGGAAAGATGGGCGTGTTTCCCAAAAATATGTAAATGCGTAATAAAATCGAATTAAAAAAAGTATCTGCGGATATGTATATGTTGATGAGAAATATTTGGTGAAAAACATTATTTACGTATTGACTACATTAAAAGCGCGGTATTCAAGTAAATAATTTTGTAAATTCTCGGAATTAATATGGACTGTTTTCAGAAACGTCCGTTTGGATAGCTAAAATATTTAAAAACTCATTTTTCATTTCGAGTGGTTTAAAAACTTTGCAATTTCATTACTAATAAAAACTTGAGATGCATCGGATATTTCGTTACTATCCGATATCCTACCTATCCATCCTGACAATTTTTAACTTACCGCCGGATATTGCCTACTACTATCTGGTAGAGCTGAATATCCGGCCGGTAGCGATAGATATAACGTCTTAGAAAAATTGTTGAAAAATGAAGACGTCTCTAATCATTACAGCAGGAAACTCTTGCAAAATTGCGATAAATAATCAACGATATAATAGAAAGATCGGTCGTGCTTGGTCCCTGGTCGTTTAACAATTTTTTTTTCGAAATGCCTATCCGGGAGAGACCTATTGGAAAAAAACCGCCACTTTGTTAACAAGTATAAAAAGGACACTGTGGTTCAAGAAGTCTCAAAAGGATATTAGGAAGTCAATATTTTTAATATATTATGGAAGTCATGCAGGAAACTTGAGAATCAATGTGGTACCCGAGGGCTGACTCTCCCAACTTAAAGATAATTTTCTCTCACCCTCGCGCACTGTTTAAGGGTAGTCACTTTTTAGTGGCAAAATTAAACTGTGGTGTACTGAATTTATTCATTTAATGATCCTCCGGGCCATATCATATTATATAGGTACCAAGTGTTTTTTTTTAACTTGAGACAACTGAATATCTTGAAATACAGGGTAAACTCTTTATAACGAACTTATTTATAGCGAGAAACTCTCTATAACATGGATATTGCTCGAAATTGGTTGGTTTACATTATTACCCATACATTAACTCCTTACAACGTAATGGTCATTCTCAATAACGAGAAATACGTCTCTGTTTAAACATCTGCGTACTTTTTTTGGTTGAGGCATCGATATACATTTCTTATCGGCCATTTTCTAAGAATAACAATTGTGTTCCTAACGTCCGTTATTCGCCATTACTGTCTTAATGGGTAGGAATGCATTGTTATAAGCCTAGGCTAAGATTCAACAAGAACTTGATGCAGTTCTCAGTACTTTACGAAGAAAATCCCATTTCATCTGAAGATAAGGATATAATCATGAAAAAATACACATCAAGTATTGGCTTAGCAAAAGACGTCAGGCCAAAATAATAGACTATACAGAAAGATATAACGAAAACTCTTTGTAACGAAAAAAACAATCGGTCCCTTGAACTTCGTTATATAGAGTTTATACTATGCACTCTACAAAAAATATGTTCACTATGAAAAGTAATATCCGTCCGGGCTAAAACCCGACCATTGAAATCGCGATTTAAAACTTCCCATTGGAGATTACCATTACGGAAAATCACATTTTTTGCGATTAAAGTGCCATTTACTACGAATAGAAAAAATATTACAGGCAAACTCTAGGTATTTTTTGTCGAGGAATTCGGATGTGCAATAAAAAATAGGGGTTCCTATTTAAGATTTCAAAGTTACCCCCGCTCTACGCATTTGGGGGGCGAGGGTGGTTAGTTCTAGCACAGATGGATGCTCCCTTTCAAAATATTACTTTTCATATTGAACATTTTTTTCGTAAAAAATGTAGCTTGATCACAATACTTCCTCTTATATTGATATTCCCAGTTTCAACCTTTTATTTTCCAACCCTTAACATAGTTCTACATCTTTGCTTGCGACACAGTTGTAAGTTTGCCACCTTACCTTTTTTGAGCATTTTTGCAAAAAAAAATATGCCATTATTTTCAGTTTGGTTTTCAGGCGTGACGCTGAGATCTCAGCAACTACAGCACTTACAGACTTGAAGCTGCTGTTTCGTAGGTTTGTCCAAACACCTCAAACTGCTTGATTTCAAGCTATATTTGTGGGATATAGTAATTTGCGAAATCTCTGAGCTAATAAACATTTATGAACTACCAAAAATGCGCTTTGAACATCTAAATGATTGTTCAATTTTTTAACACGCTCTTATTAGCTTGACCTGTATGTATCTATCTGTGTAACTGAATCAAAATAATTCTCACCCACAAGCAGCCGCCTGAATGATTTAAAATTCGATATTTTTTGATTCACACACCCAGTTTTGCGTGAAAATTCAGGTTATTACTGCTGAGCTACGCATAATTGAAATTGAAAAATTGTTAAACCTGACGATTTCTTTTTATAACTCTGATAGGGATCAAATTATTATTTCAGGGTACTGCGCCAATTGTTGTCAAAGATATAATCCAATGTCACTCGTTTCTGTTAATGATGCTTCACGTTCAATACCTATTTAATTTAACATTAAGGATATTATAATTATGTTCTGACGCCCACAAGTTTCGATACGGACGCCACTGCGCAAAATACAACGTGCTAGGTACTCATTCATGAAGTCGAGCCACACCCACATCGTACACAAACACCCACAAACCACCTCATAGACGACACAAATACTTTCCCAGGATTTTACGTCATAGATGTGTCATATGACAATCAAGAACAGGGGATAAAAGAATGACAGAGTATAGAAAACATCATTTAATCTCAATATAGTTTAGGCACAACTTCTCTGTAATAATGAGATTTAACTTCACATAAAAATTATATTTAAATACATAAAAATGGACGGAATGATGTTAGTCTTATATAAAATTATATATATCAAAACTACGTTTAAACCTTTGTTCAAATATAAACATAATTGTACGTATTTCACAGATGGAGCAGAAGTCACTACAAAAATCAGTCAATTTTAAGAAATAGAGCAGTATTTCATAAAATAGTAACTAGACTAATATTTGGTTCAAAATTAATACAAAGTGATCAAAAAAATCAGCTTTTCAACCTTCACCTTATTTCCTGTTTTCCATTTACTAACCAAACATTTTTATTTAAAGAATCATAATAATATAAACAATCATAGCAAAAAAATGTGGAATCCCACTCTAGCCTGGTGGTGTGCCGAAGGTATCTTCGGCTTTCGCTTGGGTTGAAGATGTCAGCAACAGCTGAACATCAGCTTCGACTGACAAACTGAATAATACTGAAAAACCAACATCTCCCGAATAATTCAAGCAAACGTTTATTTAACCTTAACCTTTTGATCACTCTGTATAATTAGCATTTCGCTTAACAAAATAGTCCAAGCATCATACTCTCAATCTTCTAATCTTTGTATTATATTCAAATTCAAATATTTACTGTGATTTGTGGAACCACAAAATTTGTTCTAGAAACTCTTAAAAATATATTATTAATAATTTAAGGTTTTGTTCATTTTTAGTATTCTAATAATGACTTCTGCCCCAGCTGTATCATAGAAAAGTTAAATAAATACTGGTCGTTTTATAAAAACCAAAAATCTACACTTCCATGTAAAAATTCAGTCTTGAATGTGCAGCCAAAAACCTTTTAGACAATAAAATTATAATAAACTATACATAAAAATACACAAAATTGTCAAGACGAGAGACGTTTCTGGCCGCAACCCTGAATTACGGAATGTCGCTGCGTCCCCTACACAAAGACAAAACAACCACATTAACACAGATATAAAAATAAAAAACAAACATTAAACAACATTTCTCACTTGAATAATCAAAAATGTTTTCAATGTAATTCAAGATAGATAAATACAAAAATTAATTTTGAAGTCCGCGCGAGCGGGGCCGCGGGTACAGCCGATACCAATATAATTAAGAGCATGCACATGAATTCGTTTTCCCATTTTTCCAAAGCCAAACCCAAAACTAATCCCAATTTTCCCTAAAAATATGTTTTATTCACCCATTTGGAAAGTGTGCGCCGGAGAGCTCATTCTTCCATCTCCGCCATTAGAATAGGCAAGCACTCTCATGTGGTAAGTTTTTCCTGGTGATAGATCTGTGATATAGGCTTCCAGTTTTCCACCGACTAGTATTACGGTGTCGTTGGCGGTACTCATGTCTTGGTCAACTTCCCAGACACGAATCTGAAATAAAAAATATTCTGTTTTAGAATCCAAAATATTCGAATTTCACACACTAGCTTCTAGATGAATTGTTAACACAGTGACGGGAAGAACTGGTTATAAAAAAAATTTATGTAATTTATTACGTGTAAATATCTTCACTCGCGGGTAGGAAAAAATTTGAAGTCAAACTGTCGGACACTAAATTAAACTATGCATGGGCGCCGGCAGTGTACCCCCTTGCACCCCCCTGTCAGGAAATCAAATACCCTAATTTATGAAATAAAATAAAAATAATGTCGTAGAAGTTTCAGTTCGTACGTGTGTACCTACACTAATACATGCATACTTTTTTCCACTTAATATACATGTACTTATAGTTCTATATTTTAGATTAGTTAATTAATATGTTGTCATGACTTAAATCAATTGATCTGAGCCATGATTTAAATCAATCACATAAAATTAAATCAAATAAATATATTTATAAATAAATTTTCCGCATAAATACAAAACAATCGAACGTAGAATGTTAGAATTGAGTATTTAAGACGATAGTACTGTCTAAATGCTCATATTTTATTTTCATTGAGATCGATTGAGCTGGAAGTGCACTTTACTTGATAGTCTTTTGTAATTTTTCATATAAATTCGAAACGATCGGTTGTAGAGTATTCAAGCGATTATTCGTGGAACGATGAAATTCTGTATTTGATTATCATATTATTATATGTCCACGTCACATTTTTTAGTTTAAAATTGTGAAGGAAAAAATATTTCTCACAATTTGCTGAGGGGGACTACATAAAACTGCGAGACAAGCATATTACAACTTCTTCCCCTTCCTTTGGCACGACGACCGCTGTATCGACTCTGGGCGGGTATACAAATACAGTTCGCAAGTTAAACTAAATTGAACCCAATTCCTGGTATTAATTAAGTCTAATCGCAGCGCAAGCAAAGGAATATAGCCCTTATAAATCGCCTTATGACAGTTCCGAAGCTTGATTGGATAATACCATAAGGACGAACACTGTATGCTTAATTTTAGTAAATGAAGGCTCGTATTCTCCGAGACGGTCCGAGGAGCCTCGCACCTCAAGCCGATATGAGTCAGATTTTTTCAACACAATGATTGATTCTATAATAAGCAATATGGATTCGAAATTTATGTCATTAAATGAACATTTAAAAAAATTTGGTTTCCTATGATTTGAGAAAATTTAAAAATATACCAAAAGAGCAAATATTAAAAAACTTTCAAGATTTACACACAGTTCTGCAAGTGGGTAGAAGAAGTGTCTTCCAACCTTAAAAATTGTATGATCCTAAATGTACCAGACTGCAATACATATGAAAATCCAAATATTTACATTGCCTATCGAATTTTGTTATTGTTGTTAATCTTTTATTCTCATTTTTAAAACAGTAATATCTTGTCAGTTCAATTTTCAATTGTATTTCTGAAGATATTCTGATGAAACTCTCCATCGTGTTACATCTAAGTATGTAGATCACAATACTTTCCGCACACATTTTGATTATCTCTATTAAGTCGCAAAATACAGCTACAAATTCTAAATGTTATTCATTAGGTAATAATGGTATTTGTATTTTTTGAGATATTTCAATAATAATTCTTATTACATTAGAATGAATCGTGCAGAATACGATATTTTTTACAGACTTCAATTATCTCAATTCGTTCAGGAGAAACAGAGTCAAACAGTGTGTGCTTCTGATTCGGCTATTCTCTCTTCCGTCCGTTACTCAATACAGCGTGCGATCGTAGCATCTTTATGTTTGAAATTTTGCACACAGATTAAGAACCAATGACAATACAATTAAGTACTTAATATTTTTTGATTCCCACACTCAGTTTTGAGTGAAAATCAAGGTTATTACTGCTGAACTATGCAAAATTTTAATTTTGAAATTTATTGCACAAGTTACTAATTAAATTTTAAAGTTCAGATTTTGAATTTTAAATTTTTTATTTAGAAATAAAAAATATTTAATTATTTTGATTTGTTATCACATTTGTTCCTTATTTTAATACTCTGTATAGCTCTCTTGTAGCGAATTAATGATTGAGTTCCACGGAATTATTTCATTTTATTTGGTCACTAGCCGAATACCAGAATTATTTGCGTGAACAAATAAAATTTGCATTCAAATTAAACGTACTATACAAAACAAAATTTCATTTTAATTGAATTAAAATTGAAAAAGTTTTCGGTTTTAATATATTTTTATTTCAAAGCATATCCCATAAAAAACATAAATGTGAAAATGGGAGCCAAGTTCAATATTAAGAATATGCGTGGTTGTCGACTTTGCCGACCAAAGAATTGAGATCTACTTAAATGGGTACCAAGTTCTGTTTTAGATAATCCTGAAATTTATTTAAAAGAACATAAATCATTCAAATTTATTGTTTTTTCGTGCTACAATAATTTTTGCTATTCAAAAATATAACATCTTAAATTTGACCAGTCGAATTATTTACTTAGGATAAATTGAAGCTCAAAATTCGACTTGGCTAGTTTTGAAAAACTAATGTACGGATTTTGACAAAGCCCATACCAAAATATTATTTGAACTGCCTGATAATCATATAGGCCAAATTTTATTTCAAAGAATAGGGAATTAAGTAAATTTCACTTGGAAGGAAATTTATCTGCGGACGTATAGATTTTCTCACCTTGTATCCAATAAGAGGTTCTTCTTCAAGTGAAGGAGCGACATATCTCCAAACGACTCTAACAGTCGAAGGATTGACTCCAAACACATGGACAGAGGAGGGCGGCTTCTGCGGGGCCTTTCGGTAGGTGCGTTCCAAGAATTTCTCACTTTCGGGACCTTCTCCTGCTGCGTTGTACGCCATTACCTTCACGAAATAATACGTATCGGGCTGAAGACCGACAACTAGCGCCCAGGGTTTGGTCGAACGCGAAAGGTAATATACAGCACTACTTTCGGGAATGTTTTCTTTCCAATATTTCAACTGGAAAATTGAAAAAATTATCACACTGTTGGATTAGAATTTGTAATTATTACTCTGTGTCCAATAAGTTTTCCTCTCAGTCTTTCTCTGGTTTGATCGATGGGCACCCAGCTGACATTAAGTGCAGTCGAATTGAAGGAGCGTGCTTGTACTAATTGGGGAGCGACCTGAGGCATGTCCTCTGCCGAGAAGATAGTCACCACTTCGCTTTCTGGACCTTCACCAATATCATTAATAGCCTAAAACAATCAAGAGATTAAATTTGTTCACGGAAACAAAAACTTTTTTTATTTACCTGCACTTTGACATCATATTCAGAGTAATAAAACTGCTCTGGGATGTGCACCACACTCATGCCAGTATTTCCATACTCCTTCAGCGCAAGACTCTGGAATTCGGAGTCATGTGTCGTGCGTCTCCAGTAAATTTTATAATGTATGCCATGACCGTTTTGTTCCTCCGATCTGAGAGGCGTCCAAGTGATAGTCAGGTCTCCAATTTTACCTCCACCTCCGCCAATATTTGATGGGGCACGATAAGGGCGATCCGGAGCAGTAGCATGCTGTGGACTCGGAGCAGAAAACACCCCAATGCCCAAATCATTTACTGCAGCCACGCGGAATTCGTACACGGACCATGGAATTAGCACATTTTCGATGACTGCTTCTTTGCGACCCGTATACCGATTGATTTCTCGGCCGGGCACTCCTAAAATATAACCGAATCAGCTATAAAATTATAAATTACAGGTTCATAAAGCGGTTGATAAGCCCGACTACGACACATATGCGATCTGGTGCTAGTGCAATTCAGTATATCTAACCCCATACAAAACATAAATGTGAATATGCAGTTAATGACTGATAAAATAAAGGTAAGCGGTGTTGTACGTTTAAGCAGAATTACAGAATTTAAAATTTACAGGGTGTGCAAGAAGTAAACTAATTTTGATGGACCGAAAAAATGTTTGACGGTAGCAGAAGGCTCTGGGATGTGCAACTGTGACGGAGTTTCGGGGCATAATTCGTCACAATGTTTAATATTAAGAATATGTATGGTTTAAATTTAACTCACCATATGATATATTGAGCCAAGTATGGTTCCAATTTGTTCTTCCACTGATTATATAGTTTAAAATCTGCCTTCCATGCGATGTTCCATCGGTCCACTGAAGAGTTGCAGAAGTTTTCTGAATATTAACAATTTGAACACCTCCTGGGGGCCCTGGAGGCCCGTGTATAGTCACCGCAGACTTGGAAGAGATATGACCGACAGCCGACTTTACTATACATTCGTAATCGCCAGCATCCGCAAAGGTCGTGTTGGTAATATCCAAATAACCGCCGTCAATGCGCTAAAAAATATATTAATTGTACTTCTATTTAAATAACGCGGGCAATGTTACTTACAATTCTAGGGTTATTAAAAACGTCAAAATCGCGAATTCTCATGCCATTATGGGTCCAAATATAAGCGACATCAAGAATTTCTTCAGTATCTGCTTGACAACGAAGCCCCAAGTTCTGGTGAACTGCCATTGTTAAAGTAGGCTGTAGATATTCGACCAATCGTGGTCCATCTAACAAAGAAATTTTAGCAAAAATAATTTACAAAAATTACAAACTTACGCAAAACGATAAGACGTCCCCTGGATTCATCGATTCCGTAAATATTTGATGCTGTACAAGTATATACTCCTTCATCGTCTCTGGAAACTGGACTTATTATCAAATTTCCATTGTCCATAATTCGACGGTGACCTCCCGCGCCTTAAAAAATGGAAGAATCATCTAGATGATGAAAGCGCATTTTTGACAGCTCATGAATTCTTGTTACTTCAGAGATTTCGCAAATTACCATCTCTTACAATTACTGAGCTTGAAATCAAGCAGTTTGGGCAAACTTATGAAACAGCAGCTTCCATTTAGTACTAGTTTCAAGTTGACTATTTAATAGGTACATAATTTATGCATGTACAAACTCAAAAATAACTTTTAATCTTCATTGTTTAGTTATTGATTGACAGGAGGTCAAGTGCTGTAGCTTAAAATGATAATTTGATCTTTATCAAAGCTATATAAAAAAAAATACACTAAAAGTGAACAAATTTTCATCCAATAATAATAATTCATTCTAATAAGCTTCAAATTCGCGTCAAACAAGTCATTGAATGAATCCCGGACAGATTTGACAACTGTACATAATAATAGTGGCACCCGCGGCGAAAGTTGTAACTAAATTTTTATCTACTTTAATAAATTTTAGTTGCCATATCCCTAATGTCATAGATATCTATGGACATTGTTTCACTTGAAACAAGTAATTGAATAATTCAATTTTCCACAATCACTGAGCTTGAATTAAAGCAATTTGTGCAAACCTACGAAACAGCAGCTTTTATTTAGTACCAGTTTCAAGTCTGTAAATAGTATTACTGAGATCTCAGCGTCACGCCAGCCAGCCAGCCAGCCAGCCAGCCAGCCAAAGTGAATATAATAGCGCTTTTTTCGGAAAAATGCGCTAAAAAATTAGATTTAATATGTACAAACAGTTAAAATAAAATATTTAGTACCGATAACATTGCCATCTTTTTTCCAAACGAACTTGGGCCTTGGTGCTGCTTCTGGATTACACCTAATGGTAATATTTCCTCCTTCAGCTGCGTAAGATTCAGATTCCAGCGGGCGTTTCTTGAAAGATGGCTTCAATGACAAAACTCGGAGCTGAGCTGAAGAATATTTTGTCTTCAGCTGATTTTGTGCTCGACATTGGTACATGCCAGGGTCTTTCTCAGGATCTAAATATCTTTAGAAAAATAAAAACGGTTGTAATACAAATTATACACTGTCATCAAGTGTTTGCAGTAGCGTTCGACCGCGCATTCGGCTTCAACAAAAAAAAACTACTACTTCGGCTTTGGACAGACGCACTAATTCTTACCTTATAGTAAGCACATTATCCTGAATTTTATATCGATCTTTATCTTCCGGATCCAAATAATCCATGCTAAGCTGTTTCCCATTCTTCCACCAAGTATAATTGACATCTGGAATGCCGAATGCTTCACATGTCCAAGTCAAATCTCCTTTATTATCAATATGCTTATCAGTCAACGGAATAGTGAAGTTTGGTTCCGCTTGAATATTTAAGAACACGCTATGTTCCATAGAATTACGATTATTCGTTGCACGACACACATATTCGCCCTGGTCTTCAACCTGAACCTTTGGGATGATAAGAACGCGGCTGTAACTCATTTGGTAAGAGCCGCGAGGAAGATTGCTATTTCGACGCGTCCAGTTGTACGATGGTGGAGGACTATAATTGTTGCAAAATATACATATTAAAAAACTAATATCAATATAGTACCATAAATACAATAAATTTTCATAAATAAGAGCCTCCAATTTTTTTTTTTTAATATTTATTATTATCTTCACATTTATATGTGAAGAGAAAACTCTGTAATCCTTTTTAAGAATTGCACGCACAAAGGTTAGCAAACTTAAAAGTTTATAAGGAGAAGGAGTGCAGAAAGCTTAAATTAATTGGAGTCCGCTTTTAACATTCAACTTTTCTTATTCCATTTTTACCAAATAAATAAATCGCCAAATTATCTATTAAAAAAAAACTTACTATCCGAAAGCCATGCACTCTAAGCGCACTTCCTGTCCGGCAACTGGGGCCTCGGGATAAGCTTTCGGAAAATTATTTGCGAATTTTAGCTGCTGATAATTAGCTGAAAAAATAAATCGTCACTAGCAAGCTACAAACCACAAAAGAAAAACTTACAGTGCGGATTGACTCGAAGAGGGAAAAATGGCCCATTTCGTCCCGTGTCGGACACTTTGGATTGGACATTACAGCTGTAATTTCCTCTGTCTATAGTTTCTAAAGCTGAGAAATAAAGAGCACCGTCGTATGACACAAATACTCGTCTGTCTTCCTCAACTAAATTGGGGAAGTAATCGCGTGCCCAATAATATTTTACTCCTGAAATAATCACGTATTAAACAAAAATAATAACTACTGGAGATCACTTCATACCTGGATAATGTTGTGGAGGATCGCAGTATAAAGATTTACCCCAATTTTGGTCTCCAGTTTCAGCTGATCTTTTTAAATTAAACTCTAAAATATATCCAAAATTTAAACTAACACTTTCTGAAATAATTGTACCATATTTATTCATTGCTTTGCAATGGTATGATCCTCGGTCACGTTTCTGTCAAATAATTTAAAAAATAATCACATCATTTATTTACAGTTGGAAATATTGTACCTGATTTGGATCGTTAATAATTAACATTCCACCGCTAATTGTGTAACGACCATCTGAAAGTGGATCGATTTTTCTAGCGACTAATCGATCATTTTCGTAGTCTTCTCTGAACCATTCGTAAGTTGGGGTAGGATAACCACCCGCTAGGCAACTAAAATATTTCATGTTTGCCTTCATACCTCATCCATAATTTATAAACTATACACTGTTCAATGAGTGTTTGCAGTGAAAAAAGGGAAATTTTTTGAATAAATCATTAAAAATGTAGGCAATTTGGTCGAAAAGGGCCGAAGGTGGCATCCAGCCAAGCGCGTGCGCGCAGCCAAGTACACGTCTGGAAACTTCTGAAATGCAGTTGTCCAGTTTTAAAGGCGTACGTCATAGCCTAGATTTATCAGTGGTAGAAAATCATTTTTTTTTTTTATGTCAATCACGAGCGTGTACTTCGTTTTCCATCTCGGCTGCAAACACTTCGTGAACAGAAGATAATTCGATAGAGCTGTCTTACCTTAGTGATATGTCGTTGGAAATCTTACGTTTAGACAAATCAAATGTATTATCAACAGGCTGTTTGATGAAATAAGGCCCCTGAGGTATAATTTCAGGATTATCCACTTCTATTCCGTACGTATACGTTCTTTCATCGACAACTAAATACTGTACACGATCAATAGGAGCTTCGCAAATGTATAATAAAGGCTCATCACCACGAACTTGTTGGAAGCCCCAACGCATGAGCTGATTTGAGAAACTAACCAAAAAAATAAAGACGAAAGGTCAAAACATTATTTTTTCAATATTTCCAATACAGAAATTTTCTTACCTATATACTAAGTAGTCTTTTCCCACATTATCATATTCGTTTTCGACAGGCAAAAAAGCGTTTTCCATATTCAACAATTGAGATCCATCTACAGGGTTGTTCCAATATCCTGGACTTTGTTGATGTGCAGCTGTGTACCATCTTCGATGTTGAGGGTCTTGCCAATTTAGTTGATGAACAAGAAATCCATGTTCTTCCAAACTATTTACTGCTAGTAAATCTGATTCGTACGCCTAAAAGATACAGAATAGTGTTTTAAAAAAATAATATCATTTGCTGAAAATTTTACAAAAATGTAAACATTCAGAACTGGTTTCGGGGTAAATAAAATTATTATATCTATAATTGAATGTAAAAATTTCTAGAGTACGCCCTCGAAAATTACACCATTCAATCGGGCGTCGAAAATAATAATAATAAAAATATTAGTCATAATGCGATTCAAAAAAACATCGTAGTACTTGATGAATGTGCTTTTTGATTTAAAATTTTTTCACGACATGCGAAAGCCTATTGTGTCACTCAAACGGTGGGCCTTACTGTTACACAAGATAAAAGTATACTTAGATTTTATTTATATTATATATTAATTTTTGCAGGTATAAATTAAAATAAATGTTTCCTTTATCATGTAGCTGATTTTTATTACAGTTATCCCCAACCGATTCAGCTGAAATTTTGCATACACGTTTAGTTTGGATGACAATGCATGTAACTAAGTGACGTCATTCTAGATCCAATATGGCGGACTCCCAAAAACGGCGGACTAATTATTTTTTAGGCATCCCCATGATTTAGGTATCAAATGAAAAGATTTGCTGAGAAGAATATGAAAAGTAAAACTACGTCACACTAAATTCAATATGGCGGACAAATTTTTTTTATCTACCATCATGATATGGGTGTAAAATGAGAAGATTTGCTGAGAAGAATAGGAAAAATAAAATGACGTCACTCTAAATTCAATATAGCAGACGGTTACAGTGCTGAGTGAAGAGTACCAGCTTTTCGCTGCGGGAAAAGCTTATGTTGCCCTTAGTCGAGTTAAGTCTTTAGAAGGCCTCCTCATTGAAAAATTAAGCCCTGGACTCACAGAGGACTCACTTCAGAATTTGAGTCTTAAGAAGAAGAGAAAAAATTTGAGTCGCTTGTCAAATGAAGGCGCCGCTATTTTGAGTCTTGCAAAGTGGGCGTTGTCGTTTCCTCATCTCATTGATAACTTCATGGTAATCTATGTCTTTGGCATTTATTGTTTTTTGCATTATTTAATTCTTTTTATCGTATTTGGAATGTGCAAAAGGCAGAAAAGTATAGCAAATACATTTCTTTTTTTAATTATTGCTGATTTGGAAACGAGTCAATCAATCAATCAATTTTCAAAGAATTTTATTTTAAAAGTGGAAGAAGAGATACATTTTGACGCAACAAACAAGCTACACGGCCAAGACTCAAAAATATTTTGTTGCTTCAAAAAACTTCTTCTTCTTAAGACTCAAATGAGTCCACGTCTGGATAGGGCTTTAGATAGTTCGAAATTAATAGGTAAAACAATAATGATGCATTATTAGAAATGCACAGATTAAGACAAACACTCTCAATATTTTATGTACATTATTTTAGAAGTCGTAATTATAAATACACTAAAACTGGCACCCTTAATTCTATATAAATATTTCCAGCTAAGCGCTACGCAGTCGGGTGGCAAATTCTAGAAGCTCAATAAGAGATATTCGTGAAACATCATTCATATTCTTTTATTTCTTTCAACTGAATTTATTAGGAATTTAGGCTTTATTATTTGAATATTTGATCTGAATAATTATGTCAACTTCATATTGTTGTGTACCTGGCTGGAGTTCTTGGAAAAAGAGTGACCCAAGCTCAAGTTTTTTCCTATTTCCTAAACAGGAGAGTAAGGTTAAAGTGAAAAATAAATTTAATGATTTTAAATTTGCAAGTAGAAGAAAGGTATGGATTCACTCTTCCAAAAATAGAAAAAGGGTGAGTTCTTTTATAAACTCTTTTTGATTTTTTCACATACTTTGGACTAATTAATGTTGTAATTTCCAAAGAAGAGAAAAAGCACCCGGAAATATTCGAAAACAATGTAACTATCGGAAAAATTCTATCCAGGAAACTCTCAGATCCTTCGTCATTACGCTATTATTTATTGAATTATTTATCTGAAACATTAATATATTATAAAAGTGAAGAATCAAATTCAGAACAACAATAATCTGTAACATTATAATTTCTATTGATATTTACAAGTTTCAAATACCGCAAATTCTTCTAAAATCACTTTATTTCCGCTTGTAAACAATGCAATAACTTCGCTCAATATCTCTTCTTGAGCTTCGAATTTTATTCACAGTGGCGCTGACGGCCCAACGTTAAATCCCTATATATTCAATGTAAAATTGAAAATATATATATATATATACATATACATACATATATATGTACATATATACATATTTATATACATATGAATTATGAATAAATAAAATAAATGTATGACACTTACTTGGCAAATTTTTCTAGCTTCGTCGTAGGCCCTGAGGGGTGATTTAATAAAACGATAACAGTTTTCTTGGAACTGTAACCAATATTCTGGACAACGTAACTGATCGTAGTAGTCGCTGTTGGTAGGGCTATAATTTTGTGGCGAGACAACGACCAGCATCAAGGAAAATAGAAGTAATGCTGGTAACATTGTGCTACCTAAATAATAAACACAAAAATAGTTAGGTTACGATTTGTTAATAAATAAATTCTTGGAAACTAGCACACCACAACTGTACTCCAAGCATTCTAAAACTAATTTAATTACTACTTATAATAATTATCAAAGGGACATTTTAATTATGAATAATGGGGAGTGGCACCTGTTCCAACTGTCTGTTTGCATGTTTTGTTTACTATTAATTAATTTACACTTGCATACAGGTGCATTAACTAATTAAGTATGAGTAATATTTAAAAATTAACTTACTTTTTGTACCATACGAATGGTAGAACTAAATATTATAAATTAAGAAACATTTAAACGCTATAAACCTTTTAAACGTAAGTATGCGTCACTCACAAATTAGTACACATGAATCAAACATCATACCCACTACGTGCCAACTTCAAGGCAGTTCAGAATTATTGCAAAGCTCGGAAGGATACATATTTGTAGATCTATGATTTTTTATAATAATCTGCAAATCTACAGTTTAATATTTATTAAATTAAATGAAATAGAATAGAAATTGATCAATTTTGTTTCCGTATTCTATTTCATTCCAGGCCTGTTACTAGGTTAATTTGGATAATACCATATACCTGATTAGTTAAGTTGTTAATAATTTACCGTGATCAAAATATATAACAAGAATCGTAATATTATCGTATTCCAACCAAATTATTAATTTATCATTTAAAATCAGAAGTTCAAGAGTATGGTTCGCGAGTTTACCACAAAGTAGCAGCATCTATCAATCAAATAATTTGGCGGAACGTAGTAGCATTTGAATTGAATGAAAACAGAAGCTATGATTTGAAATTAAAGGGATTAATTATCGGATAAATTATCGTTAAAAAAAATATTGACCTATAATTTCTGTATTACTGTATTTTATTTATTTTATCACTGGTTTCACTCCTAGGCTAATTTTTTTTCTATAACTATATAACATTTCTCACATCATCTATAAAAAATTTTGGTGGTATACTCCTCAAAACTTTGTTTATTTTCTAGTATTCAAACACCGCTCATTCCGAGTTAAAACAGCCAATCACCGCTTCCTCCAAATTATAGCAGCCAATGAAATTTCCAAATTTTACGAGTAGAACCGAAGTTTACCTAGCAAAAACCGTTGCACTTTCAATTCCCGATTTTCGAGCGGTGCTTCTTGTTGTTTGTGATTTTGTGTTTACAAGTAATGGCGAAGATCTATTGCATGAGGTAATGATCCAGCCGATAAATTTAAAGACTAATAGAAGATATGCAGCTTATGAATCCGGAAAATGTATATATCTACGAAAAAGAAGGTCATAGGTAAGTTGACAACTATTTAATCTAGTTTTATCTTAATAATGATCATAATTACAGCCGCTTTAGCTACCCAGATGAGTTTAAAGTGTTCAATGGGCTTAAAGATGTGAAGCATATTTCCCTGAGCATATTTGATTTAAATAAATATTCTACTTTCTTCATACATAACTCGAGTCAATTGGAAATTATTCGAGATGGTATATCCTCTATTATTTAAATTTATTTTCTGATGATTGTTATTTTGAATATTTATTTTTTTAGCTTTTCCTGGTAATCTATTTTCGGATATTATTAATTTGATGAGTCGTAATTATGGTTATAATATTAACAACAAGCATAATAAATGTCAACAACCGACTAAAGATCTGGACTGCGACAAATTATATGTTTCAACAATTTCTGTGATTGATGGACAATTAATGGATATTTCTTTGGGAGCGAGGGCACAAAATGTGGAAAATTTTAATATAAATGGTAAGTTTTTGAATAGTAAATTTTTACTGTCCAGCGATACTAACATAATTTTATTTTTCAGATATGTATCTTGTTGAAATACACAATGAGGACCATATAAAACATGTATACACAGAAGCCCTAAAATATGAAGACGGCAAAAGCTCTCATATCATTTTATCATTCTTTTTTAAAGCAAGAAATCAACCCAAAGACCATCTTTTCACGCTTCAAATAATTGAGGCTATGAAAATGAAAGAGCCATCCATCAAAGAAAATTTGAATAACTTTTTTGAAGAAATGTCAAAAATTTTCACTATACTAAGAACAAAAATGGAAAAAGTAGCTTGCCTTTTTTATACGGACAAAACTTCTAATGCATTGTATAGTAACCATGTGTTGAAGTATTTAAAACGAGCCTGTGGAATAGAAGAGCCTCAAGAGGAAAATTTGCCTTCTCCATCGCATTCAGTATCATCTGTAGAACCTGTGCTCCTTTCACAAAGTCCACCGGAAGGGGCAGACTTATTGCCAGAAACTACAAATCCACCAGAATGTGCAGGAGTTTTATCGTCTTTGGAAGTAATCGAGGATTCAGACGATTGTTGCGATGATCCGTGTAAGTAAATCTTTCAGAATATATAAAAACTATTCTAGAATTTAAATTTACTACGATTAAAGGTGCCTTCCTTTACAACTGTGCAGCACTTAGCTCATCAGCTCTCGATTTTTGTGTTTCTTTCACTTTGGGTGAAGTGATTTTGAACTCCTTATTTAGATCAGATACAGTTTTATTCAGCAAAATACTTAAAACAAATATTTACATATTTATATTTATATTTTATTTTCACTTGGAAAAGGCAGCACTTTGCTGTCGAAACGTTGTGT
The DNA here is from genome assembly GCA_963989225.1 of Dromius quadrimaculatus. Taxonomy (NCBI): domain Eukaryota; kingdom Metazoa; phylum Arthropoda; class Insecta; order Coleoptera; family Carabidae; genus Dromius; species Dromius quadrimaculatus. The sequence goes on along the minus strand of OZ022336.1, from coordinate 5,045,576 downwards.
TTCTAATAAATTACAGAACTTATACCCAATAAAACATATTTATTTATAAAATGAGTTCTGAAAAGTTTTTTCCTTCATTAAATATTTTTTATAGCACTAAAATCTGTAAACAAAGATCTCAAAGAAGAAAATGATTACTTGCAAAAATGGTGTACCAAGTTGATGGCTCGTGTTAAAAAAGAGATAGAAGTAGCTGAGACAAAAAAGACTGAAGCGGTTGAACAGGCTGTTACTTCCTACCAAAATCTCCTGTCATCACAGCAGTAAGTATTAAAAAAAAAAAAATTGAAAAATCATCTTGATGATGAAAGCGCATTTTTGACAGCTCATGAATGCATGTTATTTCAGAGATTTCGCAAGTTAGCATCTCCCACAATCATTAAGCTTGAAATCAAGCAGTTTAGGCAAACCTACGAAACAACAGCTTTCATTTAGTACCAGTTTCAAGTTGACTATTTGATAGATACATAATTTGTGCACATACAAACTCAAAAATACCTTTTAATCTTTATTGTTTAGTTATTGACTGACAGGAGGTCATGTGCTGTATCTTAAAGTAATAATTTGATCTTCATCAAAGCTATATAAGAAAAAATCTCTGAAAATTACCTCTAAAGCTACAGATTCAAGAAAATAAGTAACGGGTGGTCATGTACTGGTCTAAATTGATCGTAAATACAAAATTCGAACTCATTCTGATACTAATAACATCGGAAACCGCATGTCAATATCTTGTGTAACTCGCGAGATATTGAAATAAATAGTTTCTACCCTAAAATGGGTACTAACCCATATCGGTTCGATATTTTGGGTATAAAATTCAATTTCTGATATGGTGCTCATACTGGGCAGCAATTTTCAGATTTCAATTATGTATAGTTCAACAGTTATTACTTTTTGAATTTTTATTCCAATTTTTACTCAAAACTGGCTGTATGAATGAGAAAATCTAGCAGTTCGTGCAAACCTACAAAACAGCAGCTTTCATTTAGTACCTGTTTCAAATCTGTAAGTGCTGTAGTTGCTGAGATCTCAGCGTCACGCCAGCCAGTCAGACAGCCAAAATGCATATAATAGCGTATTTTTTTTATAAAAATGCGCTAAAAATCCAAAACGTTCAAAAGTATAGTTCCGCCGTTCACGATTTTTATCTTTTAAAATAGTAGAAAGAACGAGAGATCGGCCTGAAAAATGCTAATTGTATCTCATGTAAAATTTCAGAGCTTCCTACGAGGCAATGCTAAATGAGACCAACTTAAGTGTCAATAGGAAAGTAAAATTAGTCACCGATTTTTATAAAGATAAATACAAAAAGAAAAGCGAGGCCTATGAGACACTTTTGGAGGAGAATAAATTGTTAAAACAAAAGATAAACGATATGGAACCTATTCTCAAAAATTTTGGAGAACTAATATCAAACATCCATCACATGACAGCAGATAAACCACTTGAATCTCTAAAGCCGGTAAGATACTTCTAATTTTTTGGCGTTCACCTTAAATAACTTGATTACTAAATTGTGTATTGTTTATTTGCAGGCTCCAGATGTACAACTTACTTATTCAGCAGCCACAACAGTAAGTTTATACATTCTTACAAATATTAAAATACTATTATGGCAATTGAATTTAAATTGATGTTTACATTATCTCGTAAAAGCTTTTTAAGAGTAAAATTTGACCAAACTGTCCACCTCCGATTTCAAAAAAACTTGGGGAAAAGATTTGTTTTAGCATTACAAATGTGGGAAAAAATAACAACTATTGGCGGTCAGACTCAATTTAATTTAATAATTTGTTATTAAAAAATGTATACATTGCGCAGTGTGTGTAAAATGGCGATACCACAGATGCGATACTAATGACTCACTAGTGAAATGAAATTTTGTTAGTGGCACTAAAACAGTAGTTTTTGTGTTTAAGCGGCTGTGCTTCGCACCCAACTAAGGACGGGCTTCGCCCGCTGTGAAAAGCTTAACGTGAAATAACGAAGAGTTTTAATGATTCTAAATCAATTGCCATTCTTGTGAAACTGAATTATATTTAAACTTGCGATAGTTTTAATGCTTAATAAAATTTAATTTGTTCTCAGGCACCAGTTGTACAGCCTACTTGTTCAGCAGCCGCTACAGTAAGTTTATACATTCTTATAAATATTAAATTGTTATTATTGCAATTGAATTCAAATTATTATCTCATGAGAACTTTTTAAGAGTAAAATTTGATTGAAAATTAATTGTTATTCTTGTAAAATTGAATTATATTTAAACTTGCGATAGTTTTAATGCTTAATAAAATTTAATTTGTTTTCAGGCACCAGTTGTACAGCCTACTTGTTCAGCAGCCGCTACAGTAAGTTTATACATTCTTATAAATATTAAAGTATTATTATGGCAATTGAATTCAAATTATTATCTCATAAGAACTTTTTAAGAGTAAAATTTGATTCAAAATCAATTGTTATTCTTGTAAAATTGAATTGTATTTAAATTTGCGATTGTTTGAATACTTGATAAAACTTAATTTATAGGGTGCGAATAGAGATGTTATTTTGGATCTACCAGATTCAGTGAAACTAAAACAGAAAGAAGTAAGTTCATTTAGTATTATTCGTTTAGTTAGCATAAAAAAATTCGCAATGTGATGACGTTTTGTTATATTTACTTTTAGTATTATTTGTATGCTCGATCCCAGTAACTGACAATTTAATATTTCCATTTTTTGAATTTTGAAGTGTTACACTGTTGAATGATTCTGTGCTAGTGGTCACCCAGTGATCGAAATTTGATCGGGATTCAGTATATTGCTAAGTTTGAACGTTATTAAATTTAACCTTCCATCCTCGGAGGTTTCAGGTAAAATTAACTTGGTATTCGATGCTTTATCCGAGTCTGGAATAAAAAATAGTGGTTCTCATGCAAGATATTTAAGTAACTTCCCCTCCTTCCTTGGAGAGGGGAAAGGAATCATTATACTTTTACCTCAGACATTTTCTTATTCGGTACATATTTCTTGATACATTCCAGAGGAAAATAATATCGTATTCAGCGGTTAATTTAGATTGAATATAATTTTAGTTTTCTGCACTCTTTCTTTATATGAACTAATTTCAATTATGCCAAATGTCACACTCCTTCGTGCGTGCGGTACAAAGTCTTCTCTTCACGTAATATTAAAATCTTACATCCTGTATATAATTTTAGCTTTCTGCACTCCTTCTCCAATTTTATTATTATCCAAATTTATTTTACTCATTGTTTTTTCAGATTGATCTAGAAAATAAAATATCAGAATTGGCTATCCAATTGAAGAGCAAAGATCAAAGAATTGATTATCTGGAATGTCGATTGCTAGTTAGGAAGGAATTACACGATGAATCGGAGAGAGCAAAAAATGTTCTGGAAGCTGAAAATCAAGCGTTGAAAGCAGAAATGAACGATATTTGCGTACGCAGAAATGCACAATTCGAACAATATGAAAAATTAATAAGACAATATAAGCATACTCAACAAATTGACCGTCATGAAACACATCGTCTGAGACAATACATCGGATCTGTAAATTTTAGCCCGGCGAGAAGACAAGTATGAAATTTCCGGACTGACCTGTATTCTTATTCAAATTTTTTTTTTTTTAATTTAGCTGTTTGGTCAAATTGAATCTCCCACTCAACCCGAGCTCAACTGTTCTGACAATGTGACAAATGTCGCTATAGCTTGTACCGATCCACTCGAAAAACCAGAAGAGAAAAACACAGCGACAGGTGTTGAGCATACTCCCAATGCAGGTAGTTCTTCCAAACGACCACGTGGACGGTAAGTTTCATCACAACTCTATTAATATATATTTTCCTGAATTTTATTCAGTAAAAATTATTTTCAAGTTTTTTTTGACAGAAATCAAACGGTTCGGAAAAAAATAATCTAGTAACTGTTAATCAATACTTCCCAAAAATTGGCAAATGTAGTTTACTGACTGATTTATCAATTCGTGGTTGCTTATTTTTATTATATTTATTTGAATCAATAATAATAATAATAATAATAGTTTAGCTCTCCAGGCTTGAAAATCGGGTGAATATTGATAATAAATAGATAATTATTATCAGTAATCAGATTTATCCTTTTTGCTTGAGATTAATTATCTTTTTTTATTGGCAAAATTGTAACGTTTTCATATTCATTTATTAAAATTGTTTTATTTTTCCAGTCCTCGCAAAGTCGAAAAAAAAGACTGAAAAACGTTCCAGTACTGATCACTTGTGATTTTTGTTTTAAGACAAATTGTGAGATATTATTAGACATTAAGGGTTGAAAGATGTGTACAATTTTGAGAAACAGTTTATTTTTGACCTTTTCATTAATTGAAAATTTTCTAATTTGTCTTGACAAATATGAGTATTTTGTTCATATATTTTATTTTGTTTTTTCTTTTTATCTTCTTTACTTTACATCTTTCAACTTGTATACAGTATATATCTTTTATACTATGTTATAACTATGTGAATATTGTATTTATTTTTGATAGAAATAATTATAAAATAAGTTCATCTGACTGCTTATTCTGAATAAACAATCTAAGCGTAAAAATAATAAGGAAAAACGAAATTCTTATTCTTTTCAGCAGCTTGGCTTATCCTCAACAAAAAATATGTGATAATACGAATAAATATATCTTTGTCATACTCCCTGGTGTCACTTACAGGAATAATTTTATGTTTGATCAATGCGCAGTAGTAATTAATGATGACTTTATTTTAGAAAAATACAAAAAATGTTTCCAATTAGCCTCAAAACAAAATATTTCTTTTTGGATTTCTTGAAAAGAACCAGCTGCTGCCATCTCTTGAATCTTTGGGAACTATCAAGTAAATCAAATAAAATATTTATCCGAACAAGGTTACAAGTTACAACATCACAACAGCATCGAGTATTCAACAATTAATCATCGCACCTTTAGATCCTTTCCTAATTTCCAAAATAAGCTAATTCCCATAAAATTTACAGTCGTATTTATTTCTAAAACCTAGTCAAATTATTTTCAGAAATAGTTTGGCTTAAAAATTCTCCTTGTTCTGTAACTTATTTCAAAATTACCAAATTAAACCTCTCCCACAAAATTAATTTTATTTTATTTATTTTAAAAATCTGTATATATTTTTTTTCCAGTGATGAATAAATAATATTTAGTCATTAAATTTGTAAGTTCAAATTTGAATAAAAATTAGTAAGCTGGCAAGCCGCAACGCAAGTTTTTGATAAATTAAAAACCCCTTCTTCAATTTCACAAAGAGTGCTAGTCATATTTGAAAGAAAAATAAAAACTTCAATAAAACATGATTTTGGAATGATTTATTTTTAATTTTTATTTGTATGCGAAATTATTTGCAGTCATTGATCGTAATTGGTGCACGAGCTATAAATTTTCAAATTAAATATTTTTTAAAACTGTTACTAATTTATTAAATTCATCATATCGGAACTAACTCATGGTCAATAATTTACAAATGACTTGACGAATCAACAAATTATTTACACATTATACTTGTATCCATCTACTATTAGATGGCATAATGTGAAATTTTTTGAATCCCTTGTTGGGGCAGAAAACTATTTTGTTTTCATTGACAAAATACAAAGAATTTTAATTATTTATTAAACAATTCAAAGTTCAATGGCTAATAATTTTTGAACGGCTCAATAAATCGTAACAAATTATTTACACATTATTCATGTATCCATCTTCTATTAGTTGTTTGAAAGTATTGGAATCGCTAGTTAAATTAACAGACTGTATTTACTTTTCATTGAAAGAATAGAAACAATTTTAATTGTGTATTGAACAATTCAAAGTTCAATGACTAATAATTTTTGAACGGTTCAACAAATTATTTACACGTTATACATGTAGCTATCTACTATTAGTTGGTATAGTTTGAAGGTATTTGAATCGCTAGTCAAGTTAACAGACTGTATTTTCTTTTCATTGAAAGAATAGAAACAATTTTAATTGTGTATTGAACAATTCAAAATTTAATGGTTAATAATTTTTTAACGGCTGAAAAAATCATAACAAATTATTTACACATTATACTTGTTTCCATCTACTATTAGTTGGTATAGTTCGAAATTATTTGAATCGCTAGTCAAGTTAGGAGACTTCACTTTCTTTTCATTGAAAGAATAGAAACAATTTTAATTATGTATTGAGCAATTCAAAGTTAATGTTGAATTGTTAGTTCAACAATATTACAGCTCGATGGAAATTTTAGCATCCCGGCCAATTTTTATTGGTGACAGATTATGGTGAGTTATTGAATTTTATAATCAAACTCTTTTATCTGCTCAACAAATCACCCATCAATCAACTATTTATTTTAAAATCAAGTTCTAACCTTCAACTAATTAATATTTTGAAAATAGTTGGCCAATTCGAATTAATCTCTTCTTATTCTAATTATATGAATAAAAATCTATACAAAAATATAATAAGTCAACACCAGTTATTCTATTCCGTACCTCTTCAGCGGGAGCGTAGTAGGAACTATCAGCTTTAACCGGCGATCGACGCATCGCTTGCCGGCATTGTATTTATCTGAATATTTCTTGAATCATTACATTAATAGTTAATATATGCTATAAATCTTTTTTAGAATTTACTATAGAGTTTATTATTGATCAAAAATTATTTATAGAGCATTAAACAAGCTCGTAATATTCGGTTTTATTTATGTCAGCACCAATATTCTTTGCGACACAACTAGTTCAGTCATTTTGTCAGAGGTAGCAGCATCTACCACGTCTTGGAAATAAATTTTATTGTTAATAAAAAAATAGCGACTATTTGGCATATTTATTCATCCCAAAGTGTTCTAAATATTTTATTTTGATTAAATTTAATTTTTTTGATCTATTAAATTGACAAATAATCTTTCATTCAAAAAATATTTTTTGTTGGCACTCATTGACAGGTGCTGCCTCTTGCAAAGAAATTTTGAACCTTACTATTGATTTTTAAAATTAAACGAGAATAAAATACAAACATAAAATTTATTGTAATAATATATTTAAATTTCAACAATACAATTCAATAAATGGAAACTTAATACTTTTTTTTGGCCAAACGGTTCATTTTATCAAAAAAAATGTAGGGAACTTTTAATTTTATTTTTTAATGTCTACCAGATTAGCATATTATTTTCTGCTGTATTATTTAAAGAATAAATAAAACAAAATTAATGTTCTATTGAAGGATTTATTTTCTTATCCATACAATAAATGGTTCTTATGATGATTAGCACCCTTAGGGCAAACGAAAAAAAGATTTTCAATTTTTAAAAAACTTGCATTGCGGGTTGCTCGCCTATTCACTTATATTTAAATTCATAAATATAATAATTATTATTTATTTTTGACTGAAAACAAAAATACAGGTTTTGGAAATAAATACAATACATTCAATTTGGTGGGAAAGGTTATATTTGGTAATTTTAAAATAAGTTACAGAACAAGAACTATTTTAAGCCTAGCTACTCCTGAAAATAATTAAAATAGGTTTTTGAAATAAAACGACTGTAAATTTTGTGGAATGATTTTGTTTTGGGAATTAGGAAAGGGTACAAAGGTTCGAAGATTAATTGTTGATTACACGATGCTGTTGTGATGTTGGAAGTCTTGTTCGCGATGATGTTGCGTTGTTGTAAGCCTTGTTCGTCCCCAGGCAATGACCAAGGGGAAGAGACGAACTCTTCTCCGAGAATTCTCCCTTTGGGTCTAGGAAAACCCCAGCGAAACCTAGACCAGAGAAGTGGCTTCTTCGCTCGCTGCAACTGAAACAACAAAATAATTATTACAAGTCGGATAATTTAAAAAGAAATTGAACTCACTTGAACTTTGCAAGCGGCGGACCAAATTAATCAGTTGACTTCTTTAAAGTTGAGTTGAATCGAGGCCTGGAACAGTTGCTACTGACGTGTTGATCTTCTGCAGTTACTGGAGGACTTCTTGGGCGGCTGCTGGGCTCTGGTTCTTGGAAGGTTATTGGGCTCTGGTTCTGCTGCTACTGGAGGACTTCTTGGACGGCTGCTGGGCTCTGATTCTGTTGCTGGGTTCTGATTCTACTGTTGGGTTCTAATTCTGTTGCTGCGCTCTAATTTTGCTGCTGGGCTCTAGTTCTGCTGCTGGGCTGTGATCTTACTGCTGGGCTCTAGTTCTGCTGCTGGGCTCTTATTTTGCTTCTGAGGTCTGATTCTGCTGCTGGGCTCTGGTTCCGCTGCTGGATGGCCTAAAAACATAAAAAATACAAATAAATTATGGAATTGAAGATAAGTAATTTACGTGTTTAGCAGTAGTTGAAAACAGTTATATAAATGCGCAATATTATATTACCTAGCTGATGATGCGATGATGTTATGAAGATCCACGGCCGGCGACCTGAAACAGAAACTTAAAACAAATTTTGGTGAATCACATTCAACAAAACAAATATTGAGAGTTGATTTTGGCTGCTGGGCTCATCCTCAGCTCCTCCCACGATGTCCATTCCCTCGATGTCCAATCCCTCGATGTCCACCTCATCAGCTGGGCTCATCCTCTGCAAATGATCTGAAAAAATACAAATTAATTAGAAATTTGCAAAAAAGCAATACAAAATAGCTGAAAAAAATTGATTAGAACCTGAAAAGCAAAGTTTATTAGTCAACTTACGTCCTGCTGTTAATTTGTTGGAGGTGGTAATGATGAATTGTAGAAGCTGAAAGGGAATTTTTATTAGTCACATTCATTCAACATTCGTTCAACTTTCAATCGTGCTGTGTATTTTGGTTAGTGTTCGAAGAGCTACGCGGCGTGTGATTGTTGCTTTATTATTTACCGAAGCTATTTTAAAAGTGCTCAATATATTATGCTACTGATATTGACTCTACTTTACTACCCCAATGAGTGCCTGAGCGCTCAGACACCCAAGCACCGGTGTGCTCGTCGTTTGCAAAAAAAAAAATACGTTGTTTGAATACGTGGCCAATGCATATTCCGAGGCCCGCGATACCGCCTAATTACGCGATATGGTAACCTTAAGTATCGGTCTCAGCTAATGTCGTTTCTTGAACTTAATCAAGGACCCCCGCCAGCTACCATATTTTCCCGACTTCCGATAGGTACATATCGAGAGTATGCCGTTACTCCCTAATTAGATCGCTCGTTCGCCCTAGAACTCATTGCAACCCCACGCGGTGGTGTTCATCAGGGGGGGTGCCTCTCGTAGCGGTACCTACGTGTGCACCGATTCCCACGTTGGACCTTTCATTACAGGCCTTTGCAAAAAAATCAAGACATTTTATTTATTTATTACATAATAAAAGCAAAGACTAACATCGCAAATACGTGCCCCTAACGGACACGCAATGCGGAACAAATTCACCCCAATTTACATATTTAAATACACAAAATTTTGATCTCTACGTTAATAAGCAAAATTCACAACCCCAAATATAATGAAACACTTTTAAAATATATTTATTTTCAACGTATTTCGCGAGAACAGAGCAACGCACTTCTGTTCTATTCAATAGCGCAACAAAGAATGTGACAAAGAATAGCAGAACGCAACGATCTCCAACTCAATTTATTTTGAATCTACGAACTACGTTCGCCTGTCCATTGCACGCAATGTGTTAGAAAGAATACACAATATCAAAAGATACTTCGCAGCGCTTATACAGTTTACGGCCAAGCCCGTACAGAACCAAACCAAACAAGATTATGCAATGTAAAACTTTAATTTAATTTGAAATTTATTTAAAATTGAAGAATAAATTTGAATTTTGTATATTTGAAGAATAAAAATATTCGATAAATATTAAAAAAAATGAATTCAAAGTGCATTTTGAATGCAAATTGCAATTTTGCAAGAATATTGTTTAATTTTATGTGATTATTTGTTGATATATTATTTTAATTTATTTAACCGTCTATTTTTTGATTTAAGAAAGGCAGTTAAACCCCAAAGTGTTTGATAATATTTTAAAACTGCTCAAGGGGTGTAGATTTATGCAGTCCCTAATCATAATTGGTACACGAACCATAAATTTAAGAATGAAATATCTCAAAGACAGTTAATAATTTATTAAATAGCATAGCTTAAAATAAATATTTTTTTTTTGCATATACCGGGGGTTGTAGAACACTCAAATTGTAAGTACATACTCAGGATGGATGTACCTATATGCAGAATAATTGGCAGTCATCAATCTTAATTGGTGCACGAGGTCTAAATTCAAAAATAAAATATTCTAAAATACAATAATTTATTACATTTTACCATTCGAAACAAACTATTTTTTTTGCGTATACTGGGAGTTGTAGAAAACTCAAATTGACAATACAACCTGAAGATAGATGTATGTATATTCAAAATTATTTGCAGTCATTAATCGTAATTGGTACACGAGCTGTAAATTTTCAAATTAAATATTCTAAAAAACAGTTAAATTTATCATATTGCATCGTTCGGAACAAATTAATTTTTTTTACGTATACCAAGTGCTGTAGGAGAATCGAATTGTAGGTACGTACTCAGGATGGATGTACGTATATGCAGAATTATTTGGAGTCATTAATAGTAATTGGTGCACGAGCTATGAATATTCTAAAAGACAATTAATAATTTACATTACACTGCTCAGAACAAATTGATTTTTTTTTGCGTATACCAGGAGTTCTACAAATCTCAAATTGTGAGTACATACACAGAATGGATGTACGTATATGCAGAACTATTGGTAGCCATAAATTGTAATTGGTGCACGAGCTATAAATACAATTTCTAGAACTATGAACACAAAATAAATAATTTTTCATATTTAAAAAAATTGAGTCACACAAGCCAGTCCCTTAATTCGACCCTCTAGAATTTGAATTTGCAATCCAAATTTGAATAGGAGCTCTAGTTCTTGCATAATTCGCATTTTAAATGGAGCTTTCAATCCAGTTTTAAGACATATTTATTAGTCTATTTAACCCTCTAATTAGAAGTTTCAAGGGATGAAAAGTATATTTTCGTATGAATTAAGGTCTATGCAATTAGAATATGAAGAAATAAATCCAAATTCCATTATGGTTTTCGTATTACGTGCTTTTTTATAATTTGAGAGGATATTTCATCCCTTAAAAATTAGAAAAAAAAATGATTTGACCTCATTTATCAAAGAATGTCCTTAGAGAGGCTGTGTACTTAATTTGAAAGAAAACAGAGGAAAGAGTCCTTTTACGCTTAAAAAACACCAAGCGTAGTCCACGTTTTTTTAAATAATCAATAAAAATAAAAATTAATGTGCTACGCATGTCATCTACTTAATTTGACCCTCTAGAATCTGAATTTGAATAGGGGATGTGGTTCTTGTATAATTCGCATTTTATTTGGAGATTTCAAGTCAATGTCATTACATATTTATTAGTTTATTAAACCCTCTGATTGGAAGTTTATGAAGATAAAAATTATATTTTCATATAGATTAAGGTCCACACAATCAGAATATGGAGAGATAAATACAGATTACTCAATAGCTTTTAAAATATATGTCCTTTAATTCCTCTACAGTTCTGTTACTTTTGGACCATATCTCTTCAGTACCATTACTTTTGGTACATATATCCTCAGTTATACTGCATTACATATTACAATATATGGAAATGAGGCCGGTGAGCCCCTAGGCCCTACGACCCTACGAGATCAATTAAGCAGTAATTTTGTGATCATAAACTTCAAATAAAAATTACCTCTTCACTATATGAATTTTTATTTTTGATTTTCTGTAAAACCAAGGGCCTAATTAAGATTTTGAGTGCACATTAGAACCTTACAGACCCTAATTAGGGTGTATAGCGGTGTTATTTACGGGAGAACTGAACTTTTCAGGGTGAAACAATTTTTCAATTTTCTTTTCAGATTCGTAATCAGCAGGCTCCAAGTAGCGTGAAAATATACTCCAAAATTAGGGTTGATTTTAAGGGTAAAAGTGTTAGAGCTTCAAACTCAATTATCTCGGAAATCCTTGGATAAAATAATATGATTTAGGCCTTTGTACAACAATTAACCATTAATTTCGATTTTCTCAAAAATAATTGTGAATATAGGAATAAAATTATATTCAGGAGATGCACATCAAAAATCTAAGATGGGTGTCTACAGATTTTTGTTCATTATGAGCTGCCATTCCGGGAACGCTTTTGGAATGATCAACCGCTACAACTTAGGTATAATGATTTATAATTATTTTAATTTTATTGTTTCTTTTTTGTTTGAATATTGAGTTGATAGTTTATTTAATGTTCGCATTTATTTATAGCTGATGACATCCAACATCGGCGTCGTAGAACCCACAGTACAAGGAACAGTCCTCGGAAGAGCCTTGGGACTCATCATTAGACCTGACTGCGTCAAACTACAGCATCGTGGAACTTCCGGTGCCATCTGTAGAAGATTCATTTAAAATTTAATTTTCAGCTTTCTGTTTCAGTTCATCATCAACATGTTCATAGATCATTTGCTGAGGATGAACCAAGCGGCTAAAGAAGATAGACATCGCAGAGGATTTCAATAGGATTATTCGCAGAAAATGGAACTTTGAACTTCCACATATCTAAAGTAGCTTGGACACCTGGAGCAATTCACGCATCAGAAGCAACATCTTCAAAGAATAGATTCGGCTCACATCTTTCCAAATTGAAGTGAGTATCATTGCCTCATTTTATCTGAGCTTGAGAAAACTCAGAATTGTTTTTATTGAAACTAAAAACTCATTTTTTTATTACTTTAATTCTAATTTATTTATTTTTTTTTATTTTATAGCTGATGAAGCCACTTCTGTGTCTAGGTTTTGCTGGAGTTTTCCTGAGCATCAAGGAAGAATTTTCGCAGAAGGATTCGTCTCTTTCCCCTAAGCCATTGCCTGAAAACGAATCACATTATACATAATCAAATTATATAACTTTCAACGCTCTACAAGATATATAAAAAAAAATTTCTCTATAGGGTTTATAGTTCTCGAGAAACGATATGCTACTACCCTTAATTCAAGGGCTGGAAGAAAATTCTATTCATCTTTTTGATCGCTCTAACATGAATTTCGTCATCTTATATTTATTTAATTTGGATGTTTGAACAGCAAGAGCTTCTTAAAAATCTGCATATTTAATTAATAATTAATTTTTATGAAAGCAGCATTTTTGGTGCCACTGGACCACTGGCAACGCTTTGCATTATTCTGTAATTAAAAACATAACTTTAATATTTGAAATTAGTTTTCGTAATGTTTGCGGATAATCAAATCTTCATTATTTCTAACATAACTTATTTTGAGAGTTCAATAAACCAATTTTTTCAATTAAGTATTTATTAAAACAGCAGAAATAAAAAGTTTCATCAAGAAAAGACGAATTTCTTTTTTTCGTGTTTAAAAAACTAATTTTACAAAATTCTGAAACGTTTTTGAATATTCTGCACTAAAATTTGTTAGATTTAGTCAACTTTGGAATACTTTAAAACGGTTAATTATTTCAGAACGTTATAAAATGTTCCAGGATATATAAGAGCGCTCTAAAACGTTCCAGAATATCTTGGTACGTCCTGAATTATTCTAAAGCAGGCTAAAATATTCCGAAACGTTCTTAAACATTTCAAAGTGTCCTGAAACGTTCTGAAATATTTCAAAGAATATTTCAAAATGTTGAGAAATGTTTCAGAATATTTGGATACGCTTTAGAATACCATACAAACTTCCAGGACATCGCAAAATATTTTTGAACATTCAAGAATGTTATACAGTGATTCTTTATGCTTTAGTATTTTTAAAAACACTTCAAAATTGTGGATTGGAAATTGTGGATTATAATTGTGGATTGTAAATTGGAATTGTGAATTGGAAATTTGAATTGTGGATTGGGGGTTAGAATTGTTGATTAGAATTGTGGATTAGAATTGTGGATTTGAATTGTGGAACAGAATTGTGGATAAAAATTGTGGATAAGAAGTGTGGTTTGAAATTGTGGATTGTGGATTGGAATTGTGGATTGGAATTGTGGATTAAAATTGCGGATTTGAATTGTAGATTAGAGTTGTGGATGAGAATTATGGTTCGGAATTGTGGATTGTGGATTGGAATTGTGGATTAAGGATTAGAATTGTGGTTTGTAGATTGGAATTGCAGATAAGAATTGTGGATTTTGGAATGAAAATGTGGATGAGAATTGTGGTTTGGAATTGTGAATTGTGGATTAGAATTGTGGATTTGGATTGTGGATGAGAATTATGATTTTGAATTGTGGATTGTGGATAAGAATTGTGAAAAGAATTGTGGATTATAAATTGAAGATTGTTGATTGTGGATTGGAAATTATTGATTGTGGAGTGTGGATTGAAACTGTAGATTAGAATTATAGATTGTGGATAGAGATTGTGGATAGGGATTGTGGATTACAATTGAGGATTGGAATTGTGGATTGTGAGATGGAATTGTGAATTAGAATTGTAGATTGTAGATTGGAATTATGAAGTGTGGATTTGTATTGTGGATTACAATTGTAGATTGGAATTGTGGATTATAATTGTTGATTGTGAATTAGAATTATTCGAATCCACAACCCACAATTCTTATCCACAATTTTAATCCATAATTCCAATCCACATTTCCAAACCACAAACCACAATTCTAATCCTCAATCCACAATTTTAACCCTCAATCCACAATTCTACTCCACAGTTCTTATCCACAATTCGCAATTCCAAACCACAATTGTTAATTCTAATTCTCAATCTACATATTCACTACAATCCACAATTCCAAACTACAATTCCAAACCACAATTCTAGTCCACAATTCCATCTTACAGTCCACAATTCCTCTCCACAATTCACATTTCAAAACCACAATTCTTATCCACAATTCTAATCCACAATCCACAATTCCAAACCACAATTGTTATCCACAATTCTAATCCCAAGTCCACAGTCCCAATCCACAATTCCAATCCACATATCCAATCCACAATCCACAATTCCAAACCTCAATTCTTATCCACAATTCCATCTTATTGGAGTAAAATTAATTATAGAACAGTTTCACATGAATTTGATAGAAATTAATACTGTGAGGATGTTTTTTGATAATTTGAGCAAATCATATAGGTATACTACCGAATGAACGACATAAGGTGAAGTGGGGTAAGTGCAGACTGGTTTTTGTAAAGTTAGAATTTAAACCAGTGTATTTTAAGTTTTCTATGTGAATTCTTAACGCTGTCGATATCAAACGCTTTGCACAGCTATTTCTATTTGATTGATTATAACTAAGACCCCTACTCTGCATTTTCCCCGAAATTGTGGATTGTTCCAATGGATTAGAATTGTGGATAAGAATTGTGGTTTTGAATTTTGGATTGTGGATAAGAATTGTGGTTCAGAATTGTGGATTGTAGATAAGAATTGTGTATTATAAATTGGAGATTGAGGATTGGAGATTGTTGATTATGGATCGAAAATTGTGGATTGTAGATTGGAATTATAGTTTGTGGATAGGGATTGTAGATTACAATTGAGGATTAGAATTGTGGACTGTGAGATGGAATTGTGGATAAGAGTTGAGGTTTGGAATTGTGGATTGTATATGTGGATTGGAATTGTGGATTGGGATTGTGGATTGGGGATTAGAATTGTGGACAACAATTGTGGTTTGGAATTGTGGATTGTAGATTAGAATTGATTGTGGATAAGAATTGTGGTTTCGAATTGTGAATTGTGGAGAGGAATTGTGGACTGTAAGATGGAATTGTGGACTAGAATTGTGGTTTGGAATTGTGGATTGTAGTGAATATGTAGATTAAGGATTAGAATTGCGGAATTTAATGGAATTATGGATTAAAATTGTGGATTGGAATTGTGGATTATAATTGTTGATCAACAATTAAATTCTAATCCTTAATCTACATATTCACTACAATCCACAATTCCAAACTACAATTCCGAACCACAATTCTAGTCCACAATTCCATCTTATAGTCCACAATTCCTTTCCACAATTCACAAATCAAAACCACAATTCTTATCCACAATTCTAATCCCCAATCCACAATTCCAAACCTCAATTCTTATCCACAATTCCATCTCACAGTCCACAATTCTAATCCTCAATTGTAATCCACAATACCAATCCACACTCCATAATTCCAATCTACAATCTACAATTCAAATCTACAATGCCATCTCACAATCCACAATTCTAGTCCTCAATTGTAATCCACAATCCTTATCCACAATCTATAAGTCCAATCTACAATCCACAATTTTCAATCCACAATCAACAATCTCCAATCCTCAATCTCCAATTTATAATCCACAATTCTTATCTACAATCCACAATTCTGAACCACAATTCTTATCCACAATCCACAATTCAAAACCACAATTCTTATCCACAATTCTAATCCACAGTTCCAATCCACAATTCCAATCCACAATTTCAATCTACACTCCACAATTCAAATCCACAATTCCAATCCACAATCCGAATCCACAATTCTAATTCACAATACACAATTCAAATCCACAATTCCAAATCACAATTCTTACCCACAATTTTAATCCTTAATACCAGTCCACAATTTTATTCGAAAATCCAGAATTCTAATTTACAATTCCAATCCACAAACCACAATTATATATATATATATATATATATATATATATATATATATATATATATATATATATATATATATATATATATATATATATATATATATATATATATATATATATAAACTTTGAAACCAGCTTGTGTATTTATATATAAGAACTTGGAGCATTTTTGTCCTTATAGTTTTAGACACTTGTCTGATTCATTTTGCTGCAGATGTCTGGAAAGTATTTAGAGCACAATATTAATTTTTCAGAATCGCGCGATAACATGACGTATGTCGTTTATTTTGTAGTACCCATATGATTTGCTCAAATTATCAAAAAACATCCTCACAGTATTAATTTCCATCAAATTCATGTGAAACTATTTTATAATTAATTTTATTCCAATAAAATACTTTATCAATATACTGCTTCACATTTATTAAATGTCCTCCATTTTTATCACCAATATTTTCTAGTATATTTTTTTTTGGTTATAAATGACCAATCATTGATATGTGGCAACCATTTTAACATCTTATAAAACGCCTCTATCTGTGTTAATTAAAGATCCATTTTGAAATAATGGCAACCATTCACAAACCTGATAACATATTCTATTCTTGTGATTGGTTGAAATAGGCAGCCCCCAATTAACGACATCAAAGACACACCTCCAGTAATCCAGAGTTGAGCTCTGTCCAATGCTGCAGTCCTAATGATATTTTTAGGTTTTTAACTTGTTAAACTTTGTTGGACTAATGAGGATTTTCAACTATGTAAATGTATTGGGGTGGTTTTTTACGCTGTTATGAACTTTTTTGCAATAAATATAGAAGAATATAACTGAAATGAATGATAAATGGGAATATAAGTTCATATTTTAATTGAATATAAATAATTTAGCGGTAAAATTATTAGTAACTTTCATTCGTTGAAACTGGAGTACTGAATAAGGTTTTCTGTTACAGAGGTGGAATTGAGGATCAAAAATAATCAAAAACACAATAATTTTTTGTTTGAAATAATTTATTTCCAGTTTTTTTGTTCAAACATTGTCATTATTCAATTATTTATAAGTTTTTATCTTAAATAGAATAATAGAACTATAAATAATCTAGTAAAATACTTGATACATATTTTGAAAATTAATTGAGATTAATAAATACTATGTACTTATAACAGTAAATAGAATGATAGAACTATAAATAATCTTGTAAAATACTTAATACATATTTTAAAAAGTAATTAGGATCAATAAAAACTATGTATAACAGTAAATAGGATAATAGAACTAAAAATAATCTTATAAAATACATAATAAATATTTTTTAGAGTAATTAAGATTGATAAATACTATGTATAACAGTAAATAGGATAATAGAACTATAAATAATCTTGTAAAATACCTAAAACATATTTCAAAAAATAATTTAGATCAATAAATACTATGTATAACAGTAAATAAAATTATAGAACTATAAATAATCTTGTAAAATACTTAATACATATTTTAAAAAGTAATTAGGATCAACAAATACTATGTGTAACAGTAAATAGAATAATAGGACAATTAATAATCTTGTAAAATACTTAATACATATCTTAAAAAGTAATTAGGATTAACAAATACTATGTATAACAGTAAATAAGATAATATTTAATAAAAACATGGATAAAAATCATAATTGTTATTAATTACGTCCTATTTTTCCATATTTATTACAGAATTACAGCGTTAAAGACCATTCAATATATTTGAATTTACGTGTCTGACAAAATTTCACAAGTCTTAAAACTGAAATTTATCACCAGGATAGCAGAATTGGACAGAGCTCAACTCCGGATTACTGGAGGTGTGTCTTCGAAGTCGTTAATTGTTTTACCAATCAAAATGATTCAAATTAATTGGAGCTAATTGGGGGCTGCCTATTTTAACCAATCACAAGAATAGAATATTTTATCAGGTTTGTGCATGGTTGCCATTAATTCAAAATGGATCTTTAATTAACACAGATGGAGGAGTTTTATAAGATGTTAAAATGGTTGCCACTAATCAACGATTGGTCATTTATAGCCAAAATCAAAATTATTAGTGATAAAAATGGAGGACATTGAATGAATGTAAAACAGTACATCATTTATTATTATTTATTACCAATAACAAAAATACAAAATATTAGCGATAAAAATCGAAGACATTTATTAACTGCACAGCAGCAAATTACAAATTGTATATTGTTATATTATAGAAGTAATTTATTACAATAAAATAATTGGTAAAATAGTATTTGATGGATGTTCTTTGATAATTCAACACAACACATACTACAAAATCAAATATATATTTATATATATACAAGCTGATTTTGAAGTTTATAAATATTTACATATACAGGATAGTTCTAAAGTTTATATAAATATGCATATACAAGGTGGTTTCGAAGTTTATAAATACATACAGAATGGATTTAAGGGGATAATCCGAAGACTGGCCGTATTTTTAGAACCATAAGTACTAAAAATTTTGTGAAAACAATTTTTAATGGATATTGACAATAGATAAAATTATTTTTTCATTTATTAGTGAATCTGACAGTTTCATTAAAACGGAAATCAACAAAAATTAAAGAGAATGTTGTATTTAGTCGCTCAGTTGATTTTTGTGGAAATTGTTGAAACAGATCTGGCAACACAGTTTTCTTTATGGTTTGTTTTTTCATGAAACCTCTAATATATTGGTGGTTAACGGAGAAACATTGCGTGCGTGCCACATGTAATATTTTAATATACAAATTTCACTTGTAAATCAATATTTTTGACATAGAAAAATTTGAATTACTTATTTTGTAAGCCGAAGGCGGTTCCTGTCTAAATTTCTATTTGAATTGATTATTAAATTAGTTTTATTCGTTAGATGGCTTTGCAACTTTCTGACGTCACGATAATATTTTGTTTTTATAAGTCAATTAGAATCATTCCTAATCATTGATTATAAGAGAACCAGTTTGAATTTTGTTTGCAAATGAAAGAAAAGAATATAAATAACTTTATGTAGTACTAAATTATAATTTCACCATTTTTATGAATCCATATGTCGCCTTTTTCTGGAATTCCACCTTTATTCAAGTTCTTCAGATGCTTCCTGTTGTCTTGGAGGAACTGATAGTTTCTTATTGTCATCCTTGCGGGATTATATCTCACTCTGAACGTCCTGAAATACAGACAAATAATTTCAAATATAATAGGTAACTCTAAAAACATGAGATACATTCGATAATTGTGCAATTTCTAACATAATTTATTTTGAGAGTTCAATAAACTAATTTTTTAATTGATATTTATTAAACCAGCAGAAATAAAAAGTTTTATCAAGAAAAGACAAATTTAATTTTTTCGAATTTAAAAAAATAATTTTACAAAATTCCGAAAAGTTTTTGAATATTCTGCAGCAAAACTTGTTAGGTTTTGTTAACTTTGAAACACTTTCAAATGTTCTAGAATATTCTGGAGTAATATTGGCAAGATTTTGTTAACATGAAATTATTTTAAAACATTTTCTAACGCTTTGCAGCGTTTTGTAACATTCTAAAATATTCCGGAGCAGTCTACAACATTCTAGAACTTGTAAAAACATTTTGGAATCAAAATGGCAACATGAAATTATCTTCAAATGTTTTGGCGCATTGTAAAACGTTCTGGATCATTTTGGAATGAACGTTCCAGAAAGATTTCATATTGAAAATGTTCCGAAATGTTTTAGAACGTTTGCTTTGAAATATTTCAGAACGTTATAAAATGTTCCAGGATATACCAGAACGCTCTGAAACGTCCCAGAATATTTTGGTACGTTCTGAATTATTTTAAAGCAGGCTTAAATGTTCCAAGACGTTCTCAAACATTTAATAGTTTTCTGAAACGTTCTTAAATATTCTGAAGCATATTTTAAAATGCTATAGAATGTTTCAGAATGTTTCAGAATATATATTCCAGAGCACGTCAAGATGTTCTAAAATGACCCAGAATAAAGACACTTTTCAGTTTTATTTTGCTGCGGATATCCAAAAAGTATGTATTAAGAGCACAACATTAATTTTTCAGAATCTAGCAATAAAATGACGTATGCCGTTTATTTGGTTGTATATATTTTGCTCATATCATCAAAAAATATCTTTACAGTAAATTTCCATCAAATTCATGTGAAACTATTTTATAATTGATTTAAACTTGCGAAACCTTTGTTAGACTGATGAGGATTTTCAACTATGTAAATGTATTTTGGGGTGGTTTTCAATGCTGTTATGGACTTTTTCGCAATAAATGTAGAAGAATATGATCACAATAAATAATTAATAAAAATATTAGTTCATATTTTGATTGAATATGAATAATTAAGCGGTAAAATTATCTGTAACTTACCCCTCTTGCTTTCATTTATTAAAACTGGAGTACTGGATTAGGTTTTTAGTTACAGGGATGAGATTCAGGATCAAAAATAACCAAAAACAACTTGATTCAATGTTTGAAATAATTTGTTTTTAAATTTATTTGATTAAATCAAGCGTTAGGGAGGCAATTTGAACCCAATAAAAAAGTGCAAAGTGGCTCTATCTCAGTTAAATATAAATCAATTGAGATAGGATCCCTGTCGAAGTGGAGCGACCTTGTCGAGGTGGCAAGACTTAGCCATGACCTTCAGGTGATTGTAACTAACAGCTCCACATTTCACAACTAAATTACTTTGAAAATCAATTAATTATTATGTGCCAAAATTTGTAACAATCAATAATTATTGAGCTGATATCAATCAAGAGTACAACTAAAAAAAAAAAAATGCGTCAAGAATTTTAGAGAAATATTATAAAGATGATAAATTTTAATCTCCTTGTATGTCGTTATTATGTTTTCTTTATGAAAAAAAAATTATGATGATAACCTCACAGTGTTAAAACCTGGGAAAAAATTGATATAGGGAACCTGATTGCATTCATGTTTATAACAAGAAACAAGGATAATAATATATTTCAGCTTTTTACAATATCTCTTGCATTCCTCATCCATTCTATACATAATAAATGTTTATAATTCACTTAAATAGGTAATTTCCTAATGCATTATTTCCATAAAGCACTTAGGGTGATATCTAAGTAAGAGAGTGGTCGAATTTCTCTAAATATAAAACTAGCTTACAGTAATACTGCTATAAAGAATATGGGACTCGATATTATAAGATCATTTCTAATATAGAAAAAATTCCTCCTCAATTTCCAGTAAAAAATCTTTTCTATACCATAAAAATATTTATTTTTCCATGTTTACAGATAAAATATATTTGCTGGTACTACACAAGTACGGAGAAAGTTGGTTAAACTGAAATTCTAAATGTTGGAATGATAATATATCTGAATTATGAACTAAAGAAAAATTAAAATATATCCTGGGCAGTTCAAAGTAATTTCTACATATAGTTAACACACATCCATAAGATATTTGAAATAAAATAATCATACAGTAGAGATACATTTAACAATATTACAGTAGACAACATGAACTGCTCAACAAAATTTTCAGTTTTAATGTGGAACATTTTTTTATACCACACTAAGCATATTGTGTACAATTAACAGTAAAATACATTCAACGTTTACTTGATAATAGAAAGACTTCATATTGACAGTAACATTAATTAAAAATGTGATATTATAGCTCATTTTCTTATTTTTTCATCAAATTTCATAAATAAACTTTAATTCAATATGTGTGAACAGTACTGCCTCTTTAGTTTTAATGTGGATCAAATATAATATCGTTGATGTATTGCAAATAAATTAGAATCATACAATGAACAATAAATGAAAATCAATATTATATTAGTAATATTTCAGGTGAAAAATATGAATTATGAGTTCTTAAAACCGAATATACCAGGTAAAATGTTGATAGAATTGAAAAATTAATTACAGAAAAAGAATACGTATTTTATCAAAACAAATTCTGAGCTGTGTTAATATTTATGATAAATAATTGAATGAGTCTCAATTTTTTGTTCTACTGCGGCACGACAGCTTTAGTATGGTTCCTTTATCGAATTATTTCATTTAGATTTAATATCTCAATCTCAAACCGAACGGAATCAGAGAGAGTTATACTACCAGGACAAACTTTAAAAGAGATGATGAGCCCATAGTTTCCGTGTAAAGTTTCAATATTTGAGCTTGTAGAATTTTTTCGCTAAGTTACAAACGTTTGGTTGATGAATTATAAAGAATGAAAGCAAATATGAAATCTATCCCAATAGACATCGATACAATAATATTCTTGTTGATACATTCAACATTTAACAAGAATAACTAACATTCAAATTTTTTATATACAATCTACATATATCATGAATTAAGGAAAACAATCGTTGTTGTATTCAATTTCAATAATGTAGATTGTATAAGGATTTAAATTCGAGAAATATCGGTAATAACATCCAATATGGGTTAACAAATAATTTTGAGAGCGAATTGAATACAGTTATTATATAAAAAAAAATCTAAATCCAGTTAATTACATCTGATTGAAGAAGTTGTCTTTCAACTTATTGAAATAAACATGCCTAAGTGCTGCTTGCTTAATTGTAGGTAAACGTGGAAGACGACATAATTTAATTTTGAATCAGATTCTTTTCAGCTTAATTAATTCCAGCGGAATATGAGAATAAATTTATATTCTACTGTATCAGTTTCTATACTATACTG
Organism: Dromius quadrimaculatus; assembly: GCA_963989225.1. Lineage (NCBI taxonomy): Eukaryota > Metazoa > Arthropoda > Insecta > Coleoptera > Carabidae > Dromius > Dromius quadrimaculatus. The sequence continues at coordinate 5,022,160 of OZ022336.1, read as the reverse complement.
ATTCTGCGTATAATGAAGAATATTACAATAGAATAAATATAAAATTTCTGAGAATCAGTGTAATAGAAGTAAAATATCAGTTTTGAGATTCATGGAAATATAAATAATTATTGAGTTAAACAAATCAATCTTATATATTAAAAATCAAAATCTAATTGAATATATATATACTGAAGTATGGACCAACAATTTTACCGATTATTTTTGTGTTTTTTGACGCCTTGTAGTGTGTGTATTTATATACATTTGAAACGTCAACGTCAATTGCATTCTTCGAGTTAACTTGTGAGATTACAAGTGGATATTTGTATCTTGGTTCACTCTCAAAACTCTTTGTCAACATTTTAAATCAGTACGTTGTACATTTATATAGTGACATCCATATTCGACAACATAACAATTATGACATTTATTGGAAACAATAAAACAAATTCAAAAACTAGTCATTGAAGTATGATTTACAACATCAATGCAAGCACACATTATGCTTAGTTGTGGGGTTGAAAAAAAAATTTCCTGTGACGAAGACCAAATCAGTCATAGTAAGGGATAGATGAGCAAAAAAGGAAATGACTATTCATGTTATTAACAACTGTAACAGTACAATTATTTCAAACATCATTTAAATGAATAATTTGAATAACTAAACAGCTCAAAGTATCAATTTTTATACTAAAATTAAATTGAATAACTAAATAAACATGCTACTGATATGTTAATGAATATTCTTCAATTTTAGCGGTAATTACAAAATTTCGAGGCTATGATATATGTCGTTTATAGTTTATATAGATATTAAGGAATTATCAGCATACATAATGAATTATTAGTGCAAAATATGGATGTTCAGTATCACTGAAATCAAAACATTATGAAAATTTATGGATATATTCAATGAATGCCTAAAACAAAATCAAATGACTATGTGGCACGCCGTTTTGCTATTTAATAGTAACAATTTATTCTAGTTAAATTTAAACTATATATTTTAAATATATTGCAAGATAATTTTGATTAATTGAATTTTTATTATTAAATGAAAATTATGCACATGATGGCAATTCATAATTATTATTATCTTGCAGGATAATTTCAATTCATTGAATTATAGTCATGTACATAATGGAAATTCAAAATTATTATTATCTTGCAGGATAATTCAAATGCATTGAATTTTTATGATTGAATTGAAATTGTGTAGGTACATGATGCAAATTCTCAATCATTGTTATCTTGCAGGATAATTTCAATTCATTGAATTTTTATGATTGAATTTGAATTATGTACATAATTATTCAGCAATATGATATGGAGCAGTTGAATTCTTATCTTCGAATTGAAATTATGTACATAATGTAAATTCAGAATAACTATCATCTTGCAAGATAATTTTAAGATATTGAACTTTTATAATTGAATTGAAATTATGAACACAATGGAAATCCAGAATTATCATTATCTTGGAAAATAATTTCAATACATTGAATTTTCATTATTGAATTAAAATTATGTACGTGATGAAAATATTCGGAATTATTATCATCTTGCAAGATGATTTTAGTAGTGTCAATCCCCTTTCTTTGGATATAAATTGAATTAAAATTATATTTTCAATTGAATCATAGAAAGTATATGAATTAAAATTATTTTGCAGGATAATAATAATTCTGAATTTCCATTAGGTACATAACTTTAATTCGATCATAAAAATTTTATGTCTTGAAATTATTTGGTAAGATGGTAATAATTCTGAATTTCCATTATGTACATAATTTCAATTCAATCATAAAATTGAAATTATCCTGCAAGATGATAATAATTCTGGATTGAAATTATGTACATAATTTCAATTCGAATATGAAAATTCAACGGTTCCATATCATTTTGCTAGATAATCTCCATGTTATATGTGGATAATTTCAATTTAATCATGGAGATTCATTGTTTTGAAATTATCTTGCAAGATAATGATAATTCTTAATTCCCATTATGTACATGATTTCAATTCAATCAAGAAAATTCAATGCATATAAACTATCTCGCAAGATGATAATAATTCTGTTTCCATTATGTACATAATTTCAATTAAATCATAAAAATTTGATGAATTGAAATTACCCTGCAAGATAATGATGATTCTGAATTCACATTATGTACATAACTTTAAATCAATCATAAAAATTCTATAAATTAAAATTATCCTGCAAGATGATGATAATTCTGAATTTTCATTATATACATATTTTTAATTGAATCATGAAAATTTGAATTATTAAAATTATCTTGCAAAATAATAATACTTCTGAATTACCTTTATGTACATTATTTTAATTCAATCATAAAAATTCAATGCATTTCAACTATCTTGCAAGATGATGATGATTCTGTTTCCATTATGTACATAATTTTGATTCAATCATGAAAATTTGATGAATTGGAACTATCCTGTAAGATAATGATAATTCTGAATTAACATTATGTACATTACTTCAAATCGATCATAAATATTTTATAAATCTAAATTATCCTGCAAGATAATAATAGTTCTGAATTTTCATTATATACATATCTTTAATTGAATCATAAAAATTTGATGAATTAAAATTATCTTGCAAGATAATGATGATTCTGGATTACCTTTATGTACATAATTTTAATTCAATCATAAAGATTCTATGCATATAAACTATCTTGCAGGATGATAATAATTCTGATTCCATTATGTACATAATTTTTTTTTCAATCATGAAAATTCAATGAATTGGAATTATCCTGCAAGATAATGATAATTCTGGATTCACATTATGTACATAACTTTAAATCGATCATAAAATTCTAAAAATTGAAATTATCCTGCAAGATAATATAATTCTGAATTTCTATTATGTACATAATGGAAATTCGATCATAAAGATTCAATTGTTTGATTCTGAATCTTCATTATGTACATAATTTTCGTCCAATCATAAAAAGTCAATGAATTAAATGAACTAGAATAAATTGTTGCTATTAAATAGCAAAACGGCGTGCCATATATGACCACATGACTGATATTATACTGACAAAAAATGCAATTCGAGAACCTGTAAATATATAAGTATAGAATACTGAACTATCGAATTACTTATTAGATCATTTTTGAACTTGAATTATCAAACAAATGATTTTTCAAACATCATTTCCTGGTTGAACAGATATTCTGGCTCAATAATGTTTGTGAATTGAGTGCGCATCTGTACATGATGCGGATATTCACATATGATATCACGAAGTTATGTATATCATATCGGTTCATGACAGTATGAATATATCATGCCAATATACTGTAAACAGTGAAGATAAATTATTTTTATGTGAAACAAGAATACATGTACGTTTCATAGCTCGAAATTTTGTGATCATCCGTTCTGAGAACAATAAAATAAATCTACTAATGTTGATGAAAATATAATTTGATAGATTATTTACAAATTAAGCCTTTTTGAGTTTTAGACGGTATATACGCTTTTAATTTCTGAAAACTGAATTTTTAGATATTTTTGCTTCAAATTTATGTCCATATTTAACAGCGAGTATTTCATTTTAAAATTTAACAATTTTAATTTATTAATTTGGTGTATATATGAAACAATATTATATAAGTAATACATATTTTAATATTTGCCAATCACTCTAAATTCATTTAAATGCATATTATTTTCAAGCTGACTTTATACAAACAATATTCACTTACACCTAATTTGGAAAAATATGGACTTGGAATAAGATAAATGAATTTGACCATGTACATCTGACCCTACATTGTTGTATCCCGTAAAATGACACTACAATTTGTGAAATTTAGTTATTTTTGCGTGCGGATCTGTGCACTATTAAGTGGTGTTCTTTTCCATATTTTTGATTGACTTTTTAGTTAATTTATAGGGGTGGATTATATCAAAATAAAGAGGTAGAACAGACTATCCTCGATTATTGCAAATTTAACTTATTATCAGAGATGCTGGCAGCGCCGCTATCTTTTTGATAACATGACCACCCTATGAATAATCTCATAGCTGACAGTTGATTGTTTACATTAAATTTGACTTTCTCAGTCTTATATTTAATGCTGAAATACTAGGGAGAATGTCCATGAATGAACAAAAAAAAATTGAGGATTATATATAGCACGCCGTTTTGCTATTTAATAGCAACAATTTATTCCAGTTAAATTTGAACTATACATTTTTATTATCTTGCAAGATAATTTCAACTCATTGAATTTTTATGATTGAATTAAAATTATGTGCATAATGAAAATTCAGAATTATTATTATCTTGCAAGATAATTTGTTTGCATTGAGTTTTTATGATTGAATTAAAATTATGTACATAATGGAAATTCAGAATTATTACTATCTTGCGGGATAATTTTAATTCATTAAATATTTTTGATTGGATTAGAATTATGTACATAATGGGAATTCAGAATTATTATTATCCTGCAAGATAATTTTGATTCACTGAATCTTTATGTACATAATGATAATTCAGCATGAAGATTATCTAGCAAAATTATAAGGAAACGTTGAATTTTTATGATTGAATTAGAATTATGTATACATTGAGAATTCAGAATTATTACTATCTTACAAGATAATATTAATGCATTGAATTTTTATGATTGAATTGAAATTATGTACATAATGGAAATTCAAAATTCTTATTATCTTCCGGGATAATTTTGATTCATTGAATTTTCATGATTGAATTAAAATTATGTACATATTGGCAATTCAGAGTTATTATTATCCTGCAAGATAATTTTAATTCATTGAATTTTTATGACTGAATTAAAATTATGTACATAATGAAAATTGGGAATGCATATTATCCTGCAGGATAATTTTAATTCATTGAATTTTTATGATTGAATCGAAATTATGTACATAAAGAAATTCAGAATTATTATTACCTTGCAAAATAGTTTTAATCCATTAAATTTTCATGATTGAATATAAATTGAATTAAAATTATGTACATAATTTTAATTCAATCATAAAAATTCAATGAATTAAAATTATCCTGTAAGATAATAAGAATTCCGAATTTCTATCATGTACATAATTTTAATTCAATCATAAGAATTCAATGAATTAAAATTATCCAGCAGGATCATGAAAATTTCGAATTTTCATTATGTACATAATTTTAATTCAATCTTAAAAGTTCAATTCATTGGAATTGTCTTGCAAGATAATAATAATTCTGAATTTTCATTATGTACATAATTTTAATTTGATCATAAAAATTTAATGAATTGAAATTATCTTGCAAGATAATAAAAATGTATTGTTTAAATTTAACTGGGATAAATTGTTGCTATCAAAATATAAGAACAGCGTGCCATAATTATAGATCTAAGATTCCATAAGTTAATATAAAAGAAAAAAAAAACGCAGAGAATTGAGGCGTACCTAATATTTTATACTTTATTCGGCAATTTTACAACTCTGGTGGAAAATCAAGGGGATATTTTGAAAGATTCATAGATTCAATTGGATTTATGTTACTTTGAAATTATTGTATATTTTTTCTACAAAATTGAGAGAAATATTATGAAAATATATAGTTATTCAGGTCTATTTCGTTTTTTGATTATTATATGATATTTTTATTTGATCATTTTGATTGAAGTCATCTCTAACAACTGTTCTAATTTCATTTTAAATTTGTTTTTTTTTTTAAGTCAAGCTTAGGGAATGAAGTGATGGTTGAAATAAATTTTTCTTTGAATTTTACATATATTTTTTCTCTTAAGCAAAGAGATATAAAAAGAGAAGAATAAGCAGTGATCGGATAGCTGTAACGCCTCGTGTCCTATTAGTTAGATTATTTTGCAATATTCGGGAGTAGTCTGTTGGTTTTAGATAGGATTTCAATTTAATGTGGTAAGGCCTAGAAATTATTTAAAATTTAGACAAATACTGAATATGGAAATTTGATAATAAGAAATTTGTGATAATAAAATTTGGCCAAGGAAATTTGTCTAATCTAAAATTCTAATTAATATTATAGATAGCAGTATGAGTCGAGTAAAATGTTTTCATCTAAAAAATGTAACCTTACAAAATTTGTTTTATATAATATACATATAGGATATATATACGCTGTCGGCCAGAAAAAAGTCCATTCAGCAATGTACTAACACACAGTTTTATTGTAACTGAATGAATTATCCTAATTTTGAATGCCTATTCGAAATTTTATATACATGGGCGATGTTTTTGACCGAATGTGGCGATTTTTTTTCGGTCTACAGTGTATATATAATGAGTAATACTTATTTCTTTAGTAATGATAATTATTATTGTAAGCGTCATTATTGTGCCCTAGTTTATTCGCTATTCTTTGTTTAATTTTAATCTCTCTATTCGATGGTATATTATCAATAATATAATAATTTATACAACAAACAACCTGGCTTGTTATTTGATCCACTGAAATCATACAGTCCTTAATTTAAATACGTCATTGTTGCCTTTTTGTACCCTAGGGGGCAGCACTTCAGTCCATAATGTCAGTTTAGCAGTTGATGTGTTGATGCATGGCGTTGAATTTGAAAAAATTACATATGCAACTTCACAAAAATATTATTACTGTCATCTGTTTTCTAATTGAGTATGCATAAATGATGTATTTATAATCCGAAATATGTATAACTTCGTAGGCAAATCACTAAAGCTAAAATAATCTTCTAATTTCAAAACTCGCTCGAAACTTTAACATAATAAAAATCAACTTCTTAACCTATAACAATAATAACGTTTTAGAATATCAAAATTTATATATTGGTTAAAATATTCGCTGTAATTATCACCTAAAATATAGTAATATCACGTATTCATATAATTTACTTTAAAAATTATCTGGCTCAAGGTTTGCTTGCCAATTATAATTACTTCTCAACTAAATTCTATAAATTTTCTAATACGGACTGATAAATATCTTTATATTTCAGATATCGACGTCTCACGCTTTATTTGTACACTCAAACCAAGTTAAATTACTTTTGAAAGTAGATATTATATTGCTGAAAATGACCAAATTGAATATTCAATATAAATTAAAAGTTTATCTGCCTACTTGATAACTCAAAAAATTCTCTTACTTTGAATTGTTTCTTATCGCGAGAATTCATGAATTTACTGTACATTAATTGAAAACAACGCTAGTTATATCAATATGTGTACAAAAGGATGTAACATCCAAATAAGAGGATATTTATCAGTCCTAAAGCATAACGCAGATAAGCCGAAAAACTTTGCGTCTATAAATAAAAATATATTAGACCGTTTGTAAATATGAACATGATCAAGCCTATTTTTCTACTTCCATTACTTACTGGAAGAGTTAAAATGTTCTATTCACCAATGGATCAAATTTTAATTTCGCTCTCACATTTTATTTACAGTTATTGATAATCTTGAGTTTAACTAGTATAAAGGAAATTGAGAAACTATTTTTTATTAGTGCCAATTTGCTATAAGAATTTGTTTGAAACAAGCTCTAATCTATTCGCAACGAAAAGGCAGCACAAAATGGCGCATTTATAGTGGACTCGTCAAAGCGGTAATGTGTACCCACACTAATATTCAGCTTATGATTTCGATAAAATTCAACTGTATTGTAAGTGTAAACTTGTGAATAATTTGCAAGCTATGCGAGGTTATGACACTGCCCTATAATTTTGGGCGGCCTCGATCTCGGCACCAAACTACCTGGACCTTTAATCCCCTACTCGAACTCGGCATGGATTAGGACTAATGACCTGAGTGAGCTTCTCTGGAGACATGAGATTTTATATAAATTATCAACCAGACTCAAATTTAACCCTACATTTGAACACTCATTTATAGACTGAATTTCGACCCAACATGAGAAGTTCAGTGCACCCTTCTCGACTGTCTCAAGTTCTATCCCTTAGACGCGCGTAGCGCAATTCGGTAATATTCAGGGATGTTTTTCAAAAGCACGAACGTAGCAAGCTAGCCTACAATCATTGTTATAGACTGTATTTCAGCCCCACATGAGTGATTTCAAAGTTGTACTCACTTATAAAACCAAATCTTGGAGGGTGATCGTGAGTTCATTTGAATTTGACAGTGCCGAGTTCATGTGCGCCCTGCGCTAATCGGCTTAGTATCGGTGCCGAGTTCGTGTACGCCCATAATTTTGTTGATCGCAACAATTCGCAAGTGGCGATTTGAGTGAAAATAATGAACTTATAAATTAAGAAGACTGGTCGAAAGTTTGATATTAAAATCAAGAGAAAATGATAAAACACAGCTATAATTAGTGATATCACACATTACCAATGGAAAAGTCAAAACGAATCCACTCTCAAATAGCTCCGCCCATAACTGCCAAGAGGTAAATATTCAACCAGAAAAATAGAAAGTGTTCACAAATGAATTACTTCGTTTGTTGAGTGATTATACAAGGGTAGCTCAAAAAGTTCTCAATCGAAAGCATAGATTTATCGTAGCAGTGACGATAAGTAAACAATACTTGTCTGTATTATGAAATGGATAAAAATGGAGTTCGTGCTGTGATTGGGTATCACGTTTTTGAAAGGCTTGAAGCAGGGATAAAAAATGGATAAGATTCTACTTAAGGGAATCTGTTCCTTAATTTTTGACGGTTTGAAAGTGGGAGGCTTAATTTATATGTGGCCGTATGTTAATTCAGGGTGATGTACGCACAGGTCATCCAAAAATCGTTGTGATCGACGAAATTTTTGCCAAAATCCTCAATTCGTCGACTGAAGGTTCGAAAATTTGCTGAGGCGATTTTTTTCTCCTTCTCAACTTTAAGAAATGGCTAGGAGGGTGAAGATTTACTTCGAATGAAGCTAAGACGAATGCATATTATTAAGACTTGGACACATCTTATAATTATGATGGCATTAGAAAGTTAGACCAACATTGGACTGAATATATTGAATTGTTTATTTGTTTATCAGGCACAGAACATTTCGAGCTACTCTCGTATTTGTATTCTTCACGGAAGGGCCTGCCAAGTATTTTATACTATAATTTGATATGACACGTTTAGAAATAATAGCATAAAAGCTTATTTTAAGGGATGAAAGCTCGTAGGGATAAATTTATTCTATTTAAGTGCAATGGTTATTCCTAATAATTTTTTTTTCTAGATGATTTAGATTTTCTATAAGAGCTCGATGCTCTCAAAGTCTAAATTTTCAACTAACATTTGGATTTCATTCATAATATTGACTTTACGAGTTGTGAGAGCTTTTTTTTAATTTGCATTCAATCTATTGGTGAATATACAATCACGCGTATGAGGGTCTTCGTGAGTGAGCATCATGCATCGTCCGTAACAATCCTGGCTTCAGGCTTGAGCAGATCCATGGCATGCAGATCAACGACGGTTGTGTTATCGTCGTCGATGAGGCGTAGGTCTTGCGTCGAAGTTACGGGGCTTATAGGAGTGATTACGATTTCTGTGCTGGCAGCTGTGCACAGCATTGCTGTGTCTTCAGTTGCCATTTCGTCGTCGTCTTCTTCTGCGTAATCCCCATCGTGATCGTGGTCATGCTCATCTTGTACCCAGGATATCTCGCATTCTTGGTCCTCGAGTTCCACATCTGTTGTTATGGAAGATCATTTAGTTTTGCACTAATGGAAGGTGTTAATGATACATTTATATTTTTAATATTTTTTTTTTTACAGAATTTATGTATATTTCTTCATTTATTCGACGATTTTGGTGCAAAATGCAATAGTCAATAGAATTTATTCTGTAGTTGTTTTAGTATGCCTCTGACAAATAATGGTGGAATCTTAATGCAGTGCTTGAGATATTCTTAGCTTTTGAAACATTGAAACACAAAAACATTTTCTTGACAATATTCAAATCACTTGAATAATGAAAAATTTCTATATCTGATGCAATTGACAACATTTATGAATCTAAATTCGTCAGGCATTGACAATAATTCAATGATACAGAGTGCTCCAAAATCTATAACTCACAAACATAAAGTTTTGAATACATTATAGATGTCATGCATTTAGTTTTAAAAAACCGTTTTATGAAAACTATTTTGTCATCACGTTTATGAATAAAAACATTTATTACATTATTGAAACTATTTTTCTATACAAATATAACAATAGAAAACTGTGCATTAGGGATTACAGAAAAAAATTCAAAAAGAACACACATTTATAGTGGGAACATCTGAAAGTAATTTCCATTTAGTTATTTCTCACCTGAATTCTATAAATGAGATATGACTTTAAATTATTAAAAACAGTATGAGAGAACGCTTATATTTTTTTCTTTATTATTTGTATTTGTAATTTTTTTTTTTTTCATTGAGGGATTATTAGGAATAAATAAAGTGAATACTTGTTTGAGTAAACTGTAGTTTGAAATTGTGTGAAAAAATCTAATGTTATTTCTGTGAGTTTTCTCGCAGTCCATCCACGTGAGCTTTACATGAACATTGGCATGCTCTTGACGAAAGATGTTTAGTGGGAAAATTAGACTTAAAAAATTAATAAAGAGGCAATAAAGTGAAATGTGTTCCTATTGCCACCCTTCGGATGACGACATTTGTTTTTTTATTAGAATTGCGTCAACAATACTTATGCACTGCTAGCTCAATATTTAATTTTCGTTTTTGTGTAAAACTTTGGAATAAATTATTTCGAAACTTCATTCAAATCTTACTCTCACGGTAACTTTCTTGGAACTTTTCAGATTATTTATTCAATAAATCACCTACGCAAGACTGAAATAAGACTTCTGGAGAATTTCAAGGAATTTTATGTATTAATTTACGTGTCCCTTTTTTCATATGGAATTTATCAATTAGCTTTTGCCAATCAAAATTCGAGTTTTTTTTGTTTGAAAAACTGTGTCTCAAATGTTTCATTTCTCCAACAAAAGTTTCAAAATCTTATTTCTTTTGACTCCGACAGATGTATTCAGGTGAGACTACAGCCTACCTGCTTCTCAAAATTTATATGTGGGATTTCGATAGTTTTTGACAATTTTACTGATTTATCATTCATTTCAAAGTTGCCTATTGCTGATTATAGCTAACTGTGTATGTTTTTGATAATAAATCAGCTAGTCCGATTTTTATTTGGTGTGTAATGCAACGAATATATCGTATATAGTAGGTACACTGAGTCAACAAGTTGAAATAATCGATAATACATGCACATTCCACAAGAGGTAAAATTGAGATAAACCATTTAACATTGATGTCAGAAATTGGCAAAATTAATAACTTTCTTTTTGTAAAATATCTGTTGCAAGAATAATTATGAGCCTATAAGCTTAAGGCTTTTTCAGTTGGATATTGAGGTAGACTTTTATTGGTTTAATCTCGGGGTAGATTATAGGATAGGATACATGACTTAAAGGAGCAGCTGACTGCTTATTACTAATTAAAATTCAAATTCCACATCGAATTGCTCAGCAAAATGAAAAAATAGGATATTTTAAACTAACAATGAATAGAATAAATGCTCGTTAAAGAAAGTATACGTTCTATAAAAATACACAATTATGATTGTTTGTTAAAAGAGTTTAGTGCACATAAAAAGTACAAAACGTTTAAGAAAAATAGTGGATGTTCGTTAAATGGGACAAACGCACGGTTAGTTAGTAGTTAGGGTAAAAGGTTTTTTCAACCAATCCCAACTCTAGTAATATTAAGGTGGCGTCAATTTCGACTACTTCTGAAAAGTTTTAAGGGATGACTTCATATTCTTACAACAGATGATGTACTAAAAATATGTTATTTATTTAAGCCCATTTCTAAGAGACGTGAGTACAGCAATAGATCAAACAACACATAAACATTTAGAACATCCTATATGAAATCGATAAATCTGCGAAAACTCACTGGAAATTAATATGTGTTTGCGTTTATGATTTCCGCAACGACGTTATAAGGATGTGGATGATGAATAACCATCATACGAAGCTGAAAACATACGCAGTTCTTATACACCATTACCACAACGACAGATAACCCACGTATGTGTGTCGTACATGATGAAGATTTAACGGGAACGAATCCAATTTTCGGAGAATGCAAAATGTTACTCATTTGCGAGAATGATGTAATGTTCACTCAAAATAAAATTACCCATCCGAACTTGTATCACCTAATGAACTGAATTGTAGATATCTGAATGAACGATGAAATTTTGACCGAGCACAATCTGTTTAATACTTCAAAAAGGCATGATTATTTGAGTTGAAGCTTGAAGCTGACAATCTTAGAATGATAGTAATTTTGTGAAATTATCGAATCCAGAAGTAGGACTCAACAATATTTTTTGCAATCAATCAGTCGATGATTAACATTGACATGATCATTACTTATGTTATCACACACCCTTTCTCCAAAGATTTAACAACACTATCTGTGTATTATTATTTATTTATTCATTTCCCGTGCCCAAAAAATTTATATTAACTGTGTTTTCTTGTGGATGATCAAGCAAATCGAATCTTGAAGAGAAATATGAGTTTTGAAAAGCATACAAAAAGTGAATGAGTCATTATTTGGGCTTGAAATCAAATGAATGTAATGACAGCCCTAGACAAACATCCACGTATTTTATTTAGTGTCATAAGGCTTGAGGAAATTAACCTCTGTTTTCTAAACTAACGCAAATCTTAGTCTAATAGTATACGCAGATTTTGCTCTGATTTTAGAGGAGAACTAATTTTTGCTTAATGACCGAATAAAAGTCGAATTTTGGAATAATTCATCCACAAAACCATTTTGCATTCTCTTCCACTATCTATTCCTCCTACCTGAGCTTTCCGTCGTGGTTCTTGGACTTCCTGGTTCGGCATCCCTATCGTTGAGCTCATGCCGATGTGTAACCACGTGATGTCGGGAAGTATGCGCATTCGACATGGAAAGTGATTCGTGGGTCATCGGAATATCAACACAAGTTGAAGGTACGGGATCCACATGGCTGCTGGTGCTCGGTGGAGGATCAAGAGCTGGTACCACTATCACCACTTCACCATCGTACGGGGAACTGTCACTCGGGCAAATGCAATGTGATGGGATTGAACTAGAAAGATATTGTTTTGCTATGGACCCTAACTACAAGTGCTCAGAGTAACATTACTTATATTTTATATCGTTTTTTTATTGGAGATGTAGTTGCCAAATATTTAAGAAGCTGATAAGAAATTCAGCTACTTGGATGAATTCAAAGAAGAGGACAAAAATAATTTTTTCCTCAATGAATCGTGAGCCCAAAGACCGATACATCAATTTGTAATCGAAATTGAACATGTCAAGAAAGTATTTCGCTGCGAAGCTTAAGGTTTTGCTAGTAATGTAACAAGGGATGCTATCTACAAATCATAAACTTCGATTTTTTTGTGGACCTACCTCAGAGTAACCCTCTTTTTAATCCTATTCCCAAGGTCGCTGAACCCTCTCTGCATGGGTCTCCTAGCAACCGCCCTACTTGTACTCGCTCCAGAGCCTCCAGGTGCAAATCCTTTCGTGATAGGACTACTGGGTTCGGAGAAATTCTTGTCTATGAGAATGGGCTTTGGCTTAAGCATCAGACCACTAGTACTTGCGACGCTTACCGCCGGGTTGAAGGCTGTTGTCGAAGATACATTCGAACATGTGACGGACGTCGACGTCGCGGATGTTTCTATTAAAGGTAAGGACAGGAACCTCTTGCGGTCTTCCATGTAGAGTTCAATTAATTGGTCAAGCTTTACTTCGATATCGTCCACCTAAACAAAATATGTTATGTTTTCACATAATTTCCAATAAGAAGGAAATCTATTCAAATAGAGTTTGAGAGTGAAGCTATCTCACAATAATTGCATTTACGATCTTAGCTTGACGATAATTGATTAAATTCTCTAAATAGAGGTATAGAGTGATTAGATTACATTTAGAACATGATCTATTGAACTATGTCTTCTGATTTTATATACCATCATTTTCTAAGCTTCTGACTACAGATGGGTCCATTTTAGTTGGTCAAAAATAATAATAAAGCATCCTCTAAAAATAACATTGCTGAATTTGTTTTGTAACTAAAAGTCTGCTTTTATCTATTTGAAAAGACATTCATAATAAAAGATCCTTAAAATGTACGCGATGAATGATATGTATTACAATTCCATCAGAAGTTAAGTTAAGGACGTTCCCAAAAATAGATATTTTTAATGCAAAATCAATGCAGGAAGCGCCATTTGTTTTTCTGTAAGAAAATGTTAAATATGAGTGACTTGCTGACAATTTTAGCTTCTTCGTTGCCTTCTTTAACTATCAAAAAAAACATCATGTTTTGTACATATTTATAGGAATAATGTCATATATTTTGCTGACTTCCTGATTGAATTTAATTGTATTGGACGTAGCTTATTCTTCTAACTGATAACAATTTATTATAGTACGTATGATAACTTACATGGAAAAAATGTTTGCATAGGTTGAGTACAACTGGTATTTGGGAACATCCTTAAGCAACAAATTAAATAATTCAAATGCATTTTTTGATTGAGGTTTATAGAAATTCATTAATTTCTTATAATGAACTATTTTTGACCAACTATTTCGGAGCAGCTTTGTGTATTGAAATGATGGTTTAGATACTTTTATGAGTTCATGTATAACAAAAACATTTTACCACCTTTGATATCAAAGCTTCATTTATGTCAATTCAATGAGTGTCAAACATTAATTATGGCGAAACAAACATGCAACTTTTCTGTCGTTATTAATATTAGTGAAACATTTAGTAAATTGGAATCAAACATGTACATAAGTAAAACATATTCCAAAATGACTACATCATGAACATAAAAACAAGACGTAAAGAAGAAGACAACAAATGACAGAAACAAAATGACACACACCTGCCTTTCCACTTTGACAACTCTCGAAGCAAGACTTATTTTAGAAGCATACACATCTTTTGCTTTGGAACCCTGTTTACCAAGAATTTGATCTAACCTAAAAATCATCATTTTGAATCAAACACAATCATTGCGAAACTCGTTTTATTCTATTGTATCAACGTGAGCTACAACATGAGTTTCATGCGCTACTTTCAAATAAATTTTACCTATGTTGTTTTTTAGTGAGAATAAAATAAAAAAACTATGAGAAAGAGTATCATGTGCTGTGAAAATTTGAAGTACCAATGGTTTTGGAACGGCAGAGACGGATCCAGGGAATAAGAGAAATATAGCCTATAATTCGTCAACAGCATCGACATATAATGTATGAATACAAAATATTAAGCAGTAAAGGGGGAATGAAGAAAAGCGAGAGAACATGAACCACGCATGCTCATACCGTTTAAGGCAGCGCAAGGCAACGTTTCCCTTTGTAGCATTTTTATGTCACAAATATATGCGAATTGCCCAATTAATAGAATATTTGAATTTATTATATTTTTACACATCTTCCTTTTCCTCTTTCACTGAATCAGCATTTATTTCCCCGTTGCTCTACGTTATTTATTATTATTCACTTCAGTCTTTACGACACACAGAATCAAAAAAGGGGAAAAATCTCATAGTATCTGAATTAAATTTAGAAATTTCTTCTATTAGTCTTCTTGTATTCTTAAAGAACTTTCATGTGATGAATGTATGATAGTTGGTCCGGAATATAGCTATAAGTTCTAATCATGCAGGTATTTGTATGGATATTGATCAATAAATTGATGAATGGTGGAAAATTGGTATTGAACGTTATTAATTTATTTTTGTTATGTTGATTTCAGGACGACAAACTTGCATGTGGTACTATATCCAATTTGTTGACAATGTAATAATTGTCAGAATTCATTTGGATCCGTCACTGCTGTGAAACTTTATTTGTTGTGATATAAAATGAGCCTTTACTGCTTGGAATACAATGAAAACTAGCTAGGATAGCTATAAAACCATTTATTATCAATAAACATTTAGTGAGTATAGGTTATGGACAGCTTTTATTGAATTGGTAGCTTAACGCGAGTTATATTTTAAATTGAAACAATGAGATCATGTTATATATTATTGGATATGAATTATCCTAAAAATGTGCAGGAAAATACTTACAAGTCAAAATATAGCTATAGAATCAGTTCTTGATCAAATTTTGATTTTGTGATATATATTATTTTTTCTGAATATGAAACCTGTAGAAGATTGGTGATCAATCAAGATGCGCGAATGAATATTGATTTGTCCCGCCTCTGTCGGACATCAGATTAATGAATTATCAGATGTAGATCACGATGATACATATTTTATGCACCAACGGAAGAGATTCATAAAATATTTAGATAGAACGTGTTTTAATCACAGCAAATCAAATAAAATAATTGAATATTTGTGTTGCATCAATAGTAATTTAATCAGAAATAAGGAAATATTCATTTTATGGAGCATTGGTATAGTTATATATATATAAATATATACTATATATAAGATCATTTTGAATCATTGAAAACATATTTTTATCTATACATTTTCGCTCTGAAAATATAGGATAGGTAGTTTTTCAGAATTTCTATGTTCGACGTTTCTGTGAACAGTCTGTTAGAATTAGATGAATAATAAATCCTGAAATTATTGTTATAGGTTATCAAACTCACGATTTAAATTACTATTAAAACATAGTACATTAATTTAATTGGGAGCCTAGTTTCAATATGTATTATTTTTAGAATAACGCGCACAGCCAAACTCTCAAAATGAATATTTCGTTGAGTAAATGTATTCAGGCATTTTTTTTCGTGTTATCTATTCACACATGCATTGTGTTGTAACATACAAAAAGCGAACATTTAAAAGCATTGAAAAGAAAGTTAAGCCAACGAATTAAAACAACGAACAAAGAAATTAGTGTAAATGAGTTTTGTAGTACCCTATAAACATCGCCATTCATGTAATAATTTGATGATTTAATGATTTAACCCATCCTGTACTTATTTAATCAATAGATTCCTATACTAGAGTTGTATTTTCCTCTTATTATCATTGGGTATGGATTGAAGGATGGAACTTGAAGTGGATATAGTGTACAGACGTGTGATTCAGTCGTGCAAATTTTGATGTCAAGTTAATGATAGTAGAATATTTTTTGTTTGTAGCAAAATCTGGGTGATAGTTATCTTTAAGAGAACACAGTGGATGGACGTGTAATCCAATGGTGTTATTTTTACTGAATTTCCAGGGCATCCAAAGACTGCAACTTAATATATGATTGCTGGTACGGTTCCTTTAATGGTAATGATCATATTCTAGTTTAAATAAATGATTCTGGTTTGATGACCTTAGGACACGGTACAAAAGTCCATTGCAACACCACTAAGTGCCAATTTTGATTGTAGAATGTTAAGCAATATCTAATCCCTTTTGGTATTATGTAATAGAAAGTTTGTAATATTTCTTAATGAACAGTGGAACTGAATTTCAGGAGCTATTAAAGTGGCATTATGTGGTAGTATATTGTAGTACGATCTCTTACATCTGCTGCACTCCTGATTATCTACAAACACCCGTTGTTTATAGTTTGTCGTATACTTTAAACAACTTAGATACTAAACTGTTTATAGTCGAGGTCTTTACATGATTACGTAATTTGAATATTGTTTTGTCCTCATACAAAGATATGGATTATACTGGGGATAGATGTTATAAAGGCTTGCTTGAGGGTGTTAATTAATAGTGAAACTTCTTGGAATCGATCGAAATTGGTTGACAACCCTAAAATTATGAGAGTGAATAATGATGATATATACTTTTATACTCAAAGTATGAATGTAATTTGGACGAAACGTCGGTAAGACATAAGCTGTTCAATGGTCCGTGCCTATCCTAAAATGTTGGATTACCAACTTGAGCTTTTAGGGGGTGCACATTAATAGTTTCACACAAAAACATTGGGAAAAACCAGGAATGAAATACAGATTTATTCAATGCTAATTACTCAATTTACACATAATTTTGAATTAACTATGTGATCATTTAAAGTGTAGGCGATAATAATTGACTACTGATCATGCAAGTCAGTCATCTGAATACTCGAAACGATTGTAGGACAGAAATATTGGACGCAGCTTTATTGCAAAAAATAGAATGACTCTTGTTGTTTGAATTCACATGATGTGGCAAATAAAATTGCTCTAGAAATAAGAATCTAGGTGGAGTGAAATTTTACCCTGTATTTTCAATTTGTGATGTAAATATTATTGGAAAAAATTATAAAAATTACCTTTGTGGAACTGAATTTGTATATCGAACAGATGTTTTTTTTTACAATCCTATCCTTTTGTGGTGATATGAATCTCTAGTATTATTTGTTTTCTAGATATTTATATCACAAACTAAACATTATAGTGTCAATGATAGTGTAAAATGCGAGTATATTCAAATATATCTACAAATAAATAATGTATGAAGCGAAAATTTATTTCAAAATCTACAAATGATATCTACAGTGGCGTTTTGACGCAGACTGGCAGATTCTTACCTGAACTGCAAATTTTTCACTCTGTTTAAGAGATCTGCATGTCCAGAGGAGTATTGCTCAATAACATCTTTTACGTCATAGGGTTTCAAGGCCTCTCTAAACTTCTTGCGTGCGACAAAATACTTGAGCTACATACACAGAGCGTCAGAAAATGTGCTTTTGGCAAGCAAGAGCCAACCACCAACAATGCAGACATACAATCATTCACACATTAGAGTTAAAACAGTCAGCATTCAAGTCAGTAGGACGTGCATACGTAGAGCAAAAAGTTATAGGCTAAAAGTTTTATTTGCGCATGAGTAGAATTCCCATCCTAATACTGACTGATATTATTTTAATCTTAGTTTTAAATCAGCAGTTTTATTTTAGTAAAAAACAGCCAGCATCTTCAGGTAGCCATTCAATCCTTAAAATTTATTTTATAGAAGCTGAGAATCTTAGCGAACTCCTAATTTTATAGTAAATTCATATTTTTTTTTTTGATACTGAGGGCACAATTTAAAATTTAATATCACGTTGCAGTAAAATTTGAGAATTTAAATTAAATTATTAAGAGAGAAATACTATGAGGAAGTAACGGAAATCATAACAGAAATCAAGGATACTCAATAAAGGAAAAATAAATATGAATTGATTTTCAATCATATCCAAAATGGAAAGAGTACAGAACAACTTTTTGAATTGATTACATCTGTGGTTCTAGTATGTGTTTTATATCTAAAAATATCTTCATTATCCACGATGTTTTGACACAAATTAATCGAAGATATTACACTGTAGGGTACTTATTGGTTTGCCTTGGTCATTAGCGACATTTACTTGGGAAAATATGTCAGCTATAAATACCGGTTCAGACAGTGTCAGTGGTAAATTTTCTTTAGCTTACAAATCGGTAAATTATCGACATAGATTTAGACCTTTTTAACATAGAGAGAAGAAATTGTGTGATACTAGCACAAATTCCTTATCCTTTCTTTGTTTTTTTTGAAGGGATTCATCTATTTTACAGATTTTCAATAAATGTTTCAAAAAAGCACAAAATTCTGCCCCCGAACAATTATTCGGAAATTGCCAATATTTGAAAACTTAAGAAGACCTTTCACTCATATTTTTCAGTTTTCAACTGAGGGGAAGTCAAAATTTGGCCTCTATCATTTTTATTATTTGGTGGAATAACCTCCCAAACGTCAGGTTCAAGGAAATTGATAAAAAAAAAATGATATTGCCAGGTCTTGGAAGAAATCTGCGCACATGTTTTCTATATTCTATTTTCAATATAATTTTCATAATTTTCATCATTGTGAATGACAAGTTACAGAGCTGAGGTTATGAAGTGGAATTTAAGTGGTAACAGGCGACCACTTAGGTTTACGAGTTTGTTGAAGGTTGAATTCTCTTTATTATACTATTCTAGTTGAACTCTAACCCAAGTTGTGAATTAGGCTGGAGAAATAGAAATGTAAGCCGCAATTCAGAAAAGAATATTTGAAAGAGCCATTTATTTATCTTTTATAACAAATCGAATAACGAGAAACTTGATGTTAAATTTGTTGAAGTTTACCCACAGTTTGTTGCTTCCTTCGATCATCATTAATCAGTCTCTGGTATAAACGTATTATTTATTAAAAAAAAAATTAATATGAGGAATATTTTTTATAAAATTTGAAATGACATAATGCTGAACCATATTGCACAAATTGCAACAATCTATAGTCTCTCATTAGGTTATCTTATTACTGAGCATAATAAACTGAAAAATATTTTGCTGTTTACTTTGTGATGTCGTACAAACAAATTAGTGTTATTACTTGGCAACATGTGTTTTGAAGTAGACAGTGCTTTACGCCAGGAAATATTCGAAGCACACAGAATTTTTTTTTTATACTCTGGTTCTGATTCCGCTATAGAACAAATGAAATTCCAACTACATATGAAACAAATATTTCTATTCGAAAAAATTTTGGTATATTAATGGTAAATAGTATCAGGACAAAAATGATGGAACTGATGTAAAAAATATACACCTATCTTTTTACGCATTATCTTATACAATAAGGGAAAATTTACGAAGATGATACGAAAGCGGATAAATTGATCTCTCACTTTGTCGATTATACTGTGCAGTAATAAATATAAATTCACCCCCTGAGACAGATATAAGCGTACAAACATAAGATATAGATTACAATGATGCAGAGTACAATTGTGCTGTTTGTCGACATTGACAAGAAGACAATACCTTTCTGATCTTGGATAGCATTCCAACTGTAAAGAACAAATCCGGACAACACAAACGCCATTACAAGAAGTACAATAGTATCAGGCAAAAGAGGTTAGATTTTTGATGCGTTGCGATGCTTTTAGTAAAAGCCGTTGTTGGTTCCGACTGCATGCACCTTAATCCACAAGCACAATACCTAGTTTGAACGTTTTTGACTCTCCCCAGAAGGTCTACATGACCGGCTGAATACTGTTCTATTACATCCTTAACGTCATATGGTTTCAAAGCTTCCTTAAACTTTCGCCTCGCTACAAAATATTTCATCTAAACCACAACGAAAAACCAATGAAAATCTTTATACAAGACAATCACATTACAGATACAAATTCGGACTTTCAAAGCCGGATTCGATATTGTAACGGGATCTATCCGAGCTTTGTGGTCGACAACCTGACGCTTCGCTTATTTCTATAGTGGGTATCAAAGCCAGACCTTTCAGGATGTCCAGCATAGAAATAACCGTGAAAGAAAAATTGCCGAATGACCACGACTTTAAACCACGCTACAATAATTACAATGAGTGCATCTCACTGGGTCATTATACAAGCTCACACAGAATAGTCAATCATTTATTGGGTGATCTGATTTTTTTATATTAGTAATAAAATTCATATGAATATATGTCCCAATTTCAATATTGCACAATGCATATGCCGCTGCGCAGTGTCGTCCAGCTAATCAATAAATAATAAACCTGGTTTTATATTAGAAAGGACATCAAATGATTTCTAAAATTCAAATTGTTATTCAACATGTCGTGATGTTAGTAGGTCTTAGGTCAGTACGTACGTGAGTACGGATTATTAAAGTTCAAAGCTCAAAGAACAAAATTTATATTTTACTTTGTTTAAATTATCATGAGTGATTAAAAAATGCATCCAATCATTGCTTCTTCCGCTCGAGCGCTTAGAAAAGTAGCGGTATATTACATGGTGGTATACTCGGGTTGCTTTTAAATTTGTTTATTAGGACACATATTGCTACAATTGTTTTTCCAAGACTACTATTCATTTCTTGATTTACTATTTCCTTCTTGACATCGTCAAGTGGTAACTGAAATTAACCCGTAGCCACCTAGCGGTGGTATATTGTAAAGTGGATCCAACCTTAATTTCCATATGATCATATATTATGTTATTGGATTTGTTAGCAATATTTAATGGCTTTTTTGAGGTTGTCTATATGAAATTTTATACTTCAATAGTTCATATTGGATTTGTTGCAATTAATTCAGTGAATAATACTTATATTTCGACTTTATTGTTAAATTACATAACCTCATTGCTATACGGAAATTAGTCTTTCTCAAGATTTTACTCTTCAAAA